>JAYJMM010000090.1:1250000-1850000 GCA_037349105.1 Limnomonas spitsbergensis | reverse complement strand
CTTGGCGCCATCTCCCTCCTTGGCCACCTTTGCCTTGGGCGCCTCATCGCCGCCCGTCGACGTGCGCCCACGCTTCCTCCCGCCGCCCGCAGCCTCCGGCATTGAAGTATCCCCCTCGTCCATCTCCTCGCCGTCAGAGTCGTCCACGACCGCCCCGTCAACCGCCGTAGCAGCAACAGCGGTCCCGTCGGCCGCCGCCGTTGCATCCGGGGCCTCAGCGGGCGCTGTGCCTGCCTGCCTCTCTGCCTTCTTGCGGGCCTGGTACGCCTCCTTAGCTTCCATGCGAAGAGGAGCTCCCTCATATTCCAGCTGCATGGTATGCACCTTCGGGGAACATGTTGGTTAACTTCAGTTAGTCAGTTAGTCCTGTCCAATAGCCTGAACTGGCAGCGGAGCACCTTCGTCTTCCAGTTGCTTGGTATGCACCTAGGGGAGGACGTTGGTTGACTTCAGTTAGTCAGTTAGTTGGTTAGTCAGTCAGTAGGTTAGTCAGGGCCTGGAACGCTTCCTTAGCCTCCATGCAAAGAGGAGCTCCCTCGCATTCCAGTTGCATGGTATGCACCTAGGGGGGACATGTTGGTTAACTTCTGTAAGTCAGTTAGTAACTTGTCCGATGGCCTACGCTGACAGTGGAGCATCCTCACAATTCCGTTGCATGGCATGCACCTAGGGGGAGAGCAGTTGCTTAACTTTCGTTAGCCAGTTGGTTATTTGTCAGTTGCCCTGAACTCGAAGCAGGGTGCCCTTGCATTCCAGCTAAATGGCTCTCGCACAGATCCCCAGATGCCCTCCAAGTTGTTCAATTTGGCTGCAGTCTTAGGGACGGCCCACACACTACCCCTAGCCTCAGGCTCCATTGCCTCAACACTCCAAACACAAGCACACAGCTCCCCTCCCTTTCAGTCCTTGAACCTCTCTCAGGTAGTGTGGCACCTACTCCCCCCCCCCCCCTGCTCTCACCCTCTCCATCGCCTTCACATTTTCAAAGCCTAAGCACAGGTCATCCACAAGCCCTTACAATTTAAAAGTGAGGTAGTGTGGCACTTAGCCCCCCTACACACACTCCCCCTGCTCCCACCCTCTCTATAACCTCAACATTCTCAAAACCAGGCACACAATTCTTCATATCCCTTCAAGCTTGTGAGTCCTTGAACCTCTTGAAGCTGGTATCACACTTCACCCCCTCCCTTCCTTCCCCACACAGGGGGAGGGGGAGGGGGGTGGAGGTGCCACACTACCTCAATTTGGGTGCAGTATAAGGGTCGGCCCCAAACACCCTCCCCCTGCTCTCACCCTCTCCATCGCCTCCACACTTTCAAACTCCACAAAAGCAGAGCCCTTGAAGCTCTTAGATGTGGGGTGGCGCCGCAGCCGGACGCAGTTGACGGGTGCGTGCTCAGAAAAGAACATCACGAGCTTGTCAATGTGCGCATCGAGCGGCAAAGGCCGCACGCACAGGCTGCGTTCATCAATCTCCTTAGCGACCACCGCCAGGTCGCGAAGGGCCTAAGTCAAGACACGGCGTGCCGGGGGGAGACGCCAGATTTATAAACATACGGTTGAGGTGTTTATTGTTTACGTATCTAGGTTTTAGGGTTATCAATGCGCGTCCAGTGGAGGAGGCCACACGCACAGGCTGCGTTCATCGATTTCATAAGCAACCACCGCCAGGTCACGAAGGGCCTGCGTCAAGACAGGCGGCAGTTGGTAGATACCTAGGATGAGACCCGAATGAGCAGGAAACGCTACCCCCATCGCACCTCCTTGCGCTTGATCTTGGATCCATCCTCACTGACAGCCAGCAGGGACGAGGAAGCTCGGAGCACATCGGCAGCCTGGGCCACAGTCTCCAGGCACATCTTCTCTGGAGTGACATCCATGGCCAGCTTTGAAGGAAAGAGAGGGAGGAATCCATAACTCGTGAAGATGGTGAGATGGAGAGCTAGAGAGGGAGTCAGGCTCCCCCAATAGCTGGTCTTCTTACAGGTCCATTACTCTCTGTAACCATAAACCCTGTATTGCCCTAAACCCTGCATCGTATTGCCCTTAACCCTCAGCCGCAACATGGGCAGTTCCTTCACCTCCTAAACCCTAAAAAGTGCCTTAGACATGTCCTTCATTTCCTTGACCCATGAACTTAATTATATCTTTTGCAGATCCTACATTTCCTTTACATTAAACCTTGCTGTACCTTGAGCAGATCCTTCATTCCCTAAACCCTAAATCCCAAACAGGCACTTGTGTTTTTAACCCTACACCCACGAGCTGTACCTTGCGCAGGTCCTTCAATCCTAAAACCCTCAATCTTAAGCTGGCACTAATTTTTTTAAACCCTCATCCCAAGAGCTGTACCTTGAGCAGGTCCTTCATCCGAGAGAAGGCGCACACAATGTTGAGCCCCACATCTGCACGACACAGCACAGTATTCACATCATAAGTGGTTAATAGATAGTTTGTGGGTGGCAAGTTCATGCCAGTGATTATTTTGGTCGGTAGGGGGTACGACTCGTACCGAAGCACGGTATCGCACAATTTATGATGTTTAAGTCCAACGCTCTGTACCAACAATATTAAAAAACAAGCGGCAAACACTGAGAATCTGAAATTGTGTGCACCTTCAGCGCTCGTTTCGAGCATTTCATTTCCTAATAATTAATAGCCAATTTCACTAGAAAAATCTCTGCTTCATGCCCCCACTCACTGAACAGACAGCGCGGCAAAAGCACGGTAGGTTTGAAAACAGAATAGCAAGAGACAATGCAATTTTTAGGTGTATGAATGGCGTGTGCTTCAAATATTGAAGCTGAACCGTGGGGCCCCCCAAGCGCATGCCCATGCGCGCGTGAGGTGTAGGCTGTCGGACAGTCATGCGCTATGCTCTCATGTGCCCTTCCTCCCCCATGCGCATGCGTGCGCAATACTTCTACCAATTCGGAAAGACAGTTGGGAGGGAGATGAGAACGCGCACACACTGTCAGGAGGACCGGGCTACGTATTTCACGTAAACCTGCTCGCGCCGCAAACTCACATCCCTCAGAATCTTCCGCGATCTTCTCGAGCAGAAACTTGTCCTTGGGCAGGTTGCTGTCGCTGAAGTAGAACTCGATCTGCAAGGGTCGAGGTGCGGGGTGTGTTCGGACGCAGCAACGTAGCCACGAGGCGTGGAGCACAAACTGGCAAGTCCGGGGGAATGACCTCCCTTCATGACGCGCGGCTGGCAGATTGTATAGAGGAGAGCAAAAAGGCGCGACTGTAAAGCTTCAGAAAATAGCTCCATCGGCACATTTGCGTCGCAGCTCGGCATCGCTGCATCGAGACATGCACATGCTTCGCCGCATTGCCGCATGGTGAGTATGAGACACGCACACGCTTCACGTTCTAGCTTTCCGGCCAGTTGGATCAGCCTGGACCTTCCGACACAGGCTGAAGAGTAGCAACGTTGACGCTGCACCACAACAACTATCGCCCATACCTGCTTCAGCAGCTTCGCCTTCTGAACGTCGTCGAGCGGCACCATGTTAAATCGGTGAGCAAGGTCGGTGGTGTCTGAATAGGTGCCGCCTTTCAGTTTTTCCACCTGCAGCCTTTTCCACCTTTTGGAAGCTGCGCAACCCCACACTTCTGCCCCCCTCACGTCCCATTTCCACACCACATGCCAGCTAGGATGCGCACAACGCGCAATCAGACCATCCATTACATTTCCTGATTCCAAGTGAGCTCGTAAACTTCATGTCCGAATCCATCCATGATGAAACATCCACACCATCAAACGGTCTCTGGACCACCCTTGTCGCTGGACCTGTCGCCGGGATTTGCTCGCGGTTCTGTGTCTGTGAGTGTACACGCTGTACCAACAACACCACCATCAACAACAACAACAACATCCAATCCATCATTGCCATATTCAATGCCATGCAGACCTCACTGCCTATTCGTTTGTCCAACAGCAAGGTTCAAATGCCTTCCATGCGCATGGTCCATGCACGTTACATGGCGGCTAGTCCCTCATCACCTCATGTCCCATGCAGCACGATGCACCCTTAGTTGTGGTTGTGACACGAGCTAAAATTTAACTTGTTTAATAAACAGAAAAATCCCATCTCCTGCGCCACTCCGTTTCCCATTCAACATTCCTTCAATCACATCAACCACCTCAGCACCCTTACCACTTCATATTGCATGCAATATCTCTTCAACTACCTAAACGAAAACCCACACAGACCACACCAACCACTGCCAGATCACCATCTTTACCCTGTCCCACCCTACACCCCCAGACCCCCAAATCCCTAAACCCTATACCCAACCCCAACCCGCAACCCCAAGACCTTCCAACATCCAGATCCATTTGACATTGGAAAAGCAAGTATACACATGAAAATAAACCCCTACCCATATCCTGCACCCTTCACCTTTCCCTCTCCTCAACGTTGTACCATCCAGATCCCTTTGTCGTTGTAAAGGCGAGGCTACAAGTGCAGATCAACCCCCATCCAATACTCCAAACCCTCCTCTCCTCCTCCACCCTGAACTTGCACCGTCCAGATCCCTTTATTTCTATGCAGACAAGGATGCAAGTCCAGATCAACCTGACTGAATATCCTGCGACCTTTCACCCTCCACCCTCCACCTTGCACCTTGCATCCTCCAGACCCGTTTGACACTGTAAAGGCGAGGCTACAAGTGCAGGTCAGGGATGCTGGATCAGGAGCCATGCAGTACCGTGGAACAGCTGATGCCTTGTATCAGGTGGGTTGAGGGGCAGGAAGGAGGGATGGGATATGAGGTGAGGGTAGGGAGGAAGATGATGGGGGGGAAGGGGGGAGATGAGGGGATGGGAGGGGGGAAGATAGAGAGGGGAGGGGAGAGGGGAAGATGAGGGGAGGGGAGGGAGGAAGATAGAGAGGGGGGAAGAGAGGGAGGAAGAGTGGGGGGGGGAAGGAGGACGATGGGGGGAGGGGAGGGAGGAAGATGGGGGGAGGGGAGGGAGGAAGATGAGGGGGCGGGGAGGAGATGCCTTGATTTCCCCCTCAACTGACCCTGATGGTCCTTCATTTAAGCCCTTCAACTGCACCATATGGCCCTCAACTGGAGCCCCTCAACAGATTCTCCCATGATGAGTGCTTCCCTCCACGCCTCAACTTATCTACTCAACCATGAATGGAACTTTCCTTACTTTCCAACTGAAATTAGTTTGAATGGTCCTAAAAGAAAATTGCGATCCCTAACCGTGATCTCTGCTGATCCTGACAGGTCATCCTGAAGGACGGCCCTCGAGGACTGTACCGCGGCTTTGCCGTGGCAGCGGTACGCTTTGTCAATTCCTTATATTTCCACATGGCTCGTGATTTAGAGGGTTTAGGGTCAATAGAGGCAGGTTGCCACGTGGAGGGTGGAATGGGTTTAGGTTTCAGGGTTTTGAAGGGATGAAACCCTAGATTCGATCAGTTTGAACCATATATTAATGAGTGTTTGTACTGCCTATACATGCCGGCAGTTTCTCTAAGAACCCTGAGCCCTCCACCCTAAATCCAAAGGTATATGTGTTTGTCCTGCCTTAACCCATACTGCGCAAGCCGCCGTAGCTTATTTGCCATTGTTATGATGGTAAGGGCGCAGGCGCGGCCTTGGCCCGTGCCGCATTGTTTCTTTAACCGTCACGCTCCTGCAGGGTGCAGTTATCTTTCTTGATTATTTCTATACCCGTACTGCCTGACTGCCTTCACAAAGGGGCAGTATATCCTAGCCCACTGAGCCCTTTTCCCTAACTCCAGGGCTAAATACGCTTGTACTGCCTGTACAGGCAGGCAGTATCCCCGGCAATATGGCGTATTTCGGTGGCTACGAAGTCGGCAAGGCACTAATCCCAGGTGAGCCCTCAACTCTTAACCCTCAACTCTTAACCCTCAACTCTTAACCCTCAACCCTCAACCCTTAACCCTTAACCCTCAGCAATCAGGATAACAGGTGAGCACACAAATCTTAACTAGCGTAGGATTTACTTTAACCCTGCACCCCGGAAATCCTGAAACCCGTAACTCAAAACCTGAACCCTTACCTCGTTCTCGTTCCTACAAACTTTGAGTCCTAAACTGGTTTTGACTGTGGCCTTCGCGTTCGTTTTGTTTTTGAAATCTGAAATGCGACAAGTCCGAATGGAGATATGCCCGAAGCCATTTAAATGAAGTCACGTCAAAATACTCCGCTCTTACCAGGTCGCAGCACTAATACAGAGTGACCCCCCATAGCCGTAATAGAACCAGGGCCTGTAAACATCATTACACATGGGGATCCCAGGTGACCCCTTCACCCTACACTCTAAACCCTGAACCCGGTAACTCAAAACTTGAACCCTTATCTCGTTACTACAACCCCTGAACCCTAAAATTCCACACTCCAGCAGAGCATCACATTTGATGCATAGGACATGCACATGTAAAGTGGTACAGACACTACATGCACTAGGACTGCAGGGAAGACCCTAAACCCTTAACCCGTAAAGCAGTACAAACACTTAAATAGCTAGGACAACAAATGGATCCATAAACCCTTAATATGGTCAGCAGTACAGAAACTGCAGACACTGCATACAGTAGGACAGCGAGCGAAAACACTAAACCCTAAACCCCAAACCCTTAACCCCAAACCCTAAACCCGAAAACCCAAACCCTAAACCCCAAACCCTAACCCCGTACAGCATTTCTGGCAATAAATAAGCCTCAAAGTGAAAAGCCTCAACTCTAAAGCAGTGCAGGCACAACATACAGTAGGGGTCCAATTCCACTTGTCTCAGGGATGGCCACATGACATCTCACCTGCTCCAATTCCACTCGTGCCCGGTGGAACTCCTTCGCGGTGCGAGGATGGCGCCATAGTGCATTATTTTCAGGGAGGCTCCAAGGTATCTGCGGGCAGCTAGCGGGAAACAGCCGTTTTATTTTAGTTGATACTGGACCACAAAATGTTAACATTGTATTTAATAACGATACCGTATGTTGTAACTGAATGAAAAAATGTAAGTCCATCCTTACAGGGTCGACGTTTTGGCATCACGGCCTGTTTTTGCTGACCAGACTAACAATCAACATCATGTTGCCATGGGTACCTGCTGTTGCAAACCGATGCCTTCTACACAAAATACGGTACTTCAAATATACGGTACAGGATTTCGTAATTCAAATGATTACATATTTTGTTTAGTACTGTATCGACCTTTGTTTTAACTGAATTAAAAAAACAAAGCCCACTCTCACACGATCTATTTGTTGTTCTTGCCGCAGCATCGGCAGGCATGGGCATGAGTGGGGACATGGCCGTGGGCGCCGTCGCGCAGATGGTCAGCGGGGTCGTGTTTACGCCGGCCGACGTGGTCAAGGAGCGGATGCAGGTGCAGGGCGTGTACATGGCGCAGCAAGGCGCAAGTGGAGGTGCGGGAGTGGGAGCTGCTGCTGCGGCGGTCGGGGGGACGTTTGAGGCTGTGAGGTCTCTGGTTGCGGAGCGCGGTGTGCTGGGGCTGATGAGGGGATACTGGGTGAGGAGGGGGGGAGGGGGGAGGGCTGATGAGGGGGAAGGATGAGGGGGGAGAAGGGGGAAGAGGGACAGAGGGGTCATGCATCATAGGATGTATTTAGCATTGATTGGTGGATTACATGGAGGAACAACAACAACAACAACAACAACAACAACAACAACAACAACAACAACAACAACAACAACAACAACAACAGCAGCAGCAGCAGCAACGACAACAACAAAAACTGCCTCCCCCCCCCCCCCCCTCTGCCTTGACTCATGCCACCAACGCGGTGTGGATCTCATGGAATACGTTGTTCATCCGTCTTGCCTTGAATGGTAACAGTGCGGATGTGGCTTCAGCTCCAAGCAGAACTGTGCCCTTAACCATGCATGCCCTGATGGACACGTAGGTTTCTTTCTTTCTATCTTTGCCTCTATTGGTCCACGCCTTGTTCTCTCGGGCCAGCAAAGCATCATAGCTAGAATGGTCGATTGCCTGTAAAAACACCAGCAACAAAAGCAGCAAAAGCAACAACAGCAACAACAACAGTAGCAACACCCTAAACATCCACTGCCTCCCCCTTCCCCCCTCTGGCTTGACTCAGGCCACTAACGCGGTGTGGATTCCGTGGAATATGCTGTTCATCTCGCTGTATGAGGAGGCCAAGCGCGTAGCAGTCATGCTCCGGAGCCCTCCGCTGGTGGGTTTTGTTTTTTGTTTTAATGTGTCAGGACCAGGTTTTGAGGAATTCAAGCGCGTAGCAGTCATGCACCGGAGCCCTCCGCTGGTGGGTTTTGTTTTTTGTTTTAATGTGTCAGGACCAGGTTTTGAGGAATCCAAGCGCGTAGCAGTCATGCTCCGGAGCCCTCCGCTGGTGGGTTACTTTTCCCCATGCACCAGTACCGGCTTTTGAGGAGGCTCAACGGTTTGCAGTCTTGCTCCGGAGCCCTCAACAAGTAGGTATTGGTTTGTCTTCACTCCCAGCCCCCCCCCCTGTTTTACCCTGGAAGGTTCCCTGGCAGGTTCCCCTAGGGTTGCTTGAGATCCTTTTTGTCTATTGCGGACACCGCCGATGCTCCAGAGCCCTCAACTGGTAGGTATTTATTTGTATTTTGATGCAATAGTGCCGGCGTTTGAAGAGGCTAACGGTTTGTATTTCAGCTCCGGAGCCCTCAGGATTGTTTTGACCTTTTTTTTGACCTGACCTGTCGTGATGTGCCTGGAACGTTTTTTGAGGAGGCAAAGCGGGTAGCAGTCACGCTCCGGAGCCCTCAGCAGGCGGGTTCCCTTGTTTATACACCGGTATCCGAGGCGGCGAAGCGGGTAGAGAGGTAAATAAATACGAACTACCAAGCAACCAGGGAGCGGTCAGGATTCAGAGCCTTCAACAGGTGGGTCAGTTTCTCAGTTTGTGTAAGTTTGAATGCTATATGAGGAGACAAAGCGGGTAGCTGTTGTGCAACACAGCTCACACAAGGTGGTTTTTTTTTTTAATGCGCCAGTGCTGGTATCTGGGGAGGCTTAATAGTTTGCAGGTGTGCCCTCAGCAGCTCTCAGGTGAGCTCTCAGCAGTTTCAGTTGTGTGTGTTGTTGCGCCAATACCGTCATTTGAGGAAGCTGAACAGGGAGCAGCCGGGCACCCCTACCCCTAATTCTACACCTACTGTTTAGCCCTTAACCCGTAACCCGTAACCCGTAACCCGTAACCCGTAACCCGTAACCCGCAACCATAAACCATAAACCCTTCACCCTTCACCCTTCACCCTTCACCCTTCACCCTTCACCCTTCACCCTTCACCCTTCACCCTTCACCCTTCACCCTTCACCCTTCACCCTTCACCCTTCACCCTTCACCCTTCACCCTTCACCCTTCACCCTTCACCCTTCACCCTTCACCCTTCACCCTTCACCCTTCACCCTTCACCCTTCACCCTTCACCCTTCACCCTTCACCCTTCACCCTTCACCCTTCACCCTTCACCCTTCACCCTTCACCCTTCACCCTTCACCCTTCACCCTTCACCCTTCACCCTTGACCTTTGACCCTTGACCTTTGACCCTTGACCCTTGACCCTTGACCCTTGACCCTTGACCCTTGACCCTTGACCCTTGACCCTTGACCCTTGACCCTTGACCCTTGACCCTTGACCCTTGACCCTTGACCCTTGACCCTTGACCCTTGACCCTTGACCCTTGACCCTTGACCCTTGACCCTTGACCCTTGACCCTTGACCCTTGACCCTTGACCCTTGACCCTTAAACCTCAACCCTTAACCCTTAACCCTTAACCCTTAACCCTTAACCCCAGACTCTACTTACCCGTTTCAGGGCGCAGACTCGGAAGACGGCGGCTTGTGCGCTCACATGATGCCTGGCGGGCCGGGGCGGCAGGAACAGAGTGGTGGGCTGGAGCGACAGGCCCAGCGTCAGGACTCGGGGGGCGGGGACACATCCTCGGAAGCATCAGCATCAGCACCAGCAACGGCGACGTCGGCGTCGGGGGCGTTAGCGGTTGATGATCTGCCACCTTGGATATTGATCCTTTGCTCAGCAGGTGAGGGTTTCTAGGGTACAATAGTTTAGGTTTGGGGTTAAGGGTTTTAGGTTTAAGAGTTTCTAGGGTTATGGGGTTTAGGTTTGGGGTTAAGGGTCTTGATACTTTGGTCAGAAGGTGAGTCTTGTTAGGTTAACAGATTACAGGGTTAAGGGTCTTCAATTTGTGCTCAGCAAGAAAATGCCGTTTAGGGTTTAAGGGTTAAGGGGTTTAAAGTCTTGATGCTGTCCTCAGCAGGTGAGTATTTAAATACTGCAACAATACAATGCCCCAATGCCCCAATGCCCCAATGTCCCAATGCCCCAATGCCCCAATGCCCCAATGCCCCAATGCCCCACCGCCCCAATGCCCCAATGCCTTAATGCCCCAATGCCCCAATGCCCCAATGCCCCATGCCCCACCACCCCAATGCCCCAATGCCCCACCGCCCCAATGCCCCAATGCCCCACCGCCCCAATGCCCCAATGCCCCAATGCCCCAATGCCCCAATGCCCCAATGCCCCAATGCCCCAATGCCCCAATGCCCCAATGCCCCATGCCCCAATGCCCCAATGCCCCAATGCCCCATGCCCCAATGCCCCAATGCCCCACCGCCCCAATGCTCCAATGCCCCACCGCCCCAATGCCCCAATGCCCCAATGCCCCAATGCCCCAATGCCCCAATGCCCCAATGCCCCATGCCCCAATGCCCCAATGCCCCACCGCCCCAATGCCCCAATGCCCCACCGCCCCAATGCCCCATGCCCCAATGCCCCAATGCCCCACCGCCCCAATGCCCCAATGCCCCACCGCCCCAATGCCCCAATGCCCCATGCCCCAATGCCCCAATGCCCCAATGCCCCACTGCCCCAATGCCCCAATGCCCCACCGCCCCAATGCCCCATGCCCCAATGCCCCAATGCCCCACCGCCCCAATGCCCCAATGCCCCACCGCCCCAATGCCCCATGCCCCAATGCCCCAATGCCCCACCGCCCCAATGCCCCAATGCCCCACCGCCCCAATGCCCCATGCCCCAATGCCCCAATGCCCCACCGCCCCAATGCCCCAATGCCCCACCGCCCCAATGCCCCAATGCCCCATGCCCCAATGCCCCAATGCCCCAATGCCCCACCGCCCCAATGCCCCAATGCCCCACCGCCCCAATGCCCCATGCCCCAATGCCCCAATGCCCCACCGCCCCAATGCCCCAATGCCCCACCGCCCCAATGCCCCACCGCCCCAATGCCCCAATGCCCCACCGCCCCAATGCCCCATGCCCCAATGCCCCAATGCCCCACCGCCCCAATGCCCCATGCCCCAATGCCCCAATGCCCCACCGCCCCAATGCCCCAATGCCCCACCGCCCCAATGCCCCAATGCCCCATGCCCCAATGACCCACCGCCCCAATGCCCCACCGCCCCAATGCCCCAATGCCCCACCGCCCCAATGCCCCAATGCCCCACCGCCCCAATGCCCCAATGCCCCACCGCCCCAATGCCCCATGCCCCAATGCCCCAATGCCCCATGCCCCAATGCCCCAATGCCCCAATGCCCCACCGCCCCAATGCCCCAATGCCCCACCGCCCCAATGCCCCAATGCCCCAATGCCCCAATGCCCCACCGCCCCAATGCCCCAATGCCCCACCGCCCCAATGCCCCATGCCCCAATGCCCCAATGCCCCACCGCCCCAATGCCCCATGCCCCAATGCCCCAATGCCCCAATGCCCCAATGCCCCAATGCCCCAATGCCCCACCGCCCCAATGCCCCAATGCCCCACCGCCCCAATGCCCCATGCCCCAATGCCCCAATGCCCCAATGCCCCAATGCCCCACCGCCCCAATGCCCCAATGCCCCACCGCCCCGATGCCCCATGCCCCAATGCCCCAATGCCCCACCGCCCCAATGCCCCATGCCCCAATGCCCCAATGCCCCAATGCCCCACCGCCCCAATGCCCCAATGCCCCAATGCCCCAATGCCCCAATGCCCCAATGCCCCAATGCCCCAATGCCCCACCACTCCACCACCCCAATGCCCCACCACCCCAATGCCCCAATGCCCCAATGTCCCAATGCCCCACCACCCCAATGCCCCAATGCCCCACCACTCCACCACCCCAATGCCCCACCGCTCCAATGCCCCAATGCCCCACCGCCCCAATGCCCCAATGCCCCAATGCCCCAATGCCCCAATGCCCCAATGCCCCAATGCCCCAATGCCCCAATGCCCCTATGCCCCAATGCCCCAATGCCCCAATGCCCCAATGCCCCAATGCCCCACCGCCCCAATGCCCCATGCCCCAATGCCCCAATGCCCCAATGCCCCAATGCCCCAATGGCCCAATGCCCCAATGCCCCAATGCCCCACCACCCCAATGCCCCAATGCCCCACCGCCCCAATGCCCCAATGCCCCAATGCCCCAATGCCCCACCACCCCAATGCCCCATCGCCCCACCGCCCCAATGCCTTAATGCCCCAATGCCCCAATGCCCCAATGCCCCAATGCCCCAATGCCCCAATGCCCCATGCCCCAATGCCCCAATGCCCCACCGCCCCAATGCCCCAATGCCCCACCGCCCCAATGCCCCAATGCCCCAATGCCCCAATGCCCCAATGCCCCAATGCCCCAATGCCCCAATGCCCCAATGCCCCAATGCCCCAATGCCCCAATGCCCCAATGCCCCAATGCCCCAATGCCCCACCGCCCCAATGCCCCATGCCCCAATGCCCCAATGCCCCAATGCCCCAATGCCCCAATGCCCCACCGCCCCAATGCCCCACCGCCCCAATGCCCCAATGCCCCACCGCCCCAATGCCCCATGCCCCAATGCCCCAATGCCCCACCGCCCCAATGCCCCATGCCCCAATGCCCCAATGCCCCACCGCCCCAATGCCCCAATGCCCCAATGCCCCACCGCCCCAATGCCCCAATGCCCCATGCCCCAATGACCCACCGCCCCAATGCCCCACCGTCCCAATGCCCCAATGCCCCACCGCCCCAATGCCCCAATGCCCCACCGCCCCAATGCCCCAATGCCCCACCGCCCCAATGCCCCATGCCCCAATGCCCCAATGCCCCATGCCCCAATGCCCCAATGCCCCAATGCCCCACCGCCCCAATGCCCCAATGCCCCACCGCCCCAATGCCCCAATGCCCCAATGCCCCAATGCCCCACCGCCCCAATGCCCCAATGCCCCACCGCCCCAATGCCCCATGCCCCAATGCCCCAATGCCCCACCGCCCCAATGCCCCATGCCCCAATGCCCCAATGCCCCAATGCCCCAATGCCCCAATGCCCCAATGCCCCACCGCCCCAATGCCCCAATGCCCCACCGCCCCAATGCCCCATGCCCCAATGCCCCAATGCCCCAATGCCCCAATGCCCCACCGCCCCAATGCCCCAATGCCCCACCGCCCCGATGCCCCATGCCCCAATGCCCCAATGCCCCACCGCCCCAATGCCCCATGCCCCAATGCCCCAATGCCCCAATGCCCCACCGCCCCAATGCCCCAATGCCCCAATGCCCCAATGCCCCAATGCCCCAATGCCCCAATGCCCCAATGCCCCAATGCCCCACCACTCCACCACCCCAATGCCCCACCACCCCAATGCCCCAATGCCCCAATGTCCCAATGCCCCACCACCCCAATGCCCCAATGCCCCACCACTCCACCACCCCAATGCCCCATGCCCCAATGCCCTAATGCCCCACCGCCCCAATGCCCCAATGCCCCAATGCCCCAATGCCCCAATGCCCCAATGCCCCAATGCCCCAATGCCCCAATGCCCCAATGCCCCAATGCCCCAATGCCCCAATGCCCCAATGCCCCAATGCCCCACCGCCCCAATGCCCCATGCCCCAATGCCCCAATGCCCCAATGCCCCAATGCCCCAATGGCCCAATGCCCCAATGCCCCAATGCCCCACCACCCCAATGCCCCAATGCCCCACCGCCCCAATGCCCCAATGCCCCAATGCCCCAATGCCCCACCACCCCAATGCCCCATCGCCCCACCGCCCCAATGCCTTAATGCCTTAATGCCCCAATGCCCCAATGCCCCAATGCCCCAATGCCCCAATGCCCCAATGCCCCATGCCCCAATGCCCCAATGCCCCACCGCCCCAATGCCCCAATGCCCCACCGCCCCAATGCCCCAATGCCCCAATGCCCCAATGCCCCAATGCCCCAATGCCCCAATGCCCCAATGCCCCAATGCCCCAATGCCCCAATGCCCCAATGCCCCAATGCCCCAATGCCCCAATGCCCCACCGCCCCAATGCCCCATGCCCCAATGCCCCAATGCCCCAATGCCCCAATGCCCCAATGCCCCACCGCCCCAATGCCCCACCGCCCCAATGCCCCAATGCCCCACCGCCCCAATGCCCCATGCCCCAATGCCCCAATGCCCCACCGCCCCAATGCCCCATGCCCCAATGCCCCAATGCCCCACCGCCCCAATGCCCCAATGCCCCAATGCCCCACCGCCCCAATGCCCCAATGCCCCATGCCCCAATGACCCACCGCCCCAATGCCCCACCGTCCCAATGCCCCAATGCCCCACCGCCCCAATGCCCCAATGCCCCACCGCCCCAATGCCCCAATGCCCCACCGCCCCAATGCCCCATGCCCCAATGCCCCAATGCCCCATGCCCCAATGCCCCAATGCCCCAATGCCCCACCGCCCCAATGCCCCAATGCCCCACCGCCCCAATGCCCCAATGCCCCAATGCCCCAATGCCCCACCGCCCCAATGCCCCAATGCCCCACCGCCCCAATGCCCCATGCCCCAATGCCCCAATGCCCCACCGCCCCAATGCCCCATGCCCCAATGCCCCAATGCCCCAATGCCCCAATGCCCCAATGCCCCAATGCCCCACCGCCCCAATGCCCCAATGCCCCACCGCCCCAATGCCCCAATGCCCCACCGCCCCAATGCCCCAATGCCCCACCGCCCCAATGCCCCAATGCCCCACCGCCCCGATGCCCCATGCCCCAATGCCCCAATGCCCCACCGCCCCAATGCCCCATGCCCCAATGCCCCAATGCCCCAATGCCCCACCGCCCCAATGCCCCAATGCCCCAATGCCCCAATGCCCCAATGCCCCAATGCCCCAATGCCCCAATGCCCCAATGCCCCAATGCCCCACCACTCCACCACCCCAATGCCCCACCACCCCAATGCCCCAATGCCCCAATGTCCCAATGCCCCACCACCCCAATGCCCCAATGCCCCACCACTCCACCACCCCAATGCCCCACCGCCCCAATGCCCCAATGCCCCACCGCCCCAATGCCCCAACGCCCCAATGCCCCAATGCCCCAATGCCCCAATGCCCCAATGCCCCAATGCCCCAATGCCCCAATGCCCCAATGCCCCAATGCCCCAATGCCCCACCGCCCCAATGCCCCATGCCCCAATGCCCCAATGCCCCAATGCCCCAATGCCCCAATGGCCCAATGCCCCAATGCCCCAATGCCCCACCGCCCCAATGCCCCATGCCCCAATGCCCCAATGCCCCAATGCCCCAATGCCCCAATGCCCCAATGCCCCACCGCCCCAATGCCCCAATGCCCCACCGCCCCAATGCCCCAATGCCCCACCGCCCCAATGCCCCAATGCCCCACCGCCCCAATGCCCCAATGCCCCACCGCCCCGATGCCCCATGCCCCAAAGCCCCAATGCCCCACCGCCCCAATGCCCCATGCCCCAATGCCCCAATGCCCCAATGCCCCACCGCCCCAATGCCCCAATGCCCC
This sequence comes from Limnomonas spitsbergensis, assembly GCA_037349105.1. NCBI lineage: Eukaryota > Viridiplantae > Chlorophyta > Chlorophyceae > Chlamydomonadales > Limnomonas > Limnomonas spitsbergensis. The sequence continues at coordinate 1,834,190 of JAYJMM010000090.1, read as the reverse complement.
AATGCCCCAATGCCCCAATGCCCCAATGCCCCAATGCCCCAATGCCCCAATGCCCCAATGCCCCACCACTCCACCACCCCAATGCCCCACCACCCCAATGCCCCAATGCTCCAATGTCCCAATGCCCCACCACCCCAATGCCCCAATGCCCCACCACTCCACCACCCCAATGCCCCACCGCCCCAATGCCCCAATGCCCCACCGCCCCAATGCCCCAATGCCCCAATGCCCCAATGCCCCAATGCCCCAATGCCCCAATGCCCCACCGCCCCAATGCCCCACCGCCCCAATGCCCCAATGCCCCAATGCCCCAATGCCCCAATGCCCCAATGCCCCACCGCCCCAATGCCCCAATGCCCCACCGCCCCAATGCCCCAATGCCCCACCGCCCCAATGCCCCAATGCCCCACCGCCCCAATGCCCCAATGCCCCACCGCCCCGATGCCCCATGCCCCAATGCCCCAATGCCCCACCGCCCCAATGCCCCATGCCCCAATGCCCTAATGCCCCAATGCCCCACCGCCCCAATGCCTCAATGCCCCAATGCCCCAATGCCCCAATGCCCCAATACCCCAATGCCCCAATGCCCCAATGCCCCACCACTCCACCACCCCAATGCCCCACCACCCCAATGCCCCAATGCCCCAATGTCCCAATGCCCCACCACCCCAATGCCCCAATGCCCCACCACTCCACCACCCCAATGCCCCACCGCCCCAATGCCCCAATGCCCCACCGCCCCAATGCCCCAATGCCCCAATGCCCCAATGCCCCAATGCCCCAATGCCCCAATGCCCCAATGCCCCAATGCCCCAATGCCCCAATGCCCCAATGCCCCAATGCCCCACCGCCCCAATTCCCCATGCCCCAATGCCCCAATGCCCCAATGCCCCAATGCCCCAATGCCCCAATGCCCCACCGCCCCACCACCCCAATGCCCCAATGCCCCACCGCCCCAATGCCCCACCACCCCAATGCCCCATCGCCCCACCGCCCCAATGCCTTAATGCCTTAATGCCCTAATGCCCCAATGCCCCAATGCCCCAATGCCCCAATGCCCCAATGCCCCAATGCCCCATGCCCCAATGCCCCAATGCCCCACCGCCCCAATGCCCCAATGCCCCACCGCCCCAATGCCCCAATGCCCCAATGCCCCAATGCCCCAATGCCCCAATGCCCCAATGCCCCAATGCCCCAATGCCCCAATACCCCAATGCCCCAATGCCCCAATGCCCCAATGCCCCATGCCCCAATGCCCCAATGCCCCAATGCCCCATGCCCCAATGCCCCAATGCCCCACCGCCCCAATGCCCCAATGCCCCACCGCCCCAATGCCCCAATGCCCCAATGCCCCAATGCCCCAATGCCCCAATGCCCCACCGCCCCAATGCCCCACCGCCCCAATGCCCCAATGCCCCAATGCCCCAATGCCCCAATACCCCAATGCCCCAATGCCCCAATGCCCCAATGCCCCACCGCCCCAATGCCCCAATGCCCCACCGCCCCAATGCCCCAATGCCCCAATGCCCCAATGCCCCAATGCCCCAATGCCCCAATGCCCCAATGCCCCAATACCCCAATGCCCCAATGCCCCAATGCCCCAATGCCCCATGCCCCATGCCCCAATGCCCCAATGCCCCATGCCCCAATGCCCCAATGCCCCACCGCCCCAATGCCCCAATGCCCCACCGCCCCAATGCCCCAATGCCCCAATGCCCCAATGCCCCAATGCCCCACCGCCCCAATGCCCCATGCCCCAATGCGCCAATGCCCCACCGCCCCAATGCCCCAATGCCCCACCGCCCCAATGCCCCATGCCCCAATGCCCCAATGCCCCACCGCCCCAATGCCCCAATGCCCCACCGCCCCAATGCCCCAATGCCCCATGCCCCAATGCCCCAATGCCCCAATGCCCCACCGCCCCAATGCCCCAATGCCCCACCGCCCCACCGCCCCATGCCCCAATGCCCCAATGCCCCACCGCCCCAATGCCCCAATGCCCCACCGCCCCAATGCCCCATGCCCCAATGCCCCAATGCCCCACCGCCCCAATGCCCCAATGCCCCACCGCCCCAATGCCCCATGCCCCAATGCCCCAATGCCCCACCGCCCCAATGCCCCAATGCCCCACCGCCCCAATGCCCCAATGCCCCATGCCCCAATGCCCCAATGCCCCACCGCCCCAATGCCCCATGCCCCAATGCCCCAATGCCCCATGCCCCAATGCCCCAATGCCCCAATGCCCCACCGCCCCAATGCCCCAATGCCCCACGGCCCCAATGCCCCATGCCCCAATGCCCCAATGCCCCAATGCCCCACCGCCCCAATGCCCCAATGCCCCACCGCCCCAATGCCCCATGCCCCAATGCCCCAATGCCCCACCGCCCCAATGCCCCATGCCCCAATGCCCCAATGCCCCAATGCCCCACCGCCCCAATGCCCCAATGCCCCATGCCCCAATGCCCCAATGCCCCAATGCCCCAATGCCCCAATGCCCCAATGCCCCAATGCCCCAATGCCCCAATGCCCCAATGCCCCACCACCCCAATGCCCCAATGCCCCACCGCCCCAATGCCCCAATGCCCCAATGCCCCAATGCCCCACCACCCCAATGCCCCATCGCCCCACCGCCCCAATGCCTTAATGCCCCAATGCCCCAATGCCCCAATGCCCCAATGCCCCACCACCCCAATGCCCAATGCCCCACCGCCCCAATGCCCCAATGCCCCAATGCCCTTATGCCCCACCACCCCAATGCCCCACCACCCCAATGCCCCACAACCCCAATGCCCCAATGCCCCACCACCCCACCACCCCAATGCCCCAATGCACCAATGCCCCACCACCCCAATGCCCCAATGCCCCAATGCCCCACCGCCCCACCCCCCCAATGCCCCACCCCCCCAATGCCGCACCGCTCCAATGCTCTTCCTTTTCCTCTTGGATACGAACCCCCACACACACTCTCACGCTCTCACACTCCCATGCTCTTATTCTGCCCATCTGCCCCACTTGGATACTGACTCACCACCACCACCATTCCCATGCTCCCATGCTAGCCCACTCTACCGCTGCCCCGCTTGAAAACCGGCACACCCCACCCCCAGTCCCTCGCTCCCATGCTCCCATGCTCCCATGCTCCCATGCTCCCATGCTCCCTCGCTCCCATGCTCCCTCGCTCCCATGCTCCCTCGCTCCCATGCTCCCTCGCTCCCATGCTCCCTCGCTCCCATGCTCCCTCGCTCCCATGCTCCCTCGCTCCCATGCTCCCTCGCTCCCATGCTGCCTCGCTCCCATGCTCCCTCGCTCCCATGCTCCCTCGCTCCCATGCTCCCTCGCTCCCATGCTCCCTCGCTCCCATGCTCCCTCGCTCCCATGCTCCCTCGCTCCCATGCTCCCTCGCTCCCATGCTGCCTCGCTCCCATGCTCCCTCGCTCCCATGCTCCCTCGCTCCCATGCTCCCTCGCTCCCATGCTGCCTCGCTACCATGCTCCCTCGCTCCCATGCTCCCTCGCTCCCATGCTCCCTCGCTCCCATGCTCCCTCGCTCCCATGCTGCCTCGCTCCCATGCTCCCTCGCTCCCATGCTCCCTCGCTCCCATGCTCCCTCGCTCCCATGCTCCCTCGCTCCCATGCTGCCTCGCTCCCATGCTCCCTCGCTCCCATGCTCCCTCGCTCCCATGCTCCCTCGCTCCCATGCTGCCTCGCTCCCATGCTCCCTCGCTCCCCTGCTGCCTCGCTCCCATGCTGCCTCAACGCCTCACCTCCCTGTTTTTTACCATCTGAAACTGATCCCCACACTCTCCCATGCTGCCCCGCTGCCCCCACCCCCACCCCCACCCCGCTGCCCCCACCCCCACCCCCACCCCGCTGCTCCCACCCCCACCCCGCTGCCCCCACCCCCACCCCGCTGCCCCCACCCCGCTGCCCCCACCCCCACCCCGCTGCCCCCACCCCCACCCCCACCCCCACCCCGCTGCCCCCACCCCCACCCCCACTGCTCCTGACTCAGGTGCGGCAAGCCTGGCAGGCATCCTGACGCACCCAGCCGATGTGGTCAAGACAAGGCTGCAGGCAAGTCATCCATGTTGTACATATTGAATGTATGATTGTCTGACGGTAGTTGTATAGGGGTAGCCTTCCCGTGCACCTTGGAGGACCAAAGTGTTTATCAAGTCCCGCAGCTCTCTTAGGTTATGTTTATGAAGCCCTGTAGGGCAGCAAGTCATCAATATTGTAAATATGTTTAATGTAGATTTGAACGGCCCTCCCTCACCCGGATAGGAAAACAAACTGTTTATCAAGCCCCGCAGTTTTTTTTTCAATGTTTATATATATAGTCCCGCAGGGGAGCAGGGGTCATATTTTCATTGTTTACCTGTTTACGCACTGCCCAGTTCTGCCCGATTCCAAGCGTCCGACGTCTAACTGATTCTGTCCAGCGACGTTATCGCGCATCCCCCATATTCCAAATGCTTTTTCGTCTGTGCGGCCTATCGCGCACCCCTTCTAAACAATGTCTTTGCGCCAAGGCAATCTGAAGGTACGGTACAGTACAAGATTCTGTGGGACCCATTAATAAGGAGGTACTGGTCTTGATTAAACGGAATTCTCTAAATAATTACTGATACCGGTATTGCCGTTAAATGGCGATAAATGATTGCTAATTATTAACAAATGATTATGTACGGTACTCGGTACAGTTTTACCGGTACTGGTAATTCTTTCCGATATTGCCGGTAAATAAAGAGGTACATTTTTGTAAAAACTATTATAACTGATTTTGTACTTTACTATCGGTAAATAACGAGGTAAATGTTGGAATAAGTGAACTTGATACGCTCGTAGGGTGTGAAATGAAAAAGCCTCCTAATTGGGACGTTGCGGCCAAGACAAGGCCGCAGGCAATTCTTGTAAACATACCGTAAATAATAACCGGTTGTTTTTTTATAAGTAAATGTACGGTATGCTCATATCCTGAGACATGGACCGAGGAAGGTCCCCATTTTCGCCGAATCATGGGCCATGGCTACCGTAATAATAATTGGTACTGATTGCCGATGCGGTAAACAAGTAATTGAAGTACTTGTGACTAGCGGCAAGCAGCTCGACGGTCAAATTTTAGTGTCTAAAAAGTGAATGAAAATGTGTTTTATGTTTCGCTTGGTATATTTGAGTATCGGTAGCACCCCAGTGAAAATATTTCTGGTAATAAAGAGCGGGGATAGAGGTGTGGGCACCGGTTACGCAGACGTGGATGAAGCTCTGGCCCAAGCTTCCTTGTTTCCGTAACCTTCATGCCCCAGACCCCAGGAGGGCGTAGTCTCCTCCAGCCTTTCTTTGTGGACACTGAAGCAATACATAATAATTATACTAATACTACTTATAATAATAATAATAATAATAAGCAATACACCCTGAGGAGAGGATTTAGGAAGCCAACCGTTCGGCCGTAGCTTTAGGAAGGCGACAAATATTTGTTTAGCCAGAGCCTCCCGCTCCTTCCTTGGTGGCTGGTGCATATTCAAATAAGATAGATGCAGCACCATAAAGAGTTTATTCTGTTGTCCTTGAGGTGATGAGTCACAGTGCTGAGGATGGCTGTCGGCAGACTGAGGAAATGGTTTTTTCCATGCCAGGTTTGGTCTCAGCTCTCAATGTGGACTTCAATGCCGCGAGGAGCGGCCTGTCGATGGTGGCCTCACAGCCGAAACATAAGAATGTTCAACAGTGTTGCCATGCACCATCCAGTGTTGCCATGCACCATCCAGTGTTGCCATGCACCATCCAGTGTTGCCATGCACCATCCAGTGTTCGATTTAGTGCGCTGCATGGTAGCTCACCTAGTGTAACGGCCGAACGGGTGGCCTCCCTAATCTGCGCCTTACAGCGTATTATATATATATTGTGTTGCCCTTTAGGTGATGGGTCGCAGTGCTGAGGACGGCAGCCGGCCAACTGCAAGGAGTGTGGCCGTCGACTTGTACCGGAAAGAGGGACCCAAGGTACGGATTTCAGTGAGGGGGGCAGTGAGGGGGGCAGTGGAGGAGGCAGTGGGGGGGGCAGTGAGGGGTTCAGTGAGGGTTTAAGACTGAAAGTGGGGTTCTGGGTTTGATTTCTAGGTCCGCAAGTATTGTTCATGTTACAAATTTAAGACAACCACCCCCAGCCTTGCTCAAAAGGGTCAGACAGAGCATGCCGGGGGGAGAACAGTAACCAAAGCTGAAGCAGACACAGGAATGTCGCCGTGGGCTTGTACTGCCAGGAGGGTTTAAAGGTGAGGGGGGGACAGCGGTACAGGGTTTAGGGTTTAATGACCGCGGAGAGTGTAGCCGTGGGCTTGTACTGCCAGGGGGGGTTAAAGGTGTGGGGGGAACAGCGGTACAGGGTTAAGGGTTAATGACCGCGAGGAGTGTCTTTGTTGGCTTGTACTGCTAGGAGGGTCTCAACTCTTCAGGTACCGTATGCTTTAATATATTATGATTGAATGTGTGCGTATGGGCGGGGGGGGGCAGTGTGCAGGGTTCTGGGTTGAGGGTATAAAGCATGAGGGGGGGCTGCGGTTTAGGGTTTAGGGCTCTTGAGAGGAGTGAGGGTATTGACCACATACCGAAATACGGGTTGTATAAATACATATCTCAAATTACTGCTTCCCAAATTCGTCGTGCAGACAAAAAGTACCATACCGTAGAACCACTTAGACTCCGTGCACCCCCGCAAAAAATGAATTTTTTTCCGTCGCGCAGCTAAAAAGAATTAAAAAACGTCCGCGCAGCGACGAAATTTTAATTTAATTTAACGTCGCGCTGCAGGTAATTTAATTTAACATCGCGCATCACTGAAAATAATTTAATTTCCTTCCGTGCAGCACTTTCAGCCAGTACAGTAAAACTTAGTCAAAAACTCGTTTGATGCTAGCAAGGACAGTACACGGTCAGCAATACTCAGCATATTCGTCATCCTCCTCCTCTGCCGTTTCCTAGCCTCAGGACACGTGTGGCTGTTGAAGCCCCGAAACGTCAGCAGTCGTCAGCACCCGTATCTGCCTCCAGGATCGAGCTTCGCAACGGGGACTGGCGTAAGGATCACTCGACGGATGTCAAATCAAACAGTCGCGCGCAAGCGTGCGGTCTTTTTGATATTTGCTGTTTTTAATTCGTAACGCGCACCCCCAAAATAGTTGTTTGGACACCTGACTAACGCTCCGCACAGCGGCGATTTTAGAATTAATATTAGCGCGCAGCCATGTCCGCGCACCCCAATAATTATTTAACTACGAGCGGAGTCAAAGTGGTTCTACGTTACTCCGCGCACGTGCAGCTGAATTCTTATGATATTTGGTACGGGAAACACTCCTCCGCGCACCCCCCAAAATAGTTGTACATTATGATTCTGTCGCACACCACCCCGTTACTGCTGATCTTGATTGGAAACATTTAACAATTGTGTTATATTTGATTGAATTTCATAGTGAGCGGAAACAGGTGAATCGGGTGCACGTTATAAGACTTCAGGCATTGGGCTGGAGGGACTGAAAGTTTGGTTGTAGGGGAGAGGCTTTAGGGCTGGTGATAGATTTATTTCATGTCGCTGGTTTCCCTCGGTTAGCTCAGCCTGGCCCTTTCGAAAGCTCCCAAAGCATCCATCAGTGAGGAAGAATGCCATTTGGTCATACTATGCCACCGTCAGGATACCATGCCACCTGATCATGCATGTCAATGACGTTACACCTCTGGGACCTGCTCAAAAAAGGCTCGACCGCGTGGGCGCCACCCGATAATGCATGTAACGTATCCAACCTTTGTTTAGAGCAAACTGTAATACGTAATACGATACCTATGTCTGTTGCACGCACTGAGGCTTAACCTTGATCCTACAACAGAGAACAACTAATTATACGTATAAACATAATAAACAACGATGTCATTAATTATTTTCATCCCGTATGCCGATACGCTCGCTCCAGCCAAGCAATTCTGAAATAATTATGAATTAAATCATGAATTAAATATGACTTTGCAGGCTTTCCTGCGTGGCGCCTCCGCACGGTTGCTAATGTTGGCTCCCGGTAAGGTCACTAAGGGGTTCAGGTTAAGGGGGTCAGGGTAAATAAAGGGTGAAGGGTTGTATGGTGAAGGGTTGTAGGGTGAAGGGTTGTAGGGTGAAGGGTTGTAGGGTGAAGGGTTGTAGGGTGAAGGGTTGTAGGGTGAAGGGTTGTAGGGTGAAGGGTTGTGGGGTGAAGGGTTGTAGGGTGAAGGGTTGTAGGGTGAAGGGTTGTAGGGTGAAGGGTTGTAGGGTGAAGGGTTGACTGTAGAATTTTGTTGCGCACCCCTCAGGAATGAATGGAATGATTTATTTTCATTTGTATGCTGCTCTCTGGGTATGATTGCCCGGGGAGCAGGGTCTAGTCTAAACCGCGAACCGCCAATATTTATTCCGGGTGAGATCACAAAAGCTGCATGCAACGCTCTCCTTCCTTTTCCTTCCCTTTTTACCGTTTCATCATTTTCATCAGTTTTCATCATTTTACATCCTGCCTGGCGCACTTCGGTGAGATGTTTTGTCGTCAATGTGTTGGCACCGTAAGCAAAGTTGTGTCCTGCTGGGTTTTAGGGTACCCAGTTGCACCCTAATCTTAAACCTGAACATAGTATGACTAAAAATGTTTTCACTTTAAGCCTTGAACCCTGAGCCCTAGTTTAACCCTGAACCCTGAACTTCCTTCTTGCGCCATTAACCTTGAAAACCCTGGCATGACCCTTAATCTTTAACCCTAAGCCCTAAGCTAGCCGTAACAATTGTTGGAAGCCCACGCGGCCAAGTCTTTTTAGCAGGGCCAGAGGTCCATGGCGTCACACCTCTGGGCCCCGCTGAAACAAGGCCTCGGCCGCATCGGCGTCCGTCTGTCTCGTTGGAAACCTAAAAGGAAGAAAGGAGAAGGGCCTGGAGAGTAGGGCCCAGAAGTGTAACGTCATTGACAGCTGTATGCTTTATTGTCAGGGCCAGGCCAGACCGGGCCAGTAGGAGGTACAGGGACCATAGTGAGCATGAGTCAGCTACAATTCAGCTGCAATTGGCAACAATTCAGCTACATCAAGGCCTATGGATGCAGGGGCTGGTGCGTCAGGCCCCACTGCTTGGGCCTTTGCTGTAGGTCAGTAAAGGCTACGTTGCACTCAGTGCTGTGCATTTGTGCAATTTGCCGTAATTCAGAAATTGTCTTGGTGTTTACGGTCCCTTACCGGTGAAATTTGCCTTGAAATTACGGTGACTGAAACTGGGCTAAGTAATTCAGCCACCCATAGGACCGTATTTGGCACAGCACTGCTTAGAGCCCTTATCCCCTAAACCCTTTATACCTACCGTAGATTTGATATTGCCTTCCCTTGGGTATGAGAAAATGATATATTTTAATGATGCTCCCAGGCCAAATTATCAAAACTCTTGATTTCTGACTGAAAACTGGCGTCGACAACCGATAAATAGTATATTCATGGATCCCTCAACCCCAAACAACGTTAATTATGAGGGAAGGCAAAGGAAATGTACACTTTACCCTCGGATCAGAGAAATACACTGGACTGGACTGGAAGGGCTGTCAAGTGCCAGCTTGAGATTTGAACTTGAATTTGAAATCCCTGGCAGTGTGCCAGCTTAAACGCTTCACGAGCTCTGGTACAGGACTTGGAATTTGATTTGCCTGGCTAAGAGTTTCAGAATTTGAATTTCCTGTTTAAAGGTTTTGAAATTGAAATTGAAATTGAAATGCCTGGTTTGTGGTTGTCTATTTCAATAGCCTTGTTTCTGAATGGCTTGCGTAGGAACGGCGTTGGCCTGGGCAATCTACGAGCCTATCAAGAGCAGCCTGATCTGGAGCTGAAGGAGGGGAGTGTGAATACTGTGAATGCTTGCCTAAGCGACAGATTGGCTCAGAGATGAGCTACGTCACGGTTTTTGCCACAGCACGGCTTTTGCGACGACACGGGTTTAGCTACGTCACGGGTTTAGCTACGTCACGGGTTTAGCTACGTCACGGGTTTAGCTACGTCACGGTTAACAGCCGCCTGATTTGATGGGAGTGTGACTACTGCGCGTGCTTGCATTAGCGACAGTTTAGCTACATCATGGTCGACAACAGCGTGATCTGGAGGGGAGTGCTCACAGTTTTACACTGTTGATGCTTGATTGATTGGTAGTTCAGCTAAACGGCCAAGATCACGACCACGAGCAGAATGATTCGGAGATGAAGGAGGGGTGTTTGAATACTGGTAATGCTTGCCTTGGCGACAGTTCGGATGCATCACGGCCAAGATGAAGGCCGAAGCAAAATCATCTGGAGCCCAAGGAGGAAGTGTGAATACTGATTATACTTGCGTTAGCGACACTTTGGCTACATCAAGGTCAAGAGCAGAATCATCTGGATCTGAAGGAGGGGAATGGGAAGTCTGCTCGTTTTAGCTTGCCACAGCTACAGCTCAGCTACATCACAGCCTACAGCCTTTCCCTAGTTCTTTGTCACCTGTGTTGGGGCGATAGGGGCTGAGGTTGTAAACTGGGAATGGGTGTAGGTGATGGGGTTTAGAAGGGACCTACTGCAGCACACGCCTTGCCGTGTTGCCACGTTTTCTCTAGCTCTTTGTCATCTAACCCTAAACTAGGGCGGTTGAGACTGAGGGTGTAGAGTGGAAATGGATGTAGGCAATGTGTTACTGTGATTTAGAAGCCCATCAAGACCTCCCTGCATTGCAGCAGAGGGAGAGAGGAGGGAAAGTAAGCAAATGTTTTAATAGTGTGATATGTTGAAGGAGTGTTGACGTGGATTCAGGAGCGCTTTAGTGTTTTTGCCCCTTTGGATTGTCATGCTTCAAGGCGCAGGGGGGGCAGAAAGAGAATTCCCCCATAATCCCAGAGTTGTAGAGCTTTATGCGAGTATGTCAAATGTGGTCTAAAAATGTTTTTAGCCTGGGGGGAGATAGATAAGGGGGGGGGGCAAAGTTTGGGGCAAGGGGGTTCTCAACAACGAAAACTGGAGAACAAATGCTGGACAGTGTCTCGCATCTTGGGGCCGAGGGAGGGGAGAGAGAATGGAAGCATGGCCTGACGGCGGCTAGGTCCAGTGTTCCTCGGGGAGCCTCTTTCCACATCCCAATTATTTTCCACGTTTTTCGTTACCGTGCGAATAAACGGCCAAATAAATTGTGTCGTTACCACTTAGGTTACGACTCCTAACTAGAAACCACTAAAGGAAACACTGCTCCTGAGATTCCTGACAAGGGCTAGGTCGAGTGTGCATCGGGGACCTCCTTCCCTCTTTCTGGGGGGTTGGTAACGTTACACCTCTGGGCCCTGCTCAATAGATAGCTTAGCCGCGTCAGCAGACAGGTCTGCTATGAAGCTCGAGAGAGAAGACACGAGAGACAATAAAGGAGAGTATCTAACTCCCCCCCTGAAAAAGGACAGGCAACCCGTATCCCTAGCCCCTTAAGAGAGTACACCTCAACAAGAGCCCTCCTTCCCTCTTCCTGAGGGGGGGGCGCTTAGCAGCGTTGTCTGTCGCTGACGTTACACTGACTCCTGGACCTGGCCTAGGGGATCCCAGAGACCCAGCCATGGAGCATAGGTCTGCGGCTGCCTACCGCGCCTAGTTTCAGCCTACGACAGGTGCGGTCGGCGGCCGCAGACAGAAGTCGCACGAGAGGAAGGCACAGCGGTAAACAGCGTGACACTTGACACACGCTGTTGCTAGCGATGTTGGGCATGGGTAGACGGCGAGCATGTGGAGGACTCGTTACATGCTTGCCTCCAGTGCCCCAGCGTGCAAGATCATGTTAGGGAGCGGGGATGGGCAGGCTCCCCAGACGGTGCTACAGAATTCTATGCTTTGAACCCGGGTAGGCTAGGATGAGATGCTCTGACTTGTGGAAGATGAGGTAGCTTTTGTTGAGGCTAAGTCGTTTCAGCCGGAGCTTTCCTATGTAGACGGGGGGAAAGAGGCGATCGTGTCACACGTTCGATCCCCCAACCTCTGGGTATGGATGCCACCAGCATTATACCACCTGACCACTGCCCCCTCGTGTTTGAAGCAATCATGTCTTTCGAATGTTTCGATGCTCCCAAATCTCGAACAATAATCTTGGTTTATGTTTAAATCAGGCATCAATGATTGACAGCTTGTACTTCATGCGCCCTTCCCCCCTAAATAATTGTGATTCCGTTATGATGGAAGGAATAGCACGCCCACAGCAAGATTTTGGCATACTATGTGACAGTCTTGAAACGTATCGGAAAATGGGGAGAATTCTTCTGATGGCGCAGCTATTTACAAGACTTGACCAGGCATCACGCTTGCACCGCATACGAGAACATTATTAACACTACAAACCACATACAATTGTCGTCGCAACTACTATCGTGTTCACCCATCAAAGGGGGTTTACGTGTCCCTAAACATGATGTGTTCCTAGGCAAACGTCCATGCATCTGGCTCTCACACAGGCACATGGGGATGACTCAGCCCCACCAGCCCTGCACGACCTAGCATTAAGCAATGGCCCCAGCAGGTATATGCGTCATCCTAAACACAATGCTTGTAAGGTTGAACAGTGTCCTAAAAGCGCATTCTGGGCGTCAAATATATTGTTGACATCTGCTGGCAACGTGTGGTAGTAAGGACACGACAGCGCGCGTCGCGCACAGGCCCGGGCTGAATGAAATTTCCACTCATTCCCACCACCACCGCTTCAAAAGAGGCAATGCCACGACCCCCTAAACCCTGAAGCATACATTCATCAAGCCAGTGTTGAGAAAAAACGTCCACCGGCAGTAATACTACTGGTTTCACCAAACACTCCAGCCGGAATCGCACACACACACACGTGCCACGGCTCCGGAGCCTGGCTCGGCTCGATATCAGACAGCTCAACTGCAATCAATTATGATATTTTCAAAGACCTACTACGGGTATACCTAAAACTCAACAACGGGAGGCGACGGCTGTACGTCATTTCGATTACGACTCGTGCTGCTCCCCACAGTATATATGGCTGGCTGCTCATGTCGCCCACATATTCTTATTCCAAAGGGGTGAGATGAAAATCTACACGCGGGAAGGCAAGCGGCACTGGTGAGCATAAATATGCAATCAGCAGTTGCGGTGTGCACACTGTGCTCAGCCTCTTGCCCGACCCTAATTTACCTACACCTACTCACGACAACCTATCCCAGGCATAGGCGGTTGCGCTGCCAACAGTGCTCTACCGCATGCTCAATGGGCCGAGCATAACAGGAAGGCAGCAGCTCGTGCTGCTCTCTCAAATGATGAAACGCGTGTTCAAATGTAGCATATCTTCAGCCCACCACCAATGCCGAATATCGGTGCCAGTGGATATAATTAATGTGCAAAACACACACGCACAAGAACAGCAGCCGGCCCACGGCTCTCAAAATCGGACCCGTAAAATTCTTTGCACACCACGTGAACTTTCTTATGTAGCTTAAACCCCTTCATGCAGCTACTTGTCAGCTACACACATAATGCACAACACGAGCCAAAGCCTCACGACCCCCTTCCACATTGTGTCTCTGTCGAAGATAAAAAGAATACCGCCCCTATGCTAGAATGAGGGAAGGGGCGCCCACCTCCCTCCTTTGTCTAGCCAAGGCTCTCAGCTCTTCTCCAAACCGCCTCTGGATAAACACACCACCGCCTCTGGCCGAACACACACATATGTACATTTAAGATTGTGCACAGGATAGACCCCATACCCTGTTCAGAATAAACTCGGGCACATTATCCAGTCCGCTTTCAACCAGGAATTGAGGAAAGTGAAACGAACAAAGCCGCGGCGGCCTCTAAAGCAAACAAACCCGTGGGGACCGAACCCTCCAGCGAGCAGGCTCGTCAGTGACGCCGAATCCTCCAACAGCGCCTGCACCCACACTGGCCACATCCACGCTTTAACCAACCCTCTCGACCGTGACGCAGCAAGCAGAGGGTGAGGCGTCCATTCAATGGGCATATGCCTTGGATGTTGTGGATATAGAGATGGGGAAACATACGATCTACTAGCTACACCATACAGCACCTGGACTCCCTCCGCCTCCCCATAATCCCAGCATCCTCTCCCTCGAGAGGTTATAAATATAAGGCAATCTTAATTGAGCTTCTGACACAGTTGGCAGGCCTGCAAACTAACCGGGGAGAGCGCGTTCAATGGCAACGCGAATCCATGTGCATGCTCTCTACTCAAATGATCCTGCCCAAGATCTTGCTAAAGACCGCGCCGCGCGGGCTTCCGTCGCCGAACGCCTCCGCTTCAAGGACCCTAACTGCCGCCTCGGATAGGCCGAGCAGGGCCGCTGGGCGGCCAGCTGCACCAAGCGGCGCAACCTCTGCCGGCGGCGCATCACCAGCCGCGGTGCTCGCAGAGGAAAAACCGATCATGTCCAGCGAGGCGTCGCGGCTGTGGCCACAGACATCCGGCTCCGAAGTCGTCATAGGGGTGTGCTTGCCTGGGGAGGACAGCGAGGTGTGCGGGGAGCGGCAGCCGCTGGGCGTCGCGTCACGGCGCTGCGGCGTGCCGACGTGGCAGCCCAATGGCAGCATACCCTTCAGGGCGCTGGCTGCACTGCCGCTGGCACTCGAACGCGGCGGAGGTGGGGGCGGCGCCGCACACGTCAGGTGGCCGCCACTGCTGCCCAGCAGGTAGTCCCCATCGCCATCCTGCATCCCATCGGGATCAGACCAGCGTGAGAGCTGCCACAGCGACATCCCCGCCGCCGCAGGCCGCGGCAACGGCGGTGGGGGTGGCTGCAGCTGTTGCTGCTGCAGCGGCGGTGGCGGTGGTGGTTGCGGGTACGCAGCGCCAGCAGCTATGTAGTGCCCTCTGTAGTCAGCAGCGAGGTTGCCAGGCTGCTCACCCTGTCGGCTGCAGATGCTCAAGCTCCGCTGCGCCTGCCTCTGCGCTGCCAGACCGTCCTGGTGTCCACGCCACTCAGCTTCCGCGTCACCCGGCATGCTCACGCGGGCGCGAAGATGTTTGGTGGCTGCCTGCGCGACCGGCTGCAATCCCGGGGCGCCCGCTGAGGAGCGCCTCCCGTTGCTGGCCTCCTCGGCCTCCCGCTGCTGCTGCTTCAACATCGCAATCTCGCCCTTAAAACCAGCAATGCCCGCGCACGTCGTACCGGCAGCCGCTGCGTCGGGCCACGGTGGTAGCGCCCCGTATGGGGCCATAGGCTGGCCCGTTTGGCCCAGCCCGGCAGGGGATATGGCACCTGTGCCCCGATAGCGGGGCGGAGGGGGCGGGGGGGGCTGCTGCGGGGGGGGAGGCGGCGGGGGTTGCATGCCCCCGGTCGAGTGGCCCGTCATGGACAAGCGGCCGCCCGGGGGTGGCGGCGGCGGACCATGTGTCCCTGCTGATGGACGGGACTGGTGCTGTCGGCTTTCTGTCGCAGCGGTCGCCGCTGCTGACACAAGCAGCTGCTGCTGCATGCGGATGACCCTGAGGGCGAGGAAGTTAGGGTTGAATGAGGTTTGGATTGAGAAGGAGGTGTTCTCCGAGTGGTTTAGTCTTTGAACAGAAAAAAAAATGGGTTTCGGTACCGATCAAGGAAGAAAAGGGGGTCACCTGAGGGTTTCAGGCGTTGGACGGAAGGGAAAAAAGGGGTTTCAGGGCAACTGGGTAACTATGAGAATGCACAAACAATCGAAAAACGCCTTGTGGATAGGTCAGGTGAATTGTGTGGTATTGGGCCTATGGGGGGCAGTGTTTCTTTTTCAGGCTACAAGTTCAGCTTCGGCAGACCGCCCAGCAGCCACCAAAGGCCCAACAAGGACCAAACCTAGACTAGCCTACAACTGGTGGCCAAGGCAGCAAGGCTGGCCACAAATGGAGCCTCCGTACAGCAGCCAGGGTGTAGCTGACAAGTAGCTGAGTGGCAACAAAATAGACAGGTGGTGTGTTTTCGTGTGGGTCAGGCCTAGAATGTCTGGAAAACGCCCGGGTCCAAGCAAACAAAAGTGAGAGCCACTCCCCGCCCCTGGGAGAGTGCTTCCTCCCTGCTGGCGTAAGGCATTGGCCTCCTTATCGCAGGATATAGGAAACAGGGGAAGGGCCGAAGGTGATTAGGTCACCCGGCTCGGGGATATAGGAACCAGGGTAAGAGGATCAGGCCACCAAACTCTTCTGGGGATGAGGTCACCGAGCTCAGGAGATTTAAGAAACAGGGCTAGGGGATTGGGCCACAGAGCTCAGAAACTTTGAAACATGGTCACAGCTGTCATTCCCTTCGTCAAGGCATGCCCTAGGTCTGGTATGCAGGGAAGGCTCTTCAGAGAGAGAGAGCTGCCATCCACCCTAGGATAAAAGGCCAGGGGGGTGCCCTCGCAAAGGCGGCGGGGGGGTTCTTGAGCCTATGATCCACTCATGAATAGAGCAGAGCGAGGGAGAGGGTGATAACTGAAGGGACTGCACCGTACAACTTGAAGAGAGATACACTGCACTGCACTCCCCAAACAATTTTAAAGGATGCAGAAGTGAGCTTAAAATAGACCAAGCTGAAACTCAAACTCACATGCCTGACATCCATATCCTTGACCCCATAATCCCCCCCGTGTGTACATCGTACCCCCTTAGCACCGACGTACCTCAGCAGCGTTTCCCGGTCCACCTCTCCTCCTTGGTCTCCCAGGAATCCTGTCGCCGGTGCGAATTGCTGCTGCAGCATTTGGGAGGGCAGCTGCATGCCACCAGGCGCTGCGGGCAACGGAACGTTTTCACAGCCGCTACCGTTGCCGAAGCCCTGTTGCGTCATGAGGAGCGCCTGCAGCGCCGACTGCTGCTGCTGCGCCAGCTGGTACACAAGCTGCGAGGCCTGCTGGTGCGGGGGCGGCCAGGCGGCGGTGGCAGCGTCGGACTGCTGCTGTTGCAGCTGCTGCTGCCTAGCTTGCAGCGAGGCGGCGCTCCCACCCGGCCGGGCAAGGCTACCTCCCTCCTCGCTGTGGCGTCCAACTCGGCCGCCTCCGAGGCTGCCTCCCCCACCCAGGCCACAGTGCTGCATCGCGGCCATAAGGTTGGCAAAGGAGCTCGCTGGCGAGAGGGGGCCGGGGCACGCCGAGCTGCAGCCGCTGACGCTGGCGCGAGTGGGACGCGGCGGTGGCGGCGGCGGCGGCGAGGTCATTAGGACGCGGGGAGGCGGGGGAGGCGCTGGCGCAGCTGGCAGAAACACCGAGGTCCCTGTCTCCTTGCCAAGCATGGCGCCATGCAGTTGGGTAGCCAGCTGTGGCAGGTCTGCAGTGGGCAGCGCCAGGGCAGGTGCCCTCGGTGCACCAGAGATGTCCCGAGCACTATCTGTACAACTCGAGGGTGAGCTAGGAGGGCAAGGAGGTCCAGACAGTGGTCCCTCTGCAGTCGCACCGAGGGCCACATGTGCATCCTCATGTTCATGGGCTATTTCGGTGTCTTCCTTGGTTGGGTCCATGCCAGCTTCTGAAGGCCTCGAGAAGGCGTCAGCCATTTTAACCTGCGCGGTGCACGAGGAAGGCGTCAAGCGTAGGGCGAGCCAGGAAGTTCAGCCCGAAGTACACGGTGAGAGTTGTGAGAGTGAAGGCCTGGGATGCTGATTGCGTTATCTTCGGTGTCAAGGAGCAGCCAGGTTGTTCAAAGAGTGGATTTCAGCAGGGGAGGATTTGTGGTCTTACGGAGAGAAGGGAGAAGATTTCAGCGTCAGCAGAGCAGCGAGGTCTATCTGGGCGGCCAGCAGGAGAGTCGTCGTTCAATCCCATTGGCAATTGCCGATGGGTGCTGATAAATGGACTACTTGGGAGGCACGCGGCCGCGAGGTCCAAACGCGTGATTCTCGTCTCGTAAGCTCAACTGAAGATCACAAAGGACGACGAGTCTGTGCAGTAAGAAGATACAGTGAAAATAATAACTTTCAGCGCGTCCCGACACGAAATAGAGAGGGTGAAGCTACACAGCACCTGGCCCGCAAGAAGCTCCTTACCAGTGACAGATGAGAGGTCCAGCACAGATCAAATTAATGTGTTGAAACAAATAGAATTAATATATTGCAGCGAGTCGGGAACGTAGAGCTCGGTCTGTGTGCGGGTGCTGTTTGTCTTCCTTGGGGCATGCCCTCGTACCAGGTGACAGGAAAGTGGCGCGTAAACCTCGAATAATCGCGCGTGGAGAGGAGGAAAGTTGGATGGAACCACCGAGATTTCGTGAGAATCAGAGAGAATCTCTGGTGATAATCCTCATTACTTCCCGACAGGGCAGCTTCTTTTCAACACATGACTTGTCAGAACGCCATTGCGAAAGCAGTATTCATAAATGCCCATGCCAGATAGCAACGTCTCTCAGCCCACGTCAGCAACTTCCATCGACAGCAAGTCATGCGGCCCGTCCCAGCCCTTGCGTCCTCGATCTGCAGCGCATGAATACACTCTGCTCTCAGTCAGAGGCTTTGCACATCGTGGCTTAATTTACGGCTGATTAGCAGCCTGAGGCCCTCATCACATCTACTGGTATCAATACATGGTACACAGTGGCGTGACCCTTGCTTCCATGACGGGCCATGGGGCTACATTCTTTTGCCAGCAGCTTCATGGTATGTGACTGGGATGATGGACAGTGTGGTCGATGGCGGCCTGCCCCTTGCCCTCCTGACAGGCTGAAGAGACAATTAGAAGGCAACGCACTTTTTCAACAGCTAAGAAGAAGATGAATGGTGAGATGAAAAGACCACTGCATTAGATGTCTACAGTGTGTAAGTGACCAGGAATGACCAGGAATGACAGGTCATTTACACCGGTGTAGTTCAGTTGCAATTGAACACAGAAGTGTAATCCCTGAGGGGATCCCTATAAGCTGGAGGCCTCAGCACTGGAGGATGATGATCCACAATGCATTTGAACCAAGCTGGTAAGGCCAAGGTGGGCAGGCTGGGGTCTTCTGCAAGGGAGTCGTCAGTCCAGCAATGGCGGCAAAGCACTAGCACTAGCAGCAGGTACAGGTACGCAGCAAGTTGTCAGCCTGGCCTACAATGCAATGAATGCCGCGAGTGCGGTGTTCTTGATTATAACTACTTGCTTCAGTCATACCATTGCAGTGCGGTACATTGGCACACTACGTATGCTAACTTTCTTGTCTCTCATTGGCACACTATGACACTACCTATACTACTTGTATTGTCTCCATTTTCCAACGAGGGCTAGGCCCATAGGTGTCATGTCATTGACTTATGTGTTTTGCCGTTAATAGCAGGATGGCAGGGCGTTGTGCATTGCAGCTGGGAAGAGCCGCGAGGTTGAGTTGCGTAGGTGGCTGGATGCAGACTCCAGTGCATGCGCCTTGCGCGGACTGCCAGGATGGCAGGGCATTGCACATTATTGTGGTACGAGGTTGTGGTGCGGAATTGCGTAGGTTATTGGATTGGCCAGAGCCCGCAGCCCCCTCGTTGAACGTACTGCTCGGCATATAGCATGGCTGGCAAGACAGAAGGCCTCGTTACTGCCCACCTCGTTCCTTTTCACTCCTTGAATGCTTTTTGTGGCTGCTCTAGTGCTCAGCATCGTTAATTGTTGTGTGCCATATGTCCCTTTCCCATCCAAACAGTTGGGCACCCCGCCTGCGGCCAAATCGTTGTGGGCTGGGCCCATAGGAGTTTTGTGCTTGACTTCTGTCGTGATGTGCCCTCCCCCCTCCCAAGTGTTTTTTTTCCGGCTACAAGCTCAACCTCGACAGGCCGCCCAGCGGCCGTCAATGGCCCATTTAGAAACGAATCTTGACTGGCCTTCCACTGGTGACCAAAGCAGCAAGGCTTGCCACAAATGGGGCCTCCGACCAGAGGACTGAGTGTAACTGACATGTAGCTGAGTCACGAAGAAGAAGAAAATGGACAGAGCCTTAGAGACTTTTGCCAGCTGTATCAGGGCAGACATGAGGGTAATGACCTAGCTTGTGCGGAGGACATGGTCCATTTTATTCTGGGCCAGACTCTTGAGCGGCCGAGCCATTTTGAGCAGGGCCCAGAGGTGTCACGTCATTGACTTTTCCGGCCTTTTCCTTTTGTTCCTTGTTTGCACCCTCCCCCCCCCCCACACACACCTTTTGATTTGTTTTTCCTCCAGACAGGCCGGTTGGGTGCTCAGGCGGCCAAGACTTTAGAGCAGGTCCCAGAGCTGCAACTTCGTTCAGTTATGTGGCATGATGTGCACCACTGTTTTTTTTCAGCGCGCTTCAGCCACAATTAGCAACAGCACGGCCCGAGGCTAACAGGTCCGGATATAGCAAGCCCACCTTCGTGTTCTTTTCTTTCTTTCCTTCCCCCTCTGCAATTTACCTCCCTTCTCCCAATCTCACTGTTGGGGGCCCATGCGGCCGAGCCTTTTTGAGCATGGCCCAGAGGTTAATGACGCTACAGGAGGTGTAACGTCATTGACGAATGCATGGTCCTGGACAACTTGGGGAAATTCGTGGCGAAGTCTGGAAAGCCTTACCATCCCTGGTCCTTAAGCTTTTAAAACGCCGCGGTCGCACCAGCAGCACAGCAATACAGCCCACTCATGGCGGCAGCCATGGCGGCCGACATGCAGCTCTCTGTCAGGCAGGGCACCGGAGGGCACAAGTGATGCAGTGATTTGCTAGGTGCCTTGCTAGAGCTGGAGCTGGGATCAGCTGATCCCAAACTGCGTCAGACAGCAACTGACAGCCGCTGCCTGTCAGAGAGGTGCTAGCGCTAGTTGATGCAGCATACGAGCGGGCGCAGCTGGATGCCGCTGGCAGAGGGGGCCTCAGAGATCCTGCGACAGAACACAGGTCTGCGGCCGCCTACCGCACCTGGTTTCAGTCTACGGCGGGCGCCGTGCTGGCGCAGGCCAGGGGCCGCACCAGCCGAAAGGAGTGTGCTTGCGTGCGCACGAACTTACGGCTACGGCACGGCGCCGTCAGCACGGCTGACACTAGAGGACGGCGCAGTGGTCAGCAGCGTGACAGGCGGTGCTGCCTGCAATGTTGGGCTAGGGGAGACGGCGACCATGTGGAGGACGTGCTGCATGCTTGTTTTCAATGCCCCAGCGTGCAGGATCAACTTAGAGAGCAGGGATGGGCAGGTCCTCCGAACGGTGCTAGGGACGTTTTGGAGTTATGCCGGGGCAGGCTTGGGTGGGATGCCCTGGCCTTTGTGGACGACGTGGTAGATATTGTTGAGGCGTAGACTTTTTCATAGGTTGGAACTGCCTTTGTCTTCTTTGTTTTCCAGCCTTTTGTTTTGTCCCTTCACTTTTCCCCCACTTCCCCCCCTTTCTTCTGTCATGCCCCCTTCTGTGTTTCTTCCCAACTTTCCTCCCAACTCTTTACTTAGGCGCCCACGCGGCCGAGCCTTATTTGAGCAGGGCCCAGAGGTGTAACGTCATTGACGAAACAAAACATTGGAATTAAGCATGCCTAAAATCATCATTTCTCCTAGCTTGACAGAGGTGGTAGGAGCACGCTTCATACCGCTGATCGTCGGCCGTCCTCTGGTGTTGGCTGCGTTGATTGCGCCGAGCCGCAGCCTGAAGCATGTGTGCACACGAGCACACCCTTCTTGATGGCGCAGCTCCAGGCTTGTGCCAAGGCGGCGCATGCTGTCGGTTGAAACCAGGCGCGGTTGGTCAATGCGCCTTTGTTTGGAGGCGGGGTCCCTGGTTCACTCCGGCTAGCGGCGGTCAGCTACGCCTGCTTAATAGTCAACGACATTACACCTCTGGGCCCTGATTAAAAAACTCGGCCGTTTGGGCGCCCAACTGTTCCGTTGGGAGAAAAGAAAATGAACACAAAGCTGCCTCCAGTAGCCGACTGAATGTTGGGTGAATGGTCACCCGTCAGCTCCCACATGCCTGAATGTACATTCGAATTGCCTTCCCTCAAGATTAATGTTGTTTAGGGGTGAGGGATTCATATACATACGACCATACGTATTTTCAATTGTCACCGCCAGTTTCGGTCAGAAATGCAGAGATTTGCCAATTTTGGGTCTTGAGGGAAGAGCATGAAATAAACAATTAATTCATGCCCGAGGCAAGGCAAATCAAATGTACGATAGCATGACCGAGCCCGGTAAATACACATTTGATATTTTGTATGTCGTTACACCTCTGGGCCCTGCTCAAATGCTCGGCCTTGTGGGCGACCAACTGTCTGGTTGGAAACTTCTAATCTACGGGCACATGTCCCCTGCATCAAATGTGATGCTCTATTGGACTGTAAAAACTTCACAAACTGGCAAGTATTGGACTGTGATTTTTGGGAGCCGTGAGAAGGGAAAACGAGAAAGAAAAAGAGGGTCAAAGACAAACAAACTGGGTCAACTTACAAACAAAAAATGCTGCCGGAAACAGGCCATTTACGGCAATACGGCTAACACACGCAAAAAAGAAAGTGGAAGTCAGATTCCCTAGTCCTCAATACAGCATGGCTCTTTAATGCGCAGTTTCTTGTTTTGTGTTTCTGACGTGCTTGTTCATTTCCGCTCTTGAGCGACACCTGGAACTTCCTTTCTGGTGGGAAACCATGCAATTCTGACGACCCTTCCTATGAGAAGTTGGGATTCTTTACCGGTCAACGCACATTCTGGTGAAATGGGGGAATCCAAGCACTTCAACGAAGAGGGGGGGAGGGGGTGTGAACAATTCGACAGGTCTTCAGAAACTGAGGGACACACTTTCGAAAGTGCTGCCAGCAATGTTGGGCTAGGGGAGCCGGCGAGCATGTGAAGGTGTCACGACGTATGGGTGCACCGCACGTATGGGTGGCTCGTACCGCTTTTTGGTTTCGGATTTCATCTGATTTGTGGTACTAAGAAGATGCCTGGTTCACTCCAGGCATTCCGGTGTACGGCATTTAAAATCCCGTATTCCTCAAGCCACGCTCAGGCGTTTTCTTTCTTTCTTTCTTTCTTTCTTTCTTTCTTTGTCTTCTTATTCAAAGTAACATACCGAAGTTGAATCACCCTGCTACTGTCACATGTTCTGGGATTAACGTCCACTTGCGATATTTCGGCCCTTTATCAAGGCTAGGACACTACACTGATCGGAGATCTCTAGTTAATTCTACACTGATACGTTCTCTCTAAGTCCACTTCACCAAGTATCAGGACCTGGCAGCTACACTGTGCGAATATCTCTAGTTAACAACTACACTTATTCGCTATCTCTAGCTCCAGCAGCACCTCTAGTACTTTTATCCCTCTCAGCTCTATCTCTCGCTTATAACCCTACACTGTGAGCCTATCAGCTCTATCTCTAGAATATAAGTCGACACTGTGAGCTGTTATCCAAGCCTTTCCTGGCTACCAAGTCGACCTACTGTTCTTGCAGTCGATCTTCTCCATCAAGAGTCGTCTTTTCGGCTCAACCTTCCTCATCACTTCGGCTGTTTCGTCCTCAAGTTCGTTTCAGTGTCTTCAGTGCGCAGTGATACGTCCAGTTCACTGCTACCTGCTGCTACCTGACAGAGGATGCGTTGCATGCATGCATTCAATGCCCCAGCGTGCTGGATCAACTTAGGGAGCAGGGATGGGCATGTCCTCCGAATGGTGCTAGAGATTTCTTCGTGTTGTACCGGGGCAGGCTTAGGCTGGATGCCCTGGCTTTAGTAGAAGACGTGGTTCATATCGTCAAAGCGTAGTAGACATTTTCAGAGGCTGGAACTTCCTTTGTCTTTCTTGTCCAACCTTTTATCTGTCCCTTCCTGAGGGTCCCTTCACGTTATTTCCCACTTCCCCCCATGTTTTGTCCTGTCCCCTTGTGTTTGTTTCGTTCTTTCCTCCCAACCCTACTGTTATGCGCCCAGGCGGCCAAGCCTTTTTGGATTTTGAGCAGGGCCCATAGGCGTAACGTCATTGACACTTTCGAAGGTCAAACTGGGCGACCTGCCAAACTCCGCCCGTTCATGATAGCATAAGAAATATATATGTGTGCTGGAACCAGGTGGGGTGGAGGTAGATAGGTGCGACCTCCGTTTCAATCAGAAAATTGAAGAAGAACTACCGGTGAGTGTGAAGAGGTCCATTTTGCATTTGAAGCCTTGCTGCCTGGGTACCCGCACCGGATTACCGACGGTGTCTAATATTATCACCTAATTTCTTGGTGTCATGTAGGACTGTTTGGAGATTACAAAAAAGTCATTCAGTCCATGCATTAATTTAACAAATATCAGGCCTCGAACAAGCAACAATCCTTCATGCCTTAGCACCCTGCCCTGAGTGGGGCATCACTCTATCAATGACGTTACACCTCTGGGCCCTGCTTAAAAAAAGGCTCGGCCGCGTGGGCGCTTAAGTAAGAGGGGCAGAGAAAAAAAGGGAACACTCTATGCAAGGCCCTCATCAGCCCCTTCGAGTGAGCATCTGAGCCACCGCCTTGGCCATGTCATCTCCAGCTTTCTATGTATGTATCCAGAAATTATATCAATCAAATAATAGGATATGCCGCTTAGAAAGTATAGAAGACGTTGTCGTAGAAATGGCGAGTGGCACTGAAGTCGCCCTCCAGTCAGTCCCCCCGACTCGAGTGCCATGAGCCACACGCTAGGAGCCGCACTAGCAAAAGGGCGTGCACTCGTGTGTGCACTAACTCAAGGATGCGACTCGGAGCGCTCAGCACTGCTGATAATAGAGGACGGCGCAGCGATCAGCAGCGTGACACACGCTACTGCCAAGTGCCAACGGTGCTGGGCTGAAAGACACGGCCAGCATGTGGAGGATGCACCGCATGTGTGCTTTCAGTGCCCTAGCGTGAATGAGAGGCTGAGAACAAGAGGTTAGGCATGCCTCCATGAGGGCGCTACGGATTTCCAGCAATTGCACCAAGGCAGGCGTGGGTGGAAGGCACTGGCTTTTGTTGAGGACGTGGTAGACTATGTTGAAGGCAAGTTTGTTGTCTTTGTTTTCCCCTCCTTGGGGGCTGGCTCTTTCCCTTTTTGTCTCTCTCTCTTTTTCAGGGTTGGGCACCTTCGGTCCGCCTTTCCGTTTTCTGGGAGGGGGTCTTTGTCCTTTATGCTCTTTCCTCTTGCCTTGAGTTCCTTTCCTTTTTACTACCTACGAGACAGGAACTAGGATAGCCCACAGACAGGAGTGGGAGGTCCTGGCTTTTATGGAACTTGCAGTTGAGTTTTTGAAGGCGAATCTCTTCCATGGGGTCTCTTCAGGGTCAGGGAATGCGGCTTGCCTGCTGACCTATTGTTGATGTTGTTGTTGTTTGGAAGGTGAACTTGCTTTCCTTTCATTCCTCTTGTGCCTTCTCCCTTGACTAGCTGACTTCATGTTTGCCGACGTGGTCGAGTTTATTTAAGCATGGCCTAGATGAGAGGTGTAACGTATATGAGCTAAGAGGCGATTCACACCGGCGAACTGAATGTGGCAGTTGGTCGAAGTGAACCCACGCTATCTCGCGTTCCCAATCCAACCGCTGGAGACCGATTCACACCAGATATATTCTCCAAAGTAGCGAAATTGTATTCCTCTTACTTCCAAGATGGGACAATCTATTGATTGCCTGCTTCCATTGCTACTTGTTGTTGTCGCGAGTCTACATCGTACCACTTTGATCGCCGTCATTGCTTGGGCCGTCCTAGCTGAACTGATTGACATCTCTGAGGCGCCAGGCAGGATAGCGTGGGCTCTGCACATGTCATCTGACTTCTTCACTTTTCAGGACCAAACCTCCCATCTGCATATGTTCAGTATATGCCGTATAAGACCGATTATCTCCAACATGTGTCAGGTCCAATTCAAATACATCCCAGCCTATGGCCGTGGCGGCTTGGTGCAGCATGCATGCCCGGCTGCTAGGAATACTTATACATGTCCAATTCAGATACCTCCCAGCCCATGGCCGTGGCTTAGTGCAGCAGGCATGCCATGTTGCCAACTTGCCATGACTAATTTTACATGTCCAATACAGATCCATCACGGCCTTTGGCTATGGCTTGGTGCAGCTTGCATGCCCTGCTGCTAGGAATAATTTTACAGGTCCAATTCAGATACGTCCCGGCCTATGGTCGTGGCTTGGGGCAGCAGGCATGCCCTGCTGCTAGGACTCATGTAAGATTCCATGCAGAGCCGCATGGAGCCATAGCAAAACCAACTCACTTTTCTTCTTCAGTGCCTTGTTGACCTTTGCTGCAACATATAGCCACTTGCTCTCAATTTGATAGCATGTTCACCATCACCTAGCCTAAGCACCAGGCGAGTAAGCCGAACTGACAAGTGACAACACACACCTCGGCCCAGTGGTGTAACGTCATTGACACACCTCGGCTACAAGCCTCCTTTTCGCCTTCCATTTATCATTCGACAGTGCCTTCTCCGCACCCTTCTCCGTCTGCTATCGGTCACGATTATTAGCCCTTTCTACATCGGGCGTAACCATAACTACGGATGCTCTCGGTCACAGGATAAAGAGGCGGCAGGACGGTGAAAGGGAAAATATAGGGGCGAAGGCAGATGGCCTTCGGAAATTGCCAATCTGGCGAAAGTGGCCGACGCGAAGTGAATCTGGCTCAAAATGCCATATTCAGTTGGCGTCGCCAATCCGGCCCCAAAGTGGTTGTTTGGGCGAAGCGAACCCATGCCACTTTCGGAGCGAAAGTGACCAATCTGACCAATCCGACCCGGTGTGAATCGCCTCTAACTAACCCACCCTAGCACTCTTGTCCCCAGCTTCTCCGCAGGTCCGACACTCCCCTTTCATCGTTCGAACCTAAACGTGCGCAGTCACGAAGCGCCCTCCCAAATAATCACCCTCCTCCCAGGCTGCCACAGCTGCCCAACAGTGGTTTCACGCTGCACCCACCCCGAACGCTGAAAACCTGTCAAAAATCAGGCATCAGCACTAGATCTCTGGCGTTGTGTGTGTGAGCGGACCCTTTTTACCACAATGGGCGACTCACTGGAGCTCTCGCTTATGTTCGCATCGCTGCTGCAGCTGCCCAAGCAAAGCTGCCTGTCGCATCCATCCATCTAGGGCGCAGCAACATCATCCCCGATCACCACCATGGGCGACGTAATCGAGCCATTGCTTACGATCACGTCGCTGCTGCTGTCTCTGACCTGCATCGCGCTGGTCTCTCTTGCCTCGAGGAGCCAGCAAAGCATCGGACGCGTTCAGGAGAAACGGCTGTTTGCCCTCAAGGCGTTGCGGGTGCTTATTTTTTCGCTCGTCTGCGGCAGCCAGATCGGCGTGGTGACGCTGCGATTGGCGTTGCATGGAATCCCGCAGCAGCTGAGCCCAGCAGATGTCGAGATGACAGCCGGCCTCGTTGCATGGATCTTCATCCTCGTGAGTATCGATCGAGGAATCGAACGACCTCGGGAATGCCGTTTTCATGTTTCGAAAGAGACCGACAGCCGCGGCTGGATGATTATCTGTGCTGCTGTTGCTTCTGCCTCTGTAGAAAGAAATATCATCAGCAGTTGCAACAGCAGTTGCAACAAGATAGCAAGTGTTGAGGCTAGCAGTAAGAAAAGCAGTAACTGCAGTCTCAGCAAGAGCATTATCATTGACAGCAGAGCAGCAGCAACAACAGCTGCAGATCTTGACATGCTCCTCACAAAGCTAATGCAGGGGGTGCCCCACGGCTGTAATGCATGAGGGGTGTTGCATGGGCTTTATCGCATGGTGTGTGTCACATGGTGCATGGTGCATGGGCTGCATTGCATGTGTTGTGTCGCTTGGGGCGTGTCCCTTGGGACGATTCGCATGGATTGTCTTGCATGGGCCGTGTTGCTTGAGCTCAAATACTCAAATCATGCCACATGCTGCATTCGACTCTGCAAGGATGCAAAGGTCAGTAGCACGAGATATTCAACCTCAGCCGATGCTGGCATCCCCTCCTTTCCCCTCTTGACTGCCCTCAGGTCGTGCTCCTGAGCTGCTGGTCCAGACAGGCCTCTCTCCCGCTTATGTCCACGGCGCTGTCGTCAATGCTGCTCTGCGGCTTGCTGCTGACCACGGACGCGGTTCGGGCCAACAACGATCAGACGTACGATGAGGACCGCATCGCAGGGTGAGTTTGGGTTTCAGTTTCCGCCCAGTTAAATTGTTGGTTTTTATTTGCACAGTCCATGTTGCCGTTTAGATTGCTGCTGGTTTTAAATATGAATAGTCCCTGCTGCTGTGTGCCCTGCTGCTAAACACCGATGTGGGAAAGGCCGACAGGGAGCAGATGTATGACGAAGACGGATTTTCAGTGGGGGGGGTTCTTTTACTTGTTTGGAAATTATTTTGCAATCCCCGTTGCTGTTTGGCATGTTACGCGTACCAAGGGATGATGTACTGGATTCCCTGTTGGCAGTGGGAAGGCCCCTCCCCCCCCCACCCCCCCCCACGCACACTACCAAGTGACGTGAAAATCGCTTTTGATTATATATTGTCTGATCATAAACAAATTCAGTACTGTAACCCTCAATGATAATATCAATAATGATCCCCTCATCCCTAATAATCTCATAAGGAGGGAAGGCAAAGCACATACGGTAAAAATTGGATGTCTCTACCAGTACTGACCAGTGAAATCCGCAAGAAAAACGCAAAAAAAATACCGCAATGCGCTTTTCGGGTCATTGAAAAAATAATATTTTATGTGGGAGTGCGCTGTTTTATTACTTATATATCTTAAGCTGCACACTAAGTGTCCGTGGGGACACAAAATTCGCTGGCCCGAGAGCGTGTCATTACAGCATGGTTCATACAGCATTGGTTCATACCCTGGGTCCTCACAGCAAAGCAGGTTCCAAATTTGCATGTCGCCCGACTGTTTGTCCTGTTAGCTGACCTGGTCATATCGATAAATTGTTATGTCGCTAAAGCCCCAAACCCTCCCCTCTCTCATCACAGCTTGGTCGTCCACTCGCTCCAGCTCGTCGCCCAACTGGTTGTCCTGCTGGCTGAGCTGGTCATGTCTCAACACGTCGCCGCGCTGCTCCGGGGGGACGTGGACCCACTGCTGGCACCGCTCAATAAGAGTGACGAGAAGACGGCGGCCAAGGCAGAGAAGGAGGCCAAAGCTATCCTCCTAGCACCCAGCCGGTAGGTCTAGGGTTTAAGGTAGTGGCTTAACCCTTAACCCTTAACCATATGCCGCCAATGGGGGAAAGGAAGCCAAGGAGATCCTTCTGGCATCCAGCAGGTGGAGTTAGGGTTCAGGGTTGGAAGTGGCTGAACCCCAAACCCTAAGTGGCCAAGGCGGGGAAGGAGGCCAATGGGGGGTTAGAGAGCCAAGGAGATATTTTTGGCACCCAGCAGGGGGAGTTAGGGTGTAAGGTTGGTCGTGGCTCAACCTTAAGCCCCAACCCGTCAAGGCAGGGAAGGATGCCAACGCAATTTCTCTAGCTATCAACAGGTGGGTGGGCTTAAGGTAAACGGTTGCTAGCAGTTCAAAACTAAAACCTCAGCCGCCTATGTGGGGAAGCAGGCCAAGGTGCTCCTTCTAGCGACCAACAGGTGGGCTTAGGGTCGAAGGTTAGAAGCGGCTGAACCCTTCATGATAAGTCGCAAGGCAGTGAAGAAAGCCAAAGGGTGCTCCTTCTAGCACAGAGCCTGTGGTTGTGTGAAACAGGGTGCAGGCGCTCCCCGCTCCCCGCTCCCCGCTCCCCGCTCCCCGCTCCCCGCTCCCCGCTCCCCGCTCCCCGCTCCCCGCTCCCCGCTCCCCGCTCCCCGCTCCCCGCTCCCCGCTCCCCGCTCCCCGCTCCCCGCTCCCCGCTCCCCGCTCCCCGCTCCCCGCTCCCCGCTCCCCGCTCCCCGCTCCCCGCTCCCCGCTCCCCGCTCCCCGCTCCCTCTTCTGCTGCTTCTCACCCCCTCTTCTGCTGCTTCTCACCCCCTCTTCTGCTGCTTCTCACCCCCTCTTCTGCTGCTTCTCACCCCCTCTTCTGCTGCTTCTCACCCCCTCTTCTGCTGCTTCTCACCCCCTCTTCTGCTGCTTCTCACCCCCTCTTCTGCTGCTTCTCACCCCCTCTTCTGCTGCTTCTCACCCCCTCTTCTGCTGCTTCTCACCCCCTCTTCTGCTGCTTCTCACCCCCTCTTCTGCTGCTTCTCACCCCCTCTTCTGCTGCTTCTCACCCCCTCTTCTGCTGCTTCTCACCCCCTCTTCTGCTTCTTCTCACCCCCTCTTCTGCTTCTTTTCACCCCCTCTTCTGCTGCTTCTCACCCCCTCTTCTGCTTCTTCTCACCCCCTCTTCTGCTGCTTCTCACCCCCTCTTCTGCTGCTTCTCACCCCCTCTTCTGCTGCTTCTCACCCCCTCTTCTGCTGCTTCTCACCCCCTCTTCTGCTTCTTCTCACCCCCTCTTCTGCTGCTTCTCACCCCCTCTTCTGCTGCTTCTCACCCCCTCTTCTGCTGCTTCTCACCCCCTCTTCTGCTGCTTCTCACCCCCTCTTCTGCTGCTTCTCACCCCCTCTTCTGCTGCTTCCCACCCCCTCTTCTGCTGCTTCTCACCCCCTCTTCTGCTGCTTCTCACCCCCTCTTCTGCTGCTTCTCACCCCCTCTTCTGCTGCTTCCCACCCCCTCTTCTGCTGCTTCTCACCCCCTCTTCTGCTGCTTCTCACCCCCTCTTCTGCTGCTTCTCACCCCCTCTTCTGCTTCTTCTCACCCCCTCTTCTGCTTCTTCTCACCCCCTCTTCTGCTGCTTCTCACCCCCTCTTCTGCTGCTTCTCACCCCCTCTTCTGCTGCTTCTCACCCCCTCTTCTGCTGCTTCTCACCCCCTCTTCTGCTGCTTCTCACCCCCTCTTCTTGATCTCCACTGGTGGCCCATGGCTTTCAAACATTTCTGCTACGTGCTGCCCTCAAGCCAGTCCCAACGCACGCGCCTGCTGGCCCGCTCCCGCCTCCTCCCAACCTGGATCCCTGCTCCCGCTGCTTCTCACCCCTTCCTCGCTCCTCTACTGATTCTCACCCCTTCTCCCCAATCTTCTCTCCTGGCTTCCTGCCCCGCCCCCTTCTACACTTTCTCCTCACTCCCCTCTCCCCACTCCCCGCTCCCCGCTCCCGACTTCCACCTCCTCTCACCTCTGTTTTGCTCTCCACAGGTGGCCCATGGCAATCTAGTCTTTCTGCGGGTTAGGGTTAGGGTTAAGGTGCTGCCTTCCTGCAAGTTTCAGCCCATGCCGCTGCTGGCCCACTCCTTGATCCCCCATCCCTGCTTTCGCCCCCACTGCCTCTCACCCTTGCTCCCCGCTGCCCGCTCCCGCCTCCTCCTTGCTTTTCACTTGTGATGCATGGCCATGTAGTATTTCTGCTACGTGCTGCCTTCCTGCAAGTCCCCGCACATGCTTCTACTGGCCCGCTCCTTGATCCCCGATCCCCGTTCACCGACCATTAATCCCGCTCCCCCTCCTCTCACCCCCCCCTCCCCGCTCCATGCAGATGGCGCATGGCCATCAAGTCGTTCCGCTACGTGCTGCCCTCCACTCAGCCCCAACGCATGCGCCTGCTGGCCTGCTTCCTCCTGGTTGCAGCGGAGAGGCTTGTCAACCTTGCGGTACCGGTGCTGTTCAAACAGATGGTGAGGCCTAGGACTGCCGCATCTGCAGAGTGTTGTATCACTGCCAGGGTGTTGAAGTTTGTAGTGCCAGTGCTTTTCAAACAAATGGTGAGGGCTGCTGATGATTTACCGCTGTATCTGGCACAGTACCATTGTACCGCCCTATTCATATCGTTGTACTGTCGCGTCTGTACAGCACCGTTTTCCGCCAGGCCCGCGAACCTGGCCGTGACCGTGCTGTTCAAGCAGATGGTGAGGCCTGCCAGTCAGCCTGGTAGAACCTTAGAACCGTCGTATCTGTGCGAGACTGCTGTGCCTGCGCAGTGCCTTGTCTCTCAAAAGAGGCTGATCAACCACTGGTGGTATCCGTGCTGTTGAAATCGAGGGTGAGGCCTGCCAGTCAACTCGGTAGTGCCCTAAGACTGCCACATCTGTGCGGTGTTGTTGTACTGCCAGGGTGGTGACATTTGTAGTGCCTGCGCTGTCCAAGCAGATGGTGAGCGCCGCTGATCATGTATCACTGTATCTGTCGCAGTACCACTGTACCGCCATATCTGGTGCAGTACCATCGTACCACAGTTGTCCCATGTTGGCAGTACCGATGCAGTAGTCCACATATGGTGAGGCAGACCTGCCCCCTCCCCCCCCCTGGTCCTGCTAAGTTAGACCTCACCTCAGGGGAGGGGACTTCCCCACCCTGCTGCTCTTATTAAGCCTGAGCCTTAAAAAAGCTCAAACTCCCTCCCTCCCTCCCCATCCCCCTACTGGTGTGCCAGGTGGAGCCATTGTCTCAGGTTGGCTGCATGGAGACAGAGGGACCTTCCTATAGCAGAGAAAACAGAGCCTTGTAAAAAAACTCCCTCCCTCCCTCCCTCCCTCTGTCCCTCCCTCCCTAACCCTATTGGTGCTCAGGTGGAGCAGTTGTCTCAGGTTGGAAGCATGGAGGCAGGGTTGCAGGCCGTGAGAGAGACACTGGCGGCCAACAACCCGGGCGGTAACGGAGCCGCCGTTAACCCTGTCATAACGATGCTCGCGCTGATCCAGGTGCGATATATTGGTTAAGGATTCCTGTTTGAGGATCTTTACTGAATTCCAATGTCCCGTGCGGTCGCGGAGCCGCCGCAAACCCCGTCGTAACGATGCCGGCGCTGATGCAAGTGCAATCAATGGGTTTGGGGCCCCTACCTTAGGGATGTCATGGAAAAGCTGCCACCAGAGACCTGCCTGAGGGAAGCAAACAAGCCTTACACCTAAACCGGCAGCCTGCACCCCATCACACTCCCAGAAACCACATGCCCCATAGACCCAATACCTTCCATCAAAATGATCGGTGGTCCCTTATCCAATCCAAAATGGAGTGTGACACAAACAAGACTGAACCGGATGCCTGCACTCTGTCAAACGCCTATAAACCGGGAAACACGTAAACCCTAAACACATTCAATCAAATACCCTAACCCTTTACCTTAACCCTAGCCCTTAACCCTAACCCTTTACGTTAACCCTAACCCTAAGCTTAACCCTTCACCGTATCCCGATCCCTTAACCCTAACCCTTAACCCTAACCCTTAACCCTTAACCCTTAACCCTTAACCCTTAACCCTAACCCTTAACCCTAACCCTTAACCCTTAACCCTAACCCTTAACCCCAACCCCCACCCTTAACCCTCAACCCTAACCCTTAACCCCAACCCCCACCCTTAACCCTAACCCTTTAGGGTTAACCCTAAACCTGCAGCCCGTCACACTCCAAGCAACCAGACGTCCCATGGATCGAAGGTCATGTTAACCGAAACCCTCCAATCACAGATACGAGGACCGGTTATAAAAGTAGATCATACACCGGACATCTGCACCCCGTCCAACGCCGGTTAACCTGGAGGTCCCATTCACCGCGTGTCCCTTAGCCCGTGTCCCCCTCACCTGCGTGTCCCTCCAACCTGTGTGTCTCTCACCCCCCTGTTGGATCATGCAGGCAGCCCAGCCGACGTTCTGGAGCGTGTTCTACCCCTCGGCCTTCTTCTACTTGGCCTTCTACTTCCTCAGGGTGAGCACATTTTCCTGAACCCTATACCCTAAACCCTGATCCCTACCCGGCCCTCTGTCTTGTCAGGGTGAGCAGTGAAGTTTTTGTGAATTTTTTACAGTCCAACGGGGCATCACATTTGATGCATGGGACTTGTGCCCGTAAACCGGTACAGGCACTAAATACGCTAGGACAGCGAGCGAAAACCAGTGACCCCCCTGGGCAAGCAACCAACACACAACCACTGAGCAGTAGCGTGGGAATGAACCCCAAGGTGCAGAAGATTAGCCCCAGCCATAGAACATGACGTGGGTGCAAAAGAGTTCGTTTGGACGCCTCCTAGGAAAATTAAGAAGGAAAGGAGAGGATCTAAGTGAAATATAACACATATTTCTTCGTCTTACAACACGATTCTGATCGATTTCCCTTCGTGGGGGGGGGCCTTCCCCTTTGGGGGGCCCCTTGCTCCTTCGGGGTGGGTTGGGGGGCAAAGCAGATGCATCCTCCATCGAATCTCGTGGAACATGTGCGACGGAACGGTGAGGAATGGATGGAGGAGCTATCGAAAGGGTGGAGGAAGTAATTTGATTTCCGCCGGACAGGGGGTGACTGGGAGGGTCCGCGGAACTATTAAACAATTCATTGATTTCCAGCTTGGCCAAAATAACTTTCTTTGAACCTTACGACGTTGTTCGCTGGTGTACTCTCTAAAGATTTTAATCTCCTTTGAGGAAAGGGCCTTTTCTAAAGAAAATAGTTATAGCCTCGGGAAATTACTTTTCGCTCACCTGCCGCCTCTAAGAACCTGTAGAGAGCAAAGCGACGAGATTTTGCATCAATGAGATTTGTGGCGTGGACTGGGGCGGAACATTCAACCTTCGCTGGTCTTCCTAAGCCTCACGTCTCGTGGAACACTGGGCTGGAGGAACTTCCGGAGGAACTTTTGGAAATTAGTTTTCCTCCGCCCTTCATCTCCCCCATTCATAGGAATCACATTGACAGCCCTGATCCCTGTCCGGCCCTCTACTTTCTCAGGGTTTAGGGTTTCTCAGGGTGAGGGCAAAACGCTGTCAACCCTCTGCCCCTCCCCCTCCCTCTCCTCGCTGCTGCTGCGCTGCAAGGTGGCAGCAGTTGAGGGCCTGCATGGAGTGCCTACATTATACGCCCTATTCCCCAAACCATGAAACTGAATGCTGTCAACCCTCTGCCCCCCTTCCCTTCCCTTGTGTTGCTGCTGGGCTGCAGGGTGGCAGTGGGAATGAGGGCCTGCTGGCCAGCATACGCGACCTGCTGTGGATCCCCATCACGCAGGGCGCCTACAGGTGACATCTGTTGCAGGCCAGATCTAGATATGTGTTTAGATCTATGCATAGATCTAGATATGCATATCGCCTGTTTGTTTGCCAGCTGTTGGCCAGCATCTGCGACCTGGTGTGAATCCCCTTCAGGCAAGACACCTACTAGTGAAAGATCTGATGCAGGCTAGATCTATGTATAGATATATGTGCACATATCTAGATCTGTATGTCGCCTGTGTTTTGGCAAGCTGTTGGCTAGCATCTGCGACCTGCTGTGTATCCCCTTCAGGCAGGGTGCGTCTACAGGTGCCAAATCTGATCCAGGCCAGATCTAGATCTATGCGGCTTCTCACACACAGAAATCCAGACATGTTACGCGCCTGCCACACAGCCGCATGTTTAATCTCGCATTCCATCCAACTTTCGTCACCATCTGTACCCAGTCCCCAACCCAAGCCCTGATCGTTGGATGCGCTTGCCCTGCACCCTGAGCATCCTGGTGGCCTTCTGAAAACCATGAAATCTAAAGGAAACCTTCGACCCTAAAGTCTTAAGCACAAACCTTCGACCCTTAACCCTTAACCCTAAACTCACACCCAGGGCGAGTGAGCTTGGGAGATATTTGTCCACCTTGTAGATCTAGACCACCCTCTACCCTCTGCCCTACTACCCCCCTCCCATACCCTCACCATCTCTAGACCCCCTACGCCTCCCTCCCTTCAAATTTCCCTCCCTGAACCATTCATGCCCGCGAGCTTGGGAGAGTTTTGGCACTCTCTGGATCTAGTACCGCACCTTCCCACCTTCAACCCTCAACCCTAAACACAAAGCCTCCCTCTCTTAAACCTGGAGGCGTGTGCACTCTGAGGTGATAGGCCACCTTCTGGATATGGACCACAGCTTCCACCTTGAGCCCTACCCCCTAAATCTAAACCCTTTTACCCTTGACCCTGGAGATGCGTGAGCTTGGAGGTTCTTTGCCACCTTCTGGATCTGGACCACAGCTTCCATCTCCAACCCTTCACCCTAAACACAAAACCTCCCTCTCTGAACCCTGAAGGTGCGTGAGCTCTTATATCTGCCACCTTCTGGATCTTGACCGCGGCTTTCCTCTCTTAACCCTACCCCCTACCCCCCACCCCTCTCAATCCCTCCCTCCCTTCAGCCCCCAAATACCCGAAGGCGCATGAGCCTAGAGATTTTTGCCAACATCTGGATCTGGTATTACAACTTCCTTCTGTAACAACGCACCCTTCCACCTCTAAACTCTACGCCCTAAGCATCCCCCCACGCCCCGTCCCCCCCTCCTAATCCATGAAGGCGCGCGAGTTTGGAGGTTTTTGGTTCATCTTCTGAATCTGGTACGGCAGCTTCCTTTTCCAACCCCAACACCTAAGCCCTTGACCCTTCCACCATGATCCCTCAAGGCGTGTGAGCTTTGAAGTTTTTGACACCTTCTAGATCTGGACCACAGCCTCCATCTCCAGCCCTACGCCCTAAACCCTTGACCCTCCCTCTCTGAACCCTGAAGGCGTGTGAGCTTGGAGGTTTTTGGGCACCTTCTAGATCTGGACCACAGCTTCCATCTGAAGCGCAAGACCGGCCAGATCATGCGTATCCTGGACCGCGGCACCACCAGCATTCAGGACACAGTGTCGATAGTACTTTTCAATGTACTGCCCCAGGTGGGTGTGGAAGTGTGATGGGGAATATGCCAGGAAATGTGAAGAGGATGGAAGTGTGGACTGCGGCACCACGGGCATACAGGACGCAGGTGTTGATGGTGCGTTTCGGCAAACTGCCTCAGGTCGGTGTGGAAGTGTGAGGGGGGAGGGTGTCTAGAAGCGTGAAGATAATGGAAGTGTGGACCGTGGAACCACCAGCATTTAGGACACGGTGTCGGTAGTGCTGTTCAACATGTTTTCTAAGGTGGGTGTGGATGTGTGAGGGGGGAGGGTTAGTGTGAGTGTGAAGATCATGGAAGTGTGGACCATAGATACATAATAATTATATCAGCATTCATGACACAGTGTCGATAGTGCTGTTCTGCCTCAGGTGGGTGTGGAAGTGTGGGGAAGACAGGTGATTGTAAGTGTGAAGATGGTGAAAGCCTGGACTGCGGCAACACAGTTCGGCTTAAACTTCGTCCAAGTCGGATGGACGGGATAACCTATTCCTCGCCACGCTAGCATGCCAAAGTACTGCTGCAGGTGGGTGTGAAAGTGTGAATGGAACAGGTGTGTGCCAGAGTGGACAGAGACACCACCCACACCCACACCTCCACCTTCCACCCCCCTCCCCACCCCCCTCTCCCCCCTCCCCCTCCCCCTCTCCCCTTCTCCCCCCCCCCCC
This sequence comes from Limnomonas spitsbergensis, assembly GCA_037349105.1. Classification (NCBI taxonomy): domain Eukaryota; kingdom Viridiplantae; phylum Chlorophyta; class Chlorophyceae; order Chlamydomonadales; genus Limnomonas; species Limnomonas spitsbergensis. Next base: position 1,796,995 of record JAYJMM010000090.1, on the reverse strand, counting down.
TTCCCCCTCACCTATCTTTCGGAATCCTATTCACCCTGCAAACAAGTTCTTGTCTCCGCCCATCCCTCACATCCCCCCCTCTACCTCACATCCCCCCTCCCCTTAACCCCCGGCAGGTAGCAGACATCATCGTGGCATGCACGTACCTCGCCGTCAAGATGCAGCCATGGGCAGCGATCATCGTATTCATCACAGTGGCTTCATATGTACCGCTGACGGTGAGTTTGAATTCACCTCTGACGGTAAGTTCTTATGTACCGCTGACAGTGGCTCCATATCTGCTGCTGATGGTGAGTTCTTTTGTACTGCTGTACACTGCCAGGTGATTATAACGGAGCGTCGCGGGAAGATCCGCAAGCTGATGAACGCGCTTGACAATGCACGGGAGAGCCGGGCCACCGACATGCTGCTCAACTACGAGACTGTCAAATTTTTCTGCAACGAGCGGTTGGAGCTTGACGGCTACGACGCGTCGCTCAGGCAGTACCAGGTACGCTGTAGCATTACAAGTGCAGTACTTGTTGAGGCATGCTAGGCAGTGTCAGGTGTGCAGTGGCAGTAAAGACAGTACACGATGAGGTGTGCTAGGCAGTACCAGGTTTGCAGTTGCAGTACACAAAACAAGGCATGTTGAGGCGTGTTAAGCAGTACCAGGTGCGCTCACAGGCAGTACACATGCAGTACATCTTCAGACATCGCTTAAGCTGTACCAGGCGGTCTGTGACAAAACTAAAAACGGTACATGTTGAGGCATCGCTCAAGCAGTACCAGGCACGCTGTGGCATTGCAAATGCAGTACATGTGGACTCAGCGCTCAGGCAGTACCAGGTGCTATTAGGCAGTACAAGACAGGGCATGTTGAGGCATGCTAGGCAGTACCAGGTGTCCAGTGGTCTTCCACCTCCCTCTCGGCTGAACTTCAAAACCTGATACCTTGGAAACATCCTGGTCAACTCTAAACCCTACCCCTTCTAAAACCTGAGCTGCAACTTGCTCAATCCTGGAGACACCCTAAATTGACAAGCCCTCATGGACCAGACCCACAATTGATACCCTCTCGCAGCCCTGTCCCTCAACTGACAAGCCCTCATGGACCATACCCACAATTGATACCCCCTCGCAGCCCTGTCCCTCAACTCATAAACCCTTTTGGCTCTGAATCCTGATATTATCAAGCCTGGAGACCCTTATAACCCTCAAGTGATGAACCCTGAACCCCGAACCCTCATCTCATCACCTCTGGTCCTTAAACCCTGATCTCTTCTTGCTGAGAACTGGCAGATGGCTTTCCTGGCCATTCTCAGGCCCTCAAAACCATCAACCTTAAGCTGACGAACCTTAACCCTAAACCCCGAACCCTTCTTTTATTTTTTTCAGGCTGCAGGATTATTGCAGATCGCCCTTCTTGCCCCATCTTGTGCACGAAATCCCGTACCCTTATCTGGTGGACCCTTGACCCAACACCCCGAACCCTACACCCTGATACATGAACCCTGCTTCCTCCTGTGTTTGTTTCCAGGCCCTTCTTTGTGTGTGTGTTTATTGCCAGGCCGTGGAATAGTGGCAGATGGCTTTCCTTGCCCATCTTGCCGAAGAAACTCTGAAGCCTCATTTGAAGACCCCTTCACCCTAGAACCTGCCCCTTGCACCCCTTAACCCTAACGGCCTAAATCCCCACCCCCCTGTTCTTGTTTCCAGGCTGTGGGATAACAGCAGGTGGCTTTCCTGGCCATGCTCAAGCTCTCGAAACCCTCAACCCTCATCTGTTGAACCCTGAACCCCAACGCCTGACCCCTAACCCTAAATCCCGAACCCTGCCCCCCCCCCTTTCTTGTTGCCAGGCTGCGGAATACTGGCAGATGGCTTTCCTATTTGGCCCCATTTTGTCCACGAAACCCTGAACCCTCATCTGATGAACACTCCACCCTGAACCCTGTACCCTGATACAGAAACCCTTAACCCTGCCCACCCCCCTTCTTGTTGCCAGGCTGCAGAATATTGGCAGGTGGCTTTCCTGTCCCCATCTTGCCCCAAACCCTTAAGGTGAACCCTCAACTCCCATTTTTGTGTTCTCAGGCTGCGGAGTATTGGCAGATGGCTTTCCTGGCCATGCTGAGCATCGTTCAAGGCTCAGTGGTGTGGGCGGGCCTGGTAGGTGAAAGGATTCTGAATCTGACACCTGGATATAAGTTATTGGCTTGCATTTTTAATAAACCGTGCAGTGGGCGGGCAATCAATGGTGGGCCTGGCGAGTTTTGCATCAAATTTATTAAATACTGATTCCTGGCCATATGCTGAGCATGGATCAAGGCTCGTTGGTGTGGGTGGGTCTGGATTTTGAATCCGATTTCCTTTTAGAGGCCGTGCTGAGTGTGGTTCAAGGCTCGGTGGTGTGGGCAACTCTGGCAGGTGAAACCATTTTGAATGTTGTACCATGACCTGAATTCAAGTTCGAATTTTGAATTATTGTAGGAGCTCTTGGTGTTGGCGGGCCTGACAGGTGAAACGATCATGAATGTTGTCCCAGTACCTAAATTCAACTAGGAAGTTTGCATTGTTACACAACCCATGGAGTGGTTGCGTCTGGTCACTGGATTTTGAATTGGATGTTGTGGTGTGGGCGGGCCTGGCGGGTGGAGTAAACCCTGAATGAATTCTCCGATCTGGACCCCCTCCATGCCAGCGAGTCTAGCATCGGTGAAGGCTTCGTATTGTTTTAGTTTTTTTATTTGTTCGTGAGTGTGGTGTAAACGGGCCTGATGGGTTTGTTTTTGGATCTATTTTATTTTCTTCTGGTGCATTGTAGCCCACGTAGTGCTTCAACCGAACGGGTGGTTTCCTTAATCCGCGCCGCAGGGTGTGTTAATTTATATTTCTTCTAGTGTGGGCGGCGGGGGGCTCTTTTTCGAATTGTTCCTCTTATGATGTGGAAATTTGTGCCATTTAGATTCAAATTACGAGCCTACTGACTGGAGCAGACAAATCCCTGAGACAATGTGGTCTGGATCTATATTTTTCGTGTGGGCAGGCCTGGTGACTGGGGTTTTTGACCCGGAGGACCAAGGGCACTCGGTCTTCTTTTTTACTTCTTCGAGCATGTGGTGTGGGTGCGGCCTTTTGGGTGGGAAAGAAAGGCATCAATTCCATTGGCGGGGGTTGATACCTTTATTTTCCGGAAGAAAGTAAAAATAGGGAAAGGGACGGTTAAAGAGCAACTGTTTTTCAAAGAACAGTCCATTGGGGTCCAGCTATGTGTGTGCATGACACTTGATCATCCACCATCAAGTTCCATGCACACACATAACTGGACCACATTTTCACACGTTTGAAATTTAGGCCCCGACCGCTGCGCACCTCACTGCAGGCTGAAATTGGCTTCAGGGTTTGAGGTTAAGAGGTTGCAACATTCAGACCCTACCCCCCCAAGCCATTCACACCTAAGCCCCAACGGATGCGCACATCCTTGCGGGCTAAAATTGGCGATGTGCTTTCTGTTTGAGACATTTGTCAGTCTTAAGTCTTTAACCCTAGACCCTTGAAACTTGACTTGAAGACCCTAATCCTCCAACCCTTAATTTCGACTCCCGCATGCTCCTCACACTGTGTCCACACGTTTTGGGACAATTATCACCCTTGTCACATTCATCACACTTGTTACACTGCCGAACACACTTGCTGCACCCACCACACTTGCCCAGTGTGCGGCTCTAATGGCCCTCGTCACTCTTGCCACAGAGGTCCACACTTGCAACCTATCATCATCTTTGTTCAGGTGGTGTGTGTGATGGACGTGGTAGATGGCTTGCTCACGATTGTGCCGTACACTCGTCACCCTGATCACACTTGTTCACACTCATCACTTTTAATTGCGCAGGTCTTTGGCTTGGTGGTATGTGTGATGGGAGTGGTGGACGGATCGCTCACAATTGGAGACACAGTATTGTTCGTGACGATGATCAATCAGCTGTACGTTCCACTCACCTACTTTGGGAGCTATTACAGACAGGTGAGCCGCTTAATGGGGTTAGGGGTTGCAGACAATTGGAGACATGGTTCTTTTTGTGACGATGATCGATCACCTGTTCTTGCCACTCATCTACTTCAGGAGCTATCACAGTCAGGTATCAGGGAGGGAGGGTTAAGGAAGGCAGGAAGTGAATGGGGGAGGGAGTGCATGGGGAGGGAGTGCAGGGGGGTGTTTGTGGGGGGAGTGCATGGGGAGGGAGTGCAGGGGGGTGCTGGTGGGGGGAGTGCATGGGGAGGGAGTGCAGGGGGGTGTTTGTGGGGGGAGTGCATGGGGAGGGAGTGCAGGGGGGTGCTGGTGGGGGGGAGTGCATGGGGAGGGAGTGCAGGGGGGTGTTTGTGGGGGGAGTGCAGGGGGAGGGAGTGCAGGGGGGTGCTGGTGGGGGGAGTGCAGGGGGAGGGAGTGCAGGGGGGTGCTGGTGGGGGGAGTGCATGGGGAGGGAGTGCAGGGGGGTGTTTGTGGGGGGAGTGCATGGGGAGGGAGTGCAGGGGGGTGCTGGTGGGGGGAGTGCAGGGGGAGGGAGTGCAGGGGGGTGCTGGTGGGGGGAGTGCATGGGGAGGGAGTGCAGGGGGGTGCTGGTGGGGGGAGTGCATGGGGGAGGGAGTGCATGGGGAGGGAGTGCAGGGGGGTGCTGGTGGGGGGAGTGCATGGGGAGGGAGTGCAGGGGGGTGCTGGTGGGGGGAGTGCAGGGGGAGGGAGTGCAGGGGGGTGCTGGTGGGGGGAGTGCAGGGGGAGGGAGTGCAGGGGGGTGTTTGTGGGGGGAGTGCAGGGGGAGGGAGTGCATGGGGAGGGAGTGCAGGGGGGTGCTGGTGGGGGGTGTGCATGGGGAGGGAGTGCAGGGGGGTGCTGGTGGGGGGAGTGCATGGGGAGGGAGTGCAGGGGGGTGCTGGTGGGGGGAGTGCATGGGGGAGGGAGTGCATGGGGAGGGAGTGCAGGGGGGTGCTGGTGGGGGGAGTGCATGGGGAGGGAGTGCAGGGGGGTGCTGGTGGGGGGAGTGCAGGGGGAGGGAGTGCAGGGGGGTGTTTGTGGGGGGAGTGCATGGGGAGGGAGTGCAGGGGGGTGCTGGTGGGGGGAGTGCAGGGGGAGGGAGTGCAGGGGGGTGTTTGTGGGGGGAGTGCAGGGGGGTGCTGGTGGGGGGAGTGCATGGGGAGGGAGTGCAGGGGGGTGCTGGTGGGGGGAGTGCAGGGGGAGGGAGTGCAGGGGGAGGGAGTGCAGGGGGGTGCTGGTGGGGGGAGTGCATGGGGAGGGAGTGCATGGGGGTGCTGGTGGGGGGAGTGCAGGGGGAGGGAGTGCAGGGGGAGGGAGTGCAGGGGGGTGCTGGTGGGGGGAGTGTATGGGGAGAGAGTGCAGGGGGGTGCTGGTGGGGGGAGTGCAGGGGGAGGGAGTGCAGGGGGGTGTTTGTGGGGGGAGTGCAGGGGGGTGCTGGTGGGGGGAGTGCATGGGGAGGGAGTGCAGGGGGGTGTTTGTGGGGGGAGTGCATGGGGAGGGAGTGCAGGGGGGTGTTTGTGGGGGGAGTGCATGGGGAGGGAGTGCAGGGGGGTGCTGGTGGGGGGAGTGCATGGGGAGGGAGTGCAGGGGGGTGTTTGTGGGGGGAGTGCAGGAGGAGGGAGTGCAGGGGGGTGTTTGTGGGGGGAGTGCATGGGGAGGGAGTGCAGGGGGGTGCTGGTGGGGGGAGTGCAGGGGGAGGGAGTGCAGGGGGGTGTTTGTGGGGGGAGTGCAGGGGGGTGTTTGTGGGGGGAGTGCAGGGGGAGGGAGTGCAGGGGGGTGCTGGTGGGGGGAGTGCAGGGGGAGGGAGTGCAGGGGGAGGGAGTGCAGGGGGGTGCTGGTGGGGGGAGTGCATGGGGAGGGAGTGCAGGGGGGTGCTGGTGGGGGGAGTGCAGGGGGAGGGAGTGCAGGGGGAGGGAGTGCAGGGGGGTGCTGGTGGGGGGAGTGCAGGGGGAGGGAGTGCAGGGGGGTGCTGGTGGGGGGAGTGCAGGGGGAGGGAGTGCAGGGGGGTGTTTGTGGGGGGAGTGCAGGGGGGTGCTGGTGGGGGGAGTGCATGGGGAGGGAGTGCAGGGGGGTGCTGGTGGGGGGAGTGCAGGGGGAGGGAGTGCAGGGGGGTGTTTGTGGGGGGAGTGCAGGGGGGTGCTGGTGGGGGGAGTGCATGGGGAGGGAGTGCAGGGGGGTGTTTGTGGGGGGAGTGCATGGGGAGGGAGTGCAGGGGGGTGTTTGTGGGGGGAGTGCAGGGGGAGGGAGTGCAGGGGGGTGCTGGTGGGGGGAGTGCATGGGGAGGGAGTGCAGGGGGGTGTTTGTGGGGGGAGTGCAGGGGGAGGGAGTGCAGGGGGGTGTTTGTGGGGGGAGTGCATGGGGAGGGAGTGCAGGGGGGTGCTGGTGGGGGGAGTGCAGGGGGAGGGAGTGCAGGGGGGTGTTTGTGGGGGGAGTGCAGGGGGAGGGAGTGCATGGGGGTGTTTGTGGGGGGAGTGCATGGGGAGGGATTGCAGGGGGGTGCTGGTGGGGGGAGTGCAGGGGGGGGGAGTGCAGGGGGGTGCTGGTGGGGGGAGTGCATGGGGAGGGAGTGCAGGGGGGTGTTTGTGGGGGGAGTGCATGGGGAGGGAGTGCAGGGGGGTGCTGGTGGGGGGAGTGCATGGGGAGGGAGTGCAGGGGGGTGCTGGTGGGGGGAGTGCATGGGGGAGGGAGTGCATGGGGAGGGAGTGCAGGGGGGTGCTGGTGGGGGGAGTGCATGGGGAGGGAGTGCAGGGGGGTGCTGGTGGGGGGAGTGCAGGGGGAGGGAGTGCAGGGGGGTGCTGGTGGGGGGAGTGCAGGGGGAGGGAGTGCAGGGGGGTGTTTGTGGGGGGAGTGCAGGGGGAGGGAGTGCATGGGGAGGGAGTGCAGGGGGGTGCTGGTGGGGGGTGTGCATGGGGAGGGAGTGCAGGGGGGTGCTGGTGGGGGGAGTGCATGGGGAGGGAGTGCAGGGGGGTGCTGGTGGGGGGAGTGCATGGGGGAGGGAGTGCATGGGGAGGGAGTGCAGGGGGGTGCTGGTGGGGGGAGTGCATGGGGAGGGAGTGCAGGGGGGTGCTGGTGGGGGGAGTGCAGGGGGAGGGAGTGCAGGGGGGTGTTTGTGGGGGGAGTGCATGGGGAGGGAGTGCAGGGGGGTGCTGGTGGGGGGAGTGCAGGGGGAGGGAGTGCAGGGGGGTGTTTGTGGGGGGAGTGCAGGGGGGTGCTGGTGGGGGGAGTGCATGGGGAGGGAGTGCAGGGGGGTGCTGGTGGGGGGAGTGCAGGGGGAGGGAGTGCAGGGGGAGGGAGTGCAGGGGGGTGCTGGTGGGGGGAGTGCATGGGGAGGGAGTGCATGGGGGTGCTGGTGGGGGGAGTGCAGGGGGAGGGAGTGCAGGGGGAGGGAGTGCAGGGGGGTGCTGGTGGGGGGAGTGTATGGGGAGAGAGTGCAGGGGGGTGCTGGTGGGGGGAGTGCAGGGGGAGGGAGTGCAGGGGGGTGTTTGTGGGGGGAGTGCAGGGGGGTGCTGGTGGGGGGAGTGCATGGGGAGGGAGTGCAGGGGGGTGTTTGTGGGGGGAGTGCATGGGGAGGGAGTGCAGGGGGGTGTTTGTGGGGGGAGTGCATGGGGAGGGAGTGCAGGGGGGTGCTGGTGGGGGGAGTGCATGGGGAGGGAGTGCAGGGGGGTGTTTGTGGGGGGAGTGCAGGAGGAGGGAGTGCAGGGGGGTGTTTGTGGGGGGAGTGCATGGGGAGGGAGTGCAGGGGGGTGCTGGTGGGGGGAGTGCAGGGGGAGGGAGTGCAGGGGGGTGTTTGTGGGGGGAGTGCAGGGGGGTGTTTGTGGGGGGAGTGCAGGGGGAGGGAGTGCAGGGGGGTGCTGGTGGGGGGAGTGCAGGGGGAGGGAGTGCAGGGGGAGGGAGTGCAGGGGGGTGCTGGTGGGGGGAGTGCATGGGGAGGGAGTGCAGGGGGGTGCTGGTGGGGGGAGTGCAGGGGGAGGGAGTGCAGGGGGAGGGAGTGCAGGGGGGTGCTGGTGGGGGGAGTGCAGGGGGAGGGAGTGCAGGGGGGTGCTGGTGGGGGGAGTGCAGGGGGAGGGAGTGCAGGGGGGTGTTTGTGGGGGGAGTGCAGGGGGGTGCTGGTGGGGGGAGTGCATGGGGAGGGAGTGCAGGGGGGTGCTGGTGGGGGGAGTGCAGGGGGAGGGAGTGCAGGGGGGTGTTTGTGGGGGGAGTGCAGGGGGGTGCTGGTGGGGGGAGTGCATGGGGAGGGAGTGCAGGGGGGTGTTTGTGGGGGGAGTGCATGGGGAGGGAGTGCAGGGGGGTGTTTGTGGGGGGAGTGCAGGGGGAGGGAGTGCAGGGGGGTGCTGGTGGGGGGAGTGCATGGGGAGGGAGTGCAGGGGGGTGTTTGTGGGGGGAGTGCAGGGGGAGGGAGTGCAGGGGGGTGTTTGTGGGGGGAGTGCATGGGGAGGGAGTGCAGGGGGGTGCTGGTGGGGGGAGTGCAGGGGGAGGGAGTGCAGGGGGGTGTTTGTGGGGGGAGTGCAGGGGGAGGGAGTGCATGGGGGTGCTGGTGGGGGGAGTGCATGGGGAGGGATTGCAGGGGGGTGCTGGTGGGGGGAGTGCAGGGGGAGGGAGTGCAGGGGGGTGCTGGTGGGGGGAGTGCATGGGGAGGGAGTGCAGGGGGAGGGAGTGCAGGGGGGTGTTTGTGGGGGGAGTGCAGGGGGAGGGAGTGCAGGGGGGTGCTGGTGGGGGGAGTGCAGGGGGAGGGAGTGCAGGGGGGTGCTGGTGGGGGGAGTGCATGGGGAGGGAGTGCAGGAGATGTGTCAGGGGAGTTGCAGATCTATGGACCCCAGCTCCTTTATGTTCATGAATAGACGAAATGCGTTTACTCGACATTCCAGCCGAAATCTGACCGTGCTGCCTCTCGATATTTCAGCTACTGCCTTGCCTGCAACGTAGGCACCTCTGCTTTCAGCTCGAAAGGGCGTTGATTGTGTTGACTACTTGCCTCCTATCATTTCAGCAGCAATCAGATTGTGTTGCCTCTCGATAATGTAGCCTTATTTTCCTGCAGGATTTCAGCTATTTGCTTGCCACCTCGATACCTTTGTTTCAGGTCCAGATGGCCTGCTTTTGTTGTTTCATCATTTCAGCAACAATCTTATCGTGTTGCCTCTCGAGAATTCCTGCAAGATTTCAGGCTCGCTTGCTAACGTCCCTTGCTGCGGCGCACATTTGTCTTCAGGTCCAAAAGGCGTTGATTGATATGGAGAACATGTTTGAGCTGCTGCACACGGAACCCAAGGTGCAGGAGCCACCCGACGGTCGACAACTGCAGGTGTGAAGGAGGGAGAGAGGGGGGGGGTCGAGAGGGCGGGAAGACTGCTTTGAAAACGTCCACTTTGGATACAGCGCTTAACAACAACAACTTGAGATATTTGCACCATAAACCCTAAACTCTGGACTAAACAAACCCTCAACCCCCCACCTGCCAGCTAACAGATTGCTGGCAGGGAGGTGCGCTTTGACAATGTTGTCTTGGAGTACAATGCATAACCCTGAGAGGTTTGCGCCACAAATCCCCAAAGCCTGAACTAACCACTACCTGCTTGCTAACAGATTGCTGGCGGGGAGGTGCGCTTTGACAACGTCCAGTTTGGATACAACCCCGGGGCGCCTGTTCTCAAGGGCGTCTCCTTCCGGGTACCAGGTGATTCATTGGGGCATTAGACATGCAGAGGTGGTTTTCACGCACCCACCTCTGTAGGGGGACAATGGAAGGGTAGGTCTGGGTACAACCCCGGGACGCCTGTTCTCAAGGGCGTCTCCTTCCGGGTACCAGGTGATTCATTGGGGCATTAGACATGCAGAGGTGGTTTTCACGCACCCACCTCTGTAGGGGGACAATGGAAGGGTAGGTCTGGGCACAACCCCGGGACGCCTGTTCTCAAGGGCGTCTCCTTCCGGGTATTCCAGGTGATTGGTGCAAGGGACGGGTAAATATTGTAAATAAACAAAGCGGCCTGAGGCTAGGGTCAATAAATAAGGCAGTCAGAGGTGTGGTATACCTAGTCACATGCGCACACACAAACTGTTTGTGAACGCTGCTGCTGCTTGTATGCCTGGCTTTTTGCTATGATGGTGACGGTGGGGACGCGGCCTCGGCCAATGCCGAGCTGCTCCCTTAACCCTCACAGCTCTTGCGGTGGTGGGTGCAACGGGCAGCAGCAAGTCCACGATCCTGCCCATGAACCCCTAACCTAGAAGCCTAAACCATAGAACCTGAACCCACAACCTTAAGCCCTACACCGTAAAACCTTCACCCCGAAACCATGTGCCTAGGTGGCAAGACCCTTGCGGTGGTGGGTGCAACCGGCAGCGGCAAGTCCACGATCCTGCGGCTGCTGCTCCGCTTTTACGACGTGACGGGCGGGGCGGTGCTGATCGACGGGCAGGATGTGCGGAGCGTGACCCTGGGGTCTCTCAGGAGGGCGATTGCTGTTGTACCGCAGGTGTGAGGTGGACGTGTGGGGATGAGGTGGAAGTGTGAGGCGTGGGGTGGAAGTGGGTACTGGGTAAAGGTTCAGGTGTATGGGGTTAAGGGTTTCAGGTGTTTTTGATACGCAAGGAGGGCAGTTTTCCTTTTCCTTTTCACCTCGGTGCACCACCCACCCACGGGCCAGTCCTTGCGCGTTACATCTTATTGCCTGAACGGTAAGAGCGTCGCCACTATTCTTTAAAGCGCCCCGGGCACACCTAAGTAATCTTACTGATGCCTGGGAAAAAACATATGCAAACTACAGTAAGATAAGATTTTGCTACATTAAGAAAGGGAAATGGGCATGATACGATCTGATCTTTACGGTGCTGTCCTTTCAGGAAACAATGTTGTTCAACGAGTAACATAAGATAGGATTTTGCTTTACTTGTTTACGTTGCTGCCTCCTCCCTCAGGACATGGTGCTGTTCAACAACACCGTCACGCACAACATCCTGACTTCACCAAAGCAGTGACACCTAATCCGACTTCGATTATCCATTGTTTCTTATCTAGATATTGTCGTCGCTGCCTCCTCCCTCAGGATACGGTGCTGTTTAACGACACTGTCATGCACAACATCCGCTACGGCCGTATGGAGGCCACAGACGACGAGGTCATCGAGGCGGCCAAGGTGGCACACATCCACGAAAGCATCGCCCACAAGTTCAAAAAAGGATACAGGACGAAAGTCGGTGAGTGATTTGGGATCACTGATTGAATTTTGGGCATTCTCAACCTTAAACCTGTAAATAAAAGTGTTGCAGGAAGAAAGTCGGTGAGTGCGTCAATATCCACGAGAACATCGCCAATTAGTTCAAAAAGAGATACAGGACGAGAGTCGGTAGGTGTGCGAGTTGATTTTGGGTTTTGATACTCCTGAACGTCGAAAAGGGGTGCTGGAAGAAAGTCGGTGAGTGCGGCAATATCCACGAGAGCCTCGCCATCAAGTTCAAAAAATTATATATGATGGAAGGATTTAGGGTTACTGATATATAAAGGATCCCCTCCGTACCCTGAAACCCTCTAACGCGTTAGAATCTAACGCTGTCCCTTACGACACTCACCTGATTTGTTTTAGGGTGACTGATTTAAAAAGGAATTAGGGTTACTGATCGAGGGTTTGGGGCCTTCTTAACCCTAAACGCCATGAAAGGGGTACAGGAAGAAAGATGGTGAGCGTGTCAAAACGCCCGGGGGGGCATGGCCAACAAGTTCAAAAAGGGATGCAGGACGATAGTCAGAGAGTGTGAGTAAGAGGATCTTGGGTTGCTGACTTAAGGTTTAGGGTTTGGGGTTAAGGATTAAGGATTTAGGGTTACTGAGTTAGGGTTTAGGGCGTCCTATACGCCGAACCCTAAGTGCAAAAAGGGATGCAAAACGTAAGCCGGCTTTGGGCACCGTGAACCCATAAACCCCAATCTCGTCAAAAAGGGATACTGGAGGGAAGCTGGTGTGTGTTTGTGTCAAAACGGCTGAGAGCATTGCCAGCAAGTTCAAAACGGCTGCAGAATGTCTGTGGGGGGTTTAAGGCATCCCAAATTATGTGAGGGTAAGGGGCATTTTCAACCCTGCTAGTGGTTGGGCATCCCAAACCCTCAGTTATAGGTGCATGGACATCCCCAATCCTAAGTTCACAAAGGGGTCTGAGACGCCCCTACTGGCTGGTCAAGGGCACACATTTGAATTAGCATTGGCGGGATGGACCTCATACTTGTTGACGGTATGGACCTCACACTTTTTCATGGTATGAACCTCACCCTTCGTGGTGGTATGAACCCCACACTTATTGATGGTAAGAATCTCAAAATTCCTGACAGTACGAGCCGCACACTTCTTGACGTTGTGAACCTCGAACTAATGGACATACCGAATCTCTCCCTCCCAGGCGAGCGTGGCCTCAGGCTCAGCGGCGGAGAGAAGCAGCGCGTCGCTTTCGCCAGGGCTGTTGTCAAGAAGCCCGCCATCTTGGTGCTTGACGGTGGGTTGAGGGTTGATGTTTTGTTAAGGGTGTTGGGTTCAGGGTTTAGGTTAAGTGCAGGTTTTGTTTAGGGTTCCTGGCCGACCAGGGCTGTTGTCAAGAAGCCTGCCATCTTGGTGCTTGACAGTGGGTAAGATGATGTTTTGAGTTTTGGCGTCCGACAGCAATAAAGCTGAGTTATTAGATGGTTTGCTTGGGACCCTTAAAGCCGTTATTACAGAATTATTAGGACTAGTTAGACCAAATAAAGGATCTTTTCAACCCCAGGAATGGATTCAGAAACTTTGGATAAATTGAAATGAAAAAGATTCCAAAGCAAGTGCTACAATTGAAAGACAAAACATTCAAATTTAAACCACTTCGTAGACTTTTATTAGGTTTTGTTCAGGGTTGATGGTGTAGAGTATGTTCAGGGTTCAGGGTTTCGATATTGTCAAGTTTAAGATGCGCTTGAAGCCCGTGTTGAAGGAAGCCTTCATCCTGATATCATATATCACCTAGGGCTCAGCGCCTGGGGTCTACCTGAGTCCAGAGCGCATGGCAGAGCTGCAGATCCAGATCCAGATCTCGATCCAGATTTCGCTCGCTCAGCTGTGTAGACAATGCCCCTTAGTCCATGTGGTGCACTTTCCCTAGACAGTGGACGCTATGACCTAAACCCTGAGCCCCAAACCTTGAACCCTTCACCCCGAACTCGTTCACCCTAACCCTAAACTCTGAAGTCAAACCTTCAACCTCCAAACGTTGAACCCAAACCTTAGTCACCAAACCCCAAACCCTTGCATTTAAGCCTTTCAACAAAACCCCAAGCGTAAGACCGTTAACCCCCACCTCTTGCTCCACAGAGGCGACCAGTGCTCTGGACAGCCTGACCGAGCAACAGATCCAGAGCTCCCTGGCTCAGCTGCGCAGCCGATGCACCTCGGTGATCGTGGCGCATCGCCTCAGCACCATTATGGATGCAGACATCATTTTGGTGGGTCCATTGGAACCATTATATATATTAATATATACCGGTACTGTATACCGTATCTTGAGATATATATCGGTCATTTGTTTAGCAAATAATAGCAGCCGCTGCCCCTTGGGGATTGTGGCACATCGCCTCGGCATGTTATGGATGCCTGGTGGGTCAATGGGGGCCCGGTTTGTTTTAAACAAATGATTAAAGGATGGCAGCCGGCCAGCCGACGCACTTCGATGATCGTGGCGCACAGCGTCAGCAGCATCCATGATGCGGACATTATTTTGTTAAGTCCATTGTAATATATAAGGTACCGTACATAGATATCAATTACATATTATATATCCTATTTCAGCGTTATCTTCGCATCCTGCCGATGCAGGGGACCTTTTACCTTTTCTGTCTGCTCATCGGTCAGGCCGATGAAACGAACGCATGAGGAACAAGGGAACTGCAAGGCCCGAAAACACGAAAAGCCCGAATAGCCGGGAAAAGCAAAAAAGCTAAATGCCGGTGGCATTTAAAAAACTAAAATCGGAAATAAATGAAGTCTCGGACAGCCCTAGAGGCTTGGAAGGGTCCATTGGTGTGCAAACAGGGAAAAGTTTGAAAGTTGAAGGTTGTTGGTTTCGGAAAGGCGCAGACGTATGGCAATTGCGTCCCCTCTCTCCCTTCAGATTTTTACGTTCCAGTTTCCGTTCCCTCTCTCCAGGTGCTCGACCGCGGCCACGTCTCCGAGTTCGGCAGCCATGCCCAGTTGATCGAGGCGGGTGGCCTGTATGCCGCAATGTGGTCGCGACAGAAGGACACGTATGAAGGCGGGGAACAGGTGAATGTGGAGGATGCGATGGATCAGGCGGTGAGGGAGTCCACCCCGGACCCTGACGGCAACGGCGGGGACGAAAACGGAGGCAGCAGCGGCGGCGGCGGCGGCGCTGCTGCGCCGCTGCCACTGTTGCCGCCTTGCTCTGCCGCTGCCAATGAAGGCTTGGAGGCCGACGCAGCCGGTGGCTGCGACAGCGGCGCGCCGCCGGCGCAGCCGAAGCAGCAGCCGGGCCGGACGTCGGCGGGGACGACCAGCCGGTTCCGCCCGGCCAGTGGCGGCGTTGACTTGTTTGGTCTTGGAGGGCCGGCGGCCGTAGGGGGTGCCCCTGCTGCTACGGCCGCATCGTTCGATGGTGAGATCACTGCGGCGCCTCTGCCTTGCCGGGACTGCTTCCTGACGGGCGTCGCGGCGGCAACGGCGGCGGCCGGGCCGCCGCTCCGGCCGCCGGCGGAGGTGCAGCACGGCCGCCCCCCTGCTGCCGGAGGCAACGCCCGTGTTGGCGGTGGTGCGTTCCCTGCGCCGGCCCTGAACAGCGGGCTGATGGGGAGGAAGGTTAGCGAGCAAGGTCTGGCGGGCTCGCAGGCGGATCTGATGGGATACGACTCGGTCGACAGCAGCAGGTAGCTCGGCAGGGGCAGGCGGGCGGAGCGCAACCTGGAAAGCAAGAACATCTGACGGATTTTCAATATCTGAATACATACCGTACAGCCATTTCATATGTTTAATTTGGCCTTCCCCCCCTTCAACAAAAAACAGACTACCGGTACTCTCATTTGCATTCTTTTTGTGTAGGTACCGAAGCCCTCGGCAATACATAAATGATTTTTCGAATAAATACACCCAGCTAACAGGTTTAACTTCCCCCCCCCCAGATAAATAGCTACCGGTAATGACCATTTATACTGCATGCTTCTGTAGGTACCCGAGCCCCCAGCATGGTCGCGGCAACAAGCTGATGCTGGACCGGCGCCAGTCGGACGACGGAGAAGACGGCGAGAGCGCTGCCGGCGGTGACGGGGATGCGGCGGGCGCGGACGGGGACGCAACCGGCGGGGACAGGGACGCTGCGACCCCTGATGGGACCCTTCGCAGTGAGATTGAGAGCATAGACTACAGGGACTTGGAGAAGGGGGAGCAGCATCGCCGGCTGTGAGCCGAGGAGCGGAGCAGCACCGGAGGAGATGTGAGGGAGCTGAGCAGCTAGGGAGGGAGGAGGGAGGAGCTACATCCGGGAGGTGACGAGGAGCACCGAAGGCTATGAGCTGAGGAGCCGAACAGCACTTGAGGGGCTGACGATCTGTAACCGGGAGAAGCTGCAGAGCTGAGGAGCTGCGACTGGGAGGAGCTGAGCAGCAACGGAGGACCTGAAGCAACGGATGAGCCGCACTGGATGAAGCTCCTTTAAATTCCCCTTTGGTATCTTGTTTGGATGTCCCTTGTGAATCTCATTAGGATAGTCAGGTATTTTCGATAAGGGGTTCCTTGGGCATCGTCTTTGACAAATTTTACTTCTGCATCCTCTTTGGATTTCCAGAGTGGCCTTGTGTCCTGTGAAGGTAGTGACATACGTTCTTATTCTTGAGGTTGCGTGAATGTGGCCGGCGGGCTGGACAGATGCATTCAACGGCCTTGTTGTTTTCGGCCGCCTGGGGCACTGACTGCCCGCACGCATCCGGTCAGTGCTTCTAAGGTGTCTGCTCGCACGCATCCGGTCAGTGCTTCTGAGGTGTCTGCTCGCTCGCATCCGGTCAGTGCTTCTGAGGTGTCTGCTCGCACGCAAACCGGTCAGAGCGTCTAAGGTGTCTGCCCGCACGCATCCGGTTGGCAGCCTTCTTCGCAGTTCCTGCAACCTACTATGGAGAAGTGCTCTTATTAGTATCAGTCGGGTGGCCACGCGGCCGGGCCTTTGAGCATGGTCCAAAGGCGTCATGTCATTAGTGTTGTTTTTTCCAGTATGCAGTTGTGCACCAAATCAGGTGGAACTTAAATCAGTTTCTTTTTTCCCAATAGGACAGTTGGCCCCCCACGCGGCCGAGCCTTTTTCAGCAGGGCCCAGAGGTGTAATGTCATTGACCAAATCAGGTGGAACTTCATTGACCCAACCACCTGAAGGTGGCAACACTCGTCCCCCCTCTCTCCCCCGCTGTCTAGATCGCCCGATCCATGTTCCTGCCCCCCTCACACAGGAAGATGGCATGGCTAGACCATGGTCCTGGCTGTGCATGGTACCTTCCCTACCAGCCCCACGATGCCGAGCGCTTAGCATCGCCCAGCGGGTTACGCACTATTTGAAACCTACAGGGGGCAACACGAAGTCTATGAGTCTGGGCCCTGTTGGGACTGAGCCATAATTCGACTTCGGTTGGCGGCGGCCCAGATGACAGGGGCGAAGGCAACTTGTATTCCGTCTCTGGCCTTTTGAGGATTCGACTTGGGTTTGCGGCCCAGATGACAAGGATGAAGAAAATGCGTATTTCCTCTCTAGCTTCTAGACTCAATGCAAGGCACGCCGGGTACTCATAGGGCAAATCTTTGATTCGGATGTTTAAGTCATGTGGAGTTACCAAGCCATGTGGAGTAACCGTCCAGAGGAGCATCAATTTGGGACAGAGGCCCGCAGAACAACCTGCATGCGAGCGAGAAAACGGTGATCCTCAGGAGCAAGCGACCGAACACAAGTCAATGACGTTACATCTCTGGGCCATGCACAAGAAGGCCAAATACAAGTACAGTACAGACGCGTGGCCATGCTTTTCTTCGGACGGGTCTACGTGCAACTCTCTAATGTGCAGCGGAGCTTTCTCATCTTCCAATGGCGGCAGTATGTAGGCAAAGTTCTCTTTCAAGGCTTTCAAGGCCCACCGCCTAATGTTAAGTACCGTATTAACAGCTTCAAACACGTTGTGAAAAATTATCTGAAAACTCTAAATATCCCCCCTAAAGAGGTGGTCAACTCAATTTTTCCCGTTAAGGTTGGTAGGTTGCTAAGCATCATGTAGGACGAAGATTACAATGGATGCATGTACCACACATGTACTGTGAAGCATTTCACCCAAGGGGATCTAGATCTGAGGCAACAAAAAGTCGGGACTCCAATCCTAAAATTTAATTTCAACGATAGGGCAAAATTTTGGAGCTATCCCCCGACTTTCCCGCCTGGGAAACCTCGAAATAATCTTTTGATGTCATAGCAATGCAGGCTCTATAGGGTACGAGGGGTCTGATCCAATCTTTTAAGGAAGCCGCTACTCATGGATGTAGACGTTTGTCGTAGTTGTTCTTTGCCTTCGCGCGAGGAAATGTATAAAAGTTTATTTTTAACTGTCTAGTCAAAAAAGTAGTTTTTTTTAATCCGCAGGGGCTATGACTAGTTTCATGTTAATCCGCGAAGCCTCTGAAGTGAAAACTGGCGTTACGCTAACGAGATAAGGCGTAGCAACTGCAGGGTAGGTGGGAATGCCATGCATTCAACATGATGATAAGAATACTGATACCGTTTTGGGAATGTGTGGGGCATTTTTACAGTGTGGGTACTCACAAGCGAAAATTCCAAAATTTAATTATTAAAAAAGTCAAACTGAGAAGTTTTGTGAAGTTTTTACAGTCCAACGGGGCATCATTTTATATGCATGGGACTTGTGCCCGTAAACCGGGACAGGCACTAAATACGCTAGGATAGCGAGCGAAAACCAGTGACCCCCCTGGGCAAGCAACCAACACACAACCACTGAGCAGTAGCGTGGGAATGAACCCCAAGGTGCAGAAGATTAGCCCCAGCCATAGAACATGACGTGGATGCAAAAGAGTTCGTCGAAACGCCTCCTAGGAAAATTAAGAAGGAAAGAAGAAGATCTCAGTAAATTGTGTAAGGCTGTGTAAAACCTGTGTGATGCGTGAACGACATTTCAATAAGTTCAAGTGTTTTTTAAAAAGTGTGAACTAGGTGAGGCACTGTGTGATGCGTAACTTAACCGAGTTCAGTGTTTAAAATGTGTGAAGTGTATAAATCATTGAGATGAGTATCGTGTGTGAAACTTCTGTAATAGAGCGATTTCAATGTTTGATTAAGTGATTTAGAACAATGATACAAACATATGGAGACCAGAGATAGGAATTGTGCCAACTAGTAAGGGGATAGTCTTCCCATCAAGGACTGTCAGTCAAATCTCCTGCAAATCTTCACCTTCAGCTGACAAATGAGAGCAAAACTCATGCGCCCACCTCCACCCCATCGACACAAAAATAGGGTTTTAATTGAGTTGACTATACGTGCGTAGTGGCTGTAAGAGCTGCGCGGAGTTGATTTTACGGCTGGTTGAAAGCGCTCTGAGGTATTGAATTAATTTTTTCGGACCAGCTGCGCGATACGGTGTAGCAAACAACTATTAAAAAAAAAACAGCAGCGCTTGTGCGGAGTAGGGTCATTTTTGCATGCGCGACGAATTTGATGTATTAGTTCTCAACATGGGTGCGCAATTCAGATCCTATCAGGGTTAACCGTAAGTTTTTATGAATCCTCGAATTGTGCAAACTGACACACGGTCAACCAATCTCCATGGTTTCACACACATTTACTTGGTCAATATTCAGCTAAACCGTACTCGGCCAGTTTTGCACACCGCTTGCATGATGAGACATAGGAGGCCTCTATGGTAGTAATGGTAGTAAATGAGAGCAGATGTGAAAACCGACCTCGGTTCAGCAATGCCTGGCCGAAGGAGGGGGGGGGGCCATGCCGCGTTGTTTCCTCAACCCTCAAGTTTATTTTCCCGCCGCGTCTGTCTGTCGCTCGCGTCCTCTGGCTGTGGCAGTAGAATGTGGCGATGACATGGCAACCAACACTCCATTATTCCAATAGGCAGACGTGACTACCAAGCCTATCTCAAGGGGCACATGAAGGCGACGGCTCGTGATCAGGCAGCGTAGAAAAAAGTTGGTAATAAGATTGTAGACAGAAAGTATAACGGTAGAAGCTCCCAATTTTTCACCAGCATTGACTTGGACCAAACTTAAGCAAGGTAAATTCGTGGTTCAAAGACATTACACCTTTGGGCCCTGCTGGAAAAAAACTCAGCCACATCGGCAAACAGAAAGGAAGGAAAGCGTGTTCACCTTCCAAACGACAACAAAAAGTGCAGGCAGACCGCAACTCGGGCCTCTGAAGAGACTAGCCTTCAACAAGCTGGAAGCTTTTGTGGAAGATGTAGTCCATCATCCACAAAAGCCAGGGTCTCCCACCCTTGCCTGCCCCGATAGAGTTGGTGGAAGTCTGTAGCCTCGCTCGGAGGAGCAGCCCACCCACACTCCCTAAGGGCCGCCATGATGCTAGGGCATTGGAAGCAAGCATGGAGCACGTGCTCCACTACAATGCACTTATGGTGTCTCATGCATCATCCTGTGACACCGGCCGGCAGCAGCATGCAACAAAGGCATCAGCAGACGAATCAGCGGGACTGAACGAGCTGGGAAATAAAACCACAAGGCAGGGCTCCTCTGAATCTCTGATGCAGTTGGGGGGCACACAACCCGAACTGCCAGCCAACAACGGAAGGTAGGACAGAGGCATCAGGAGTGGTGACATCAGCAACAATCTGCTTATTCAGCACAAGCCAGCAGCAGTATGCCGTTGCAGCAGATGCACCAGCAGCAAACACGTGGGTAAGCTCGCATTATCAGAATGTGACGGTCAACATCCTGGTCAACTGTGTATCTGTATGTTGGGGCTAACATCGCACCCGGCATCGCACCACATGATGTTGTAATCAAGCAATCATAATGCATCGCAGTGTGCATGTCAATGCATAATTTTCAGAGCAAGAGTTTTGGCGGAGAGAGATGAACACGTCAATGTACACATCCTGGCACGTCAACTGACATGTACCGTCGGAACGAGGAGATTTGCGCTAGTTGGATTTGTGAAAGTGATGGGGGGTTTAGGAGCTTTGGGGGGTTAAGAGCTTTGGGATGGAAATGGTCCCGTATGATACGTCATACTGAGGATTGCACATCGTACTTCCGCTGGTAGGAATCCTGTTGGGGCATGTACACAAATTACATGAGGACATCCACAATAGCACAAGCCTGCAAACCTGTCTGGCACAAATGTCTGACACAAATTGCAATCTCTTCCTGGTTTTCTGGTGCTAGACAAACAAGACCTGTTGAATTCAAACTAGACCTAAACTTACTTCACACGTGCACCCAGGCCGAAGGCAGCAATACTGTTGAGTGCCTCTGCTTTCCCCATAATGGGGTGTATCCAGCGTCCGTCGCGGGATATAACCTGAAGCTTCGTGGTGAATTTATTCTTTTCGGTTGCTGGTCCCATTTGCAGGACTATGTACTCGTCATCTGCAAACATGACACATAATGCATGCCGTGAATCTTAAAGCTCATTGTTCACCAGGCAAATTCGTATAAACATCGACTTACTTGCAGGAGTCGCCTGCTTCGGCGCGCCCTGACTTGCTTGGCCAGATTCTCCATCTGGCGCACCCTTCTTGCTGGACACGGACCCAAACGAAAACTTGATACCGCTCATTCTGTAATGTTGCCACTGCCAGGTGTTACAATTAGAGCACAGCCGTTTTTGATGTCGTCAGTAAATGGAAGAGGTGATCTGCAATTCCAGGAGACAGCAGCATTTTATTTCCACGTGAAGCCCCAAATCTTGGACGCATCCCGACATAGACAGGATCTCGCTACATCAAGCCACGCTCAGGCGTTTTCTTTCTTTTGTTGTTCTTTCATTCGAGGATCTTCACGTGAAAGACGTTTCGCTGCAAGTTCGATGCAACGCTAGCAGAGAAACCAATTTCGAGCGATGTACCGTCCAATGCTGACGCATTCACATCTTACAGGCGCCGTTTCAGTTCACCTCCAGGCTCCCTACACCGCATGGGGTCATCCAATAGTTCAATGGTCGGCACGCACAACGCCTGCTGCCGTATCAGAAGCTGCCGAAATGCCGTATTTTGTCCTGTTTTTTGCTTGGGTCCGAAGCATATAAGATAGCTAACGCAAATCTAACACTTCTGGTTGTGGTCCCACAGCCGGTACGGAGATATTCCGTCACGAGCCGTCACATTCACTGACGTGGCAATCTCGACTTGCCACGTCTGCACCTCAAATTACCTTCGCTCTCCAGCTGCTACATATGAAGCCCACGCCTCTTGCCAGTAAAAAGGGCGTCTCTGGTGCCAAATTTGCTTCGATCCAGGCCACACGATAAAACAACAACAAGGTCCAAAACTCTGACTAAACAGGCTACTCCATGAAGGTTTTCACCTCGTTTTTCTCCGGCATCGGCGTTGCCTTACTAGGTTGCAACAGTAGGAGCCACTGCGCTGATAAAGAGGAAACGATAACGACCCCCACTCGCACAGCGGTGGCCGAATGCGCCAACGACAACAACAGCGTCCAGAGCAGTGACGGCAGCTCCGTCGCGTATCGCCTCTTAGTCACATCTGGTCACGCAAGCAAGCAAGTGCAGCTCACAGCCTCTGAAGATGCTTCCACGCAGCAAATGCATTTGCCTGCAATAGAGCCTATACCTGCCGCTGTCCCGCTGGAGCCCTCCCCACTACCACCACAGCAGCAGATACTGCAGTCAGGCAGCAGCAGCAGCCGCAGCATTCACCCCAACCCTGCTGCACCTGCTGCCGCGGACTGTAAATCCACCTTCTTCTCCACCGTCGAGCGAGCTTCCAACGAACAGCAGCAGCAAACCGCCCCTCTCAGCAGCACCGCCCACGTATTTACGTCGGGCTCTGCTCCTCGCGCCATCATCCACCAACACAACGGGGTGGCTGACTCTCGGGCCCCTGCGGCTGCTGCAGTCCCTGTCAGATACTTCCTGTCCGATAGAGGTCAAAAGGCGCCAAGTGCGGCAAGGGCCGGCAGCAGCTCAATTTCGGATCCAATTCGGCTTAAAATCTTGGCGTTGCTTCAACCCGCCTCGGAATCTGCAGTCCAGGTACGCCCCCTCCTCACCCACAGTCAAGGCGCGCCTTTTCCATTCGCCGAAATTCAAAGAGTAGCTTCCCGCCCACTCATCCCTTCCTCTCCTCTGGAACCCCCCCTCCCCTTCTCGACAACACCTGCCTCAGAAGTGATCTCAGGATTCGCAGTCTAGTCGTGCACACCACAACTACATATATGGTTGTAAAGCTGAGAGGCCCTCTCCCACATTTGCATGGTGCACCTTGCTTGTGCATGCATCTTGCACGGTGCAGCTTGCATGTGCATGCACGGTTTTGCACCTTGCTCACAGAAGCATGGCGCATGCACCATAATTTATATTTCCAAGATGCCTCGTGTCCATCACGTACACCTTAGATGGCTACATGCCTTCCACACGGTTAACAGGTGCATGGTGCACCTCGCACACGCATGCATGGCGCACTTTGTTCGGTCAGGACCCTGCCCACAGTAGTATGGCGCATACTGTGCCAGCCCCTGAAGTAGGTGCGTTACTTGCGTTGTAATAAATGAACCCTAAACAACTGCTGGAGCTGGCCCTTGTTCAGCTGATCCCTGAACCCACATCTTTAGCGACTCAATCCCTCCCCCTGATTCAAAATCCTTGTACCTCAAACCCTGACCTTTCAACCCCGACGCCTTCAGGTGGCCCAGAATAGTGATCGCCTAGCTCGGGTACTGCGGGACCAGCTGCAGGTCCCCGGCCCGTGCCCAGTTCCGGAGCTAGCTGTCGCCCTGGCAACGTCGGACTTGGACTGCCGTGTGCTCCTCCGACGCGTCACAGATACGAAGGAGTACTGGAGCAGGAGTATGGGCGGCCAATTCATCGTGTGCGTGCCACTGGGCGCACGACAGGTCGGGAAGGGGCTGGTCGTGGATCCCAACTTCAAGGACCAGTTCTCGACGCCGCACATGACGCAGCGGTACAGGTGGGCGCAGTGGGCGGTACAGATATGCAGCTGGGGCAGGACAGGGGGATGGTGGACAAGGTGGGTAGAGTGGATGGCTTCTGAAGCTTTTAATGTTCCATACATGAAATTTGATAAGAAACCCACCAATTTAAACCAGTGTTTTTGGGGGGGGGTACGAGGCCACCGTCAGCATGCCTTAACTTAAAGGTCCTATTGGGACCAAACCTGAACCGGCCTACACCTGGTGGCCAATGAAGCATGGCTGGCCACCAATGGGGCTGCCTGCCAGAGGCCGGAGTGTTGCTGACAAAGTCAGTTACACAGCCTGACATGTAGCAACGGCATGAAAAAACAACTGCTGATTTAAATCATGAAACATCCTACGCTTCCCCTCCCCAGAGAGGTCTGGTCTCTGCTTCCCGAAGTGTTCGTCGGCCTGGCGTCCCAGTTGGCCCCGCTGCTGCAGCTGCTCTGCTTGGAGCTCACGGTCCTGTTCGAGGACCTCTGCAGCCCCCTGCCGCCCTGGCGCTCCTACTCGGCAATGTTCGGCAGGTGGCTCTCGGCCTCCTGCTTTGACCTGGCCGTGGCACCCACGTCGGGGCCCGGAACGGTGGCGGACCTCAACCTGATGCTGGCCCACATCGACGCGCAGGCGCACCTCGCAGGCGGCGCTGGCAAGGGCAGGCCTGCACCTACGGTGGTGGCGGCGGCGGTGGCAGAGCCTTCGAAGGAGGGACCGACGTCTCTGCCGGGATCTTATAAGGTTGTGACGCGAGGCTTCATCCTGAAGGACGAGGCCGCCGCCTGAGACGCAGGAATTCTCCCTATGGCTGTGTGCATTGGTACTCTGTGGCGGCTGCTTGGAGTAATGCTTAAGGTGATAGTGATGCGGCTTCGTTTCTGGGACAATGAGCCTATCGGCTGAGCCCCTGGCACGCTCCCTGCGGCTGTGTGCACTGGCACTCTGTGGCGGCTGCCCGGAGGCATGCCAGATGTGATAGTGTGCTTGTGACGTGGCTTTGTTTTCAGGGACCATGAGCCAGTTGTCTCATACGCCGGAACGCTCCCTGCAGCTTTCTGCGTCTCCTTTCTTAGGAGTCTACCTTTGGCGATCCACCCCGCTGATCTGTTGTCCTGATTGGGACACGCTAGGTTCTTGCTTGCATGGTCCTCCCATGCTGAGGTGGGATGCCGCGAAGTGGCGGCTTTCTATGGCCTCCACGTGGGCTCTGACATTTCATATGGTTCGTCAATTGGGCGGCAGTCAAGTGCGAGATTGGCCCCAACATTAAGACAAATATTTTCCTTGAAATGAAGGATGTCGGACAATCCCAGCCCTAGGGGATTTTGAGGCCCCGTTTCATCTTATTAGAGTCTAGGGGAGAAGTCACTAATGGCCTCCTCTTTGCTCCCACCCTGGGTCGCCCGCTTCAAAATGGCCAAGGCTTGCCTGCTGGATGACCAGACGCACTTGTTTTGGCTGCTTAGGTGCAATACAGTTGCCGCAAATTTGCCGCATGAATCCTCGCTGTTGTGGTCACATGCACTTGTTTGGGCCACAAAAGTGTGAAACAGTTGTTGCAACTTCGCTGCACGACTGCTCACCGTTGGTTCTACGCAGTTGCTGGCGATCCAATTCATATGCATGTGTCGGAATTTTGTTGGTAGGGAGCTTCGGCTCGACAGATTTTGGTCCCACACAGGGGCGAGACTGATGGCTGGCCTTATCTGATGTGTTGCCACGGTTACTAATGACGGCCAAAGTGTGGCAAAGTGTATTATGGAGGCCTGATTTGATTTGGGGTCTTGCAAAGTGAGGATCTTGCTGAGGCCTGATTTGAAATCTGACCGGATCAAAAAGTGTTTATGTGGTTGAGGATTTGCAGTTATGGCTGTCCTTGGGGGTTTTGAGGGTTTGGGGAGTTTTTAGATTTGCAGATTTGAATTTCCATGGGGTGCCTAAGAAGGATACATTGTGTGGTGGTGGATGGTGCCGCGCATGTGTGGGTGGGTTTACGATCATGTGACGATTTGTACAGTCCAGTGGAGCAGCATATTTGTTGCATGGCTCAGGTGCCCTCAGGCTAGTATGAGCACATTGACAAGTATTGTGTCATGGCTGCTGGTGTGGGTTAGGTGTTGGATCATGTATTTTTCCAAGTTTCAGTTGATTTGTGTGTGTGTGTGTGTGTGTCCATCGATGGTACTTGATATCATATCTTTAGTATCACACCATGTGGGGGTCTCATGCACATCACACCATTCCTTCACCATGCATGCTGCACACTTTTTAGTTGTTGAGCTAAACCAATTTTTTTTGAAGCTGAGAAGGCCCTCTCATTCTTTCCAGTGTGCGGTTTCGCAGGGCAATCAGTGTGCCTTTTATCGATGAGATCAAAACAAAGCAGGTTCAGATATCAGCTGTGGATTTTGTCAAAGACCTTGTAAGGTAGTAGTTGTTGCTGAGATTTCCTGTTTTCCAGTCATTGCAGGGCCCAGCGGCCATATCGAGTGAAGCTCTTACAGCACAGAGGAGCATCACATTCTGATATGCACCATCCTTAACAGGAGCATCCTCAACCTCATCTCTTGGTATCATCACATCATGGGCCTGGGGTTTGCCATGCGGCAATCTGGGGGGGATACTGAATGTCGCACCATAAAGCAGTAACCGTGCCAAAATGGTGTAAGCTGTCAGTACTGCTGTAGAGAGGCTCAAACTACTCACAACTAAGGTACAACACATGTACACACGCGCCTCTTGTACTATACTGCAGAGGTACAAGGGCTGTAAAGGGGTAACCTGGGACAGCGTACCGTGTAAGAGGGAGGGTTGGCCTGGGGTGACGGGACTGCGGCTTCTAGTTCTTCTGCTCCGGTTCCTGCCGACTGGGCTGTGGGCCTCCCTGCCCCTGGGGCGCTGGTTGCCGCCGCTGACGCCCCGCGGGGCTGGGGGCGGCCTTCTGTCCGGTGATCCCGCCCGAGGCTGTTGTTGTGCGCCGGTCCTTCTGTCTGCCTGCACCACCGGCCTGCGTCCGTCCTGGCGCTGCTCGGTGTTGGGAGCCCGCTGCTCCCTGCTGTGGCTGCGGCGCTCTGGGCTCCTTCCTCGTGGCTGACGCTCTTCGGCGCTGGCGCTCCTGGGCGCCCTGCCGCTGTCGGGATCGCGCTCTGGGCCGCAGCTTGACCCCCGTGCCCTTGGAGATGGGGTGCGGTTGGCCCTTGCTTTGGGGTGATCGTCCCGCTCGGGCTTGGCTCCATTATCCAACTGGGTTGGCAATGGATCCTCCGGGTAGTCCCCTAGGGCGGGGTCGTTGAGCTCGTGCAGAACTTCCTATACCTCAGTGAGCTTATCCCCGAGCGTTCCCTCTTTGCTGTCCTGTACTCCTCCCTTGGCTCCTTCGCTTGGTGCCGCGTCCTGCTGTGGGGGCTCGACAGTCTTCTCTGCTGTAGGCTGCGGCCGCCTGGCCTCCCCGGCCTTTCCTTTAGCTCCGCTGCTGGCCTCCCGCTGGGCTCCACAGGTGCTAAGGGGGCACGATTCTGGGGCTGCTTCTGTGCCCTTGTACTCCTCCCTGTACTTCCTTTTGAGCACATTGACCTCGGCGATCCACCTGGCGCACTCGCTCCTCCACCGGGACAGCTCCTTCTCTGCAGCCCCGTCCGCCACAGCCCGGGACTGCTCCATCTTGAAGAAGTATATGTCTGCTTCCCTGCTGGCAATTTTCTGCTTGGCTGAGGTCCGGATGGCCCTGCTCAGTACCTGGACCTGGGCCTCCAGGCTGCTGATGACTGCTTCCTTGGGGTCGTCCTGATCTGCCCGCGGCTCAGTTTCCGAGTCGGTACTTTCCTCATCGCTGGAGCTGGCGTCCCGAGTGTGCGTAGCTGGGGAGCCTGGCTGGCAGCTGCCCCTGCTATACGGGTCCCCGCTCTGGCCCGGCTCGTTCTCCAGGAGCTCCCTAAGCCGCTGCTCCTGGTATGTATGCGATATGCGCATGTCGCAATACGCGCATGGGCCGTCCTGTTGCCTTCTCAGGGCACTCCTGACCTCCCTTCGGGCGGTGTGCTCCTGCTCCATGGCTAACCTTGCCTTGTCCTGCGCGGCCACGTAGGGGCCCACGGCTTTGCCGCCCTTGTCTCCGCTGGCGGACCGGCTCCCGGTACCCCTGGTACCGTCCGGGCCCGCTGGCGTAGAGTGAGCCTGGGCAGTGGCCTCTGGGCCCGCCTCTGGCGTTGCAGCAAGGGCGACTCCCTTTTGTCTTGCTCGCTGGTGCGCTGCCTCAGCACCTGCGCCACGGTTCCCCTT
Source organism: Limnomonas spitsbergensis (assembly GCA_037349105.1). Taxonomy (NCBI): domain Eukaryota; kingdom Viridiplantae; phylum Chlorophyta; class Chlorophyceae; order Chlamydomonadales; genus Limnomonas; species Limnomonas spitsbergensis. Next base: position 1,769,519 of record JAYJMM010000090.1, on the reverse strand, counting down.
GGCCTTGGCCTGCGTGGCTCCCTTTGGTGCCGCCGCAGGTGCCTCTGCTGCGGGCAGACGGGCGACGCGGTTTGCGACGACGGTGGTTTGCGTCGCAGGGCTGCCTCCTGTACCTGTCACCATGGCACATTGTGGGGTTAAGTCTGGGTTCATCTCGCCCCAATCTGCCGGCCATTCCTCAGGCACCCGGGCAGGGTCGTCTAAGCCGGCCCATGCTGCCGCAGCCGCCTGGTGGCCCCCTGCCGGAGAGGCCAGCTCTAGCGGCAGGGTAAGTCCGTCGGCTCCACCCTGAGGGAACAGGGTTAAGCGCCCTGCGGCCTCTAGGATTCCCCCATACTTGAGGAATTCGGGGTTCCCCACCAGGTGCTCATACGCGTCAGGGGGCGTCTTGACCACCCTGACCGCTGCCTTTTCCACGATCGCATTCGGGCTTCCGTACCCGTACACGACGTAGATGAACAGGATCCCGTGCAGGTCAGCCCCTGCATTATCGGTGGTCCTGATTTTTTCATCCGTCAGGACCAGCTTGGCCCCCATGGCTACCAGCTTTTCTGCTATGTTGACTGTGATGACATGGCATGAACATGCCGTGTCCATCAGCGCCTTCTGGGCCACCAGCACCTTCCCTTTCACCATGAGGCCTACGCACTGGCTGTAGTCGCGCCTGTCGTTTGTGAAGTATTGCAGCCTGGGGCTGACGGTGATCTTACGACCCTGACCTATCCAGCCCGGCTCACCGCGGACGGGCGTGACTCCCATTGGCATGGTGGTGTGTGCCAGTGCCGTAAGCCGCTCGTTAATGTAGCCCACCTGCGCACGGACATCGCACAAGCCGTCAGCTAGTCGCCTTAATGCAAGCCTTTTTTCTCCCTTCCTGGAAGGGTGTTCAATAACCAACGGCTCCTCCTCCTCCTCACTGCTAGAGGAGGGTCTAAAGGACCGCGGCCTGGCGTTGTGGGCGGCCTGCTTGTACTCTCCATGCTTGGGCGCCAGCCCGACCTGCGTCATCAGAGCCACGGACTCGCTGAGCATTTCGGCCACCGTTTGGTGCCACCCATCCAGCTCAGCAAGCGTGGAGGGGCCAGAAAGGTGGGACATATGAGCTGATTGCTGGCCATGCCCCGTCTGCCCCTGCGGCGGCCTCTGGGCCTGCCTGCCTCCTTGGTTTCTGTCATAGGTCATGTTGGCGGGTTGCCCCTGCGGTCTTGGCGGCTGCGGGTACGGCTGTTGTGGCCGCCTAGCCTGCCCCGTGGCAATGTCAGTGGCCAGGGGGTTCGGGCGGCGCTCGTCTCTAGCCCTGGGAGTCTTGCAGTCCCTTGCCAGGTGGTCCAGGCTGCCGCATTGGAAGCAGGCTTTGGGGGTGCCCCCAACGCTGTGGGTGCTGGTTGTCAAGGCTGTGGCTTGGTCGGCCCACGTGACGCCCTTGGCCCTGCCTTCCTGCCTGGCAGGCTGGTTGTTGCTCTGGTATGGCGCAATTCCTGGCCCATCCCCTCTGGACCTGGCTTCCCACTGGCTGGGCCGATCTCGTCTGCCGCGTCCCGCCTGCTGCTCCCCCTTGCTCCTCTGCTGATGGTCTCCCGGCCCCTGCCTGGTGTCCATGGCAGCCAGGTCCCCCAATTCCAGGGCGAACCTCTCCCATAGCAGCACCTGCTGCGTCAGGACCTCTACCTAGCCCTCGTCTGTCATGTGCATGTACCCTGGCACGGTCATGATAAATGCTGTCAGCTTCACTCTGACTGCCCCCGGCAGCCCTTCGTAGAACATGTGGGCCACCGAATGCCTCCTGCCGAAGTGGTCCACTGCGTCTCTGGAGATTTGCAGCAGCTCTGCTGTAGACATGACTCGATGGGCAAACGCCTCCACGGTCTCCTCTGGCTTGACGCCTGGGTCCAAGGTGGTCTTGACCCCCAGCTTGAGGCCGGTGATTGCTGCCCTCTCGTCTGAAGTTGGCTTGCCCACCTCCCTTTGGACCACCCTGATCCACAGGGTGAGTAAGGATACCTCGCTGGGCGGCCCGACCGCCGGGGCACTCCATGCCTCTTGGATCCGCCCGACCTCCCTGGAGGCTTTGTCTCCTTGGGGTGCTGATCACCACTGCCAGGGCTGGCGGCTCGTCCGATAAAGCCAGGCGGTTGTGCGAGCCCCATGAGCTGCAGGCCTGGCAGTATTGCCTGGCCGCGACTGCCCCCGGTTGGGACATGTCCAGCACTGGCACATTGCCCTGAATGTTGGGGATCTTGGTGAACCGCGTTCCCCCAGCCAACTGCAGGATCATCTGTTGCTGCAGCCGTATGTTTGTCTCCGCCTGTTCCTGGGTTAACCTTTCCCTTCTTTGTCTCGCAGATTCCCTGCCGGAGCCTGGGCCGCGACCCTCTGTATCCTCCGAGTCTGATATGCTGGGGTCCGAGCCAGATCCGCCGCCGTCGTTCCTGGCTGGGCCTTGCTTGCGCTGGTCCCGTTGGTCTCTGCGGTCTGCGCTCAGCTGGGACTGCCCGCCCCCAGATGGCCTCATGCTTGCCACACTTCTGGGGCGGCTGCTGCCCTCCGAAGGCTGCATCGCTGGGTCCTGGCGCCTATCCTCTTCTGACTCCGCCTGCCTACTGGGCTGGTAACTGCCGTGCCTGCTGGGCTGCGTTCCACCCGTGTACTCCCTTGCCTCGGAAGCTGACAGGCAGTCGTCCCTGCTGTCCTGCCTTTGCTGGTAGTCTCCCCCGGTGGTACCTGCCGGGTTGATTTCCTGAACGGCAACTTGGCTGGGGCCTTGGCTCCTCTCCGGCCTGCCTCGTGCCTGTGCTGCTTGTCCCCGCAGGAACTCAGCAATGTGGTCCACCTGGCCCTCTTGGCCGCTGTGTCCCGTATGATCCACGAAGCGCAGCAGGTCGTGGGATTCTTGCCTGCTGGCCCTTCTTGGCACTGGGCCCTGTTGGAAGCCGGTTGTCCTGGGCTGTTCGCTGGCCGCTGGGCTGCTGGGTCTGGGTCTGCGCCCTACGTCCAGCCGCTGGTTCCGGAGGCTGGGCTCATTGCTGGCTTCCAGGCGCTCCCATCTGGCTTGGCTTGCAGCATGTGCGGTCCCTTCCGTCTGCTCCTGCCATCGCACCTCCCTGCGGTCGTCTTGCTGCAGTCTGGATGCCTCGAACCCTTCCCACTCCTCGAGCTCCCCTTGCTCCGATTCGGGCTCATCCTGGTCCCCTGCTGCGCCGTTGCACCACCCGTCGGCGAAGGCCTTGACAGCTAGGGCCGCCTCTGGCCCTGCTCCTCCTCTGGACACTCTGCGCAGGGCTGCCAGCAGCGTGGCCCTGTCCTGCCCCGTGTGGGGGATGCCCATAAGGGCCTTTGTCGCCCATTCCGCCAGGTGGTGGCTTTGGAACTCCTCGATAGCCTGGGTCTGATCGCTGAGGTGGGCGAAACACCTGGAGCACACCTGCTGCCATAGCCGCGCTGCCCATTGCAGGATGTCTGCCCATCCGATTGGCTGGAGTTCTCTTGGTAGTTCCGCCGCACCCGGCTGGCTTACGCTCCCTGCGTGTTCTCCCACTGCCGGGCGCCGCTCCCCCGGGATAGGCGTCCACTCCGGGTTGATGAAGTACCCGTAAAGGCTGTTAGCCTGGCCGCTGTCCTCCTTTTCCCTGCTGTTGCCTTCGGCCACGGCCTCCTGCCTTTGCCTGTTTGCGCTAGCTGGGAACCTGGACTGGGGTGTGCCGTATGTCGATGCTTCTGTTGCTTCCTCTGCCGGGATACGGGGCGGCCTTGCCTGTTTCATCCTGTGCAGATCTGGCCTGGGCGGGACTCCCATTGGCGCCTGTATTCCCCCGCGCTGATCTGGCGGCTCCACCTTGGCGTGTGGGCCAGCCCGTGGCGGCCTGCGTTGTCGTGGCTTCTGCGTTGCCGCGTTTCTGCAGCTCCCGCAGCCCCACCGTTGTTTCTGCTGACTCCCCTTGGGACTGCTGTTCGCTGGATCTTGTCCGCTCCATCTTGACCACTGTTGACTGGACCATCCCCCTGACCACTGCGGGTTCCTGCTGGGGCTCCTGGTCTGGTCTGGGCTCAGCCTCGCCTCTTTCCCCTTCTGCCTTCACAGGCAGGTCATCCGGAGGTCGCGCTGGCACGCCACCCTCTCCTACACCACTGGTCTGAGACCTCACAGTGGGTGGCTCTGAGGTCGGGTCCAGGGACTCATCGCCGGGAACTGGCCATTGCTCTTCCTCCTGGCTTGGCCCTGGGGGGGAATGCGCGCGATGCCACCTCGTCCGATGCCCCTGCGTGTAACTTCCACATGCACTGTACCCGCATCCAAGGGTCTGGCACTGTCGACCCATAGGGCCTTGTTTTCCCCTATCCCTGCATATTCATCCCCCAATAGTTCAAGGGCGATTTGCCTAGCCTCCTCGGCTACGGCTGCATTTATAGGCGTCATAGGGTCATCCCCTGGTTCCATCCCTCTCACTCGCCCGCTGCGTCTTGCAGTATCTGGGTGCTGATGGCGGTTAGGATCTAAAAATGCTTCCTGCATTGTACTAAGTTGCTGAACAGCTGTGCCAGCTCGACTGTGTGGGCCCACAGCGCTTGGCCACTAGCTTAAAGCGTTGCTTCCGTTCTCCTCTACCTTCTGCAGGTTGGTTAGGCACTGCTAGACAGGTCAAGCACGGGAATTTTTTTTAATGGGTCTGGCGGGGTTGTTAACCTTCTGGATTGCTGTCTCGTCCGCTATCTTGCCGATCTGTTGCGCAGCTTCTCCCTTGGACTCTGCAGGTTCCTCTCCAGCTGCGATCCGTAGCTCCCTTGATTCCTACTGGGCTGCTGGTCTCGTCCGCTATTCCTTGCAGATCTGTCGCGCAGCTTCTCCCTTAGGTTCTTCTGGATTGCCGGTCTCGTCCGCTATTCCTTGCCGGTCTCGTCCGCTATTCCTTGCTGGTCTCGTCCGCTATTCCTCTGCCGATTTGTCGCGCAGCTTCCTCCTCAGGCTCCGCAGGCTCCGCTCAGGCTGCAATCTGCAGCTTCGGATGATTCCTGCACACAGTCTTGGGTTGCCGCTTTTAAACTTGGATCCCGGATCCTTGCTCACTTCTGTCAACACGCGGGTTGTGCACTCTACCACAAATGCAGGCCACGCGCACAGGCAATATCAGCTGGGTTTATAACTCCACAGCCTGATCTTCAAGCTACGTATGCTTCTGGGTTGCCACGCCCAGCGCAAGCAGGAATTGACTTGGGTTCTATGGAGAATCCTCTGCTAAGTGATTTCTAGCTGTCCAAGGCAGATCCGCTGTCTTCAAAAAGAAATTCAAGTTCACAGCACATGCACCTTTAGCAGGATTCGTTGGATCAGGCTGATCAGGCTAGACCCACTTCGTCCTTTTAAGTGGACACGTGATTGTTGCTTCGGGTCCGTGGCGGACTTCTTCCCCACTGAGTGGCGGACGCCTACGGGCGGACTCAGCGCCTACACGCTGGCCGCGAATGCGCTGCGCGTTAGGCTGTGGCTGGAACTTCTAGGTGACAGGCGCGGAGCTGGCCGCTTGTAGAGCTAAGACTAATGGCCTGACGGGTCGCGAACCCTGCAGGTCGTTATGAGTCACTTACCGCGTGTAGCGGGCGAAGCCGTAGCCGTAGACTGCGGACGACGTAGTCCTAGGTTGGGCTGGGCTTCGGGTTAGGTGTTCTCGTGCTTGCTAGATGGCTGGGTCGCTGATCTAGACTTGACTGACTTAGTGGTACTGGCTTTGATGCACTTCACTGGGTAGGATTCCGAGATCTAGCCGGTGCTGGTTACAAATAGAGGCCTGTCCACTTAAAAGGAACGAAGTGGTGGACAATGGGCAAGCCGGGATACAATGTCCCCGCAGGCCCTTATTACTAGAGTACGGGAAATCCTGGTCCCGATCTTCCCGAAAGTGGGAAGCTGGGCGTCTAACCCTAAAAAGGGGGCTCTGCAGGGAAGCTGCGGAGTCTACGGGGACGCGTCAGCGGTCCCTACGGTTTTGGCACGTATACTGCATTATACCGTGACATGAACCCTCTGGTGACAAACGTTTTAAGGCAAGGGTGCTGGCCTCCAATTATTGCTCGATATTTCGGTGACCGCGACACATCTGTAGAGCTGCCAGCCAGTTGTGCCTACTTCACAGGCGTAAAACCTTGCCTTGGACTGCCTACGTGTCACAATTCAAACTGTTCGGGCTTGCCTTCATACTCTTTTCGCAAGAAGTAACAGTCACTACTCGTGTTGCCGTTTGTATTATGGTAACCATACCGATCATACGATCCAATCCCACGTTGAAGATTAGAGATCGGAGGATTTACAAGAGCTTAAGGCCCGCTACATTGAGATGATCGCCGCGCTGCTCCGCCTTTGGTAATGCATGCGCACATCGCGACCAAGTCGAGACCGGCATCCTTGCTCAAGATCTATCATCTCCACGTGAGGCAAATCCTGTCTTGTGACCACAAGGCAGAATTGCAGCCACTGAACTCCCATCTTGAGTTCATAGCTTATTAAAGCAGCGAGAGCTCCTAACCAAATCATTCGATCTACTCTCGGCTTCCCAAGCTCGTTAGCACGAGCAGTTTGCTAGAGCCTAGTAAGCAATTATCCCTGGGTTGAAACCTTCAAATGCAGGCTTGGAAGGTCAAAGGTTGCACACGAGGTTGCTTGCAGGAATGTCAAAGTTTGCACTCGAGGTTGCTTGCAGGAATGCCATTTGAACTTGGTATTGCTTGAACAACCAAGCTTCAAGATGTTTTGTTTTACAAGAAGAAGAAACCGGTAATTGCAATCTTGAGCAGGTCCCAGAGGTGTCATGTCATAAACTGTGGTTTTGAAATCACCTAAAGAATCATGGATAAAGATGCAAGACACTTGTTTGTATGACAGCAGGGCGCACATTTGCAGTGAATTTCAGATCCAAGCCTACGGGCTGAACAGCCAAGAAGGCCTGTGTGCCAACAAGGCTGTCGGTCAAGTTTTGAAATTGACATGACCGCCCTTGTGTTATGTTTATCTTATCTTTCCCCTTGTGATCAAGTACAGAAGATTTAAGTCCGTGAGCAGGGTGGGCATCTGTCCAATCCGGGCTTTCGAGCAGGTATGGAAGGACGGAACTATGGAAGGGATCGTGTCCGCCCCGAACAGTGCGTTGGTGATAACCTTCATAAACCAACCATAGCTGAAATGGTTTGGGTCTTGTGTTCTTAGATTCGTCTCTTGTCTCAAGGGGAAATCGTGTCATATCCAAAAGCGCATGGTGCGTTTTTGCAGGCTATAATGAATCAGAAAGAACATGGGTGGGGGTTGGGCAGTTGCATGCTCATGGAGGCTGTGTGGGCTGTGCATGGGGGCTGTGTGGGCTGTGCATACATGCATGGGGGCTGTGTACCCGCAGGAGGGTCACATGTTTCTTCTGAGGTGCCTGTCCTACCCTTGTCCATCATGTGCTCAGGTCGACTAAATCATCGGCGGCCAAAATCACAGCAGCAACATCGGCAGCGGCATCTGAACCTCTAAGCTCATCATGTCAACGGATATGCCTGACTGCTATGTCTGCAATGCCTGTCTGGAGGCTTACGACGGTGTACATGGCGAGCATTGCCCCATTCAAAGGGTCTGCGGACACACCCTGTGCAAGGCATGCCTGGGCAAACTGCTACCGAACGCCAACCACCTCAAGTGCTGCCCCAAATGCCGGTGGGAGATGCCCAGCACGGATGACGACCCGATGACACCGAACTACGACCTGCTTCATGCTATGGAACACACAACCAACCAAGTAAGTCACTGTTCACCCTTTTCCGGCTGGCCTCCCTCTCTTTCAGCACTGGGTCTCAACCATGCGACCACCACAAACAGCCCGGCCTTGAGGGCTGTGTGGGCTGTGCATCATCCGCGCACGTGGGCTGTGTAGATGTCCTGCCTTGAGCACATCCAAATGTTGACAATCATGTGCGCCTGCTGGCATAAGTATGCCGCTGTTCACGCCATTAAGCCACCTCCGGCCTCATTAAATGTCAGCACTCGGTGTCGACCATGCCCACACCGTTAATAGCGCAGTGAAGAGCGCACCAGACTGACACAGTCAGCTGTCACTTGATATGAGCAGCCTGCCTTTTTTGCCGCTAACTTGCCAATGGGGTGGTGCAGGGTGCGGGTGGGTCAAAGAGGAAACTGCAGCCGCTGTACGGCCTGCCGCAGAACGGTCCGGCGCGGTGCGGACTGCCGAAGTACGGCTCGCCGCTGTGCCGTCCGCCGCAGTATGGTCCACCACAGTACAGTCCGCCGCAGTACGACCCACTGCTGTACGGCATGTCGCAGTACAGTTCGCCGCAATACGGTCCGCTGCAGTGTTGTCTACCGCTGTATGGTCTGCCGCTGTGTGCTCCTCCGCAGTCTGCACAGCAGCAGTCTCAGTACGGTCAGCCGCAGTACGGTCAGCCGCAGTACGGTCAGCCTCACTGCAGTCAGCCGCAGTACGGTCCGCCGCAGTCTCCACATCAGCAGTAGCAGTACGGTCCACCACAGTCTGCACATCAGCAGCAGCAGCACGGTCCGCCGCAGTCTCCACATCAGCAGCAGCAGTACAGTCTGCCACAGTCTGCACAGCAACTGCAGCAGTACGGTCTGCCACAGTCTGCTCGGCAGCAGCAGCAGCAGTACAGTCCGCCACAGTCTGCACAGCAGCTGCAGCAGTACGGTCAGCCACAGTCTGCACATCAGCAGCAGCAGTACGGTCCGCCACAGTCTGCACAGCAGCAGCAGCAGCACGGTCCGCCACAGTCTACACAGCAGCAGTACGGTCCGCCACAGTCTGCACATCAGCAGCAGCAGTACGGTCCGCCACAGTCTGCACAGCAGCAGCAGCAGTACGGTCAGCCACAGTCTACACAGCAGCAGCAGCAGTACGGTCCACCACAGTCTGCACAGCAGCAGCAGCAGTACGGTCAGCCACAGTCTGCACAGCAGCAGCAGCAGCAGCACGGTCCGCCACAGTCTGCACATCAGCAGCAGCAGTACGGTCCGCCGCAGTCTGCACATCAGCAGCAACAGTACGGTCAGCCACAGTCTGCACAGCAGCAGCAGCAGTACGGTCCGCCACAGTCTGCACAGCAGCAGCAGCAGTATTGTCCGCCGCAGTCTGCATATCAGCAGCAGCAGGACGGTCCGCCATAGTCTGCACAGCAGCAGCAGCAGTATGGTCCGCCACAGTCTGCACATCAGCAGCAGCAGTACGGTCAGCCACAGTCTGCACAGCAGCAGCAGCAGCACGGTCCGCCACAGTCTGCACAGCAGCAGCAGCAGTACGGTCCGCCACAGTCTGCACAGCAGCAGCAGCAGTATTGTCCGCCGCAGTCTGCACATCAGCAGCAGCAGGACGGTCCGCCATAGTCTGCACAGCAGCAGCAGCAGTATGGTCCGCCACAGTCTGCACATCAGCAGCAGCAGTACGGTCAGCCACAGTCTGCACAGCAGCAGCAGCAGCAGCACGGTCCGCCACAGTCTGCACAGCAGCAGCAGGAGTACGATCTGTCACAGTCTGCACAGCAGCAGCAGCAGTACAGTCTGCCACAGTCTGCACAGCAGCAGTAGCAGCAGCAGTGTGGTCAGCCACAGTCTGCACAGCAGCAGCAGCAGTACGGTCCGCCACAGTCTGTACAGCAGCAGCAGCGGTACTGTCCGCCGCAGTCTGCACATCAGCAGCAGCTATACAGTCCGCCACAGTCTGCACAGCAGCAGCAGCAGCACAATCCGCCGCAGTCTGCACAGCTGCAGCAGCTGTACAGTCCACCACAGTCTGCACAGCAGCAGCCTCATTACGGTCAGCCGCAGAGCAGTCGGCACATCAGCAGCCTGGGTACAGTCCACGGCAGTCAGCACAGCAGGAGCCTCAGTACAGTCCACCGCAGGTTGCACAACAACCTCTGTATGTTGTGCTGCAGGGTGCACCCCATGCCGTTCGTTGCAGTGGAATCACCACGAGGGGAATCCAGTGCAAGAAGAATGGCACTTGTCTCTGCCAATATCACGGCTGAGTACCGCGTCCGCCTTTTTGTCGATTCTGGAAGGGCCTAGGTTAGCTTAAGCTTTGAAGTCGATGCCATGCCATGGGGGGGGGCTGACTGGCTTGACCGGCTGGCGTAGCCTACCCGGTGGCTACCTCCGTGGTAGTGCCTACTGATGACCTAGTGTTGGCGTTTCCTTTCTTCCCTCTTAATTTCCAGGGTTTTCAAACCTCACTTCATGGCTTTTAGGTTTGGCCCCGTATAGTCCCTTTTTTATTGTGTGCTCACAGAGCCACCTTTTACCAGCTGTTAGCATGTGGTGCTTTATACAGATACTGAGGCACCAGCCTGAGGATTTCCAAGCGTCTTGGCCCGCTTAGTCCCCCATCCATCCTATTTACCAGCTAACTGGATTCTCTCTCCTTTTGCAGCTGAATGCGCCTTTTGCTGCTTCTTGAGCCATTGCAGCCTGTACACGAGCCACACTGTATTGATGTACCTACACGAGTCCCTACAAGGCGATTGCGGGGGATTGCGCGGAATGAAAGTCGACTAGGTACTAATGTCTACAATCCGATACGTGAAATCACTCGCGTTCTTATTTGGGGGGTAGACATTCAGTGTTTCCACATATCCAAGAGGTGGATCCCCCAGCCCTGATGAAGGAATCCTTGCACATCATTGAATGCTGTAATTCGAAATGTGGCGGGGATCAGACCTGCAAACCGTGTTTTCACTATAGTGCTACTTTGTTTCATTTTGTAGATGAATAATCGTCAGAAAACTTCCTTCCTTCCTTCTTGTGGCAGTGTTGGTGTCCAACGGTGGAGCAATTTATAATGTGCCGTACTAGAACTCGAAACTCACAAATACCGACTGAGCTGGTTCTGGGGAAATGTTCGTGAACCGGGGCTATTGGTACAGTGGTACAACCCACTATTTTCATCAGTGTTTCCAGTCATGCACCGCTTTACGGCAGACCAGGAAGTCTTATACTGCAGACTGTGAGGATACGGTACATCATCTAAAGCGCGTTGCCTTCACAAGTCTGTTTCGGCTCTAGTCTGACGTTTGCTGTGTCCTTTCTTGGACTTTTGCCTGTGGCCTGTCCGTTTGCCTGAAATATGGTAGTCCTATGGGCCTTAACCTCTCTAGTTATCTGAGGCACGGTTCCTTTACACAAATTGCAGGTGGTATGCTCCGTTCTAAACAAATTGCAGGTGGAGCGTGAGCATAGATTCTGGGGCCTGGTTCTAAGGCGTATGCCTTGAGTCTGGCCCCGAAGGTTTGGCTTGGCGCAAGGGCCTTGTGTGAAGCTCTACCAAAGCCACGCCCCGTGCTTACTCAAATTATTTCCTTTGGTGGCTAAAATGTCTTGTTCGTTAATTATGTAGGCCTCAGTGGCATCACTTAATGATGCCCTGGTATGAAGGGGACGTTTCTGAGCACTTTTGGAAAGTGCTAGGTTGATGGAAGTGTATATTTGGGGGGATTAGCCAAACGGCGCCACAGAAGTAGCAAATTCTGCACGGCGTGTGGATAGCCAGTTTGCCTTGTGACTTGTGTAATGTTTGAAGTTACTTTGATGGCAGTCACTTGTTTGTTTTTTAGCAGGGCCCAGCGGGTATGCACCGTTCTTTACTTGTACCGGTATGTTTTCGTCTTTTTCAAAAAAACTTCAGAAATGCAGCTGAAATGCTCGAATTCGTTCCAGGATCGGATCCTAGCTTCAAACCTACTCTTGCTGAACCACAGCGCTGGCCCAAGCTGATAAGCTGCAGCAGTCAGTGCGGTAGAGATGTCCAGAGCCTCGCTAGGAGCAGGGGTCCGGTTATTTTTTAATTACATAAGTTCCATATACCAATCACACATAGTTTTACAGACTTTTCTCACATTTTACTCAAACACTTTGGCAAACCTTCTTAATTTTTGGGTCGGTTCTCGACCAAACTCGTTTGCACACGCGTCATGTTTATGAACGGGGCATCTTCTGCACTATGGGAGTCGTTCCCACGCTACTTTAATGTGGTTGAGTGTTGGTTGCTGGCCCGGGGGATCGCTGTTTTTTTCTTGCTGTCCTATCGAATGAAGTGCATGTACCGGTTTGCAGGCCCATGTGGCATGCATGGAATTATTGTAATATGATGCTCTGCTGGAATGTACAAGCTTCACAAAACTTCACATCTTGAAATATCGGGAGGCGCATATCCACAAGGCTGCCCCGGTATGAGCGGTGCACGAATGGGCATGGGGCTGCACATACATTAAGGGCACCCTTTAGTTCGGCGCCCACGCAACCGAGCCTTTTTGAGCAGGGCCCAGAGGTGTCACGTCCTTGACATACATGAAGGGCACTGTGACAGTGTTGCAGTGCATACGACTAGGGCTCGGTGCGAACGGGATGGTTGAGGCGCCGTGCATGCAGCCATGCAGGTAGGGAGCTGAGCATACGGTACAAGGGTGTGGTTCTGTGCATTGGAGTCGTCATGGCCCTTTTAAACCTTTTACACCCCCTCAGAACGGGGTTTACAAGTGCTTCTCCTGCATGCAAAGCTGCACGGTGTGAACAAAAGGGATGTGCACATGCCTAGAAGTTAATGACATTACACCTCTGGGCCATGCTGAAATGAAGCTTGGCCACATCGGCAAACAAAATGACAGCTAGGAAAGTCAAGGGAGAAGGCACAAGAGGAAAGACACGTGCACGTGGCTATCCGGGCCGTGCTGGCCGTGCTAGTAGCCACATGTCAATAACGTCACACCTCTGGGCCCGCTCAAATCTAGTAGCCGCATGTGTGAACATGTGCGAAATGGGCGTACGGACTGTAGTGAAGGCCGAATATACCGAACTACCGAGGCACTCCCATAAGCTATCCGCCAAACATCAATACTGAAGCAAAAAAACAGAGACAGGGTTCACGACTGACTGACGGAGGTGGCGATCATCGACGTCCCTGGCCACTTGCCCTTGTGATTGAATCACAACAAAGAGTCGACGATAAGGAGTCCGATCCGGCGCGACGAGTGACTTCGCTTTCAGCATAAGCAAGAGGTAAGTCCCGGTAGACCCACATTAGATGCTGCAATAGGTCGATCGGCAGTTGCCATGGGTCAGAGTCGGGCGGACAGTGACTGGTTCTTTCTGGTTCTGGCTTACCAGTTCGTTCTACCTGCAGGCTCGCTCAGAGACCTAGGGCGTTTTTTGCGTTACCTTAGTACCAACAAAACAATACCGTACTGCCACGAGTTTTTGGTGCTTCGATGCCTTTGGGGGTTCGTTTTGAGGCCTTCTATTATATTTTGGGGGTTCGCTTTGAGGGTTTGCTGAAGCCTTCAATATATTCCGGTGATATGACTTTGGGGGTTGATTTTCACAGCATGCTTGGAGACGCGAGGGACGGCCCTGCCTAGAGCTGGAGCTGCAGGCAGCGGGTTGCGAGCTAGTTCTGCCGCTCGAGCCGCGCGTCAACGTCGATCATCCTGTTGTTGTCAAACTTCTGGGACAAGTCTGATAGTCTGATCAACTACGCTAGGTTCTCCAACTTCTACCCTCCTAACTCCAAAGAAGCTCAGCGTCCTCTGTTTCTTCCGGCTATCGGATGCTGTTGCTGTACCGTACGCTGGGGGTGGTCGCGGAGGAGGGGTGGTGCCCTCCATTGTGAAGAACCCGTTTTTTAGACGGCGCAGGAGAGTGCCGGCAGTTTGTCACTGAAACGCCACACTTGGGTTGAAAATGCGTGGTGATTTGAATTTGGGGGTTCGCGCGGACCCCTAATATCGATGGTGCTACTATTGGGGGTTGCTTCCCCCAATGTCGAAGCACCAAAACCTCGTGGCAGTACGGTAGTGTCCAGAAGGGCACTTCAAGCAAGATAGAGAAGGCGTGTACGGCTTGGATTTGGGGTTCGTTTGTCTTCCTGGTTTCTCCATCCGCCGTTATCGGTCAGTTTGTGCATGCACATGCTGTCTGCATCAGTGGTCAGGACCACCATACTGCCGGACAGCTAGCACCGGGTGCGCAGTCACTACAGAAATACCATTACCCGTTTTGCACTGAGTATCACTCAGTGCCCATGTGAACAGTGCATGGCTGATCGACTCTGATGGCATCTTTAGGCTTGTGTGCTACTCAGGCTCTGGGTTAACGATGGCTTCTATGTCACATGCTTCTTCATTTGTTATGGGCCTAGCCAGCCAGCGTTGTCATTGGCTATGAGCTTAGCCAGCCATAAATGTATGTTCATTTAGTTATAAGCCAAGCCAGCCAGTATTGCATTTTCATTTGCCATGACCCAGGTTAGACAGCACTGTCATTGGCTATGATCTAAGCCAGCCAGAATTGTATTTCAATTTGCTCCGAGCCAAATCCCAGACAGCAATGCACTCTAATTCGCTATGAGGCTGCGACACTGGCTGAGTTCTTGCTGCTAAACCTCCGATCCGTAGGAAGTTGTGTCAGCCATCGCCATGCCATCCAGGTCCGATGGCGCCGCTGCTGCCCTGGCCATTGCCGCCCAGAGCTTCATCCGCGACCATAGCACGGATGTATCGCTGAGCCTGGCGAGAGAGGCCGTCGCAGCAGTGGCAGATCTGAAGCTGAGTAACCAAATGGCGTTGTCTGTCACCCAAGAGGTGGTCTCGGAGCTGAAACTAATCTGTGAGCAATCAGGAAAACTGGTGGAGAGCATGGCCAAGTGCGAAGTCGTCATGAGCAAGTGTGAAGAAAGTATGACCAAGTCTGCGACGTTTGACAGGGCGATGAAAAAGCAAACCCTGCAGTGGGCTATGACGAATGCCAGCCTGCACAAATTCACGGCATATAATGTAAACAGGGTAGCTGTTTCCAGCGAGGCCACGGTGCAACTTGTCCTGGGCAATTTTATGCGGGGCTTCGACAAGTCATCTCTTTCCCCTTGGACTCTTGAACAAACTTCAGCGTACAACCATCAGACCGGCCGCTACACTGCCACCAACGAGCAAGTTCAGAAGTATCTGGACAAACTTGCCGAACAGATCCATTTTTTAACTGGAGAGCTGCCCACTGGCCACATCGTCGATGGTCCCCGATACGAGATTCGCTGCCCTGCCCTGATGGTCGGGCCTACCTCACCCGGGCCTGCCTAGGAAACTTCTGATCTCGGTTAGCTTTGAAATTTTATGTTGATACACTTAACATGTGCCCTGCACTGTAGAGTGAGATTGCTTTAGGCAGGTGGAATGACGTCGTTGCACATGGTTGAGGAAGGTTTTCCTTCCCCTTTGTGTTCCTTTCTTTCTTTCCTTTCCCCTTCTACCGTCAATTTCCTTCTCCCAACTTCACTGTTGGGCGCGTGTGTGGCCCACGTGTCACTGCCTTTCCTAGCTGACTTTTTGTTTGCCGACATGCCTGAGCTTTATTAAGTAGGGCCCAGAGGTGCAATGTCATTAACTGCTGGGCGCCCACGCGGCCGAACCTTTTATAGCCAGGCCCAGAGTTGTAACGTCGTTGACAGGGTTAAGGGAGGATTGCAACAGTAGTTGCACCTGTCTGTAGGCTGCGTCCACTAGTTGAAGCACCTCTGGGACGAGGAGAGGTTGGACAAGCCCCCCGGAGGGCGCCACGGACTTTCAACAATTGTACCGGGGCAGGCTTGGGTGGGAGGCTCTGACTTGTGTTGAGGACGTGGTAGGAATTGTTGAGACCTAGTTTGTTGCTTTTCATTGCCTTCTAGGGAATTAGTTTTTCGACCCCTTTCTTGTTTCTCTCTTGCTTTCTTGTTGAAGGCTTGAGAGGGGCGGGGATACTTCGAGCTGCCTTTTCCTTTTGGGGGGGGGGGTATTTCTATCTCCTGTGTTCTTCTCCTTGTGAGGTGTTATGTTATTGATCAATGCCTGCCCGGTACAAATGGTGCAAGTCTGTGACCTGTCCAATCCCTCTCCCTAAGCTTGCCCTAAGCTTGTGCCTGACGCCAGGCATTGGAAGCAAACATGTAGCACAAGCGGGCTCCCATCCGTCGTGTTGGGATGGAACAGGGAATGCAAATAAAAAATTAAGGAGAAATAAACATGTCAAAAGCTCACCCCAAAAAGGAAGAGAAGTCCGGAGAATCCCTAGCCCTTGCCTCTGATCCAAACATATAACAAGAGAAAATAACGGAGAGGGCAACAAGCAAGAGGAAAACACAAATTGGCTGGACTTTGTCGCCGGGCCGGCCTTTGCGGAAAGGGCCGTGCTCCGTCCCCGCCTTCGTGTCGACACGGGTAAGTGAAGCACGGGCAGAAATTTGAACGCTGAAACGATGTTGATTGAAATACGTTACATTTTTTACAGAAGTCCCATTACGAAAGAGCGACAACCAAAATGCGTGTGATTTTTTGTTGGATCGGGTCTTCTTTGATTACCTAGTGGGCACAGGTATTGGTAAACTTCATCTCAGTCAACAATTGCATATACCCAATACCCATTTATGCGAACCGGTCCACACAGCCAGCTTAAAAATTAAAACACTACTACAAACCAGAGAGCAACAAACGAGTTTTACCAGCCATCAAGAGACAGCAATGAAGTTGCAGACTGAATAACCTCATGTTATAAAGTGAGTCTCCAATCGTAATCAATCGTTAATGAATCATTATGGCTATCATCGCACCCATGCATTTTGCATCATGCATGGCCCTAGAGCCCTAGCATCTTCATATACTCTTACGAAGTGCCTTCGTAAACTGTATGTTAATGAAGTTTCTCTTATTTCACGCAACACATCCTTCTGGTTGCATTCCTTCGTGCCGCCTCAGTGCCTACATACACCTGGTACATCTTGCTAGTACACTGCTTGCCCATTTAGAAATTGTATTGGGTGTCAGGTGACATCAATCAACAATGAAGGATGGGAACTGGAAGAACTAGCAGGGCGTTGCTTGATGTCCATGCAGGATATGGCTCCACTTTGATAGAAAGCATCAACTGAGTGAGAGCCTATTGAAACCCCAAACCGCAGGAAGCAACATCTATACTGCCAGCACCATGTCCAAGTCCGATTGTACCACCACCGATGTACTGACAGCGGCCGCTCATGAGGGCTCCGTCCGCCAGCTGAGCGACGCCCAGGTTTCGCTTCGTCTGGCCAAAGAGGCGGTCGCAGCGGTTGCAGATCTAAAGCTGAGTGTCGACGCACTGGCACTGTCTGGTACCCGAGAGGTGGTTGCGGAGCTGAAGATATTACGTGGACAATTTTGAAAGCTGGTGGCCAGGGAGGTGAAAAAGCAGACCCTGCAGTGGGCCATACCAAATGCCTCACACTACAAATTCGGGATGACATCTGACAATGGGTCATACGAGGATAGCGAAACCGTTGTGAGATCAATCCTGGGCACCTCCATGAGGGGACAGAGCATGTACACGGTCAGGCCACCTAATGGTGCAAGGTATTCTGAATCTGCAACCTGGCCACAAGAGAGTAAACAGGGCGAGAGTGCCCGAGCGGCCATGAAGGAGTACATGGACAAGCTTGCAGTGCTGATCCATTCTCTGACAGGAGAGCTACCCACCGTCCACGTGCTGGAAGGCCGCAGATATATAATTGAGTGCCCTGCCCTGGCGTTTGGGCCTGCATAAGTAGGAGCATGTGGCACTACATGTCATGATGTCTTGCGCTCGGGCCTGCCTAGGAACATGTGGCCCTGCTGATTACGAATTATGGGGAGCACTCACACAATTTTTGGCACGGTCAGTATTTGTACGCACTTTTGTCTGAGCGCATGGCAGGCATGTAACACATGGTTGGATATTGATGATACCAGTAGTGTGCATTTCCGCCTGAGGCATGCTGTTTTCAAGTACAAGCATAGTTGGTAATCACTTACCCTCTGGCATGGAACAATGCGGAACATGCCGCATATTTTTCAAAAAGAGGCATTGTGCCATATTTTCGACAGGTTTTCGATTGGTCGTCAGCATGTGATGTGCCCAGAATGACTGGATCGCATCTTTCTTGCATGCTTATGTTGATCAAGTTGATTAGGAGCCCACAACAGGATACCATGACTGACGGCTTTTCATTTCCTGATGCGGCTTCCTTGTCTGAGGAAGTTTTTGGCAGACTTTCTGTTTGCCGACGTAGCCTAATTTTTTTGCTTGATAGGACCCAGAGGTGTGTAACGTCATGCACGTGAGGCCCTAGCTTTCCTCTCAGAAGGCGGCTATGATTTGATGGCCTCCAAAGCTATGCCATAATTAATTGTAATTTTACTATCTTCCTGATGACATGCTGTCCCCAACATGACCGGCCGAGGGACCTTGGGAGGCTCCCAGCCTCCGAATCTCCACCCCGACGTAAATCTGGACCCACCCCTCAGCCATGTGTTGGTTGCATGTCCAGGAGTTCCCCAGCCTTTCGCTCGCTGTCCTAGTTTAAAAGCCCGACACCTCTGAGACGCCAGATTGCGACGTCGTCGATATGTAGGTGTAGTAGGTGGCTGTCCTGCCCTGATATGTTACCATCTGGTGATGAAGCTGGTCCGCAGCGCCCTGAGCTTGGTTGCGAACACTAGTTAACGCAAATCTAACACAATTGCTTCGTTCAACAATTACAGGTACCTGTAGACGTCCTTTTCTTCGCACCCTTCAATGGTCATTGGCTTGTGCGGAATCACACGCGCTTTATTTATTAATAATTTCATGGCTCAGCGGCTTCACTCAATTACTAAAATCTTACATTTCTGCCTTACTGAGTACCGATACCGGACAAATTCCCCACAATTTCTCAGAACGGTACCGGTATTCTTATCGTTATGCTCTGTGCGTTCCCACCTGCCCCAGCAGCTGCTACGCCTAAAAATCTCGCTAGCGAAATGCGACTTTCCATTAGAGAGGCATCGCGGATTAACATTTAACTATGTATGGCCCCTGCGGCTTCATAAAACTGCTTTTTGGGCCCGCGGTTAAAAGAAACCTGATTGGTACGTAGCCTAACGTGAAGGCAAAGAAGGTCTGTGGGTAATCCATGTTCGCCAGAGCGGACGTACAAAATCGTTTTTAGCAGTTATTTCCAAGGTTCCGTCACTGTTCTCAATGGAATCTGACAGAATCTACACTCCGCAGAAGGACATGTCGTAATGAGCCGTCCCAGGGCATCCTGGCATGCAAAACGTGCATCCTGCATTGTGGATGGCGTACCAGGGTCCAGGGCTGGGATGTCCTCTTGGGATGATTGCAACTGATAGTGATGAAAGCGTGCTTTTATCTGTTTGAGCTGCCGTCCACGATCCCCAACTAAAAACATATTATAATATTTGTGTGCACTCCGATACACAGTGAGCATAAGGAGACTGTACTTTTTGCATGGCATACACACTTGGTTGATACCGCAGTTTCAGGAATAAGATGCTACATTACCCCTGACCGTGCTACATAACGGTAGAAGAGTGTGGATACCGGTAACTCCCAAGTCCTAGAAGGCCTCCCATTCTAGTATACAAGGCATCGTAGCTAGCAATAGACAATAAGCGAGAAAGAAGGAAACGCCTGAGCTGCCTTCGGCACCAGAGGTTCGGCACCTTCGCTTCGTTCCATCCCAGATTGCGTCCCATCTGACGTCATAGCGGGTTTGGGTTATGATGTCCTTTTTAGTGTACCTAGTCAGCCTGAGACATCGATACCCCTGAAGTCTTGACACATTCTGCCTGAAGACTTTGCTAAAGTTATCGCTGTCATTCACGGCACCCTTCACCCGCTCTTCAATTGGTGTTTCGCCAGCTGGCACGTGGAATAGTGACTTTTGTACTTGAAGGCTTGCCCCGCTGGGTACATAGGTGCGATGCATGCAAGGAAATAATGCTGTGTCTGATTGGGTGCTGTCTACCGGTATTGTGGAATCAGGGATGCTTGAAAGAAAGAAAGAAATAATACGCTTGACATTCCTTGTGGAATGAACGCTCCGATACGGGCTCCGATAGCTTTGAACGGAAATAAAGCTCGTTTGATAGGCCGTTTGTCATACCGGTAAGCGATGTCTTGCCCGGCGACAGTAGCTTGCTTGTTTTGATCATTGCGCATGCTATTATTGCCAGAGGATTGCTACGATGTCCTAGCAGGGAAATACGAAATACACTCTTCCACTGCCAGGACCACTGACGCGATGACGATATGATCATGGGACGCGCAGGTGTCTCTCTAACCCTAGTGACATCGCATGTTTGCGATCATCGATTTTAGAGCATTTGGCTGATTGAGATGAGGATGGGCGAAATGTGACAATCACTGATGAGGAAAGCAATCAAAGCATGTGGAAAGGTATCGTCCATGCGTCCTGTTTCCAGTGTAATGCATACAACCATCCCAGCATCATGCATCCACGCGCCAGCGTCATGCATGCCCAAGCGCCAAGCATGCCCAACCTACAGCGTCATGCATGCTCCACGCATGCTGCATGCATGCCCAAGCTCGAAGCATGCCCATGCTCCAAGCGTCATGCATGCGACCGACCTTGCGCCATGCGTCCAAGCTCATGCTAGCTTCTTGCACGTTGAAGAATGCTCATGCGTCACGCGAATTGGATCCAGAGTTAACGCACTCACTATGATTCACAAGTAGAAAAACTCACATTCTTATTACGTCGTTATTAATTTCTGTATATTTGCTTTGCCTTGCAATAAACAGTGCCTAGTGGCCAGTGTTTATTTTTCGACTAGAGGCCACCTTCATGCAATGCGGCCGCGAAAGGCCCGATTGGGACGAAGCCTAGTATGTCCTGTGACTGGTGGCCAAAGCAGCACGGCTGGCCACAAACGGGGCCTCCGGCCAGACGCCGGGAGGTAGCTGATATGTAGCCTAGTCACGAAAAACTAAACACTACGACTTATGAACGGATGAATCGCAGGGAGCGTCAGCGTGCACCATGCCGAAGTCCAATAAAGCTGCTGCCGCCGCTGCCAAGTTGTCACTGAAAAGGGCTGTGCCTGAGGGCTCCATCAGCAAGCTTTGCACCGCGAAGGCGAAGGTATCCCTCCGTATGGCCAAGGAGGCGGTTGCAGCGGTTGCTGACATGAGGCAGAGCAACAACAGGGCGGCGAAAAGGCAGAACCTGCAGTGGGCTATGACCAATGCCGCCCGCCTTAATTTCGGACCCAATCCGTCGTACCGAGGCGGCGCGAGCTATAGGACTGTACCCACCGACAGGGACGTCATGGCCGCGGTGGTGTCCATCCTCGGCAGTTACATGACGGGCTGCAGCAGTTACGCTATTGATGACGTTCCAACACGACATGTATACCGTACAGATGATTTCCCTTTTAAGATCCATCCCGGCGGGATTCCAGAAGAACCCTTACCTACACGTTACTGGCTCGGCACGCGCACCAGAGAGGTCATGCAGAAGTTCATGGACAGGATCACCCGGCAGATCCACTGTCTGACTGGAGAGCTGCCCACCACCCACATCTTGGATGGCCCGAATGGCCCAACATATGCGATCTGGTGCTCCGCCCTGGCGCTCGGGCCTGCCTAGGGACATGTGGCACTACATGCCATGATGCCTTGAGCTCGGGCCTGCCTAGGAACATGTGGCCCTGCTGATTACGAGTTATGGGGAGCACTTACCTATATTTGGCACGGTCATCAGTGTGTACGCACTTTTGTCTGAGCGCACGGCAGGCATGTAACATATGGTTTGTTTATGATGATACCGGTAGCGCACAATTCCGCCTGAGGCATGCTGTTTTCAAGTTCAAGCCTAGTACGTAATCACTTACTCTCTGGCCTGGAACAAAGTGGAACATGCCGCATATTATTTCAAAAAGAGGCATTGTGCCATGTTTGTGATGGGTTTTCGACTGGTCGTCAGCACGTGCATGTGCCCAGGATAACTGGATCGCGTCTTTCTTGCATGCTTAGGTTGATCAAGTTGATTAGGAGGTCACCGCATGATCCCATGACTGATGGCTTTTAATTTCCCGAGATGGCTTCCTTTCGAGGTAGGTTGTAGCAGGCTTTTTGTTTGCCGACGTTGTCTAGTTTTTGTTTGAGCAGGACCCAGAGGTGTGTATCGTCATGCACCTGAGGCAGCCATCATACATCGGTCTTGTTTTCCTATCTGAAGGCGGCCCTGAATTGTTGGCTTCCAAAGCTACGCCATACTTAATTGTAATTTTACTATCGTCCTGATGACGTTAGGGATTTTAGCCCAAACGTCAGGAAGTGAAGCACCAGAAGCTAAACTTTCCTCGTATCTCTTTTGGGAGGCTCCCAGCATCCAAATGTCCTCCCGGCGTAAATCCGCCCCCCCCCCCCCGTCAGCCACGCCCACCCCTGGTAGGCCTTAGCTGACATTTCTGATTCACGAGGTCACAAGGATGTCTTGGTCTGAAGATCACGTTCGGAGCTACATGCAAGGAACTTTTTCTGAAACGTTGCCATTGGAACAAGAAAGCCCTGCCCTGTGTCAGTTGCGGTCCAGCACTGGATGATGTAAAACATTTGACATTTAGTTGAAACGGGGCTAGGAGGTATAACAGTGGAGCTTTGACTATAAGCTGTTTATTTCATACAAGTGTGAAATTGGCATGATCGACAACTTAAGATGCTTTCAGTTCAGTAATCTTGTTATGGCCGTTTCAATTAGAATGCATGCACAAACATCCCCAGTTGCGGCACCCTCGCTTCAGCGATGCACCGAAATCAGCAAACAGCTTATAAACAGGAAGTAAATTTGAGACACACCGACAGATAACTCTGGTGCCGTACTCGTCAAAATTTGTAAGAGTCAACTGTAAATTTCCATTTCAGGACCAGCCAAATACCAGTGAACGACCCGTAAATTACCATACAATGACCTGGGAATGACTGCCATCACTGAATCCCCCACGTTGGCATATTCTCGCTCATTCAAAAGCACAGCGACAGTGCTGTCAGATTGTTGATCGGACTGACTGAAGCACAACCTTGAAGTAAATAACCACATTATCGACGTATGCCCTTGTACAGCAGTCAGTCGAACATCCAATCTGTTCACGTATGCACACATGAGTTGACATGATAGCCACTTTTGTTGTAGCACACTTCACCAGAAAAATGTACATCAGCTACACTTCCAATACACTTCAGAAGCACTTCAGCGTGTCAGCTACTCTTCAGCTACACCTTGGCTGCACTACAGGTACATCACACTGCTGATGCGGCTACCGGTCATAGACCAGCACATGTTTGGACCCCGGCAGCCAGCCGAGTGGAGGCCGACCGGTGGCCTGCCAAAGGTGGCCTGATGCACACTAAATATAAAAGACAGAGATAATAGATCTGCCACCCGGTCACACACCTGAACATGATAGATCTGCCACAGGTTCACACATGCATATTCATGATAAGGCACATCCCTGTCACAGGGGACAGGCCACCAGGAGTTCCTCTTCTGAAGAATGACAGCAGTCTCCCCCCCAGGACAAGTCACACGGCAGGCAGGACGGGCCGCCAGCACTTCCTCTTCCAAAGAATGACAACAGGGGCTGGCGCACGGCAAGTCCCAGGGCAGGCATAAGCTCATCCTTCAAGAAATGCATGGCAGCAGGGGCTGGCAAGGCAAGTCCCAGGACAGGCAGGAGTCCCTCTTCCAAAAATAACAGCAGGGGCTGGCAAGGCAAGTCCCAGGACAGGCAGGAGTCCCTCTTCCAAGAATAACAGCAGGGGCTGGCAAGGCAAGTCCCAGGACAGGCAGGAGTCCCTCTTCCAAGAATAACAGCAGGGGCTACTGCCTCGGCAGACACCCGGCGGTTTGAAAGGTCTCGGCAAAGGACTGAAACGTGGAGCTTCTCCGGCGTCATAGGCAGGATTATGGACATGCCTTGATTCAAACCCCAGTGGCCGATGCCTCTGCTGCCAACCAACCTCTCTCACGCCACCGCTCAGCCAGCCAGGCAGACAGGCGGCAAGATATCCAGTCAGCCAGCCAGCGTGCAAGGTATCCAGCCACATGGCCAGCCAGTCAGGGCTTCATCTCCACAATAGCTGAACACAGCAAATTCCAATCTCAGTCGTCCGCGAGTGTCCCGCCCACCACCAGCCGTGTTTGTGTGGACCGCGCTCCAGCCCATCAGGCCATGGCTATGGCAAGGCCCATGCTCGCCCAGTCTTCCTGCTCCTGCTCCCGCTCCTGCATAAATCAAGTCTTGGCCATGGCCAAACCCAGGCCCTGACTTCCTGCTCCTGCTCCCGCTCCTGCATAAATCAAACCTTGGCCAGGCCCAGGCCCAGGCTCCTGCATTGGCTTGAATTTTAACTAGGCCTAAGCCATGGCCAGAC
This sequence comes from Limnomonas spitsbergensis, assembly GCA_037349105.1. Taxonomy (NCBI): domain Eukaryota; kingdom Viridiplantae; phylum Chlorophyta; class Chlorophyceae; order Chlamydomonadales; genus Limnomonas; species Limnomonas spitsbergensis. Next base: position 1,745,260 of record JAYJMM010000090.1, on the reverse strand, counting down.
CCATGCTCAACCAGTCTTCCTGCTCCCGCTCGAGCAAGATTCAGGCCTAGGCCATGGCCAGTCTTCCTGCTCCTGCTTCAATCAGGCCTAGGCCATGGCCAGGCCCAGGCTCGACCAGACGACCAGCCTTTCTCCTCCTGCTCCTGCTCGAGCTTCATTCAGGCCTAGGCCATGGCCAGTCTTCCGCTTCTGCTGAAGTCAGGCCTAGGCCATGGCCAGTCCCATGCTCGACCAGTCGTCCTCCTGCTTGGACTTGACTGCAAGAGCCGTGAGTGCCTACGCATGATAGGGAGGTGTGAGGGCAGACAGGCAGGTTATTGGACGGGTGAGAGGGCAAACAAGCAGGTGAGAGGGTGGGTGAGAGGGCAGGTGAGAGGGCAGACGGGCAGGTGAGAGGGCAGGTGAGAGGGCGGGTGTGAGGGCGGGTGTGAGGGCAGACAGGCAGATGAGAGGGCGGGTGAGAGGGCGGGTAAGAGGGCGGGTGAGAGGGCGGGTAAGAGGGCGGGTGAGGGGCGTGTGAGAGGGCGTGGAGAGGGTAAACAGGCAGGTGAGAGGGCGGGTGAGAGGGCAGACGGGCAGAAGAGAGGGCGGGTGAAAGGGCGGGTGAGAGGGTGGGTGATTGGTGTGGGGGAAGATTAGGTGGTAAGGACAACCATGAGGGTCTACAAATATAAGCGGTTAGGAGAGCAGACAGGCAGTGAGAGGGCCATGAGAGGTGGACGGGAAGGTTAAAAGGAGGGATGGGCAAGTGACAGGGCAGATGGCTGATGAGAGGGCGGGTAATAGGTGAGCGGGAAGATGAGGTGGCAAGGATGGGTGAGGGTCTGCTCATGATAGGGAGTCCAGAAGGCAGCAGTTGGCGTGCAGCTACTGGGCTTAATCGATGGGCGGGCCGGCGGGCGGGAGGGTGGGCATTCAGGAGGGTGGAGCGGCAGACAGAGACAGGCGGACGGGGGGGCAAGCAATTAGGAGGGGCAGGCAGGCGGGCGGGCTCCTGCTTAAGGACACACCAGGGCCATGCTGCACTCCCTCTCCGCACAATTTAAGAGTCCCTTCACCCTTTCGGAAGTCTCACCTGCAGGTTGTGTGGCAGTGATTTGAAGTGGCGCACCGGAGTTGTGATGCCCTCCTTCATACCGTGGTCTGCAGTCCAAGATGTAGGCGATCTTACACCTGAACCACTCACCAGGCTCACCTGCAAGCCTAAACCGTAAACCCTTAACCCTAAACCTTTCAGTAGGCTCACCTGTAGGTTGTCTGGCAGCGTTTCGTAGAGGCGAACCAGGGACTTGCTGCCCTCCTTCAGCACACGGTCCACACTTCCGTCCGCCTCCCAGTGGTAGAGGCCGAAGCGCATCGTGAAGCCCATGGCCCACTCAAAGTTGTCCATCAGGGTCCTGCAAGGTCCAGGGTATGCAGGTAGAGTGGTCTGGGGTGCAGGGTGCAGGTTTCAGGGTGGAATGGCTTGGGGGGTAGGGCTCAGGTGTGGAACGGTTTGGGGGGGAGTATTCAGGATTTCAGGCCTTAAGGTTCAGGATGGCCGAGAAGTTACTTCCGTGCACCAGATTTGAATGGCCTTCCCCGATATGAATTCATTGCTTATTTAACGCTTCCCTGGGGCCATAATATGGTTGCAAGCTCTAAATCTCTGACTGAAACTGGCGTTGGCATTGGCAATCGTCAGTATTTATATGACTTCCTCATCCTAAACAAACTGGGTCAAAAACAGCGTTCATAATGTGGGAAGGCAATTCGAATTTACCGCACCTTTTGCACTTTGGCTGTATACGGTAAACCCTTAACCCTAAAACAAACACACCCACACTGCTTATAACAGCCCTGGGACATAACACATTTTTAGTCAATGCACACATGCAAGTCTGATTCTTGCAGTCAGGACCGGCCAGAAAATTCACTGAGCGGAAAATCATTTGGGAATTGAAGCTCTGAATTCATGACCTAAAATCTCCCAACAAGTCGGGGAGTTCATCCCAAGGGGGGATCGTACATACCCGCCCTGTGGGAGCTGTGCCGACATGTAGACATACTCCTAGGGGCACTAGAAGTCGGTGCTGGGGGTGTGGATGGGGATATTTTCTGCCCAGTATCCACATCGCTCATCCCCAATATTAATGGCTGTACTTAACACGTTGTGCGGCCCATCATGCACCCCTCGTGAACAATACTTTGGGGGCAGGCCACCCTAATCTACGTATGATGTATTGAAATGTATTTATATGTATTTCCCCCTCTGTATTTAAATGTATCTTTCCCCTTTACGGCCTCCAAGCTTCCTCGCACCAGTAGTAGAAGCCGCGGACATCGTAGCCATCAGCCATCGCCTTGAGGGTCTGTGGGGAGGGAGCAGCGTGTTGTAAGGGTTTAGTCGGTGGGTCAGGGTCAGGGTTGTGGGTCAGGGGGTCAGGGGCTGTAGCCGTCAGCCGTAGCCTTCAGGCTCTTGTGTGGAGGGAGCATTGGAGAAAGGTTAAATGTTTAGGGTTTAGGGTCAAGAGGTTGAATCACCCATCGCCTTCAGGGTCTGTGATGAGGGAGCATTGTTTTGTTAGGGTTAAGTCAGACATAGCCTTGCTGGTGTTAGGGGAGGCATCCGTAAAAGTCTAGATTGCTGATGACTAGAAGCCCCTTTTCTCGAAGATAGTGTCTGACTACTACATACCTCCCCAACTGGCCCAGTGTCAAGCTCTTGAGGAGTTAGACTGGTCTAGAAACGAACGATCTGCTGGAAGCGCGATGTAGCTTTTCTAGCCCCCCTTCCGCTTGCCTAAGGCGGAAAGTTGACCCTAGAAGGAGTGGAACCCAGGACCATTCGCTGAGGACATGGTTGATCCAGGGCCTGCTCTGAAACCACTGTAAAAGTCTAGATTGCTGGTGATTAGAAGCCCCTTTTCTCGAATATATAGTGTCCGCCCACTACAGCATCACTGTTTGAAGGTTTAAGGTTTTGATTTTAGGGTTAAGGGTTTAGGGCTATGCGCCAGGGGTTGAATCACCTATGGACTTCAGGGTCTGTGGGGAGGGAGCGGCAATCAGGGCTCAGGTTAAATGTTTATGTTGAAGGTTTAGGGTTAAAAAAATACCATTAACGAGGCTAACAAGCAGATATCTTTGGAATAAATAAGATTTAGGGTTCAGGTCAAGGTTTCAGGTTTCAGGTTTAGGGTTTTGTCAGCCATGGCCTTGCGGGTCTGTTTGGAGGGGGCAATGTCTAGATTTCAGGGCTACGTGATAAGGGTTCAGTCGGCAATGGTAGTGAGGGTCCGTGGGGGGAGGCAGCGGCTTGATGGAACGGTGACCACGTGCGGAAAATCGAAACAGGGGCACAAAATCGAACTCCCTCGGCTAGTCCAAAAACAAATAAAATCTGCAGAAAAATATGCAAATAAGACCGGCCAGACCCCTATTGCAAACAAAACATGTGTGACTCGCCACTCTAGAACCTCAAACCAGAAAGCCACTCGCAAACCCTCAACCAGGGCCAATGGTTCCATCCCAAACCAATTACCTGTGGAACCTCTACCCTCCCCCTTAAAAACAATACCCTTCCTTTGAAAAACGTTAACTACACAAACAAACATATCGCTTTAAAGTGCTGGTCCTGAACCCTGATGATCGACCAACTGAAGTTTTGAGTCCATCTTCAAATAGTCAATCATCATGGCCAATGGTTCGGAGGTATTACCGTTTACCCCCTCCCCCGAGAAAAGAAACAAACACACCTCCTTGGTTGGTGGTCAGAGCCACTGATTCTCGGAGTTCTGTGAACCCGAACCATTCACCCAAACGGCCTCCCACCCAAGAGAACAATCATACCGCTTTGAAGAATTGGCCCATCATCAGGGCCAATAGTTCAGTCATCACCATTACCTGTAACTCCAACATCTCCTCCCCAAAAGAAACACAGACACCTAGTCACAGCCTAGACTAGTCACAGAAATACTGGTGGATCAGCAGAGCCAATGGTACAGGGTTCAAACTGTTGACGCGCAACGCTGAAGCCCTCTCCCCCAAATGAACTAACAAACAACTACATCACTTAAAAGAACTGGCCGATCATCAGGGCCAATGGTCTCGAAGAATTACCATTTTTACCTGTACAACTTATGTCCCCTCCCCCCGAAAAAAAAGTAAGCACACCGCTTTTAAGTATTGATCGATCATCAGGGCCAATCGTTCCGAACCTTAACCACAAACCCGTTATCCCAATACACAAATTAACACACCGCTTTGAAGTATTGATCGATCATCAGTGACCTGCGGTCGTCCTTCATGTCCGCAATGCCAGTCTCAGTGATGTACATTGGGATACCGTACTTGCTTGACCTAGAGGAGGCAGGGGGGGGATCAAGGTTAAGGGTGATGGGGATTGAGGGTTCAAGGGTTGAGGCGCAAGGCTTAAGTGTTTATGTCCGCAATGCCATTGTCAGTGATGTACATTGGGCTACCGTACTTGCTTGACCTAAAGGAAGGAGAGGGGAATAAGGGTTTAGTAACATAGATGCGGCAAGCATGATGCCGATGTGTAACATGGTACAGTCCCTCAAGCTTATTGTTGAGGAGTTGAACATAAGACCATGCAGCATCAATCCCAGTATGTTGCACATATGTTGCAAGTACAATTCTGTCATTTTGCTACTACGTAAAACAAACCCACGGGGTAGTTGGGGAAGAACAAAATTGATGTTGCAACAACATCGCAACATGTAACTTTTAATGCAGATAATCTCAGGAATATTGCAAAATGCTGCAACAGCAGATTGCAACAACGCTGCAACAGCAACAACAACAACAACAGAAATGCTGAAACAGCAGGTTAAGACAACATTGCAGCACGTACATTTTCAACGCAGATAAACTCAGGAAGTTATTTGCAACAGATCAGGGCACAATGTTGCTGAATCAGCTAGTATCGCATTGTACAGCCCCTTGGGACAATTGGGGTGGGCAATGTTGCAAAAATGCTGCAACAGTGCAGCATGGTGCTTCATCACCTTTTGATCGCGTTGTAAAGCCCCTCGGGGTAGATTGGGTAGAACATGTCGGTCATGACCTCGTCCTGTACAGCAGGGGTCGGGTAAGGGTTCAGAACTTAAAGGTTCTAGGTGAAAAGCTCAGCGGTTTGAGGTTTTAGGGTGCAAGACCCATGCTTCAGTGTGCAGTAGTTCATGGTCCATGGCTGGGGTTTGGTCTTGAAGGCTCCAGGGTTCAGGGTCCAGCATTGTGCCTCAATGGGTTTGGGGCTCACGCTTTCCACCTCAGGCTTTGTTTTGATTCAGGGTTTTGGGTCGGGTTTCAATGGATTCAGGGTTTAGGGTCAAGTCTCAGAAGATTCAGGGCAACAGTCAAGGTTCAACTGATTCAGGGTTTAGGGTCAGATTCGATAGAATTCCAGGTTTAGGGTCAAGTTTCAACAGATTCAGGGCTACATACAAAAACAAACCCACTTGTTCCGCTTGTGCAGCAATCGATTGACCTACACAGCTGATTGGCGTACAGCGTAACACCCACACCACGACCAAATCCTAACCCCATGACACATTCGAACAATAGCCGGCAAACACAAAAGAGCACAAATTCCACTCAAGGCATCCATGCCCCCCCCCACCCCCACCAACAAGGCATCCATGCCCCCCCCCACCCCCACCAACAAGGCATCCATGCCACCCCCACCCCCACCAACAAGGCATCCATGCCCCCCCCCACCCCCACCAACAAGGCATCCATGCCCCCCCCCACCCCCACCAACAAGGCATCCATGCCCCCCCCCACCCCCACCAACAAGGCATCCATGCCCCCCCCCACCCCCACCAACAAGGCATCCATGCCCCCCCCCACCCCCACCAACAAGGCATCCGTGCCCCCCCCCACCCCCACCAACAAGGCATCCATGCCCCCCCCCACCCCCACCAACAAGGCATCCATGCCCCCCCCCCACCCCCACCAACAAGGCGTCCATGCCCCCCCCCCACCCCCACCAACAAGGCATCCATGCCCCCCCCCACCCCCACCAACAAGGCATCCATGCCCCCCCCCACCCCCACCAACAAGGCATCCATGCCCCCCCCACCCCCACCAACAAGGCATCCATGCCCCCCCCCACCCCCACCAACAAGGCATCCATGCCCCCCCCCACCCCCACCAACAAGGCATCCATGCCCCCCCCCAACCCCACCAACAAGGCATCCATGCCCCCCCCCACCCCCACCAACAAGGCATCCATGCCCCCCCCCACCCCCACCAACAAGGCATCCATGCCCCCCCCCACCCCCACCAACAAGGCATCCATGCCCCCCCCCACCCCCACCAACAAGGCATCCATGCCCCCCCCCCACCCCCACCAACAAGGCGTCCATGCCCCCCCCACCCCCACCAACAAGGCATCCATGCCCCCCCCCACCCCCACCAACAAGGCATCCATGCCCCCCCCCACCCCCACCAACAAGGCATCCATGCCCCCCCCCACCCCCACCAACAAGGCATCCATGCCCCCCCCCCCACCCCCACCAACAAGGCATCCATGCCCCCCCCCCACCCCCACCAACAAGGCATCCATGCCCCCCCCCACCCCCACCAACAAGGCATCCATGCCCCCCCCCACCCCCGCCAACAAGGCATCCAAGCCCCCCCCCACCCCCACCAACAAGGCATCCATGCCCCCCCCCACCCCCACCAACAAGGCATCCATGCCCCCCCCACCCCCACCAACAAGGCATCCATGCCCCCCCCCCACCCCCACCAACAAGGCATCCATGCCCCCCCCCACCCCCACCAACAAGGCATCCATGCCCCCCCCCACCCCCACCAACAAGGCATCCATGCCACCCCCCACCCCCACCAACAAGGCATCCATGCCCCCCCCCACCCCCACCAACAAGGCATCCATGCCCCCCCCCACCCCCACCAACAAGGCATCCATGCCCCCCCCCCACCCCCACCAACAAGGCATCCATGCCCCCCCCCACCCCCAACAACAAGGCATCCATGCCCCCCCCCACCCCCACCAACAAGGCATCCATGCCCCCCCCCCACCCCCACCAACAAGGCGTCCATGCCCCCCCCACCCCCACCAACAAGGCATCCATGCCCCCCCCCACCCCCACCAACAAGGCATCCATGCCCCCCCCCACCCCCACCAACAAGGCATCCATGCCCCCCCCCCACCCCCACCAACAAGGCATCCATGCCCCCCCCCCACCCCCACCAACAAGGCATCCATGCCCCCCCCCACCCCCACCAACAAGGCATCCATGCCCCCCCCACCCCCAACAACAAGGCATCCATGCCCCCTCCCCCACCCCCACCAACAAGGCATCCATGCCCCCCCCCCACCCCCACCAACAAGGCATCCATGCCCCCCCCACCCCCACCAACAAGGCATCCATGCCCCCCCCACCCCCACCAACAAGGCATCCATGCCCCCCCCACCCCCACCAACAAGGCATCCATGCCCCCCCCACCCCCACCAACAAGGCATCCATGCCCCCCCCACCCCCACCAACAAGGCATCCATGCCCCCCCCACCCCCACCAACAAGGCATCCATGCCCCCCCCACCCCCACCAACAAGGCATCCATGCCCCCCCCCACCCCCACCAACAAGGCATCCATGCCCCCCCCCACCCCCACCAACAAGGCATCCATGCCCCCCGCCACCCCCACCAACAAGGCATCCATGCCCCCCCCACCCCCACCAACAAGGCATCCATGCCCCCCCCACCCCCACCAACAAGGCATCCATGCCCCCCCCACCCCCACCAACAAGGCATCCAAGCCCCCCCCCACCCCCACCAACAAGGCATCCATGCCCCCCCCCACCCCCACCAACAAGGCATCCATGCCCCCCCCCCACCCCCACCAACAAGGCATCCATGCCCCCCCCCACCCCCAACAACAAGGCATCCATGCCCCCCCCCACCCCCACCAACAAGGCATCCATGCCACCCCCCACCCCCACCAACAAGGCATCCATGCCCCCCCCCACCCCCACCAACAAGGCATCCATGCCCCCCCCCCACCCCCACCAACAAGGCATCCATGCCCCCCCCCCACCCCCACCAACAAGGCATCCATGCCCCCCCCACCCCCACCAACAAGGCATCCATGCCCCCCCCCACCCCCACCAACAAGGCATCCATGCCCCCCCCCACCCCCACCAACAAGGCATCCATGCCCCCCCCACCCCCACCAACAAGGCATCCATGCCCCCCCCCCACCCCTTACGCAACAGCGAAATCATAGAAGGCAAAAATGCGCCGTTGTACACCTGTCCCCTATGCATCTGTGTTGCCCCCTCCACCAGCAACAATGCAACAAAGCATCTTTGAACGACACAGAAATCAATGGTAGCCACACCATCAATATCCCCCCCTCCCTCCACCCCACCACACCACACACACCATCAATATCCCCCCCACCCTCCACCCCACCACACACACCATCAATATCCCCCCCTCCCTCCACCCCATCACACATACCATCAATATCCCCCCCTCCCTCCACTCCACCACACACACCATCAATATCCCCCCCTCCCTCCACCCCACCACACACACCATCAATATCCCCCCCTCCCTCCACCCCACCACACACACCATCAATATCTCCCCCTCCCCTCCACCCCACCACACACACCATCAATATCCCCCCCTCCCCTCCACCACACCACACACACCATCAATATCCCCCCCTCCCTCCACCCCACCACACACACCATCAATATCCCCCCCTCCCTCCACTCCACCACACACACCATCAATATCCCCCCCTCCCTCCACCCCACCACACACACCATCAATATCCCCCCCTCCCTCCACCCCACCACACACACCATCAATATCTCCCCCTCCCCTCCACCCCACCACACACACCATCAATATCCCCCCCTCCCCTCCACCACACCACACACACCATCAATATCCCCCCCTCCCTCCACCCCACCACACACACCATCAATATCCCCCCCTCCCTCCACCCCACCACACACACCATCAATTCCCCCCCTCCCCTCCACCCCACCACACACACCATCAATATCCCCCCCACCCTCCACCCCACCACACACACCATCAATTCCCCCCCACCCTCCACCCCACCACACACACCATCAATATCCCCCTCTCCCTCCACCCCACCACACACACCATCAATTCCCCCCCACCCTCCACCCCACCACACACACCATCAATATCCCCCCCTCCCCTCCACCCCACCACACACACCATCAACATCCCCCCTCACTCAGGTACTATGCAACCCCAACGTCTCCCCCCCCCCCCCCTCCCCTCCACCCCACCACACACACCATCAATATCCCCCCTAACTCAGGTACTATGTAACCCCAACGTCTCCCCCCTCCTCCCCCCCCCTCACATGCACCATCGGTCGCATACCTTGAAGCAGGTGGTGTTGAGGCGCCAGCTCAGCACAGGTCGACTGTAGTAGTTCACTCCCCACCTGAGTTGTCAGAGGATCAGGATTCAGAGCAGGGTAGTAGGCATGCGTGGAGGGATCTGGGTGAAGGGTTCAGCGCCTTGAGGCGCCAGCTCAGCACCGTTCGGCAGTAGTCGTTAATCCCTTACCTCAGTTGTCCTAGGATCAGGATTCAGATCACGGAAGGTATGAGAGGAAAAACTCAGAATTGTCCTTAGCAAACCCTTAGCAAACCCCTCTTGTGCCAGTGTCTCTGCTCCTGCCACCCTCACCTGGTTAGGACATGGATGAGGGGTTAGGGTTCAGGGTTTAGGGTTTAGGGGATCGTAGAAGAGTAAGAATGAGCCGGAACTCTAAACCCGCCATTATCCTTCTGAAACCCTCTTGTACCATCATCTCTGTCTCTCCGTTTCCTTCACCTTGCGCTTATATGACCTGACACCCACCACTCACAAGACAGGGCCACACACCACCCACACACACCACTCACAAGACAGGGCCACACACCACCCACACACACCAGTCATAAGACAGCACAACCCAGCTCCTCTTGAATCCTCGTCTCTGCACCCAGACCCTAAACCTCACACACCCACACACACCAGTAATAGGATAGCGCAACAAAACCCCTATTGAATCCTTGTTTCAGCAATCTGCAGCCTACCCCCTCAACCTCTCACACCCACCAGTCGCAAGGCGGCTTTCCTGCCGGGTCCTTGTACTTGATCCACGTTCCGACGATGGGCAGCTTGTACACAAACTCCCCAGTCATCATCCAATGGTCCACGATGTCCCAGCCCCACCAGTACTCCATCCACTGGCTGATTAACCTGAAAGCGGAGGAGGTTACATGGTTACAGTCACCGATAGGGGTTACAGAGCTTCAGGTGGGGGGTCATAGTTCCTGGAAGGAGATTACAGAGTTACGTTTGGGGGTTACAGGTTCATGGGAGGAGATTACAGAGTTACGGTTTGGGGGTTACAAGTTCATGAGTGGGGGGTCACACAAGTATCCCATCCACTCTCTGATCAGCCAGGAGGCTAAGGAGTTACAAAAAGTGGTTATAGAGTTATAGGTTGGGGTTACAGGGTAACAGGTGGTGGTTGAAGAGTTGCAGGAAGGAGGTGACACCATTGCTCCAATCACTTGCTGATCAGCCTCGGAGCAGAGGTTATAGGGTTGCGTGTAAGGGAGGGTGTGGGGCAACAAGGTTAAAACGGTGCATACCGGCTGGGCCCTGCTGAACGCTCGTCTACGTGGGGCTGGTAGGGAATGACCAGGCTTAATTCCAGCTACCATGCACAGGCAACAAGTGTGGAGGTCAGTATTCCTAGCAGCCATGAAGGTGCTGGTGCCCCAGGCCTTTATCAGAGAGGCAGGATACGGCCCGTATCCTGCGTCTCGTATAGTATTGCATCGATACGGTCCACTACAGTGCACCAACTGAAAATCCATGCTTTGCCCCGTTTTAACCAAAATCCCGTGTCCTTCCGTATCGTACCATTTCGTATTCCTATATTCCGTATCCTGTGTCCTAGGCCTTAATCCCCTAATATCCACACCCCTTGTCCTCACCTCCTCCCCCACCCCCCATGACCCCCATGACCTCTCCCCCCATCACCCTCACCCTCCTTACTTGGCTGGGTAGTGGAAGATAGTGTTCCCCTTGGCCCTGAAGGTGATGTGGTGGTGCACCAAGCCTTTATCCCCCCCCTGATCCCTCCCATCCTCCCACCCTTTCCCGTCCCTCCCCCACCCTCCCACCCTTACTTGGCTGGGTAGTGGATGATAGTGTTCCCCTCGGCCCTGAAGGTGATGTGGTGGTGTACCAAGCCTTTATCCCCCCCCTGATCCCTCCCATCCTCCCACCCTTTCCCGTCCCTCCCCCACCCTTACTTGGCTGGGTAGTGGAAGATAGTGTTCCCCGCGGCCCTGAAGGTGATGTGGTGGTGCACCAGACCAATCTGGGCGGATGATCCACCCTCCATGGACTTCATAGCCTTGTAGGAAGCGGTGTGGGCCTGAGGGGGAGGAAGAGTGGGGGTGAGGGGTGGATGTAGAGGGTGTAGGTGGGTGGTGTAGATGAGTGGTGGGCCTGAAGGGAGAAATAGTAGGGGTAGTGGTGGGGATGGGTGGTCTGGATGAGTGGTGGGGGAGGGGGGGGGGTGAGTGGTGGGTGAGTGGCGGGTGTCAGTGGTGGGACAGGGGTGGGTGGTGGGGCACCAGGGGTGGGTGGTGGGGGTCAGTGGTGTGAGGTGGGTGGTGGTAGGTTGAGTGGATGGAGTGAAGGGGGTTGGCTGGCGGGTGTGAGTGGTGTGGTGAATGGTGGGGATGGGATAGGTAGGGGGTGCGTGAGTGACCAAGGGTAAACAGAAGCATATAAGGGGGAACCGTGTCCACGTATGTTTGGGCCCCCTAACTGTCAAGAGAAGCAAACGGTGAATGTACGTGTATGCAGTACGTGCAGTATGAAACGTGTATGCAGTACGTGCAGTATGAAACGTGTATGCAGTACATGCAGTATGAAACGTGTATGCAGTACGTGCAGTATGAAACGTGTATGCAGTACGTGCAGTATGAAACGTGTATGCAGTACGTGCAGTATGAAACGTGTATGCAGTACGTGCAGTATGAAACGTGTATGCAGTACGTGCAGTATGAAACGTGTATGCAGTACGTGCAGTATGAAACGTGTATGCAGTACATGCAGTATGAAACGTGTATGCAGTACGTGCAGTATGAAACGTGTATGCAGTACGTGCAGTATGAAACGTATATGCAGTACATGCAGTATGAAACGTGTATGCAGTACATGCAGTATGAAACGTGTATGCAGTACATGCAGTATGAAACGTGTATGCAGTACGTGCAGTATGAAACGTGTATGCAGTACATGCAGTATGAAACGTGTATGCAGTACGTGCAGTATGAAACGTGTATGCAGTACGTGCAGTATGAAACGTGTATGCAGTACGTGCAGTATGAAACGTGTATGCAGTACGTGCAGTATGAAACGTGTATGCAGTACGTGCAGTATGAAACGTGTATGCAGTACGTGCAGTATGAAACGTGTATGCAGTACGTGCAGTATGAAACGTGTATGCAATACGTGCAGTATGAAACGTGTATGCAGTACGTGCAGTATGAAACGTGTATGCAGTACGTGCAGTATGAAACGTGTATGCAGTACGTGCAGTATGAAACGTGTATGCAGTACGTGCAGTATGAAACGTGTATGCAGTACGTGCAGTATGAAACGTGTATGCAGTACGTGCAGTATGAAACGTGTATGCAGTACGTGCAGTATGAAACGTGTATGCAGTACGTGCAGTATGAAACGTGTATGCAGTACGTGCAGTATGAAACGTGTATGCAGTACGTGCAGTATGAAACGTGTATGCAGTACGTGCAGTATGAAACGTGTATGCAGTACGTGCAGTATGAAACGTGTATGCAGTACGTGCAGTTTGAAACGTGTATGCAGTACGTGCAGTATGAAACGTGTATGCAGTACGTGCAGTATGAAACGTGTATGCAGTACGTGCAGTATGAAACGTGTATGCAGTACGTGCAGTATGAAATGTGTATGCAGTACGTGCAGTATGAAACGTGTATGCAGTACGTGCAGTATGAAACGTGTATGCAGTACGTGCAGTATGAAACGTGTATGCAGTACGTGCAGTATGAAACGTGTATGCAGTACGTGCAGTATGAAACGTGTATGCAGTACGTGCAGTATGAAACGTGTATGCAGTACGTGCAGTATGAAACGTGTATGCAGTACGTGCAGTATGAAACGTGTATGCAGTACGTGCAGTATGAAACGTGTATGCAGTACGTGCAGTATGAAACGTGTATGCAGTACGTGCAGTATGAAACGTGTATGCAGTACGTGCAGTATGAAACGTGTATGCAGTACGTGCAGTATGAAACGTGTATGCAGTACGTGCAGTATGAAACGTGTATGCAGTACGTGCAGTATGAAACGTGTATGCAGTACGTGCAGTATGAAATGTGTATGCAGTACGTGCAGTATGAAACGTGTATGCAGTACGTGCAGTATGAAACGTGTATGCAGTACGTGCAGTATGAAACGTGTATGCAGTACGTGCAGTATGAAACGTGTATGCAGTACGTGCAGTATGAAACGTGTATGCAGTACGTGCAGTATGAAACGTGTATGCAGTACGTGCAGTATGAAACGTGTATGCAGTACATGTGCCACTATTACCTGTACACATGCAGTACATATACAATATACATGCGTTATGCATTTGCGTTCTCAAGCAAGCTGAACAGCATCCTACCAGCCATCGAATTATGCTTGATATAACAAACAAAGCACACGTGTACATCACTTGCTGTGCACGCGGTACCTGATGCACATGGAGTACATTTCCCCGCCTCAAGCTTGTTCATCAGCATCCTCATAGCAGTCACGCCGTTTATCACATGAAATGAGCAGGGCATGTACTAATATATGTACCGTGTGTGTACTACATGCAGTACATGATATACAGGCAGTACACGTCCGTTCGCACATTCAGCATGTTGACCAACAACCTTTCCAATCACAATGTGTGAGATCCTAAATGTGAGGACATACTTGTACATCATGTGTGCAAAATGCAGCACAGGCTATACAGGCGGTACACGTCCACACCTTCAGCATGTTGAGCAGCACCCTCCCAGCGGTTGTGAGGTGCATCATGTAGCCAGGTGGTGCCATCCCACCGATGTATGCCAGGAAGGTGTAGCACTGCAAGTAGGAATGAGAAAGAGGGTAGAAGATTGATAAGGTTGGTGCGGCCTCACCACTTGTTCCTCGATTGTGGCCCAGGGTTTAATGCAGTCCTCCCAGGGTTCAGGTCTTGGGATATATGAGGTTGCGGGGCTAAGTGTATTGAGACCCAGGTGCAGAGTCTCACCATCTGCTCGTTCATCGATGTTCCAAACTTTGATGCGGTCCTCACAGGCTTTAGGATCTTGGGTTTAGGGCACAGTGTCAAATGTTCAGGGTTCAGGGGATTGCGGCTGGCACGTTAAATACGGCCCACTAGTTTCATGCACTTCGCACGGGGTTGGGGGTTGAGGACAGTCTCATAGGTTCAGGGTTCAGGGTTGGGGGTGGGGGGCTGAGGACACAGGCTCATAGGTTCAGGGGTTCCATGTCCCTGCTCCCCTCACAAAGGAGGATGCACCATGGCCCAGGCTGTACATGGTACCTGGAATTAAGCCTAATCACTCCCTACCAGCCCCACGTGGCCGAGCGTTGAGCAGGGCCCAGCGGGTATGCACCGATATAAACAGGTTCAGAGTCCAGGGTCTCACCACTTGCACGATCAATATGGCTCACAGGGTCAATGCATTGATCACAAGGGTTGAGGGCTTAGGGCTAGGTGTTATCCCTAAACCCTTAACCAAGGATGTGATTTGCGGTTGAGGGTTGCATGATCTCACCATCGGCTTGTCTGATGTGTCCCAGAGTCTGGTGCGCTCCTCCTTGCAGAGTTTAGGGCTCGACTCTGGGGCTTAGGTCTAAGGGTTTGGGGTTGCATCTTTTCATACAGATGTAGGGTTCAGGCCTCACCGTTGGCTCGTTGAATGTTGCCCACAGCTTGATGCGCTTCCCGAACTCGCGGAACATGGCGCGCGAGAACTCGACAAAGGTGGCGATATTTTCCTGCACGGAGTGGGGTAGAGCGGGCGGTTGGTCGGTTGGCTGGGCTTGACGCGCTTCCGACACTCGCAAAACATGGTGCGTGATAACTCGGCCATGGTGATGATGTTCTCCTGCAGGAGGGTGGGGGGCGGTTGGGCGGTTGGTTGGGCTCGATGCGTTAAGCACGCTTGTGAAACAAGAGGCATGATCATTCGGCAGGTGGCGATTGTCTCCTGCAGGGTGGGGGGGCGGTTTGGTTGGGCAGTTAAGCGGTTGCTCAAGCAGTTGATCTGTCAGTTGGGCAGTTAAATGGCTGTTTTGGCTTTGGCAGAGATCAGACTAAGGAGCAGGAACTTAAAAGGTGGCAACTTCCTCCTACAAATACTTGGGCAGTCGGGCGGTTGGTCGAGGTCAGCAGATGCCAGGGGGGGCTTTGGTTGGGCAGTTCAGCAATTGGTTAAGCAGTTGGTCGGTCGGTCCGTTGGGCTTGGCAGAAGTAGTTTTGTGGGCAGGAACTGGACAGACTTGAAAACGTGGCGATGTCCTCAGGCAACCACTTGGGCAGTTGGTCAGTTGGTACGCACTTCCCAGATACAATCCTCAGCTACACTCTTCAGCTACACTCTTCAGCTCCGCAGGTGTGACCTGCCATGCCGATTGGTCCACGTTTGGGTGGCCCTCAGAGGGCGGCCCCTGGAGAGGTCGAGGGAAACAACCTACGCTCACCTCTTTCACAAAGGCACGCCCCTCGCCCCCACAGCCCCTTGCTCATGCCCTCCAATCTACCGCGCTCTTCACCTCACCCCCCCTCGCTCACCTCCTTCTCAAAGGCCCCGGCCGCCTCGAACCAGTTTGGGTGCGTGAAGTGGTGTAGGGTCACGTTGGGTTCCAGGCCCAGCTCATCCATGACGTCCAGCATCTTATGGTACCTGCAGGGTGTGAGAGGACAGGGTTTAGGGTTTAGGGTTTAGGGTTTAGGGTTTCGGCTAACGAGTTCGGGATTAAGGGATATAAAGGTTAAAGAGTTTGGAGTTAAGGAGTTCAGCTTGACCACCATGTCCAGCATCTCGAGGTATCGGCAGGGGTTCAGCGTTTACAGGTACCACACTTACAAATTAGGGTTTGAGGGTGCAGCTCATTCATCACGTCCTGCATCTCGGGGTATCAGCAGGCTTCCAGAATGAAGTTTTTGTGAAGTTTTTACAGTCCAACAGAGCATCACAATTGATGCATAGGACATGTGCCCGTAAACCGGTACACGCACTTCAGTGTAAGCGTTCAGGGTTTGGGGGGGGTAACGGTTAGGAGATTCATGGTTTGGGGGATTTATGGTTTAGGGACTCTGGGTTCTGGGAGTTCAAGATTTGGGGGGTTCAGGGTTTGGGGGATTCATGGTTTCGGGGACTCAGGGCTTGGGGGATTCAGGGTTTGGGGGCTCAGGGTTTGGGGGGTTCAGGGTTTGAGGGACTCAGGGTCTGGGAGTTCAGGGTTTGGGGGACTCAGGGTTTGGGATATTCAGGGTTTGGGAGGTTTAGGGTTTGGGGGGCTCAGGGTTTGGGATATTCAGGGTCTGGGAGTTCAGGGTCTGGGGGGTTTGGGGGACTCAGGATTTTGGGAACTCCAGATTCGGAGGTTCAGGGTTTGGGGGGTTTAGGGTTTGGGGGGTTCAGGGTTTGGGGGTTAAGGGTTTAAGGGGCTCAGGGTTTGGGGACTTCGGGATTTGGGGGGTTCGGGGTTTGGGGGGTTCAAGGTTTGGGAGTTTAGGTTTTGGGGGATTCAAAGTTTGGGGGTGTTCAGGGTTTGGAAGGTTCAAGGTTTGGGGGGGGGGGTCAGGGTTTAGGGGGCTCAGGACTTTTGGGGCTCAGGGTTTGGAGATTTCAGGGTTAGGGCGGTTCAGGGTTTCAAGGGTTCAGGGTTTGGGGGGCTCAGGGTTTGGGGGGTTTGGGGTGAGGGGGTCTCAGGGTCTGAGGGTCGAGCTCATTCATCACATCCAACATCTTTGTTACCTGCCTGTCCAGCAGGGAGGGGTTGGGGTTAATAGCTTGAGCTTACGCTTGAGCGTTCAGCTCGTCCATTTCATCAGCATCTCTTGATACTTCCAAAGGTTCAGGGGGGGGGGGGGGGGAGAGGGGCAGGCCCAGCTCAGCTCATCCATCACATCCAGCGCCTTTGCTACCTGCCGGCTTAGGAGGGAGGGTTTGGGGGTTGAAAGCTGAAGGGCCCAGCTTGGTCATCACGGATAACATCTCTTCATATTTCCGAAGGTTCAGGGTGTACGTTACAGGAGTTTCAAAAGTTCATAGAGTTCAGAAATCTGGCCAAACCTGTGCCATATCGTGCCGTAACGGGATTGCACTACCAAGGCAGCACGATACAGCAAAGGTTTAGCCGGATTGTACAACCAACTGCCGTATCGCGCTACATTAGCAGCTCAATCCGGCTTAATTTGTGCTGTATCGTGCCGTATCATGCTACCTTGGTGGCTCAATCCGGCTTAACCAGGGCCGTATCATGCTACCTTGGTGGCTCAACCCGGCTTAACCAGGGCCGTATCATGCTACCTTGGTTGCTCTACCCGGCTTAACCAGGGCCGTATCATGCTACCTTGGTGGCTCAACCCGGCTTAACCAGGGCCGTATCATGCTACCTTGGTGGCTCAACCCGGCTTAACCAGGGCCGTATCATGCTACTATCTTGCCAGTTGCCACAAAGGTGGTATAATCCGGCTGTACATGTGCTGTATCGTGCCACCTTGTACTGATCCTGTGGGCCATACAACACAATAATACATCTGTCATCACTTCAAGACTGACCTCTGGATGGTCTCCTGATCAATCTTTCCACGTGTCGGTTCGATGCGCCCCCACTCAAAGGAGAAGCGGAAGCTGGTGCTGCCGATCTTGTGGGCCAGCTCAATGTCCTCCCGGTACCTGCAGGGAGGGGGGCAGTACAGTAGTGCTCTAGAAGGAGGACGCTGTGCGTTATACGGAGAGAGCAGTAAGGAATGAGAACAGGACAGTACAAGATAGAGAGTGGGCAGTACAGTGTCTAGAGTGAGCAGTACATGATGAGGATACCGGTACGGCAAAACATGATCCGGAGTGGGTAGTGCATGTTCAGGAGGCAGCAGTACATGGTAATGAGTAGGCCGTAAATAATGCCAAGTAGGCAGTACACAATCCCGCGTAGGCAGTACATGATCCCGCGTAGGCAGTGCCTGATCCCGAATAGGCAGTACGTGATCCCAAGTAGGCAGTACGTGATCCCGAGTGGGAAGTACGTGATCCCGAGTAGGCAGTACGTGATCTCAAGTACGCAGTACATGACCCTCCTGTTCCCATCTGACCCAGCATCCACACAGGCCACCAATTGTGTTCCATGTATCCCTCCAGCTGATCCCACAAGCAAAACCAACTCTTACTTTTTTACATCAAGATTCGAAAAAAATGAATCATTCCAGACACTGAGGTACATATGGTACATACGGCACACGCGGTACATGCGGTACACATGGTGCATGTGGTACATATGGTGCATGCGGTAGGTACAGTAGCACACTCATGGACAGACTTTGTTTCATAGTTCATACCTGTGCCAATAGCCACATAAGCTTCCCTTTTCTTGCCAGCTATCCCTCTACTTCTCCCAGAGTTCGGTACCAGAATTGCGAGCTGCCAATAGAGTGCCAGCCGTCCCCCATTTCTCCAACCACAACGTACATGTAAATGTAGCAAAAAGCTCAAAATCTAAAATTGACAAATTCATCGCTGCATGTCGATCCTGAAGGGAAATCGTCTTTTCCTTCCCACCTGT
The DNA here is from genome assembly GCA_037349105.1 of Limnomonas spitsbergensis. Lineage (NCBI taxonomy): Eukaryota > Viridiplantae > Chlorophyta > Chlorophyceae > Chlamydomonadales > Limnomonas > Limnomonas spitsbergensis. Next base: position 1,726,338 of record JAYJMM010000090.1, on the reverse strand, counting down.
CCCAGAACCCGCAAGAACTGCCGATTTTGTGCTTGCCGTTGGTCGTGCCCACGAGACCGAACTTGCTGAAGGGCCAGCGGCTGTAAGCGTATTGCGTCCAGTTTGACAGATGTGCATCACTCGAGTTCTGCCAAACACTGATGGCCACCTGCAGTGGGCGCATGGGGCGTGCATGGGGCGTGCATGGGGTATGCATAGGGTGTGCATGGGACGTGTACAGGGTATGCATGGGGCGTGCATGAGGCGTGTACAGGGCATGCATGGGGCGTGCATGGGTCGTTTACAGGGCATGCATGGGGCGTGCATGGAGTGTGCATGGAGCGAGCAAGGGCCGGTGATGGAGGCATGGTGCATGCGAGAGGGAGGGGGTGAAAGGCATGCTTTCCTGCTAAGAGCGGCAGAGGAATGTATGGAACAAAGCGCATGTTAAGGGCCCAATAATATGTGTAGTGTGTGTGGGGGGGCAGTAACATGTGACGGTAGTGAAAGGTGCATTCAGGGTGTGGTGGGGGCTGGTCGTGCATGTTGTTGACCGTTGCATCCAAGTCACACTTTCCGTTCATATTACACTTTGAGCCCGTATTAAACAGTGTCGACACGTCACACTTTGTGTTCATGTTACAGTTCATGCTCATGTTATACGTTGCGCTCATGTTACTCGTACACACCAAGGTGTAAACTGGATCACTGATCGTCTGAGCGTTTCAAGGCTACAGTATGAGCCAGGTGCTGCTGCTTATACAGCACTGGTGCTTCCGACAAGCAGCTCTTCGCTGGTAGTGCTAGCTGCCAGCAAAGAGGTGTTTGTCAACAATCGGTTTTGCATTGGAACAACACATGGGCATAAGACCAGAGTCTTTTGCAGGCAGTGCAGACTGGAGGAACCATTTTGTGCATCCCACCCTTTCACAGGCAGTGCACAATGCATGAACTGGTGCTGTGTTGAAACAGCATTTGTGTTACTGACCAGAAAACCTTTGCAGACAGTGTGAACAGGAAGGACCACATACTGCGGTTTCAGGATAATCTACAAACCAACCTGAAAGCCTTTTCCGAAAAAGAGCAAGCAGTTTAAACGGGGAGAAATAAAATAAGGTTGTTGGGGTTGAGGTCAAGCAAGAGGGGCTGGAGCTGGACTGGCCTTCTGCAGCTGGGTGGGCAGTGCTGGTGAGGTGGCACCTCCATGCTTGCAGGCAGGTTTGCCATGCCATGGCATTTCCGTATAGATCCGTTCAAACCTTGCCAAATGCAAATAACAATGGGACGGTTGGGTTTTAGGCTGGGCAGAATGAATGACGCACCCCTTTCATGAACTTCGAATCGGGGCCGTCCGCCGAAGCGGCCTTGCTTCTGGTTTGGGGCGCCATTCGTGGACGCTTTCAAAGTTCCTTGCAGTAAGATCGATGTCCGTGGTGAGCGTTGGGTGGGAGGCGTTGACAACTGACAACAAAGGATCCGTTGGCCTGTATATTTCCGGCCAGGGTTCACCAATTGCCACACCCGAACTGGGAAAAGGCTTTGTCAGTTTGGTGGTTGGAGGGGATAGGCCCACAGGCAGACGTGGGCATGGCACCACCTGCCTCGATCGACGAGGCCTGCAGGGCCTGCAGGATTTACATCAGCGTTCTCTCGAATCTGTTATATCGCTTCCTATTTGTTAATCACTGAAAGTCCCTGTCCTCCTTCTATTTTTGTGTTCCTGTCCGGCGTCGAGAATGTTCCCAGGGATGATGATGCCCGGCGCAGGCGGTGCTGCAGGAGGTCCTTCCTTCGATTTTGCTGCGCTGCAACAAGCATTAGATGTAGGGGATTGCCCAATTGTTTCTCCACCCGCATGTGTCTGACATTCATGGTGTCCCTCCATCGCGCTGTCATGTCGAACTGACAACTGGTGGCAAATCATGGGACAAATGCATGCTTCTCGAAAGCGATTGCTGTGTCATAATGCCAAAAGTGCAGTAGTCTGGACAGGCTGCATCCGTGAGAGAAAGAGCTGGCTGCGCAGACAAAATGTGTGTCGCACACAGCAGCCACCACGGCAGCTACCTACTCCCAGACAAGGCTTCCGCAGATCTTATCCATCGCATTCTACTAACGTTTCGAAAGCATGGCCTCTCGGCTTTTCTCATACACCCCCCTTGCTCCCATGCCCCCCACCTCCCCTCGTGCACCGCTCCAAGATCTCGATTCCCGTCAGAAAAAACAAAACCGCCCCTCCTCCCCGCCCTCTCCTTGAGCAGGACCCCAACATCAAGGCGATGGCAGAGCAGATCGCAGGCGATCCCAATTTCATGGAAATCACGAAGAAGATGCAAGAGAGCTTTGGGGGGATGATGGGCCCTGGGGGCCCTGGCGCCCCTGGTGCCGGTGGAGGCCCGCCCGACATGAGCGGGATGGACCCTTCGAAGTACATGGACGCAATGTCTGGAATGTTCCAGAACAAGGGCTTTATGGAGATGGCTGAGAAGCTGGGGCAATCGATCATCCAGGTCGGGATTACAAACAAAAAATAGCGCGCATGCCAAGGCATGGGCAGACATACGAAGGCGGGATCATGCGCAGGCATGCCAAGCTCAATGAACAATCACCATGATCGGGCGGAATACTTGGGCGTCAGTGAGGTGGACATGGTTGAACAAACGAGCATCATGATTACTGGGGATAAGTGTGATGATGGCAAGGAACTGGCACGGCAGTCAAATGGGACAGCTTGAAACCCCACATCATGCGTTTCATTCACCTGTTCCATCTCCTGCAATCCAGGCTGGTCATCAGTTTTTTTGAATCTGTAGCATCAAGGGTGTTGAATATGGGACCTCCAGTTTACCGACACCGATTCTCTGTGACGCCGGTTGTATTGAATGTGCAGCATGGATCCGATGTTATGCTGCATAGATCTGAGCCCTGCTCAGCTCAAATTTCATGGTACAGAGAACATCACCCATGGACCCTTCACCCTCAACCTTTGCACCCTCATCTGTCACCTTTGTCAGTGCAAATCCTGTTGTTGTTTTACAAAGTTAACCAGTGTATCTTTTAGTGGGCACCAGACCACACGTAGGGGGCCGCCGGGCGGCCACCACTGGGCCGATTGGGACACAATCTTGACCGACCTATGGCCGGTGGCCCGAGCAGCAGGACTTGCTGCCCCAGGCCCCCATGGCCGTAGGCTGTGATGTAGCTGAATTGTGGTTGGTGCGCGCTACAAGAAACACTGAAGTTAACCACCCACAGCCTTTTGCGAATTCCTGCCAGGGCTGTTGGGCAGTCGTTTCCATGCTGGAGCAGTAGCGCAAAAAAGACCATCATCATCAACATAAAAAACATTGCCTAGCATCTCGCTCGCATATGCTCGCCCGCTGCATTGAGAAATTTTTGTCACAGTCTGGAAACCTTTGTTTTTCCTTCCACCTCCTCTTTTGTTTTCTTTGTTGATAACACGACCTCGACATGATGAGGTGATTCAGGACCTTGCTAACAAAGGCAAGGTGGAGGATGTCGTAATCACTGAATCCCCCCAACGTGGCCAACATGCTGAGGTTGCTGCAGGACCCCCATTTTTGCCACCACCCTCCCCCTTGCTCTCTACTGGCAGCCAACATGGCTAACATGATGAAGTCAATGCAGGACCCTGCTTACAAAGACAAGGTGGAGGGGGCCATAATCACTGAACCCCCCCCCCTCCCCCCTCCCCCCTCCCCCCTCCCCCTTCCTACTCGCAGCAAGACCCCAACCCGGCTAACATGATGAAGTCGATGCAGGACCCTGCTTACAAAGACAAGGTGGAGGGGGCCACAATTACTGAACCCCCCCCCCTCCCCCCTCCCCCCTCCCCCCTCCCCCTTCCTACTCGCAGCAAGACCCCAACATGGCCAACATGATGAAGTCGATGCAGGACCCGTCTTACAAGGGCAAGGTGGAGGAGGCGATGGCAGGCATGAAGGGAGACCCCGAGCTGCAGCCCATGCTGGAGGAGCTCGAGAAGTCAGGGCCTATGGCCATGATGAAGTGAGGCAGTTGTGCTGTTTCGGGGGGGGGTGCACATGGTCATGATCAAGTGAGGCAGTCGTATAGGGGAGGGGGGAGATGGCACGTGGCCATAATGATGACAGGCATCCATGCAGGGAGGATGAGAGGAGCATGGGTGGAAGATGTGATAACGCGACAGTCTGTCAGGGTTAGGAGTGTATAAACCCTTAACCCTTAACCTCCTTAATCCTCAAACCGCATTTCCCTGTTAAGGTACTGGAATGACCCGGAGATGCTCAGCAAGCTGGGCAAGGCCATGGGCGGCACTTTCAACTTCCCGGGCATGTTGGGCCCTCAGCCAGAGGGTGCTGAGGGCGAGGAGGAGGAGGAGGCAGCGCAGGAAGAGGAGGCGGAGGAGGAGACGTTGCACTCAACTGCCAGTGCAGGTGCGTGATTGTTTGGGGGGAGGGGATGTGGGAGGCCTAAATGTCAGCCGCTGCTGCTGCACTGAACCCTAACCCTAAATGCCAACCGCCGCTGCTGCACTGAACCCTTAACCGTAAATGCCAGCCACCACTGCTGTACTGAACCTCAAACCCTACATGCCAGCTGCTGCACTGAAACCTTAACCCTAAATGCCAGCCACCACTGCTGCACTGTACACTTAACCCTACATGCCAGCCGCCGCTGCTGCACTGAAACCTTAACCGTAAATGCCAGCCACCACTGCTGCACTAAACCCTAAATGCGAGATGCAGATGCCTCCCTTCCTTCTTCATGGCAGAAGGTGTTGTGGAGGCCCTGAAGCTTAGGTTTGAGGGTGGAGGGTTTAGGGTTTTTAACGCCCATCTCCATCCTTTATTGCGGCAGTGGCAGCCGGCAGGTGACGTTGAGGCCTTGAAGCTTCAAGTTTTAGTGTGAAGGGTATAGGGATATAACGCCCTCCTTTATCGCAGCAGTGGCAGCCGGCAGGTGACGTTGAGGCCTTGAAGCTCAGGTTTTAGTGTGAAGGGTATAGGGATATAACGCCCTCCTTTATCGCAGCAGTGGCAGCCGGCAGGTGACGTTGAGGCCTTGAAGCTCAGGTTTTAGTGTGAAGGGTATAGGGATATAACGCCCTCCTTTATCGCAGCAGTGGCAGTCGGCAGGTGACGTTGAGGCCTTGAAGCTCAGGTTTTAGTGTGAAGGGTATAGGGATATAACGCCCTCCTTTATTGCGGCAGTGGCAGCCGGCAGGTGACGTTGAGGCCTTGAAGCTCAGGTTTTAGGGTTGAGGGTTCAGGGATTACATCCCCCTTTCTCCTCTATCGCGGCAGGTGACGAGGAGGAATTGAAGCTCAGGGTTAATACTTTTATCGCTCCGACTCACCCCCCTTCCTACTTAACTGCGGCAGGTGACGTGGAGGGCCTGAAGAAGCTCTTGGCGGCTGGGGACTGCAAGCCGGATGAGGGTGATGAGGAAGGACGCACCGCACTCCACTTCGCTTGCGGGTAGGCACTTCTGGAGCGGAGGGGGGTCGAGATGCAGCGGGGGGGAGGGGAGGAAGTGGAGGCAGGGAGGGAGGCAGGGGAGAAGGAAAGTATAGGACTGGGTCAGATGTGAAGTCGGATGAGGGCGATGAGGATGGGCACACCGCACTCGACTTCGCTTGTGGGTTGGCACTTGGGGAGCAAGATAGGCGGGGAGGGAGGGGAGAGGGGAAATAAGTGGTGATGAGGAGGGGAGAAGGATTGTGCTCACTTTGCTTTGTGGCTAGGCTCTGCTATGGGAGGGGACTGGGCACGAGATGGAGGGGCGAGGGAGGGGGGATATGAAGTCGGACGAGGATGAGGAGGGGAGACGCATTGTGCTCCACTTTGCTTTTAGGCTCCCCTGAGGGGGCAGTCTAGGGACGAGATGAAAGGGGAGGGAAGGGAGAGGAGAAATGTAGGACGCGGTCATATGTCAAGCCGGATGAGGGCCATGAGGAGGGACGCACCGCGCATGCCAAGGCTTCGCTTGACCTCGTCGTCAAAAGCATGTTGAACTAAAATATTTGTATTCATTTTGCTTTTTAACCTGGATCTCTGAACCTTTGCCAACCTCTTGAAGGTACGGAGAGACTGAGTATGCCAAGGCGCTCATCGCGCCCTGTGTTTTGTTGACAGCGACGGATAAAAACGTGAAACCTGAGTTGAACCCTGCCCCCCCCCCCTCCCAAACACACTTTAGGTACGGAGAGATCGAGTGCGCCAAGGCGCTCATTGCGGCCAAGGCCTCGCTGGACCTCGTTGACAACAACAAGAACACCGCGCTGCACTATGCAGCGGGGTACGGACAGGCGGTCTCAGTGTCACTGTTGCTGGAGAGGTGCGGGAGGGGAGGGGCTGGCAGTCTCGGTCACACTTTTTGTGAGGCAGGGTTTCGGGTAGGTGGGCACAATCACACTTTTTCGGGAGCGGCGGGGTATGGGCAGTCAGTCTCAGTCACATTTCTGCTGGGAGAGAGGCAGGGTACAGACTTGCGGTCTCGGTCTCACAATTGCTATAGAGGTGAGGCGGGGCATGTGCTGTCAAGTTTCAGTCTCATTTTTTCTCACACTAAACCATTGTACTGCTCCTTTCAACCTGTCCAAACAATTGTTGTGTGTGTGTGTGTGTACAGCGGCGCGGATCGCGCTGCCCTGAATGCGGACGGCAAGACCGCGCTGGAGGTGGCACAGCTGAACGAGCAGGAGGATGTTATTAAAGCGCTGTCGTGAGAAGAATGGCCGGGAGTTGCGAGGGGCAGCCGGGGTTGTGGTGGAGGGAACACGGCTGAGGCTGAGAGGGGGCTGAGAGAACACGGCAGCTACGTAGATGGTGTTTTCCAAGGTGCTGCTCGAGGAGGGGGAGGAGGAGGCGTAGATGCAGATGGGTAAGGCCGAGAGGAGGCTGAGGGAATGCGGCAGCAGCGGAGACTTTGTCAACAAGGCGGCGTTGTGAGGAGGAGGGGGAGGAAGAAGCTGAGACGAGGCGGAGAGTGCGAGACTGCATCGGTGATGTCCTGATCAAGGCGCTCTTGTCAAAATGGGGGAAATGATGCTGAGAGGAGGCTGAGAGTATGGTTATGACGTTACACCTCTGGGCCATGCTGGGAGTGTGTGGCAGAAGTGGACATGGTGTTGACAGAGCGTTGATGTGAAGATGGGGAGGTGGAGGCCGAGAGAAAGAGATGGCTGAGGCCCGAGAGGAGGTGACGGCTGAGGCTGAGGGGAGGAGATGTCTGCCTTACCTCCTTTCTTTGTTCTCGGTTTAAGTATGACTGACTGGCTCTGGCCGTCCGGTGACTGTATGCAGGTGCATCATGCATTGCCATTTTGCAGCAGTTGGTGTCATTTATTGATGTGTACCCCTCTCCCTTCTCCTGAGGTCATCGCGGCAGCTTCAGACTGCAGATTATTTGCTGTCCATTCAATGATTGGACTAAATGGTAACACAAGCAACAAAGAAGAGTTGCACATCCGTTCATAAGGATGTGGTCTGGCTAATGATCGTATTGTGTTATCTTCTCGAGCTTTTCAGAGCATCACAATCGAGATGCAGGTGTCAGGGAACTGGATCAAGGCAGTGAGCAGCTTGTGATTGCAATCTGCTCAGAGCTCCAGCCGTGCAAACCCGCAGGCATACGGTTGCGGTTGTCCGTCTATTTCTGCGGGTCGGGGTTCACCAATGCTCCATGCAGGCATGCGTGTGCAATACCTGGTTGCTCCCCGATCATCAGCAGTATGTCGTAAGTTTCTGCAGGCTGTCACTCGGATCATGTCAAAATCATACGTGCCCCCACACCTGCGACAGCGATCTGCATCCGTCTCGTTTGGCACCCCTGGGCCAGGAGCAGCGTTTTCAAATTCTCCCGATGGATCTGCGTCCGCGGTTGCTCACAACCGACAGGCTGCGGGCTCTCAAATATCTGGGCAGGTTACCCCTTCTTCCCTGCATGAGCGGATCGCACAGACTGTGAGGAAACGAATCCTTCGGCATCATTGCCATCTTCCTGTTCTCCTTATGTTTCGTAATTATCTCTCTCTCTATTCCTCTTACCGATGTACGCTTCTTAGTCTTCGATCGCAAGCCCGTTTTCTTCGCTTGATCTGCCGAGGACTCCTCCAAAATACCATTTTCGGGGTTCCTGGAGCGACCAGAGGCGTGGCTGCCGCTGGCATCATTCCTTTCATTCGAAATCCGGATGACGAGAAGACTGTCTTTGCTCTCCTCCAGGTCAGCCATTAAGCAGTCTGTTGGATCAGTCGTGTAGTCTCTCCATGCTGACCAATGATGGGTCTGCTGGGCAGCCACTGAGCCAATGGGGACGAAACCTTTACCTGCCTACAGCCAGTGGCACGAGCTGCACAACTGCTGCAGCGAGCCCTGCATGCAGGCTTGTAGCTTACCTGTAGCAGAAGCTCCCTACAGAAACAAATGGCTAACCTATCCCTATTATTTTCTCTGCCCACTGGCATTGGGTGGGGGACCAGGAGGTGAGGAAAGACTGCTGGGAGCCTGCCTTGGCTATCATCGGTGGGCAGGCCAATAGAGATGACCTGCACTGGTCGCATGCAGCATTCCGGGAGATAAAAGAGGAGCTGTGCGGGATAGAACCATACAGGAGCACGCGCATGGAGGACGCTCTGCAGGCCCTGCACCATCGTCTCACGTCGGTGGCCACGCCTCTCGATTTCGAGATCAAACACGGGGCGTCGGCTCGGCAAAGTACGAAGTCATGTTCATGCCCGTCACCCTGTCCGAGGTGGAGCAGCTGCCTGCCCTGTACTGGACAGAGTTCAATGGGAAACCCAGCCACGAAGTGCGTGACAAGGACTACCACCGGGCTGGCTACTGCCTGGTATGGGTGGAGCTCGAGATTCATCCGAAAGGGCAGCCCTGCAGGGTGGCTTGCAAGGACCCTACGGCTGCAGGCAGCCTGCTGCACAAGGAGGCCCAGACTCGCGACATGACCAGGTGAATGGCAAGCCCACCATTGTTTCTCTAAGCGATCCAGACCTTCGGCAGGCCCTTTCCTATCTGGTGTCAAGTATCCACGTCACGCCGCTCACAATTTCCGATGCAGGAAGCTTTAAATTAGCCTAGACCCAATGTTAGCAGAGTGGAGAGCCCAGAAAACATTGTCTGTCAAAAATTTAATCGATTGGGTACCGGTCCAATAATAAATCCTATCTAAACAAATCCTGAACCCCGTCATGGCCCTACGGGTTCTCTCGTGTGTGGGAGCTACGCCAGAAGGGGGAGCTTGAAGGCGCTCTTCGAGATTGGGCCGGGCCAGTTTCGGCCTAAGCATCGAGAATCTTAATTTAGGCCAGTATCGGCCTAAGCATTGAGAATCTCAATTTAGGCCAGTTTTGACCTAAGCATCCAAAGTCTCCTTTGAAGCCAGTTTGGCCTAATAAGCATAAAGAGTCTCAATTTAGGCCAACTTGGGGCTCAGCATAGACAATCTCAATTTGAGATCAAGGCGTTTGTGCTCAGACTCTGTCACAAGTTTAGATGGGTTGTCTTTTCCTTTTTGGGGGGGTATTTCTTTCTCCTTTGTGTTTTTCTCCTTCTTTCTTTTTCCCCTTAAATCCTTTCTTTTCTCCCAAGGGACAGTTGGGCGCCCTCGCGGCCGAGCCATTTTAGCAGGGCCCACTGTCTGACTTCACCGGTATGCAGACGGTACACAAGTACTTGCACCCACATAATCTGTCTAAAGCCTGGAAAGAGAAAGCTCAACTTTCGAGAAAAAGCACCTGTACTACAATTCCTCGAACCAGCTTACGGGCATGTACGTCTCGATTGCAGGAGATCAAGGGTGCACACTGCACAGGCCACAGCCTGTGGCCACTTCCCTTTTGGTCCTTTTATTTTATTTGCCCCCTTGTTAGTTTCTTCTCTCTTCTGTTCGGTGGGGCGCCCTCGCGGCCAAGCGGGGGTGGGATACGCTTGCTTTTGTGGGTTTGTTTTCTATACTTTGTTGAGGGCTAGTCTTTAGTGAAACTCAGGTGACGGACTTGAACTTCTTTGCCTTCCCGGCCTCTCCTTTTGTTCCTTCCCCCCCCTCCTCCTATTAGTTTCTTCTTTTCTGCCTTCTGAATAGTTGGGCGCCCACGCGCCCGAGCTTTCAGCGGGCCCAGAGGTGTAACGTTATTGACAAGCCACAGCGTACATCCGAGGTATTCATCAGCAAGTTCATACTTTCCACTTATTTGATGTGCACCGGCGGCGGTGGCGCGCCATACAAGTTTCTGACCACTGTTGCTCCTTTGCTGAAACGTTGCCCACGACTCAAAACCTTCAACTGAAAGTAAGGTGATGAGTTCGTTATCACTCATCATTAAAGGTGCTGCTCAACTGTAGCTTGCTCGCGCAACCGCAATTCAGGAGATCCATCCCACATTTCAATTGAAGTTAGGCTACGAACTCGGCAGTGCACAGATTTACAAGTGACCACTGGACATACATGTTTTTAGGCGCACATATTGCATGCATCACAGCGGAGGTAAAAGCCCGCTAGCTGCAAAAACGTAACACCGTACAACAGTGTTTTGTTTGTTATATTTGTTCTGTATAGCCGCATTACATCAGTAATGTTGCATGTTCATGACAGGGGATTCCCCTGGTTTATGTCTGAATCACGGTCCTGCGATATTCCCCATGGAGAAAGTTGTTGCATGCCTATAAAAGTTTTTATTTATGGCAGTTTAGGGCTCTTGACTGCTAACTGCTTGAAGAACGATGACAATGATTGCCTTCTCCATTATTTCTGTCATGATCCATTCCTCAAGACTGCTGCGTCCAGCTTTACAGCATGCACCAGCTAGAGGAGCAGGCGTTTTGATGGAGAACTAGCTGCTTGCTTAGCAGCAGCCTGCCAAGGGTCAAGGGTGAGGCTGCTTGTTTAAAGCTCCTGGGTCACCTGAGAAACAGCAGGCGGAGGGCGTGTCCAGTGCAGGGAGGTACTTAGAAATGGATGGTGAAAGACGTGCTCAGTTTTGCAAGCTAGTGAAAATGCATGATACGAAATCGCAATAATGTTGGGAAACAAATTGGTCAGAAACGAACTTCACACAAGTGTGGTAAGAAACCAACTGCAAGCATGCCTCACCGAAGTGTAGACAGAGCCAGTGGTGGTCAGCTTGTATCCTGAGGCAGCGGCGTTCACCTGCATCGATTGAAGGTCACGAAATCTCAGTCCAAGTTCTTGACTGATAAGACAGCACAAGATTCCTCTGCAGTTGCTATTCCATGCCGAGCACTTTGGCACCTGGATTGCCTTCGACCACCCAAATGAACGGCCCCAGATCTCCCACCCTAAACCCTCCCCCTGAAACTCCCGCCCCTCAGGTTTGAGTCAGTGGTTGAGATGAACTGGGTGAGAGACTCACGTTGTGCTTCATCTCGTTGGTGGTGGCGGGGGGGATGGCGACAAATTGGATCTTCTCTCCGTTCATGAAGTCGCTGGCAGCGAATGCCCAGCCACCCACGTAACCTGTGCAGTTGGCAGGGTTGAGGAGGTAAGAAAATGATGCAGGGTTCAGATTTGGAGCGCATAGGTTTTGCAGGGTTCAGGCTATAAAACAGGTCGTAGGATTTGCATGTTCGTGGATTTAGCAGGGTTCAAGATTAGAAAAACTGTGCAGGGTTTTGCAGAGTTCAGTTTAAAACATTTTAAATAAATGATTTTCTTTCAGAGGTTGCAGGATTTGGAGTGTTTTGCGCGGTTCCTGTTTTTGCTCACCTTCAAAGGAAAAAACAAACTCATTATCCACTTCATGAGGCCCTAAATTTTTCAGAACTAAGCGCACCTTGGGGGCCGTGGGATCCGTTCTCCATGACCTTCTCCTGGTCAGACTCTCCGTAGGGGTGCTGGACGGCACCGACTGCAGAGTGGCAGAGTTTAGGGTTCAGGGTGTAGGTTTTAGGATGTAGGGGCCCGATTGCAGCGCGGCTGAGAATCATAGGTACAATATATCCATATGGCAGGACAACCTGGCTAAACTTCACTGCCATATTGCACCACCAGTTACATTTCTTTCAACGGTAGATCATCGGATTTGGGTTGTGGAGTGCACAGAGGGTTGAAGAGATGATACTCCATGGAGCAGGTACGCATGCTCCTTCTTACCGATGTACGTGAAGTTGTTGACGTTGGGGACCCAGTAGGGAGAGGTGGTCTCAGCGCCGTAGGGAGAGGAGAAGATGCGGGTCAGCTCCTTGGTGGTCAGATCATAAGACCCTGTATAGATTCAAATTCAAATGAGTCAAAGATATGTGACCCAACAGCGAGTGCAATAAAACTAGTGTCTGTCTCCTTGGAGGTGCAGGCCAAGGCCCCAGCAAAAGAAACAGATTCGTCGAAGCAGAGTGATTCCAACCCGTGTGAAAAAAGATGAGGCTCAGGCAAAAACTTACTCACATGAGATTCCAACCCGATCGTACAAAGTGAGGCTGACGTAAAGACGATACTCACACATGTGATATTCACACATGTCATTCATGTGATTACAACCCGTTTGAAAAAGGAAGTGAGGCTGAGGCAAAGATCTTACTCACACATGTAATCGATGAGGTTCTCGTTGGTGTCCTCTCCAATAATGATAGTGCCCTGACCCGGAATGACCACAACGTTGTCCGGCTCTGAAATGCTGCTCACGTCGCAGTTTCCGTCGTTACGCATGGAGGGGGCAGTGGGGACTCCGCACAGCTCGCCTGCAATGCAGATGAGGGATGGGGGGCAGCAGGGGGGGCAGGGGTTCAGCTGCAGGGGAGGTGTGGTAGGAATTTAGGCAGGCAGGAATTTAGGCAGGGGTATGAATTCAGTAGGGGTGGGGTCTCGTATCTAAGACACACTAGCACTACATCAATCCACACTAGCACTTGATCCATGCATGTTCTCAACACTTTGTTGCCTTGCCTGTTTGCATGTTCTCCAAAATTACCGACCTTAACGACTCATGCTGTAGGAAGTCACACCTACAAGTAGGAGGTCACACCTCAGGTTGTCCTAGATGCTGCCACTCACCGTACATCTTGGTCACATCGTAATTGAAAGCCACGTCAAATGCGTACACGCAGCCGCACTTGTTGAAGGGCACGCGCACGTCATTGCTGCCCCCCTCATCGTTGGCCTTGGTCGCCTTGCCCTTGGACATATTGTCCTCCATACCGTAGCGCACCACAGACATGGCGGCATACATCTTTCCAGTGAACGCGTCGTAGGAGATGCCCTCGAACTTGGAGAGCTCGACGGTGCCGCCCAGAAGCGCGAGGTAGCGGCGGGACTCGAGGAAGGCGGCGGCCATGTTCATACCGGGCTGGGGAGGATCAGGGGCAGGAATAAGGGAGATTAGGGGCAGGAGGATTAGGAGCAGGAATAAGGGAAATTAGGGGCAGGAGGATTAGGAGCAGGAATAAGGGAAATTAGGGGCAGGAGGATTAGAGGCAGGAATAAGGGAGATTAGGGCATGAGAATTAGGGGCAGGAGGATTAGGAGCAGGAATAAGGGAAATTAGGGGCAGGAGGATTAGGAGCAGGAATAAGGGAAATTAGGGGCAGGAGGATTAGGGGCAGGAGGATTAGGGGCAGGAGGATTAGAGGCAGGAATAAGGGAGATTAGGGCATGAGAATTAGGGGCAGGAATAAGGGAGATTAGGGCATGAGAATTAGGTAGATTAGAGGCAGAAGGATTAGGGGTAGGAATTAAGAAGATGAGGGGGAGGATGAGAGGCAGGAATGAGGGAGATTAGGGGCAGGAAGAGAATGAAGGAAGGTCAGGGCTGGACAGGGCGGACAGATCAACGTGTGAGCTCAAGAAAGGCGGCGGCCATGATCATGCTGGGCTGGGGAGGGCCAGGGGCAGGAGGATTAGGGGCGGGAGGGGAAATGAATGAAGGATGGGCTGAACAGGGCGGACAAATCAACGTGTAGGCTGGAGGAAGGTGGCGGTCATGTACATGTTGAGCTGGGGAGGATTAGGGGCAGGAATGTGAAGCAGGGAGATAAGGGGCTGGAGGAGAAACAAAGTCTGCCGATCTGGGGCAGGCCAGGGTCGGCAGATCAACATGTGAATCAAATGTCGCTTCCAGCTGCCTGGGCAGATGTTGGAGGCATTACAGTTGCCCGCTGCCCCACTTGACCTTGACCTTGAAGCAGAAGACGCCCTCGCCATAACCTTGCTAAGGCAAGCATTCATTGTACCCTGCCCTGTCCGCCTGTTGAAGGCATACAAATTTCCCGCTGCCCCACTGACCTTGACCTTGAGGCAGGAGACGCCCTCGCCGTTGTCGCGCTTGCTGATGCTGGTGAAGCCTGTGGCGCAGGAGCCGTTGGTGTAGCTTGAGGTCTCAAAGATCATCGAGAAAGTGGTGGACTTGGCCATGGCCATGATCTCGTCCTGCGAACCGTGGCCCAGAGGGATCCAGGCTGTGTAGCAGGTGGGACAAGAGATTTCAAATTCAAATTCAATTTGCGGGGCAGTGCCACAATTATAGAGAAAAATGATGCTTTGGCTCACAGACTGCAAATGTACCGCTACACACATCGCCGTGCCAGACTTACGAGAGTGAAGGTGCCTCCATACACATTGCTATGCCTATAACAAACAGTGCAGAGGCATCGTAAGCAATCTGAATACCAGAATGGTTATGGCATTCAGCAATCTGAGTGCCAGATATTCTACTAATTAGAGATTTCATGCCAGACTCACAGACAGTGAAGGTGCCTCCGTACACATCGCTGTGCTGGATGAGCTTGGCGCCATATAGAGTTCCTGAGGACATGTCGCCGGGGCTGTCCATGATGAACTTCCAGAAAGCGGTGTTGGAGCCGTCGTCAGTAGAGTAGACGGTGCGGTTGTCAGGCATGATGACCCTGGGGTTTGAAGGAGAGTTTGAAGGTTCCGTTTAGGGTTAAGGATTAACAGGTAGAAGTGTTGGCGCAATCCGTGGAGCAGACAGTGCAGATAATAGGGACCCTAGAGGTTTCACCAGCCTATAGGGTTCCCATCATCCCGTTTATTAACTTGACCACAGCTTAATTTAATCATTATCTCACCAGAGCTCGTAGGAGTGGCGACCCATGGCCATGTGCTTCACCATGTCCACGCCGCCCTCCTCGTCCTTGACAGTGACCTCGAAGGCATGGCCGTACATGTAAGGGCTGCACAACAGGGTTTAGGATTGTGAATTTAGGCTTAAGGCGTGGCCGTACATGTAAGAGCTGCACAATGGTTAAAAGGGAACACTATTGGAAGCTGGATGGAAGCTGTACTTGCCTAACACTGCAACATACGTATATAAGGGAAACAGCACAGCTTGGGGCAGCTAAGCAATTCACACCCCAATGAGAAATATGCGGGACGCTAATCCCAAACTCATACTAATAATACTCCTACCCCCACTTCACATCCCCATTCCACTTCTCACAGAGTCTACCCCCCACTTCACATCCCCATTCCACTTCTCCCAGAGTCTACCCCCCACTTCACATCCCCATTCCACTTCTCACAGAGTCTACCCCCCACTTCACATCCCCATTCCACTTCTCACATAGTCTACCCCCCACTTCACATCCCCATTCCACTTCTCATTGAGTCTACCCCCCACTTCACATCCCCATTCCACTTCTCACAGAGTCTACCCCCCACTTCACATCCCCATTCCACTTCTCCCAGAGTCTACCCCCCACTTCACATCCCCATTCCACTTCTCCCAGAGTCTACCCCCCACTTCACATCCCCATTCCACTTCTCACATAGTCTACCCCCGCTTCACATCCCCATTCCACTTCTCACAGAGTCTACCCCCCACTTCACATCCCCATTCCACTTCTCACAGAGTCTACCCCCCACTTCACATCCCCATTCCACTTCTCCCAGAGTCTACCCCCCACTTCACATCCCCATTCCACTTCTCCCAGAGTCTACCCCCCACTTCACATCCCCATTCCACTTCTCCCAGAGTCTACCCCCCACTTCACATCCCCATTCCACTTCTCCCAGAGTCTACCCCCCACTTCACATCCCCATTCCACCGCCGAACTTGAAATCCAGTATTCCACCACCCACTTGAAATCCTTCTTGATATCGGCAATGGTGACGTTGCTCTCGTCATAGCCAAAGAAACGCATCATCTTCACGATGGACGAGACGCCGCCGTTGCACTTGCTGAACTCAGCCATGGTTGTGGCAGAGTCAACGCAGTATGCTGTAAAGGGGAGGTGAACACAAGAAAGGAGTGAGAGAGCGGAGGAAGGCTTGCATGGGCTTGCTTGGGCATGCTTGAGCATGCATGGGCATGGTCGCGGCGGTGTCAATGCAGTATGCTGCAAAAGGAAGGTGGACACAATGAGTGAGTGAGTGAAGGAAAGCAAGCTTGCTTGGATTTGCATGGGCTTGAATGGGCATGGTTGTGGAGGACTCAATGCAGTGTGCTGTCAGGTGGATAAGTAAGGGAGTGAGTGAGCGGAGGAGCGAATCTGTGGGTTTGGCAGGAATGGAAGGAAGGCATTGCTGGGAGGGGGAAAATGAGGGAGGCAGTGACAGCACCAGGACTCATCAGAGAGAAATTGCTGTACCTCGTCTTGGCAGTGCGCTGTATATCGGATCGGCTGGACTCATGGAGTTCACACTTTACTCATCATTCAGTCGCGTACCACATGTCAAATATCCCTACATCCATCCAGCCTGTAGCAAGCCTCACCATCAGGCTCGTACTCCTCGCCTCCGGCATGGGAGCCCCAAGGGGTAACGGAGCCAGCGCACGGGACCCACAGGCCTTGCAGCTCGGTGGAGGACATGTCCACTGCCTTGTGCCAGATGGGTGTCAGGGTGCCGTCAGAGCTCTGGTCCAGCTGCGGGGGTGAGGGTGGGGGGTGAGGGTGGGGGGTGAGGATGAGGGCTCTGGCATTGGGCCACAAGGGTGTCAGGGCCAGCTTTGGACAGTAAGGAAGCTAACCAACTGTGCACCAACGCTGGACACTTCAGAAGCATAGATGTAGTAAGGAGACACAAAATGGTAACAAGATGATTCATACACTCTCACTATTTCCGTACACATGCATGCACCTTTGCTGGTAGTGACCTAATTTGCTTGTATGCAAATGACCCACCTGCAAGCATTCTTGCATCAAACTCTACTGAGTGGATCAAGGGGCCTGTCACTTAGGGGGCCGGGCGAGTCCCCCGAAACAAGGGTTTTCAGCCGGGACGGAGGCCTTTCCACCCAAAAAGTCCGACAGAAAAAACGAACTTTCCCTCCGTATGAAAAAGCTTAAGTCCTGGACGCCAGTAAAAATGTTCGTGGGGAAAGACTCCATCCCAAGGGTCGTCTGCGCTTGTCGGGGGACTCGTTCGACCCCCAAAGTGACAAGCCCCTTCCTGCATCCTCTGTCAGGACTTATTTGCGTGCATGCCACCTTTCTTGATTGATATCAGTAAGCAACAAGGCTCACCTTGGAGACGTAAAGTGCGGCCGGGTTGGGGGACTCGAACTGGGCGATGGAGTACAGGTTGTTCCCAGCGGTGTGGTGGATGGAGAAGAAGTCCGGGTTGTAGGAGATGTCATAGCCCTGTGCATTGGGTACCTAGGGAAGGCAGGCGGTTGGATTAGATCTTGGATGCTGGATTAGATCTTGGAGGAGGTTGGATTAGATCTTGGATTCTGGGTTAGATCTTGGATTTTGGGTTAGATCTTGGAGGAGTTTGGATCAGATATTTTCGACAGGCCTAAGATGCCTTCGTGCAGACAAGAGGGGAACAAACGTGTTCAAATCTCGGGGGAAAGTCTTCAGACATTTGTGTTTGAAGGGTACTGTCTGCAAGCAACAATGGCTTGGCAGCCACAGGATTAAAAAAACCTGCTGGAAACGTGGATCAACGAATGCCTACATACGCAATTGCAAACAAGTGTGGAAGCCGCTGGCTGGGTGTATGTAGGTGCACGAAGGATGGCAGAGTGTCATAAAGAGAAAAAGGAAAATACGACCCGTAGGGTTAAAGGAACAGTGCAGCATGGGCCGAGGCCGCATCGGAGTGTCAGAATAAATCCGGTTTTCTTACCGTGCCCTTGGCCATGATAGGCTGCATGTCCTTGTCCACCAGCGTGGCAACGGGGAACATGGAGGTAGGAGTGGTGTCACCAGACCTGATGCGCAGGGATATAGGCAAGGTAAATAAAAAATGGATACATGATGGAAAATGAATACATGATGGAAAATGAATACATGTCATGGGGCAAAGGGGGGGGCTGTCTTCAGGCATAAATACTGGCATGCCATAAACAATTACCTGCAGTACACACAACTAATAAAATGCTGGTAAATATATATGGAAGGCAGGCAGAGACCAGTTTGGGGGACACCTGCAGGCCACTGCTCACTTGCTCCTGTTTGGCCAGCAGAGTCTTTCCAAACTTGGGCATTTTTACATTTACACATGCAGCAGATGTTAACATTCTTTGAAGAGGCAGATGTGCCTGAGTGGATGGGTGATGACGAGTGATTTAGAGTGATGCATGCCTCATCGAGTCATATGCCAGGTGGGCAGAATGCAACGCAGCTGAACAGTAGCTGGAGTACGGTAGAAAAAACGGCAACGGCGCGGATGTGGCTTCGACCCAGGCTGCGCTGTTTCCTTAACTCTCACGCCCCCCACGGGGCGTATGTAGCTTTCTTTCTTCCTTTTTCGGTATCAAAATGGGCACTGACCTGAAGATGACCTTGTAGCCAGGGAAAGCAGACATCTGGGAGACAACATCGGGGCCCGAGGTGATGTTGGAGGCAGCGGTGTCAACCAGTTGTTGCAGGACCCTCGTTGTCACCGCACGACCTGTTGTCGCAGCAAGCAGCAGAAGACCGGGGGTGATCATACTTCAGCAGCCAAATGCATACTCAGGCAGTTAGTCATGCATCGTAGTACTTAAAGGCTCGGCAATGACCTTGTGCAGGGTTTAGGCAGCAGAGCTCACTCATTTCCAGGCAAGGGTTCAGCTGATATATATGAGGGCAGGTGTGCAGCTCTGATGATATGAGGTGCCTCAGTGGGCCATGCATGCAGCAAGCTTCCTCATTCAGTCACCATACGGGTAATTGAGGCCAGGTGTGTGATCAGCACTGGTTGCGATGCATGGTCCCAATTGTTGGCTAACCGGTATCAAGATGTTGGAATTTTGAACTGAATTGTGCGACGCACCTGACGCCATGGAGGTCGCCACCGCGAGGAGCACTGCAATCTTGAAAATCATCATGACGACCGTCGAGGGGCCTGCAGGGTAGACAGAAGGGTGAGCAATTGATACTTGATGGTGGCACCTGTGAGGAGGGGGGAGGGCGAATGAATGAAGTGGCAGCGCAGTTTGATGAATCCATTTGTCGATCAACCCAGCGGCACTTTACTATTCGTCACGACATAAAATGTTCGTACAGCTTCACGTTTCGCCATTAGCTTCAGATAATGGCCGGCGCTTGCTCTATGTGCCAGCCAGGCGCGATCGTGGGTGTATCACCCCGAGTATCCCGAGGATGATCCAAGGAAGGGTCCACACCTACCTGTTGCTGGTTACGCAAGCCCGAAGAAAATACACATGCCCTTGCCCTCGCGGATCCTAAGCTCTCACCTGTCTGTTCGGATCCCAAGGATAGATGCGGAAAGAAGTGTTCGTGGATGCGACGATCACCGCGCAGCCATTTTTTATACCATATGGCGGGAGGCATAATCGCAAACGAAGTGTGAAGAGATGCGGAACTAATTGGCGAATATCGACGTGGTCAGCTAACTATCGTGGATGGGTGCGAATCTCGCTGGAATATGCTGAAATTATACCATGTCAACAGAATAATTGGTGTCATTCCATTTTTATTCGCTGCCGACCTCACATATGCAGGCGTAACTCCAGCATTGCTGCAGCGGCGTCCTGACATCCACACTAATCGTACCCACGACGGGCGGCGTAATTTGTGTGATGTACATCGGTAATAACGGGGGTACATTAGAAAAATGCCTCAATATCCCGCTGCACCGTGCAAGACGTCATGCGCTCTACAGATGAATCCGTCCAGCACCAATCCGTGACATCCCAGCTTGAGTCGTGCAATACCGGTATCTTCTAATTCGGTGTGGACACGCTAACAATAATCGGCCAGCCACTTCAGCCGATGTTGGATTGCTGGTTTCATCTCCCACATGCCTTTCCCGTTTGCAGACAAACTCTCTTAAACAATCACCCGGGCAACTCGCTTCGAATCTTCGAATCAGAGCAAGTGTGCAGTCGGACAGCCCCACCTACCCGGTTGGACAGCCATGCTCACCATGGCCTTTTTGAGTTTCACTGTTTCAGGTATCTTGCTCGGTCCTTGTTTTTACGTGAGTATGCCTATACGCCTATATTTCCGGTGTATTTGGCGAGGCGCGTTTGTTTGTATAACGACTGAGGCCGTCGAATCGCCCGTGTCTCAGCCGACACCAATCTAAAATGAATACACAAAAGCATATTGCAGGACACATCCACGGATAATAACCGCATGCACCGGCGGAAAAAACTCGTCCTGTCCACCACCAGTGGTGCAGCCCACCCGCTCATGCCCGGTGCCCCTGCCGAAAGAGATTGGATCAAGTCTGGACCCCTGTTGCCCCCAGCTGTTGCCCCCATCAGATTCGTGGCGGTTTCGGCACGTTATTGCGAGGACATCCTCCGGGAAATAAGGCGTTTACGTCACGGTGATCAGCAGGTGCACAGCTGAGCATTTTGAATCTGTAAGATTGGCACTATTCAGGCAGTTGGCAACGACAATGTTAATTCGACAGGCAATATCAAATTCGACAGGCAATATCAAACCACGGTTAGTAAACGCTTGAATTCGATTGTGAACCGGTGCTGTGAACTCAACTCGACAACCCGCGATTTGAACCTAGCAGGCCGCAGTAAAAGCCTTTGATTCATTTAAACATCGGCCTCTATAATTGTGAGGATACATATCCCATGCAAGTCAAGGGGTGAAGCTCCTCGGACACTGTCAACGTCACCACACCCCTAGAGGTATATAGCAGCGCCCTCGCTTGACAGCTCGACATGCACCCAAACCTCTCTGTCATCTGCGACCCCTGCCACGTTCAGCCTCGCCACCTGCCTCAGGTAGCCCCATGCCAGCAGAGCTTCGGCCACAGCCAGAGCCTACACCCGACTACCCGAGTCTGTCTCGTCTTTTCAAGGGCAGACGCTTCGAGCGACTTGGGCAGCGAACTTGATATCGACACGTTCATGTCTTCATTCATTTTCGGCGGAATGTGGCGTGTGTGCAAGCGGACGGACGGACTGAGCGATACGACGCGATGCGGGAGTGACTGAGCGAGACACTTCGTCGGGGTTTGGGCTTACCAGCCAGGAGCTGCCTCAGGTCAAGCATCGCTTTCCCTCAGACACCCTCGAAGCACAATGTCACCCTCATAATGCAATTTACACAGGCTGGTTACACATAGCGTTCCGCTATCATGGAAGATACGAATCGGAAGATACACTCTTTCCGAATGAAGAGTCCAAGGGATCCAGCGGGCATGCATCGTCGAGGTCGAAGTGGCTGCTGCAGCACTGATGAGACTCTCTTGAAGCCGATTCTACAAGCTCAGCGAAGAAGGATCGTCCCCGATCCGAGGCATACGAGAACGCCCCCCCTTAGATTGTTTCTCTTGGCATGTATCATGCAGCATGCGCTGGCCCCGCCGGGCGACGCAGGCAAGCGTAGCAGGAATCACGGCAGTAGTTACGAACGTTTGGACATCAGTTTGGACTGGCGATCGAGACAGAAACCCATGCCAGCACAGCTGACCATCAGCATGGGCGAAATGACCGCCATGCCAGCCATGCATGGGCCACATATGTGGGCCAGAGATCAACTGTAGCTACCCCTGCTGCAGCTGCAGATGAGCTGGCATCGGGCAAGCAGTTGGTGATTACAGCTGCTGTCAATGAGCTGGCGTATGCTGCTGATCTGGCAGCGGGCAAGAGGTCACATCCAGCTGTCACCGCTGTTGTTGCTGCCGCTGCTGATGACGAGCTGGCTGCCGGCACGAGGCCGTCTCTAGCTGCTAATGCTGTTGCCGATGAGGAGGGGGAGGAGCGGGCTGCCGGCACGAGGCCAGCTCTAGCTGTCGCTGCCGCTGCTGATGACGAGCTGGCTGCTGGCACGAGGCCGACCCTAGCAGCTGATGCTGCTGATGACGACGAGCTCGCTGTTGGCACGAGGTCGGCTTTATCTGCCGTTGTTGCTGCTGCTGCTGCTGCTGCTGATGATGATGATGATGATGATGAGCTGGTAGCAGGCACGAGGTCGGCTCTATCTGCTGCTTCTGCTGCTGATGATGATGACCTGGCAGCTGCTGACGAGCTGGCAACCGCTGCTAGTCAGTCATCTGCTGCTGAGCTGGCAGATGGATCCCAAGTCAAGGCCTCTCCCAGAATCTACGTGTACCCCTGCTCAAAATCCTTCCGGGACTTCCCGCGCGTCTCGTATGTCAATATGTACAGGTGTGTGGGTGCAGGCTTTCAGTTTCCTTGGAGCAGGGTTCCCGGTACGGTCAAACCCCTGGGTCAAACGGTAAGAAAATGGCCTACACAGTGCTTTCACGGTACAATCTTCTTAAACAGTGCGGTATGGCACGGTAAACAGTCTGAGATTTGAGCTCAAACAGCCGTACTGGGTAAACCTGCCCTGGACGTTACAGTCCACCCCAGACGTTACAATCCACCCCAAGGGTGACAGTCCACCCCAGAGGCGTCAATCCACTCCAAAGGTGACAATCCACCTCGGAGGTGTCAATCCACTCCAGAGGTGACAGTCCATCCAAGAGGGTACTGTCCACCCCAAGGGTGACAGTCCACCCCAGAGGTTACAACCCACCCCAGAGGTTACAACCCACCCCAGAGGTTGCAGTCTGCGCAGTTGATGGCGTAGTTTCGTTGCTATGGATCTCTTTAATGCTGGCGTGTACTGATATTCCACACGGGCTTCCTTGCTTGCTGCTCCCAGCTGCCAAAAGCAAAATGCTTATTGCTTGCTGCTCCCAGCCATGAAACCAAACACCTCACATGCTCCCCACCCCGCACGTAGCCTTGACACAAGCTCCCGTGTCTCCCATCTTTCTTTTTCACTTCCGCGCATACCGCTCCCAGCCATAAAATCAATCACCTTGCATGCACCCCGCCCCGCCTGCAGCCTCGAAATGAGCTTCTGTGTATACTGCTCCCAGCCTTTTATAAAACCAAACACCTTGCATGCACCCCACCCCGCCTGCAGCCTCGAAATGAGCTTCTGTGTGTACTGCTCCCAGCCTTTTATAAAACCAAACACCTTGCACGCTCCCCACCCCGCCTGCAGCCTCGAAATGAGCTTCTGTGTGTACTGCTCCCAGCCTTTTGATAAACCAAACACCTTGCACGCTCCCCACCCCGCCTGCAGCCTCGAAATGAGCTTCTGTGTATACTGCCCCCAGCCTTTTATAAAACCAAACACCTTGCACGCTCCCCACCCCGCCTGCAGCCTCGAAATGAGCTTCTGTGTGTACTGCCCCCAGCCTTTTATAAAACCAAACACCTTGCACGCTCCCCACCCCGCCTGCAGCCTCGAAATGAGCTTCTGTGTATACTGCCCCCAGCCTTTTATAAAACCAAACACCTTGCACGCTCCCCACCCCGCCTGCAGCCTCGAAATGAGCTTCTGTGTGTACTGCTCCCAGCCTTTTATAAAACCAAACACCTTGCATGCACCCCACCCCGCCTGCAGCCTCGAAATGAGCTTCTGTGTGTACTGCTCCCAGCCTTTTATAAAACCAAACACCTTGCACGCTCCCCACCCCGCCTGCAGCCTCGAAATGAGCTTCTGTGTATACTGCTCCCAGCCTTTTATAAAACCAAACACCTTGCACGCTCCCCACCCCGCCTGCAGCCTCGAAATGAGCTTCTGTGTGTACTGCTCCCAGCCTTTTATAAAACCAAACACCTTGCACGCTCCCCACCCCGCCTGCAGCCTCGAAATGAGCTTCTGTGTGTACTGCTCCCAGCCTTTTATAAAACCAAACACCTTGCACGCTCCCCACCCCGCCTGCAGCCTCGAAATGAGCTTCTGTGTGTACTGCTCCCAGCCTTTTATAAAACCAAACACCTTGCACGCTCCCCACCCCGCCTGCAGCCTCGAAATGAGCTTCTGTGTGTACTGCTCCCAGCCTTTTATAAAACCAAACACCTTGCACGCTCCCCACCCCGCCTGCAGCCTCGAAATGAGCTTCTGTGTATACTGCCCCCAGCCTTTTATAAAACCAAACACCTTGCACGCTCCCCACCCCGCCTGCAGCCTCGAAATGAGCTTCTGTGTGTACTGCTCCCAGCCTTTTATAAAACCAAACACCTTGCATGCACCCCACCCCGCCTGCAGCCTTGAAATGAGCTTCTGTGTGTACTGCTCCCAGCCTTTTATAAAACCAAACACCTTGCACGCTCCCCACCCCGCCTGCAGCCTCGAAATGAGCTTCTGTGTGTACTGCTCCCAGCCTTTTATAAAACCAAACACCTTGCACGCTCCCCACCCCGCCTGCAGCCTCGAAATGAGCTTCTGTGTGTACTGCCCCCAGCCTTTTATAAAACCAAACACCTTGCACGCTCGCCACCCCGCCTGCAGCCTCGAAATGAGCTTCTGTGTATACTGCTCCCAGCCTTTTATAAAACCAAACACCTTGCACGCTCCCCACCCCGCCTGCAGCCTCGAAATGAGCTTCTGTGTGTACTGCTCCCAGCCTTTTATAAAACCAAACACCTTGCACGCTCCCCACCCCGCCTGCAGCCTCGAAATGAGCTTCTGTGTGTACTGCTCCCAGCCTTTTATAAAACCAAACACCTTGCACGCTCCCCACCCCGCCTGCAGCCTCGAAATGAGCTTCTGTGTGTACTGCTCCCAGCCTTTTATAAAACCAAACACCTTGCACGCTCCCCACCCCGCCTGCAGCCTCGAAATGAGCTTCTGTGTGTACTGCCCCCAGCCTTTTATAAAAACAAACACCTTGCATGCACCCCACCCCGCCTGCAGCCTCGAAATGAGCTTCTGTGTATACTGCTCCCAGCCTTTTATAAAACCAAACACCTTGCACGCTCCCCACCCCGCCTGCAGCCTCGAAATGAGCTTCTGTGTATACTGCCCCCAGCCTTTTATAAAACCAAACACCTTGCACGCTCCCCACCCCGCCTGCAGCCTCGAAATGAGCTTCTGTGTGTACTGCCCCCAGCCTTTTATAAAACCAAACACCTTGCACGCTCCCCACCCCGCCTGCAGCCTCGAAATGAGCTTCTGTGTATACTGCTCCCAGCCTTTTATAAAACCAAACACCTTGCACGCTCCCCACCCCGCCTGCAGCCTCGAAATGAGCTTCTGTGTGTACTGCTCCCAGCCTTTTATAAAACCAAACACCTTGCACGCTCCCCACCCCGCCTGCAGCCTCGAAATGAGCTTCTGTGTGTACTGCTCCCAGCCTTTTATAAAACCAAACACCTTGCACGCTCCCCACCCCGCCTGCAGCCTCGAAATGAGCTTCTGTGTATACTGCTCCCAGCCTTTTATAAAACCAAACACCTTGCATGCACCCCACCCCGCCTGCAGCCTCGAAATGAGCTTCTGTGTGTACTGCCCCCAGCCTTTTATAAAACCAAACACCTTGCACGCTCCCCACCCCGCCTGCAGCCTCGAAATGAGCTTCTGTGTGTACTGCCCCCAGCCTTTTATAAAACCAAACACCTTGCACGCTCGCCACCCCGCCTGCAGCCTCGAAATGAGCTTCTGTGTATACTGCTCCCAGCCTTTTATAAAACCAAACACCTTGCACGCTCGCCACCCCGCCTGCAGCCTCGAAATGAGCTTCTGTGTATACTGCTCCCAGCCTTTTATAAAACCAAACACTTTGCACGCTCCCCACCCCGCCTGCAGCCTCGAAATGAGCTTCTGTGTGTACTGCTCCCAGCCTTTTATAAAACCAAACACTTTGCACGCTCCCCACCCCGCCTGCAGCCTCGAAATGAGCTTCTGTGTGTACTGCTCCCAGCCTTTTATAAAACCAAACACCTTGCACGCTCCCCACCCCGCCTGCAGCCTCGAAATGAGCTTCTGTGTATACTGCTCCCAGCCTTTTATAAAACCAAACACCTTGCACGCTCCCCACCCCGCCTGCAGCCTCGAAATGAGCTTCTGTGTATACTGCCCCCAGCCTTTTATAAAACCAAACACCTTGCACGCTCCCCACCCCGCCTGCAGCCTCGAAATGAGCTTCTGTGTGTACTGCCCCCAGCCTTTTATAAAACCAAACACCTTGCACGCTCCCCACCCCGCCTGCAGCCTCGAAATGAGCTTCTGTGTGTACTGCCCCCAGCCTTTTATAAAACCAAACACCTTGCACGCTCCCCACCCCGCCTGCAGCCTCGAAATGAGCTTCTGTGTGTACTGCTCCCAGCCTTTTATAAAACCAAACACCTTGCACGCTCCCCACCCCGCCTGCAGCCTCGAAATGAGCTTCTGTGTGTACTGCCCCCAGCCTTTTATAAAACCAAACACCTTGCATGCACCCCACCCCGCCTGCAGCCTCGAAATGAGCTTCTGTGTGTACTGCTCCCAGCCTTTTATAAAACCAAACACCTTGCACGCTCCCCACCCCGCCTGCAGCCTCGAAATGAGCTTCTGTGTATACTGCCCCCAGCCTTTTATAAAACCAAACACCTTGCACGCTCCCCACCCCGCCTGCAGCCTCGAAATGAGCTTCTGTGTGTACTGCTCCCAGCCTTTTATAAAACCAAACACCTTGCACGCTCCCCACCCCGCCTGCAGCCTCGAAATGAGCTTCTGTGTGTACTGCTCCCAGCCTTTTATAAAACCAAACACCTTGCACGCTCCCCACCCCGCCTGCAGCCTCAAAATGAGCTTCTGTGTGTACTGCTCCCAGCCTTTTATAAAACCAAACACCTTGCACGCTTCCCACCCCGCCTGCAGCCTCGAAATGAGCTTCTGTGTGTACTGCTCCCAGCCTTTTATAAAACCAAACACCTTGCACGCTCCCCACCCCGCCTGCAGCCTCGAAATGAGCTTCTGTGTGTACTGCCCCCAGCCTTTTATAAAACCAAACACCTTGCACGCTCCCCACCCCGCCTGCAGCCTCGAAATGAGCTTCTGTGTGTACTGCTCCCAGCCTTTTATAAAACCAAACACCTTGCACGCTCCCCACCCCGCCTGCAGCCTCGAAATGAGCTTCTGTGTGTACTGCTCCCAGCCTTTTATAAAACCAAACACCTTGCACGCTCCCCACCCCGCCTGCAGCCTCGAAATGAGCTTCTGTGTGTACTGCCCCCAGCCTTTTATAAAACCAAACACCTTGCACGCTCCCCACCCCGCCTGCAGCCTCGAAATGAGCTTCTGTGTGTACTGCTCCCAGCCTTTTGATAAACCAAACACCTTGCACGCTCCCCACCCCGCCTGCAGCCTCGAAATGAGCTTCTGTGTATACTGCCCCCAGCCTTTTATAAAACCAAACACCTTGCACGCTCCCCACCCCGCCTGCAGCCTCGAAATGAGCTTCTGTGTGTACTGCCCCCAGCCTTTTATAAAACCAAACACCTTGCACGCTCCCCACCCCGCCTGCAGCCTCGAAATGAGCTTCTGTGTGTACTGCCCCCAGCCTTTTATAAAACCAAACACCTTGCACGCTCCCCACCCCGCCTGCAGCCTCGAAATGAGCTTCTGTGTGTACTGCTCCCAGCCTTTTATAAAACCAAACACCTTGCATGCACCCCACCCCGCCTGCAGCCTCGAAATGAGCTTCTGTGTATACTGCCCCCAGCCTTTTATAAAACCAAACACCTTGCACGCTCCCCACCCCGCCTGCAGCCTCGAAATGAGCTTCTGTGTATACTGCTCCCAGCCTTTTATAAAACCAAACACCTTGCACGCTCCCCACCCCGCCTGCAGCCTCGAAATGAGCTTCTGTGTGTACTGCCCCCAGCCTTTTATAAAACCAAACACCTTGCACGCTCCCCACCCCGCCTGCAGCCTCGAAATGAGCTTCTGTGTGTACTGCCCCCAGCCTTTTATAAAACCAAACACCTTGCACGCTCCCCACCCCGCCTGCAGCCTCGAAATGAGCTTCTGTGTGTACTGCTCCCAGCCTTTTATAAAACCAAACATCTTGCACGCTCCCCACCCCGCCTGCAGCCTCGAAATGAGCTTCTGTGTGTACTGCTCCCAGCCTTTTATAAAACCAAACACCTTGCACGCTCCCCACCCCGCCTGCAGCCTCGAAATGAGCTTCTGTGTATACTGCTCCCAGCCTTTTATAAAACCAAACACCTTGCACGCTCCCCACCCCGCCTGCAGCCTCGAAATGAGCTTCTGTGTATACTGCCCCCAGCCTTTTACAAAACCAAACACCTTGCACGCTCCCCACCCCGCCTGCAGCCTCGAAATGAGCTTCTGTGTATACTGCTCCCAGCCTTTTATAAAACCAAACACCTTGCACGCTCCCCACCCCGCCTGCAGCCTCGAAATGAGCTTCTGTGTATACTGCTCCCAGCCTTTTATAAAACCCCTCACCCCCCCACCCCCCACCCCCCACCCCCCTCATCCCCCCTTGCCCCCCTCACCCCTCTCACCCCCCCCCCCTCATCCCCCCTCACACCTCACACCTCACCCCCCCCCTCACCCCTCTCACCCCCCCCACCCCCCTCATCCCCCCCCACCCCCCTCACCCCTCTCACCCCCCCCCCCTCATCCCCCCTCAGGCCCTCACCCCTCTCACCCCCCCCCCCTCATCCCCCCTTGCCCCCCTCACCCCTCTCACCCCCCCCCCCTCCCCCTCATCCCCCCTCATCCCCCCTCGCCCCCCTCACCCCTCTCACCCCCCCCCCCCCCTCATCCCCCCTCAGGCCCTCACCCCTCACCCCCCCCACCCCCCTCATCCCCCCTCGCCCCCCTCACCCCTCTCACTCCCCCCCCCTCATCCCCCCTCGCCCCCCTCACCCCTCTCACCCCCCCCCTCATCCCCCCTCAGGCCCTCACCCCTCTCACCCCCCCCCCTCATCCCCCCTCGCCCCCCTCACCCCTCTCACCCCCCCCCCTCATCCCCCCTCGCCCCCCTCACCCCTCTCACTCCCCCCCCCTCATCCCCCCTCGCCCCCCCCCTCCTCATCCCCCTCTCACCCCCCCCCCCCCTCATCCCCCCTCACCCCCCTCACCCCTCTCACCCCCTCCACCCCCCTCATCCCCCCTCGCCCCCCTCACCCCTCTCACCCCCCCCCACCCCCCTCATCCCCCCTCGCCCCCCTAACCCCAGTACGAACACGAAATTATCTAAAAGACAGCGAGTGAAAAAACAGCGACCCCCCTGGAAAAGCAACCGACACACAAGTACACAAACACAGGCCAGTGGCATGGGAATGGACCCCATAGTGATGAGGATAGCCACATCAGATGTATCTGGCCGGCGCTCCGGTGGACAAGGCTTTCGACTCGACCAGCGCAGCATCCTTTCTGTCTCCTAAGAAAGATTTTACATCTTTTCCTCTGCATGCTGCCGCGTCATTACGTGTGCCTGGCTGCTGTTCTGGTGGAGATAGCCTTAGATATGATCAGCGTAGCATCCTTTCTGCCTCTTAATAAAGCTTTTACCCTTTTTATTTTTTGCGCTGCCGCCTCATCAGATGTGTCTGCCTGCTGTTCTGGTGGCATAAGCCAGGGGGACGGGCCTTTGACATGACCAGCCTAGTCTTCTTCCTGTCTCCTAATCTTCCTGACTTCGAATGATGCCATTTGCCCTTTTCTACTACCTCATCAGATGTATCTGGCTGCTGTTCTGATGGCGGAAGCCAGGGGGGCGGGCCTTCGACAATGCAAGGTTCACATTATTTCTAACTCCTAGGGCATATTTTTGTTCTTTCGACATGGCCAGCTGAGCATTAACTAATGACGCCTTTCGCCCTTCCGTACTTGTCTCCTCATCAGATGTGTGTGGCCCCTGTTCTGGTGGCGGAAGCCGGGGGGACGGGCTTTCGACATGACCATGTGCGTTCTGAGGTACCGTAAGGCCGGCTGGCGCCGTCCAAGGCTGGACCTGCAGGCCTGCACCATGCAGTGCGATGATCTGGAGCAGCCGTGGAGCATCCATGCACATGCCAACAGAGAAGGATGACGTGTGAATGCATCCCTTGGGTTGTAAGGTAGTCTGGCGCCATCAGCGACTGGACCTGCAGGCCTGCACCATGCAGTGCGATGATCTGGAGCAGCCGTGGAGCATCCATGCACATCCCAACAGAGAAGGATGACGTGTGAATGCATCCCTTGGGTTGTAAGGTGGTCTGGCGCCATCAGCGACTGGACCTGGACCTGCAGGCATGCAACATGCGGTGCTATGTTGGGGAGCAGTCGTGGAGCATCTGTGCGCAGACCAGCAGAGCACCATGACAAGCACTTTACCCATAACCTGAAGCCGTAGGTTGTAAAGGTGTTCAGTGCCGACAGCGGCTGGGTCTTTGGGGGGGATGCCTTCTTGCCTGCACTGCACGGCGCGCCGCAGCGGAGCAGCTATGGAGCATCCAATGACTCCATGCGCCCGACGCCAAACACTTTATTTTATTGATTTGCTCAGATTTCCGTAGGCCAGGCTGTGACCAAGAGTGTGTGAGGGGGGGGGGGGTACAAAGTACAAGGGGGTACCCTGACAGAGGAGGGGGAGACCCACTGCTGGCACTCCTGCGTGGTTTTCAATTCAAGCCCATCAGGCTTCCTTTGTTTCATTTACTTTATAATTTTTTGAGGAGTGTGTCACAGTGTTTTCGTTCCCTGGAGAATGCTGTCCTAGATTATTTTGTGCTTGTGAATCGGTTTGCGGGCACATGTCCCATGCATCATTTGCCATTCTCCGTTGGACTGTAAAAATCGTGAGATCCCAACTCAAGTCATCAGGTTTGGTCTCCAAGGCGTCCTGTTTTTATGGCCTCAGGGTCATGTCGCGTGCCAATCTGGTGTAGCGCGCTATAATGATCGACGGCACCGCGATGCCATACATTACCTTCCCATGCCAGCATATATTAGGAAACTTCAGCTACAGTTAAGCAACACTTCAGCTACAGTCCAGCAGCATTCAAGCCACCGCCCAACAACACCTCAGCTACAGTCCAGCAACACCTCAGCTACAGTTCGGCAAAACCTCAGGTACGGTTCGGCAACATCTCAGCTACAGTTCAGCAACACCTCAGCTACGGTTTGGCAACACTTCAGCTACAGTTCAGCTTTTCTGACGCGTGTCTACACTGCGCGTGTTGGTGTGCTAATTGTTACTTTCTATGTTTCCTGGATTCCATTACTTGGGAGTAGTCGCACTTCCATTGGCTACTACATAGCTGCCTGACTTTCATCAGACATTCTTATTGTCTCACAAGAAATCCGACCACGGTATTTTTAGGAAGTACGTGAAAATATTCTCCCTGAGCTTTCTAACTTTCTTCCTGAGTTTGCTTAAGCACGTCCTGAACCTGCCAAGGCGCCTCCATTTCAGGCGCCTTCCGTGAGGTTGGAATTTAGCTTCACAAGCAACGGCCTTTGGGACATCGTGGATCAGTCAAGCCTTGCTGCGAGGTCCATTGACAGAGGTGAAATGTTGTGACGTTCCTACAGTCCAGCGGGGCATCACATTGATGCATGGGGAAGGGGCCTGGAAACCGCTTCAAGAACAAATAAACAAGGACAGTGAGCAAAAAATTAAAAAAACAGCGCCCCCCCTTGGCATGCAACTCACACACGGCCACAGCCCACAGGCGAGTGGCACGGGAAATCGCTATCATAAAATCGAGATTGCAAAACTGAAATGGCTGACTCCTCGAGCCTATCGACGGAAATTCGAGCACCTATGAAACAGGCCCTGAATTGCAAGCCCCAGCGAACTGGAACTTGGGTCAATCCCTAAACCCTAAACCCTTGGGCCAAAGCTCGTACCGAGCCATCAGCTCCTCAGAAGACATATCACCCCAGATGGTAACACCGTTTTCTTTCACCTCTTGCCTTCAGTTCCTTTTACTCCCGGCCAGGCAGTCGGGCGTCCATGCGGCCAAGCCTGTTCAGCCTGGCCCAGAGGTGTAATGTCATCGGCCCTTGCCAGCCTGATGTGGAACTGTCTGACGCACACGATGCCACGTCTGATATGACAGCGCTCCAATGATACATCACATGCATGGTCATCTTTAGGCCTAAAGGAACCACCACTCAATCATTTGAGGTGCTTCAGCTGCTTACGCTTCAGCTGCATACCGGGCTACGTCGGACAGGCAAGTGCTTCATCCACACTTCAGCCACATCTCGGTTCAAGGAGGACTGTTGCTGCAAACCCTTTTGACGGGTCTGGCGAGGGCAGATTTATCTGCAGCACGCAGCAACTGTAACGCTGAACGAAGATTGGGCAGCGTTTTGTTGTCTGGCTTTTTCTGATCAAAGAAAGCATGGTTCATTTCACGATCGGTGCCCAGGACCTTGGGCGTGTGCTGTACATGGCCATGCATCACGGCTCATAGAGATCTGTACGTCAATAAACCCCAAACCTGGGTCTCATGAGCTATTTTGTCCAAATATCTATGGTTCCATTTCGTAAGCGGTGTTTAATATATCCATTTAGGCTCATCTGCACTCTCCACAGCTCTTCGCCCATCCTGTGCATTTATTAATTCATGGAGCGTTCTGATTTCTTTGGTCACTTCTGGTCACACAAACCCCAGTTCACGAACATCAGTGCCTTATTCTTTCATCATCTTATTCATTGGCCGATATTTTTTTGATGTCTTCGGGTTTGGCAACGCCACCAATACACCACCACCAGATCAGCGACACAACTGCATTTATTTATTCAGTGATTTATTTCCCATTATTATTTATATATTCAGGTCTGGTGACACCAGGCTTAGAGCTCCATCCTGCCCGCCGGCACGCTGGTGGATATAAACATGGGACCTCTCATGGCTAAGGGCAAGGTTGCAGGATCGGAGGAAATTGTTTGTGACATTCAGCACCTCTCCGACCTCTGCACCTCCCCGCCCACGCTTGCACTCGGTTTCATTCCCCTCTTTTCTTTTCTTTAACTGCTGATTTTGCCACTTGCTGGTCAACGTTTGGTCCCAATCAGCCCAGTGGTGACCCACTGGTCGCCCAGTGGCCTGCCAATGGTGCTTGTCCCTCGCACACACAATTAAACATCGAGGTGCGCGTTCTTTATCAATGTGAAAATACAAAACCGGTACCGGTATTGCCATCATATAATACACATGCCAACAAGCACAGTCAAAAAATCAGGTTTGGAGGAAGGAAGGAAAACGGGAGCGGGGAAAGCCCCTAAAATATGCATTCATCCCCCCTAGTAAATGAGGTCGTGTCATCGTTAGAGTCTTGCAAAATCTTCGATTAAGCAGCAGGGAACCAACAAGGCCCTTGCCACCAGCTCTGCTCAAATGCGTATTGGCCGTCAAAAAATCATTGGGGTTGAAAATGAAATCCAGTCTGTCAGTCTTCAGCTCGCCGACTAAGCGTTCTTTTAATAGAATAACAGTGCAGGGCTGGGGCTGAGGGGTGCTACAGCATGGGAAGGCATGCAAGCCTTGGTCCGCACATTTCAGGTCCATGCATTCATGCCGGTGTTTCTTTTTCGTGACCCAGCTACATTCCAGCTACAATCGGGCCTATTGTAATGGACCTAGCGTTGGCCGCCGCGCCGCCGCAGCAAAGCGTGAGCCCAGCGCTGGCTGCCGCGGCGCCTCGTCTCTCGCTATGAACCCAGTGCTGGCCGCCGCAGCAAAGCGTGAGCCCAGCGCTGGCTGCCGCGGCGCCTCGTCTCTCGCTATGAACCCAGTGCGGGCCGTCGCAGCAAAGCGTGAGCCCAGCGCTGGCTGCCGCGGCGCCTCATCTCTCGCTATGAACCCAGTGCGGGCCGCCGCAGCAAAGCGTGAGCCCAGCGCTGGCTGCCGCGGCGCCTCGTCTCTCGCTATGAACCCAGTGCTGGCCGCCGCAGCAAAGCGTGAGCCCAGCGCTGGCTGCCGCGGCGCCTTGTCTCTCGCTATGAACCCAGTGCGGGCCGCCGCAGCAAAGCGTGAGCCCAGCGCTGGCTGCCGCGGCGCCTCGTCTCTCGCTCCGAACCCAGTGCTGGCCGCCGCAGCAAAGCGTGAGCCCAGCGCTGGCTGCCGCGGCGCCTCGTCTCTCGCTATGAACCCAGTGCGGGCCGCCGCAGCAAAGCGTGAGCCCAGCGCTGGCTGCCGCGGCGCCTCGTCTCTCGCTCCGAACCCAGTGCTGGCCGCCGCAGCAAAGCGTGAGCCCAGCGCTGGCTGCCGCGGCGCCTCGTCTCTCGCTATGAACCCAGTGCTGGCCGCCGCAGCAAAGCGTGAGCCCAGCGCTGGCTGCCGCGGCGCCTCGTCTCTCGCTCCGAACCCAGTGTGGGCCGCCGCAGCAAAGCGTGAGCCCAGCGCTGGCTGCCGCGGCGCCTCGTCTCTCGCTATGAACCCAGTGCGGGAGGACTTTGTAAAGTGCAAGCAAAACAACTTCTGCTAGGCCCAGCTCAACACTCGGCCGCGTAGGGGGCTGGTAGGGGATCAGCAAGCTCAATTCCAGCTACTCATCCCAGCCCTAAACTCTAAACCCTCATACACCAGCTCCAATCACGCGTAATTGACAGAACTCTCGTACGTGGGTACCATATACTTGATGTTGATGAACGCGTCGTCACCTCCCTTCTGCTCAAACAGCGACAGCGTGTCGGCTACCAGCTCGCCGAGGCAGTCGTAGTTCTTCTGGCCGTAGTCAATCCCGTCGCCGAGGTTCTTGTTCCAGTTCTTGTACAGGTTGAAGATGGGGAGGATCTGCCGGTAATACGGCACCAGCGCCTCGCCGACCAGGTCCGCGGCCACCACGAGCTTCTGCAGCAGCTGCAGCGTGACGCACATCACGCTCTGGTCGCGCGTGTTGAGCGCGGTCTTGATCGGGATGATGAGCTGCGGGATGACCGGCAGGATCTTGGAGCCTCCGGCCTTGAGCATGTCCTCAACACCCTTGACCGCCAGGAAGCGGTAGGGCTCCTGGTTCTCGCGGATGCCGTCAAAGAAGATGGGCAGGTAGTGGTGGTAGTCCAGCTTCTCGATGTCCACCTGGGGGAACGGAAGGCAAGGCAGAGCCGCATTGGTTCAAATTCAAATTCAAATTTGAGGGTTACACAGGCAGGTGGCGAGTGCATGAGAAGATGAGCAAGCGGTGGCGGCCTAAGGAAGTCCCTTCTCAATGCGCAACTGGGGTAGGTCTGGTTGTAGGCGCGTCGCATACAGGCCTGAACATAATTGTGAACTTGAACTCAGGCCGAGGGCGGCAACAGTATGCTAGCATGATGCACATGCTTTCCTCTTAGCCTTCTTAGGTGCATGGCAGTCACCAACAATGCCTCTCCCATGCATGCATGCATATGCATGCATGGCCCACCATGGCCTGCAAGCCATGCACCACCATAAGTGTGATAAATTACTCTTACCGGCAGAACATGGCATGGCTCATACTAATAGTGTTATAGTGCATGGCTCATACTAATAGTGCATGGCTCACACCACACAGCCTGTATAAATAAGCACACTCCTCCAATTCCCCCCTCCCCTTCCACCCTATCAGGCATACACTCCACCCACCTCCTCTTCCAACTCCCCACGTGCATCTTCCACCCTTCCACACCTTTCAACTAACTCCCCCCCCCCCCCACCCGGTATCCTTACCCACCCCCCTCCACTCCTCACGGATACGCATTATATGCAGTGATATTGTTCGTCACACCTCCCACCCTCACAGATGCTCCCCCCGTACCCGCCCCTCTCCGTGTCTCAGTCATGCACCTTACTTCCACACGTCCACACTGCTCGCCCCCCTGCCACCCTCCCATGCTTATAACAGTGCATACCTGCTGGGCCTTGCTGGATGCTCGGCCGCGGGGACTGGTAGGGAATGACTAAGCTCAATTCCAGCTACCATGCACAGCCAGGACCATGGTGCAGGCATGCCACCCTCCCATGTGTATAGTCCCCCCTGGCTTCCCCCATTCCTGATGCGCACCTTCCATGCGATCACATTCTTCGTCCCTCTGTGATCAACCGCGATGGGCAGGTCACCGCGTTCATAAAATCGGCGGAAAGCCGAGTTGGGCGGGTTGAGGCGTCGCTTGTAGGCGCCGGCCTTGGGCGGGGAGGGCTTGAGCTCTGCGTCCCCGTCGAGGCGCTTCGTCTTGATCAGCGTGCCGTCGCCCTTTCTCATGTAGCCTTGCGGGTCTGGCTTGTCCGCGGGCAGCCTGGGCGGAGCACGCATGGGGTGATGCGTCAGCTGGGGCGGGGCGGGGTGGGGCAGGACTGAATTCGATATCTTCGCCCGGTCGGATGAAGCAAGGTTAGCTCTGTGACTTTTGAATCGTTAGGTTTGATGCATCACCTGTATGAGAGTGTAGACTTCGACCAGACTGGGAGCTCGTCTTTGGGGACGGCCATCCGTTTGTGCCCGCCCGCCCGCTCGATGCTGAGCTGAGTGGTGTCGAAGCACTGCGAGTTGCATGGGCGACAGGAGGAGTGCGATGAGCAGGGGGAGAAGAAGCAGAAGGATGAAGAGGACGGGCATGAATGCATGTGATCAGGACGGAGATCAATAGTCGCATGGAGAAATGCGGTAGGGGGGCGTTTGCGCACATGTCTGACATACGTCACGCCCGCAAACTGTTCATATCCAAACTCAAGACCTGCCTTTTAATGTGATTCAACTTACGCTGCCTGTGCCCCGGAGGTCGGTTGCCGCGGGTGCTTTCCCGGCAAGCTTGACATTTCGGTAGGAGCTGGTGAATAGCGTGCCTGCCACATCGGTGCTTAGGGGGTTTGCCATTATGAACTGACGGGATAAAAACAGGTGCACTTGGCAGCTACGAACGAAACCAGCCAGACGGGTATCGGAGAATGTGAGCCCGGCGGGTGGTAGCGGTCCCTTTATCGACAAATGGATTGCAGGCGCAAGTGATCCTTACCACAATGGAAATCGATGTGTATAAATTGATAAGAGACGTTGTTTGTCGTGGTGTATAATATATGGCAGGTGTAAGAAGATGTTCGAAGGGAATGCCGGGGGCCGTAAGCGGCTCGAGGTTCTAAGGATCCACGCGAATGCAGTGTGGACTCTCACTAACCGCACACAAGTGTGGAGCCCAACGCGTCCGTCGTAGATTACTCGGTGGGGGGGGCGTTCATGCAAACTCTTGCAATCATGCCGGCCAACCGTTAAGTCCTTCACGCTTGGCACATGCCTGCACGCATTATTATGTCTATGCATATCAACCAGCGCTAGTAATTGACTCTTGAGGCTGTATAGTTGACGTCATGGTTTCTGCCTTGTGCGCCTGCTTCAAGGGCAGTCAAGAGCAGGCAGCCAGGACTTCTAGTATCCCAACTCATGCAGATGACGCAGAACACGCTTCACCAGAGCACTCTTCCATCGCATCATTCGTATCCGCAAAGCCCACGCTGTCGAGCACATTACCGCTTCGCAACTCAGCTGGCACCTCCTCACGTCAGTTCTCCTTCCTGGCGTACAACTCCTCTAGCTTGCCCTGGACCAGTATCGGCGGGAAGAACCGAACCAGCGACCCGTTCCCCCGAGGCCAAGATCAGGACACTCCTACCTCGCAGCAAATAAACCCACAGCGCACGACAGCGGATGGCAAAGAGGAGGAAGTGCACAGGCTATCCAATACGCAACCTCACGCGGAAATAGCAGCTGCGGCAGCAGCAGAAGCAGCAGCCTGCCCTCCCGTGCCCCTCCCCACCCTCCCAGCCACTCCAGCGGTTGGGTACCGAGTGAGCGTTCCGAGTGACCCACTCTCGACCGACTCAACCGCACCTCCCAGTCCTGAGGCCACGCACGACGCGTACCTCACCTTCATCATCCCGCTCCTCGAGGAGCTCAACGCGCTCTCCGACGCCAAGAACAAGAAGTCGGTCATCCCCAAGTCCATGGCACTGCTCTGCGCCCGGCTGAACCTATCATGGGCTTCCCTCACCGCCTTCTCCTCCAGCGGCCGCCATCATCAGAGCCTCGGCGCCGCGTTCTCGCTGCACCGCGACACCCTCTCTCTCTGCCACCCCGCGTTCCTCGCATGCTTGGACTGCGGGGGCGCCATGCTGGGCGCATACGAACGGTCAACCAGCGGGCAGCAGCAGCTACATGCTTCAATGAGCCCCAAGGACGATTCACTGAGAGGCGGGCGCAGCATGCCACCCACCAGCAGCCGGCCAGTCAGCTTTGACTCCTTGACGCCGACCAACCACCCGGTAAGCCGCTGCGTATGCATGATGTCAGCATTGGGGAACGCATGGTTCTGTCGTTGAGGAATGCATGATATCAGCAATGGGGAATGCATGGTGCTGTCATTGAGGAATGCATGATGTCAGCATTGGGGAACGCATGGTGCTGTCATTGAGGAATGCATGACGCATGATGCCGGCATGGGGGAATGCATGACTCATGATGCCGGCATGGGGGAATGCATGACGCATGATGCCGGCATGGGGGAATGCATGACGCATGATGCCGGCATGGGGGAATGCATGACTCATGATGCCGGCATGGGGGAATGCATGAAGCATGATGCCGGCATGGGGGAATGCATGACGCATGATGCTGTCATTGAGGAATGCATGACGCATGATGCCGGCATGGGGGAATGCATGACGCGTGATGCCGGCTTGGGGGAATGCATGACGCATGATGCCGGCATGGGGGAATGCATGACGCATGATGCCGGCATGGGGGAATGCATGACGCGTGATGCCGGCATGGGGGAATGCATGACGCATGATGCCGGCATGGGGGAATGCATGACGCATGATGCCAGCATGGGGGGATGCATGATGCATGATGCCGGCATGGGGGGATGCACGACTCATGATGCCGGCATGGGGGAATGCATGACGCATGATGCCAGCATGGGGGAATGGATGACGCATGATGCCGGCATGGGGGGATGCATAACGCATGATGCCGGCATGGGGGAATGCACGAGGCCGGCATGGGGGAATGCATGACGCATGATGCATGCATGGATGAATATATGATATGCATGATGCATGCATGGGGGAATGCATGACGCGTGATGCCAGCATGGAGGAATATATGATATGCATGATGCATGCATGGGGGAATGCATGACGCATGATGCATGCATGGGGGAATGCATGATGCGTGATGCATGCATGGGGAATGCATGACGCTTGATGCCGGCATGGGGAATGCATGACGCGTGATGCATGCATGGGGAATGCATTCGTGATGCATGCATGTGGAATGCATGACGCGTGATGCATGCATGGGGAATGCATGACGCGTGATGCATGCATGGGGGAATGCATGATGCGTTATGCCAGCATGGGGGAATGCATGACGCATGATGCTGGCATGGGGAATGCATGACGCGTGATGCATGCATGGGGAATGCATGACTCATGATGCATGCATGGGGCAATGCATGTCGCCTGATGCCGTTTTGGGGGAATGCATGTCGCATGATGCCGGCATGGGGGAATGCATGACGCATGATGCTTGCATGGGGGAATGCATTCCCCTCTTGCTGCTCCCTCATCCTTTCATCCTGCTCTTCGCTCCTTGCTCCCTGCACCTCGATCTTCGCTCCTACGCCTATGCAATTGACCCAGCTACCCCCTCCCCGAACCTCTGCAGATCGAGGCCAGCGATGTTGCGGCCACCGAGCTCTCCCCGAGCCTCATTGCGCTGCAGTCCATGTCCGCCCCCAGCCAGCCGCTGAGCGGGTTGCTGAAGGACGATGCCTCCAATCTCGAGGAGCTGTATGCAGACTGGCAGGGTTTGATGCGTAGGTGAGCCCTAAACCTTAAACCCTAAAACATATACCCCAATTTTTGAACCGTTATCCTTGAAACATGTCTCCTTGGGTAAGACGGCTGTTCAACCATAGGCCCTTAAACTGAAACCCTTAACCCGTTCGGTAGGACGGCGAGTCAGCCCTAAACCCGTAATTCATTACCCTAAGCTCTGAACCCTTATCATGAAAAATGACTACTAGAGTAGGTTGGCAGGTCAGCTAGAAAGCCTAATCCAGGCTACTGATGGCCGACACGTAAATCATCATCTTTGAGCTCCGTGAGGACTAGTTGGGGGGCCTGATGCGCAAGTGAACCTTTTAAACCCTAAATCGTAAACCCTGTACCTGTTTCAATATCCCCCATTTGCATGGCCTCGGGTCTGATCCCGGCCAGTATTTCTGTATAAGGCGATTGGTAGCCATCAGCGACAAGCAGGGCAAAGAGTCGAAAGCAAGTCCGATTGGCCATTTTAGCCTGGCCACTATTATTCTTTTGCAAGGACTTCACATGTGTTAGACCGGCCGCCCAACCCTAGAACCCTGAGAAGCGAACACAGAAAAAAACAGCCCGGGTGCGCATGCATGCCACTCGCGAAAAGAAGTAGGCTTGCCGAATGCGAGTGTCCATGTTCACACTTTCCCACACCGTAGGCTCCTAGAAAAAAACAAGTGTACATTTTGAAATCAGAAACACTGAATCCGGTGCCCATGTTGCATCAACCTAATGCTTTGGAGTTGTCCCTCGTTGCATGGCATGGCCTCAAGCCCTTCCAGAATGTTGATTTTCCTCTCCAGTCGGCCAGACGCCAATCTAAAAAGATCTCAAGGGAAAATTGATATACCGGTACATGGTAGCTCCTGATGATATATATGGTACCGCATGTACGTCATACCGATACTGTTCATTTGATTTGCCTTCCCTCGGGTTTGCACGAATGATTTCTTTTAATGCTGCCCTCAAGGCAAATTATAAACCTGCCGGAAGTCTTAAATTTTGACTGAAAACCGGCATCGACAATCGATGAATAGCATATTCATGGATCCCTCAAACCCCAAACAAGGATAATTGTGAGGAAAGGCAAAGCAAACCTTCAGTACATATAACTGAAGGTTTATATGTAATAGTACCATATATAGTACCATTATAAAATTACAATGTACTCTTTAAACCCTGATGGATCCCCTGCACCCTCGACCCTGGTGTGCAGTCACGCATTGCGCTCGATCCTCAGCATCCCAGTGCACGGTCCCGAGGGTGCGCTGCTGGGATGTCTCACGCTGGGTGCCGCGGAGGGCACTTCGTGGAAGCAGCGTCCGTGGTACGATGGCCTGCAGCTGCTCAACGGCTGGGCCTCCTACATCTTCGCGCTGCACCGCCCAGCCGGCAG
Organism: Limnomonas spitsbergensis; assembly: GCA_037349105.1. Lineage (NCBI taxonomy): Eukaryota > Viridiplantae > Chlorophyta > Chlorophyceae > Chlamydomonadales > Limnomonas > Limnomonas spitsbergensis. Next base: position 1,685,028 of record JAYJMM010000090.1, on the reverse strand, counting down.
CATAGACTTTTTCGAGCGGCTGGGCGATGCCGGCAGCCTGAACGAGCTCGCCGACGGGATCGTCAACGCTCTGCCGTCTTTCAACCTCGGCGAGGAGCTCGGCGCGTGTCTCGACGCGCGGCTGGCGCTGCTGTCCTCCAGCCTGTCGCGCGCGCTGATCTTCTCGGGCAAGGCCGAGGACGGGCACTGCATCGAGGGCGCGGAGCTGCTCAGCCAGATGGCGGCCGGCGGCGGCTTGCGGACGCCGGTTGTCATGCGCGTTCACCGTATGCTACCGCCGTCGGCGAAACGCAGCTCAGCAGGGATTGGGGGCCGCGGACTCCTGCTCAGCCGCAGAAGCTCCCTGTCTGTGGCTGGCACTACTGCCGCCGCAGCTACCGCAGCGGTAGCTAAGGAGGAGCCGCCATCCCCCGTGAGCCCGCGCTTATCTTTCGCCTCGCCTTCTCCGTTTGCGGCGTGCCGGCCGCCCAGCGGCGGCGGCGCGGCGGCAGCGGCAGCCGCCGACGCCGCCGACGATCGCAAAGAGGACTCGTTTGCTTCGGCAGTGATGTGCTTGCGTGCGTCGATCAGCGCTAATATGGCGCAGAAAGTGGCTCAGACCAACTCTGCACCGACGTCGAGCGACAGCACGGCGGCGCCGGAAGCAGCGCCGCAGCTGCTGCCCAGCAGCGCCGGGGCCTCGGCCTCGCTGCACATCGAAACGTGCAGTTCCAACATCGGGATAGGGACGATGGGAGCGGAGACCGTCGCGATCGGATTTGCGGGCGCATTAGCCCCACTCTTGAAGTCTAAGACGGCATCGTCGCTGGCAGAAACCCTGAGACGTATCGAGCGCCGGAGGAGCGAGGCTAAGGCCCCATTGGCGTCTCAGGTGCACTAAAATGGAACCGGCACTGAAGCCGTAAACCCTAACCCCACGCCCTACAACTCAAGCCCCGAACCCTTAACTCAAGCCCTAAACCCTATTCACAAGCTCTAAACTCATCACTTAAGCCCTAAACCGCAAGTCCTGAACCCTGAACAGTACGCGCACCGGGCTCAAACCTTAACCAAACACTAAATTACAAACCCTGTCTCCGAAGGACTGTTAGGGAGCTGATCCTTAACCTCTTACCGTAATCCCTGAAAGGCCAAGTCTTCAGCTCTAGTCCCTTGTCTGTAAACCCTCAATTCCTAGCTTCACAATTGTGAACCCTCAACACTACAGCATTTACCGTCAGCCCTAGTCCCCAATTGTTCACACCTCAACCCTCAGCTACCACCCCTCAACAATTGTTCACACCTCAACCCTCAGCTACCACCCCTTGGCAATTGTTCACACCTCAACCCTCAGCTACCACCCCTCGGCAATTGTTCACACCTCAACCCTCAGCTACCACCCCTCGACAATTGTCCCTAAAATGTTAAAACCCTCATCCCTAAGCCCTGAACCCTGCACTCCTGCCCTTTTTTGATCTTATCAAAGTTTGGTTTCAACATGCCCTCTTCCAACTCATGAGAGGGCAAGTTCAGATTCTGAGAGAGCCGACGGCACTCCCAAGCACTTCAACTGATGTTTGAACGTGTACCCAATCTCAAACTGAAGTTTCAAAGTACCGTACGTCCGTACCCAAACTGAAGTTTGAACGTGCCCTCTCCTCACCCCTCAGGTGGAGGGCGAGTTCAGCCCTAACGAGAGCCGCCAGCGCTTCAGCTTCACTTACTGCTGTTTGAATGTACCCAAACTGGAAGTTGAGCGTACCCCAACTGACATTATAACTGGCCCTCTTCCGACCCATTCGGTCGATGGCAAGTTCAGCCTCTACCAGACCCGCCGGCGCTCTCATGCACCCAAAATTATGCTCGAATATGTACCCCAACTGAAGTTTGAAAGTGCCCTGTTCCGGCCCCTCTGGTGGAGGGTGAGTTCAGCCTTTAGAGATCCGCCTGCGCCCTCGAACACCCAAACCTGTGTTTGGGCGTGTACCCCAACTGACGATTGAACATGCCCTCTTCCACCCCCTCAGGTGAAGGGCGAGTTCAGTCTCTATGAGAGCCGCGTGTGCCCTCAAACACTCAAACTTGTGTTCGAGCGTATGCCCCAACTGATGCTTGAACTTGCCCTCTTCCAACCCATTCGGCCGATGGCAAGTTCAGTCTCTATGAGAGCTGCCTGCATTCTCAAACACCCAAACTTATGTTTGAGTGTATACCCCAACTGATGTTTAAACATGCCCTCTTCCACCCCCTCAGGTGGAGGGCGAGTTCAGTCTCTACGAGAGCCGCCGGCGCTCCACCGGCATGCCGCTGGTCGGCGTCCTGGACCAGAAGCGGCCGGAGGTGACGGCCAGCGCCGTAAGCATCTCGACGGACGGCACTCTCCTAATGAGTGCTCTGGAGGCGGGCGAGGTCATGATGGTGAAAGACTCCAACCTGTACCTCGGCAAAGGGCGCAAGGTGCGAGAGGGTTGTTTTATTGTGATGTCCCTTACTTGAAGCCCCACCCCCTCCCTTCAGGGAGGGGGTCAGAGATACTATGCATGATTGGCTGCTCGGCCAAGCATAAGTCCTCTGCATGGTCGGCCCATAAGATTGATCTTATGAAGCATGATGATCTTATGAAGCATCTGAGTCATTCAAGTCCTAATTCCCTGTCCACCTGTTCCTTTTCCTCCCTCCCCGCTCCAGATCTAGATCTAGCGGGGTGATTGATCCTGCAAGTATTCCTCCTCCAGCCCTGCATGTCTGATCTTTTGATTCCCTATCGATGCCCCTTCAGAGGCTGTGAGATCTAGATCTAGCCAGCGACAGATCCTGTAGATCCCTTCTGACCCCCTGTCCACCAGATCATTTTCTTCCCTCCGCTTTCCAGATCTAGATCTAGCAGGTGCTTGATTATGCAAGTAATCCTACTCCAGATCTGCCCATCTGATCCTTTGATTCCCCTACAGATGCTGCAAGATCTAGATCTAGTCAGGTGCTTGATCCTGCAGATCTCCTCTGTCCCCTGTCCACCTGTTCCTTTTCCTCCCTCCACCCTCCAGATCTAGGTTTAGCGTGGTGCTTGATCCATCAAGTATTCCTCATCCAGCCCTGCCTGCCTGATCCTTTGATTCCCTATCGATGCCCCTGCAGATGCCTTGAGATCTAGATCTAGTCAGATGCTGGATTCTGAAGATGCCTCCTGTACCCCTGTCCGCGTTACCCTCTTCCTCCCTCTGCAGATCCCGCCAGATCTAGATCTGGCCGGGCGACTGATTCCCACGGGCACGCTGCTGCTCCTGCCGCTTCAACACAAGGGCAGGCCCCTGGGTTGCGTGTACGCGTTTGTGAGGCAGGCCCCCAGGGAGTCGGCGGGCCTCAGCACATGGTCAGAGCTGGCAGGTGAGCGCGCGCATTTAAAATTATACTGCTCAGATTCGAAATGCTTTACCCTTAAGATGTCTCCTGCCTGGGCGGGGAATCGCAGGATGATGTGACACCCCCTGAAAACATGTATGTGTAACCTCATGGGGGTATTGGTATGAAAACCCTGAAGATACTTATTAGGAAACCCAGGGGAGTGCGGGTGTACTTTGGACGGGTTTGATTTGAAACCTTTCACGTCAAAATATTATTTCTCGAGGCCTGAAGCCTGAACTCAACCGATCTCGTGCGTGGTGCTCGAGGCGCTTGACCCAAACCCTGAATGTACCAACCCAGGGGGGGGGAATGCTGGAAACCCTGATCAGGAAAATAATTATAGGGTTGCTGTTGGGCGAGCTGCGCGTCCGGAGGGTGCCTAATTAGTGCTGTGCAGATGACGGTCCTTACGGTGGCTGAATTACGTAGCTGAGTTCCAGTCACCGAAAATCCGAGGCTTATCTAGCTACTTTCACCTTAACTAATTACATGATTTCTGGATCACGGCGCCATTGTACAGCACTGTGCCTAATGCTTAACATGACACTCCTAAACCCTAAACTCTGCCCCCCCCCAAATTAAACCCTGGACCCCGCTAAATCCTCACCCCCACCCCTAAACCCTGAACTATAAACCCTCCCAATACCTCGTCAGAGCAAATCTCGAGGGCCGTGTTCAAATCCCTGTCCGGCAAGCTCCGCTCCCACTGGTCTGTCTCCTTGTCCGCCGAGGAGGCACAGGATAGCAGCAGCTCCACGCCCCCCTCGCGCCTTGGCTCTGCCAAGCTCGGGGGTGCCGACCTGCACGCCGCCGCGTCGGCGTCGGCCCCGCTGCCGCAGCACAGCTCGCTGACGCTTTCGGAGCCCGAGGGCGGTAGCCAGAAGCTGCTGATCCTCTGCGAGAAGTCAAGCCTGCTTTCGCAGAGCAGCAGCAGCGCCTCGGACCTGGATATGCGTAGGGGCGGAGGGGAGGAGCAGCAGCAGGAGCAGGAGCAGCAAGGGCTGGCCCGCGGCGCGTTGGGCGCTCTACCGCCGTCGTCGTCGAACGCGGACCTGAGGATGCTGGTTTCTCAGCGGCCGGCGTCGGTGGGCTGCGAAGCCGGGTTGGGGCCTGTGACCAAGCTGGACTATGCGGCGCTGGGGGCGTCCGCGCCCAACTCGCATGGGAGCGGCACGTGCTTCAGGTCACCGGCGGCATCCGCGGCGCTGCACAACCCAGCGATCACGCGCGTGCTTGAAGTGAGGGTTCGTAAATAAAGGGATTCCTGAACCCTACATGATGGTCCCTGAACCATGATCCCTCGACCCTAAGCCCTGAACACTAAGCCATGAGCCTTGGCCATTAACCCGACACCATGAAACCCAACCCTCAACAAAAAAACATGAGACCTGAACCTTCATGCCGGAACCCTAAACCACAATGGCGAAGCTATAAATCTCAAACCTTGAGCCCTTAACCCTAAACCTCCAACCTTAGACCATGTTCCTTAAACCCTTAACCCTACACCGTAAACCAGGTGAACAAGCTGTACGAGCCGTATGTCAGTAAGAGAGAAAAGCGGGAGGTGGAACGGCAGTTGCGCAAGCTGGAGCAGGCGCGGCAGCAGGAGTTGCAGGAGCAGGGACAGGAGCAGGAGCGGGCAAGGGAGGGGAAGGTGTCGGGCGGCCCCGACATGCTCCTGCCAAGCAGACAGCAGGATGTCCAGGTATGATCTCTATCGGGTTTCCTCATGTTTAAGGGTTTTGGGGGCTTGTGAAGGGGGAAGGAGGTTGCTTTCGGTTTTCGGATTAGGATTGAGCTTGAAAGGGAGTTTGCGGTTTAGGGTTTACCATGGAGCCGCGGCCTCAGAGTTTGGCCCCCGCCCCTTTGGTCCCTCGCCAGTGTCGTTTCGGGTTTTCAGGCGGCCTGCGGAACCCTGAACCCTGTACCCTGAACCATTAAGGTCATAAACCCTCGCCCTCCCTGCAGGAACCCCAGCAGCTATGGTAGCATTCCTGTGCCCATTATGGTTCATACGGTGGCTGAATTACGTATCTGAGTTTCAGTCACCGTAATTTAAAGGAAAAGTCAGCTACTTTACTGTAATTGCTTACACGATTTTTGAATTACGGCACTGCATACAGACCCTGATGATGTTCCTGTAGGCTTGCCCGCATTGCGTTCAACGATTTTGGTTATGGCTCGTAACCAGAAACCGCTAAAAATCCCTGCTGATGATGTTCCAGCAGGCTAGCCCGCATTAATTTCAACGTTTTTGTTACTGCGCGACCAGAGACCTCTGTGCGCGACTGAACCTCGCTTTCGCTGAATTCCTGGTTTAGCTACCATATTGGTTATGGCTCGTAACCAGGAACCGCTTCAACATCCCCGCTGCTGATGATTTTACCGTAGGCTGGCCCGCAGCAGCCGCCCGAAGCGGCGGCAGAGGCACCCGCGGCTGCAATGGCTCCGGGACCAACCAGCCAACTGACGACAGATCCAACCGCCAGCCCCCAGGTTCGATCTTGAAGTGATGTAGCTATAGTCCTGTGACGCAATTCCTGGGACGCAATTCCTGGTTACTCCATTAACGTTAGTCCTGGTAATTCCTGTGACGTGATTCCTGGTAATTCCTGATAATAATTCCTGGTGATTTCTAAAGATTTCTGTGACGTGATTCCTGGTAAAATCCTTCGATGTAATTTTTTGTTATTTTTTGACGCAAGTCCTGGTAATTCCATTGACAAAAATCCTGTGATGTCATTCCTGTGACATAATGTAATTCCTGTGAGATAATTCCTGTGACGCAGGCGGCGACGTGGAAGTCGGGCGGCAAGTCGAGGCGTTGTAGTATCGAAGAGGGCATAGTGGCGGTTGCGTCGGCATCCACCGAAGGCAATGCTTTTCAAAACGGGTGTGTGGGCGGGAGGGGGGGCGACATTTGTCAGGCTGGCTTGGGGTGTTTTGGTGTATGTTGGGGTAGCGTTGGCGGCCGTGGCGTTGGCATCCACCGAAGACAAATGCTTTTCAAAACAGGTGCGTGAATGGTAGGGGGGGCGACATTTGCTAGGCTGGCGGTGGGTGTTTTGGTGTATTACGGGGATGGGGCATCGCGGTTGCTGCACTTGCGTCAGCATCCACTGAAGACAATGCTTTTCAAAATGGGTGTGTGGCCAGTCTTCCTTTTTTCGGAGGGGGGGCAGTGTTTCTTTTTTCGGCTACAAGTTAAACTTCGGCAGGCCGCCCAGCGGCCGCCATAGGCCCAATTGGCCGGACATGTAGCAGAGTTACGAAAAAGAAGCCCTCAGGGGGGCTGTCATGTGCCAGGCTGGCGTCGGATTTTGGTGTATGTGGGGGCGGGGCATAGCGGTTGCGGCAGTTGCTTGGGCTTTGACCGAGGGCTATGCTTTTCAAAACGGGTGTGTGTTCGAAAGGGGGGCTGAGGTGAGCCAGGCTGGCTTGGGGTGTTTTGGTGTATGTGGAGCGGTGCTTATTGGAAGCGGCTGTGGCGCTTGAGTCCACCGAGGGAATTTATTTTCTAAGCGGGTGTGCAGGTGGGCGGGCCAAAGTGTGACAGGTGGGCATTGGACGCGTTGGTGTACCGGTATGCGCAGTGCGAGCATGTCGGGATTTCAAATCTGGATTTTGAAAATAACTCACCCCCCCCTCTGCTTGCAGCACGTGCCTGCAGGAGGAGGAGCGGCCGCCGCACCCGCCTCTCTCCAAGAACATGCAGCAGTGGCCGGAGCTGGTGGATGTCTTGAGGGAGCTCAGTGCCGGCCGCCGGCGAGCGCTGTACTCCGCGGAATTCCAGGGACAGCGGGCATCACTCAAGGTGATATACAGTTTTTCACCCACAATTAAATAGTTTATGCGATGTGTACAACGGGCAACGGGCAGCAGCACAACGGCGCTGTACCCCGTAGAATCCTAGTGGCATCAGGCAACACTCAAGGTAGGATCCTTGGGGTTCAGGTTGTAGCGGGCAGCAGGCCGGCGCTGTACTCCGCGGAATTCCGGGGGCAACACTGAAGATGAGGTATTGAATATGCTTTTGAATGTAAGTTGTTGTGGGGTTAACATGGCAGCAGGCAGCAGGTGGGTACTGTTCTCTGCGGAATCCAAGATGCAACACTCAAGGGGAGAGATTCGTGTTTTTTGAATTTAAATTGTCCTTGGTGTCAAGGTAGCAGGTGGGTGCTGTACTCCGAGGAGATCCTGGAACAGCGGGTAACACTCAAGGGGAGGCCCTGCTTATGTTCTCAAACATGAATCACCCTGAAGTTGGGAAGCTTGCTGATGACCATTCGCCGGGATTCAAGTCCTCCTTTTCAGGAATCTGACCGTCCGTCGGACTTAAGGCCCCCCTGTCCAGGATCCTTACCTGGTGCCCTAGGGTAGCTGGTGCCCCTCTCAGCATGCAGGGCGAAAAGCAGATCAGAATTTGTTCCAGGCATTGAAAAGGATCTCCTGACAGATGGAGTATAGTGGCATAGTGGCATGATTCTCGCTTTGGGTGCAAGAGGTCGTGGGTCTGATTCCCGCAGTCCCCCTTAATGATGGCCATGCCTCACAAGGCGACACTTTCTAGGACTGCAGTATGTGGCTGCAGAGGCCCTACCATCTCCTTCATGAAGTGCTGTGTACTGGGCACCAAGCGCGCCCACTTATAGGCAGACACACACACCCATGACAAGGAGCAAGGGCGCCTAACCCTTACCATGTCACATGGCCCTGTGTGATCATGCAAGAAAGAAAGAAAGGAAGCTGCGCCCCGTGAGGGGCGTGAGAGTTAAGGAAACAGCGCAGACTGGGCAGAAGCCACATCCCAGCCGTTACCGTCCCTGTGATCATGCGTGTCCATGCAGCTGGATTGCAGAATGGTCCTAAGAACTTTACTACGTCTCACATGCAGCACTGAATGTCCGGGACAAGCAGTGCCCTCTTTCTGCCTGATGTTGTGCTGCATGCCGGGGACCCAGAGCCCCTACCACTGCCCATACCGCTCAATCGCACAATCCTGCATGTTATCGAGTGCAGCAGGACAACGGGATAGGGCTTCAGAGGTCCTGCCAGCTCACACTTGTAGTGCTGCACACTGGTACCTGCTGACTGCCCTGTTAGGTTTTGTTTGCATGGTCTGCTTGTGTTTTTTCAAAAAAAAATGAAAGCGTTTGCTGTTTTTGAAGAGCATTCATGAGATTTGCGTTTCACGTTTGGCGACCTTTTCATCACTTTAAGGTTGTAGCAGGCAGCAGGTTGACCCCCGCGGCATCCCAGATGCAGCAGGCAACACACTAAGGGGGATGCATATTTCAAGGCAACAACATTCCCCCCTCGTCTTGCTCCTTATCCTCCTTATCCCCCCCTGGCTGGTCTTCATGTCTCCCCTCCTCATTTACCCCTCCTCATATCTCTTTTCGCTAATCATTCCCTTCTCATCCTCCCTTATCACCTCACTCTTTGGCTGGTCTTCTTGTGTCCCCTCCTCACCCCCCCCCACCCTCGTCTTTCTCCTTTCCTTCATCACCTCACTCTCTGGTTGGTCTTCTTGTGTCACCTCCTCACCCCCCCCCCACCCTCGTCTTTCTCCTTTCCTTCATCACCTCACTTTCTGGCTGGTCTTCTTGTGTCCCCTCCTCACCCCCCCCCCCCCCCACCCTCGTCTTTCTTCTTTCCTTCATCACCTCACTCTCTGGTTGGTCTTCTTGTGTCACCTCCTCACCCCCCACCCACCCTCGTCTTTCTTCTTTCCTTCATCACCTCACTCTCTGGTTGGTCTTCTTGTGTCCCCTCCTCATCCCCCCCCCCACCCTCGTCCTTCTCCTTTTCCCTTATCACCCCCCCCCCCCCCATGTCCTTCTCTTTTCCCTCCCTTATCATCCCCCCCCCTCATCTTTCCCTCTCCCCACCCGCATCTCTCCCTCTCCCCTCCCCACCTGCAGGTCATGGCCTGCGCAGGCGCCCTCGACTCGCGCTCGCTCCCGTCCCCGCAGCACTGCAACGCGCTCCTGCAGCTGGCGCAGGTCTCGCACCCAAACCTCATGCGCATCCTCATGGTGTACCCCGTGGTGTACGAGCTGCTGCAGGTACAGGACAGTAGCTCCAAATTGCCTTTCTTCATAATTAACGTTGTTTAGGGGTGGGGGATTTTCGCTATGTCAACGCTAGTTTCAGTCGGAATTGTAGAGTTGTTGACCATATTTTGGCCCGAGGGAGGCATAAAGTAGACTATGAATTCATACCTGAGAGAAGGCAATTAAATGTACTGTACAGCTTCTGTTGATGTACAGCCACTAACGCCTCAACTAGAACTTCATAAACTTATACTCGTGGTATGCCAGGTACTGCGGTACAGGACAGGACATTATTGTTTTTTAATCGAACGGAAGTATGAAAGCAACCATCGAGGCAGGAAAAATACGTTGACATGCCGTGTGGTATACGAGCTGTTGCAGGTCTTGCCTTACTGTAGATTTGCTTTGCTATCTCATAATGACCATTGTTTGAGGTTGAGGGATCTGTGGATTTACTAATTATCGATTGTCAACGCCAGTTTTCAGTAGGAAATTAAGAGTTTTTGTCGACAGTTGGCCTTGAGGGTAGCCTTAAAAGGAACATTTTTCTATGCCCGAGTGAAGTCAAATCAAATCTACGGTAGTGTAGGATGTAGTAATGTATTTGTGTGTATGAGACTGCATGAGCTGCTGCAGATACAACTTTGGATGCGGAGGCCCTATGCATTGGGTACCTGACTACCATGTCTCTCATGCATGCCTCCATGCAAACTCCATGCAGGCCTCGTGGAGGCCTCCATGCAAGCCCCATGCAGGCCTCCATGCATCCCATGCAGCCGTCCATGCAAGCCATGCAGGCCTCTATACAAGCAATGGAACTCATGCACTATATACAGGCCTCTGTGTCTCCCATGTAGCCCATGCAACCCACACAGCCCCCCATGCAAAGCATGTTGCCCATGCAGACCCCATGCAAGCCATGCAGACCATGCAAGCCTTATGCAAGCCATGCAGCCCCCGTGCAGCACATGCAAACCATGCAGGCCCCATGCAGCACTTGCACACCATGTAGCCCGCACAGCCCATGCTGCACATCTTACCCATGCAGGCCTCCATGCAACCCGTGCAAAGCGTGCAACCCATGCATCACATACAAAACTTGCAGGCCTCCCTGCAGACCATGCAGACCATTCCACCCATACAGACCATGATTGACATGTGCCTTGCCCCTATGTTGCCCATGTTGTCACCATTTAAGACAAGCAGGACCGCAGGGAGGGCATGGCCTAGAATCAGAAAGGTCATGGTAATCATGCACACCATGCACACCATGCACACCATGCACACCATGCACACCATGCACACTATGTTGGAGCACACGGAGGGCATGTTAAGGAGTCAGAAAGTCCACACAAAGTTTGCACACCCTTCATGCCAGAACCCTGACCTCTAAACCCCTTAAGCCTAAACCCTTGCGTACCCCATGCACCCCATGCAGGACCACACAGAGGGCATGTTCAGGAACCAGGACGCGTTTGCGACCGGCTGCTTGACAGGGATACCCCCCAAGCGCGGGAAATACAGGTGAGGGCAAGAACGCAGGGTTGAGGGTTTAGGGATGAAAAAGTGAGAGTGCGCCATTGGGCCTTGCTGCAGCCCCTCTCATCAGCCCACAGGAAGCACGTCGAGAAAGTGTCTAACCCCCTCCACACACGCATCTGCTTCAGCGACTATCCATTTATCTTCCGCATCTTCGGCCTGGGTGTGCTACCGCAGATAATATAACCGTTGCGGATCCCGCCTTGCGGCGTGCCAGACCCTGCAGAAAAGGCTATGCACGGCGGGAGATAGTCCAGTCCGTTCAGGGAACTTGCATATAGCCGCATGACAACCCTAAACCAGCATAAAGCTGCATGACAATCCAAAACCCCGAACCCTAAGGGCATATAACCGCCCAGGTGCTGCTCTGCCCTTTTGCTGGAAAGCGTGCCATTTGTGAGGTTGGGAGCCGCTCTTGGTCAGCTCATCAGCTGCTCATTGAAGTAGCGGTTTGTTTGATTCTATTGCTCAGGTGCTGCTTTGCGCTCCTGCTGGAAAGTGTGCCGTCTGTGAGCCTGCGGGCAGCACTGGGGCAGCAGCCAGTTTCTGATGCTGACCTGGACGGCGGCGCAGGTGGGAAAGAGTGTGGGATAGAGAGGGCAAAGAGTGGGGTGTGTTTGCAGGCAGCACTGGGGTAGGAGCCTGTTTCCGATGCTGACCTGGACTACGGTGCAGGTGAGAAAGAATGTGGGAAGAAAAGGGGTGAAGAGGTGGCAAATAGTGTCGGAAGAGAGGGTTGTGAGAAGGGTTGGGAAAAGGGGGGAAGAGGACAAGAGGTGAGAACGAGTGGGGGGCATAGAAGGAAAGGGATGTGAGAAAGAGAGAGGAAAGTGGAGCCATGGAAGAAGGGGGTGTAGAGGGGGCGAAGAGGGGCTAATGAGGAAGGGAAGATAGGGGTGGAGGGGTGGAGGGGTGAAGGGGTGAAGGGGTGGAGGGGTGGAGGGGTGAAGGGGTGGAGGGGTGGAGGGGTGAAGGGGTGGAGGGGTGGAGGGGTGGAGGGGTGAAGGGGTGGAGGGGTGAAGGGGTGGGTGACTCTGTAACCAGCCCTAGGTCAGCTGTCCTTCGCCGATGCAGGTAAGTGTGGGAAGTTGAGGTAAGGTGTGTCATGGTGAGGAAGAGGGAGAAAAGAGAGGGAGGAGAGTGGGATGGATTTGAGATCAGCCCTGGGTCAGCTGTCTGTCGACATGCACGGCACGAAAGTCCCCTACACGCAGCGCAGGTGTGGGAACACTCACGCTTCTCTGCACTTTATTTCGCGTTCTTTCTGAATTGCTTCAGGACTGAGCGACTGCGCTTGAATCTAAAACAAATGAATTGTCTGATACCGGTATTGTGATTCAGTACGAGTCATTCTCAGCACCGGTACTCACTAGACAAAATCGCTGCTTGTCACATGCGCGCCTCTGCCACTGCAGGTCCCGCTCTGAGCAGCCCGCTGCGTAGGCAGGCCACGGCAGGCGAGGCCACAACCGCCCCAACCGCCGAAGACAGCCGGCCGACCTCCAGCAGCAGCCGGCCGCTGCTTTCCCCCAGGACCCCACCAGCCGCCTGGGCGACCCCGCAGCTCCCCTCGCCGACGAAGCCGCTGCCGGCCGTCGACCGGCCGGTTCTGGACCTCGGGATCCAGAACTCCAGCCCTGAAATCCACAATTCGAATTTTGAGTTCGACCGCTCGGCGCTGCGCGCCGCCCACCAGCGGGCCTCGGCCAGCAGTGGCCCCATGCTGTTTGCGTCGGCCAGGAGCGTCTCCGCGGCTGTAGAGGCGGGGCTCAGCACGTCTGCGTTGCGCCAGAGGGTGTCGATCCTGACGCAGGTGAGGGCTACTGTTTATTTGTTTAGGGGGTGGGTTGCAGGTCAACCCTAAGGCCTGAACCCTAAACCCTGACGCAGGTGAGGGCCTCTCTTCATTTTAGGGGTTGCTTCAGCTGCCTTTCAGCTACATCACAGCCTGCACGGTTTGGTTTTTGGGGGTGCTTCAGCTACCTGTCAGCTACATCACGGCCTGCGGTGGGAGGACTTGGTGGACTGCCAACTCTGCGGTCAGGGGGCACCAGGCATGGCCAGCATTTTCGCCCCCCCCCCACACACATTTCTTCACACAAGTGTGAAATTCAACAAATGCCAGAATATGAATAGAAGAGACCTGTGCCCGTCAAGGTTTGGTCCCAGGTCAAACTACTGGTGGCCGCCCAGCGGTTGCGTCTGAAGTGCAGGCCCTTCAGAACGTGGGCCTGACGCTCCCGCTTAACTCCTGCTCAACCTCCCGCTCCTTGCTCAGAGATCCCGCTCCCCGCTCAACCTCCCGCTCCTTGCTCAGAGATCACATTCCAGTATTATACCTTCCCGCAGGTTGCCTCTGCGGTGCAGCCTTTCAGAACGAGAGCCTGATGCTCCTGCTTAACTCCTGCTCAATTTCCCGCTCCTTGCTCAGAGATCTCGCTCCTCGTTCCCGCAGGTTGCCTCTGCAGTGCAGACCCCTCAGAACGAGAGCCTGATGCTCCTGCTTAGCTCCTGCCCAATTTCCCGCTCCTTGCTCAGAGATCTCGCTCCTCTTTCCCGCAGGTTGCCTCTGCGGTGCAGGCCACTCAGAACGAGAGCCTGATGCTCCTGCTTAGCTCTTGCCCATTTTACCGCTCCTTTCTCAGAGATCTCGCTCCTCGTTCCCGCAGGTTGCCTCTGCGGTGCAGACCCCTCAGAACGAGAGCCTGATGCTCCTGCTTAGCTCCTGCCCAATTTACCGCTCCTTTCTCAGAGATCTCGCTCCTCGTTCCCGCAGGTTGCCTCTGCGGTGCAGACCCCTCAGAACGAGAGCCTGATGCTCCTGCTTAGCTCCTGCCCAATTTACCGCTCCTTTCTCAGAGATCTCGCTCCTCGTTCCCGCAGGTTGCCTCTGCGGTGCAGACCCCTCAGAACGAGAGCATGATGCTCCTGCTCAGCTCCTGCCCAATTTCCCGCTCCTTGCTCAGAGGTCTCGCTCCTCTTTCCCGCAGGTTGCCTCTGCGGTGCAGACCCCTCAGAACGAGAGCCTGATGCTCCTGCTTAGCTCCTGCCCAATTTACCGCTCCTTTCTCAGAGATCTCGCTCCTCGTTCCCGCAGGTTGCCTCTGCGGTGCAGACCCCTCAGAACGAGAGCATGATGCTCCTGCTCAGCTCCTGCCCAATTTCCCGCTCCTTGCTCAGAGGTCTCGCTCCTTGTTCCCGCAGGTTGCCTCTGCGGTGCAGGCCCTGCATCAAGCAGGCCTGCTGCACGGCGAGCTGCGACCGGACAACGTTCTGCTGATCCGCACGCCCAGCCTCTTCGACGAGCCTGGCGGCTGCGGCAGGCCCTCGTCGATGAACTCACTCTCCCCCTCTTCACGCACCAGCACTGAATCGGTGAGAAACGCGGTGGTGCGGCAAGATCCGGCTGCAAGATCCGGCTAGCGGTATTCCTTTTTCATTCCAACAAATAGCTCAGTTGATCTGTTTGCATGATGGGCTTCATTGTGAATAAAACAAGAACTGCTAGGTCCGCGACTATGGTTCAAAAAGCCTTGCTTCATTGTTTCCTCTCTGTAAGTAATCCTGCTGCCTGCTGCTTGCCTACACCATGGGATTTGATTGGCCTCGCCTTGGGTATGAATGATCTGTTTATTGAATGCTTCTGGCAGCGGCCTCAAACAGAAACTTGCATTGATAACGAAGAATTTCCATTTCAATTAATCTTTCATGTTCCTAAAGGACGTTAAAAGGAAAGACAATTCAAATCTTGTGTGTCTAATGTTAAGGTTTATGTATCCACTGCTTGTCTTTTACATAATGTGAGGGTTTATGTAATCCACTGCTTGTCTTTTACATAATGTTAGGGTTTATGTATCCACTGCTTGTCTTTTACATAATATTAGGGTTTATGTAATCCACAGCTTGTCTTTTCATAATGTTAGGGTTTATGTATCCACTGCTTGTCTTTTCATAATGTTAGGGTTTATGTATCCACTGCTTGTCTTTTGCCTGATGTTAGGGTTTATGTAATCCACTGCTTGTCTTTTCATAATGTTAGGGTTTATGTATCCACTGCTTGTCTTTTCATAATGTTAGGGTTTATGTATCCACTGCTTGTCTTTTGCCTAATGTTAGGGTTTATGTAATCCACTGCTTGTCTTTTACATAATGTTAGGGTTTATGTATCCACTGCTTGTCTTTTCATAATGTTAGGGTTTATGTATCCACTGCTTGTCTTTTGCCTAATGTTAGGGTTTATGTATTCACTACTTGTCTTTTCATAATGTTAGGGTTTATGTATCCACAGCTTGTCTTTTACATAATGTTAGGGTTTATGTATTCACTGCTTGTCTTTTCATAATGTTAGGGTTTATGTATCCACTGCTTGTCTTTTACATAATGTTAGGGTTTATGTATCCACTGCTTGTCTTTTCATAATGTTAGGGTTTATGTATCCACTGCTTGTCTTTTGCCTAATGTTAGGGTTTATGTATCCACTGCTTGTCTTTTCATAATGTTAGGGTTTATGTATCCACTGCTTGTCTTTTACATAATGTTAGGGTTTATGTATTCACTGCTTGTCTTTTACATAATGTTAGGGTTTATGTATCCACTGCTTGTCTTTTCATAATGTTAGGGTTTATGTATCCACTGCTTGTCTTTTACATAATGTTAGGGTTTATGTATTCACTGCTTGTCTTTTTCATAATATTAGGGTTTATGTAATCCACTGCTTGTCTTTTACATAATGTTAGGGTTTATGTATTCAATGCTTGTCTTTTTCATAATGTTAGGGTTTATGTAATCCACTGCTTGTCTTTTACATAATGTTAGGGTTTATGTAATCCACTGCTTGTCTTTTTCATAATGTTAGGGTTTATGTATCCACTGCTTGTCTTTTCATAATATTAGGGTTTATGTAATCCACTGCTTGTCTTTTCATAATGTTAGGGTTTATGTTTCCACTGCTTGTCTTTTACATAATGTTAGGGTTTATGTAATCCACTGCTTGTCTTTTCATAATGTTAGTGTTTATGTAATCCACTGATTGTCTTTTTCATAATGTTAGGGTTTATGTATCCACTGATTGTCTTTTACATAATGTTAGGGTTTATGTATCCACTGATTGTCTTTTACATAATGTTAGGGTTTATGTATCCACTGCTTGTCTTTTACATAATATTAGGGTTTATGTAATCCAATGCTTGTATTTTGCCTAATGTTAGGGTTTATGTATCCACTGATTGGCTTTTACATAATATTAGGGTTTATGTATCCAGTGCTTGTCTTTTGCCGAATGTTAGGGTTTATGTAATCCACTGCTTGTCTTTTGCCTAATGTTAGGGCTTATGTAATCCACTGCTTGTCTTTTACATAATGTTAGGGTTTATGTATCCACTGCTTGTCTTTTACATAATATTAGGGTTTATGTAATCCAATGCTTGTATTTTGCCTAATGTTAGGGTTTATGTATCCACTGATTGGCTTTTACATAATATTAGGGTTTATGTATCCAGTGCTTGTCTTTTGCCGAATGTTAGGGTTTATGTATCCACTGCTTGTCTTTTGCCTTATGTTAGGGCTTATGTAATCCACTGCTTGTCTTTTGCCTAATGTTAGGGTCGGAGATCGCTGGTGGCGTGGCAAGCCGGCGGCAACCGTGTTTCGCTTTCGGTTCGGCCCTCTTCAAATTCCTGGGGACGATGTCTCCCGGCAAAGAGGTCTACGGGCAGTGTCAATCTGGAGGTGGGTGATGGGGGGTGGATCTGGAGATCTTTGGGTGAAAATTGGTGTTGGATCTGGATCTAGAAGTCAGGTGAGGGACAAATCTAGATCTGAATCAGAGATCGGTCAGGTATACATTGATAAGATCAGGGGGACAGAGAGACCTCCTCCTTCTTTTCTTTTTCAATCTGTACTGCCCAGATCAGAGAGCTGGCACAGCTTCTTCGAAAACAGGCTGTCAAGGGTGAGGGCCAGCTCGTCTTCTTTCGAAAAGAAATGCAGTATTGAAATTGCCACAAGGGTGGCCGGGTGCCCACTAAAAGAAGCACAGCCGCCTACGGTCAGTTAGCATAAGGCTGTGATGTACCTGGCGTTATGCTTCATCTCCCTAAAAGGAGTACTGTTGGCCTCTCCCTCCCTCCTTCCTTCTTCCCTTCTCCCCTCCTTCCTCCCCTCTCCCTCCTTCCTTCCTCCCCTCTGCCTCCTGCCTCCCCCCTGCCTCCTGCCTCCCTCCTGCCTCCTGCCTCGTACCCCCTCACTCCCTCCTACATCCTGCCTCTCACCTCCTCCCTTCCTACCTTCTTCCTGCAGTCCTTCCCCTCTGATGTACGCATCAAGCTGAAGGACGCAGCCCTCTGCACACTGTCTCAGACTCGCGGCCTGGTCTCTGCCCATAAAGTGGCAGGGCGCCCGCGGCCGTCACTGCTGCCTTACCTCCCGCCAGAGGTGCTGCTCGGCTCCCGGCCGCGGCGGAGCACCGACGCCTATGCATTCGGCGTCATGATGTGGGAGCTGTACACAGGTGTGGGTCTAGCTAGGTGTGATGGTGCGAACAGCTAGGTGTGGGTGGTATGAAGGTCCAAGTGTGGGGGAATGTACAGCTGGGCGTGGGGGGGTGTTCTCAGCACAGACGCCTTTCTGTCAAGCATGATGATGTGGGGAGCATTGTGGGGAGCATGTTCACAGGTTAGTTTTGACATGGGTGTGAATGATCAGCTGTGTGGGAGTATGAACGGTCAAGTGTGGGGTGTGAATACCCAGGTGACTAAGGTACCACACCACACCGCATGACACCACTGTCTTACCGTTTTCTCCGTGTATGTGCTCCTTCAGTTTTTTCTTTATGTATGTGCTCCTTCCCTTTTTCATGTACCGTAGAACCGCTCTGACTCCGCTCGTAATTAAATAATTATTGGGGTGCGCGGACATGGCTGTGCGCTAATATTAATTCAAAAATCGCCGCTGCGCGGAGCGTCAGTCAGGTGCCCAAACAACTATTTTGGGGTTGCGCGCTACAATTAAAAACAGCAAATAGGAAAAAATCGCGCGCTCGCGCGCGACTGTTTGATTTGACATCCGTCGAGTGATCCTTCCGCCAATCCCCGTTGCAAAGCTCGATCCTGGAGGCAGAGACGGGTGCTGACAACTGCTGACGTTTCGAGGCTTCAACAGCCACACGTTTCCTGAGGCTAGGAAACGGCGGAGGAGGAGGATGACGACTATGCTGAGTATTGCTGACCGTGCACTGTCCTTGCTAGCATCAAACGAGGTTTTAACTAAGTTTTACTGTACTGGCTGAAAGTGTTGCGCGGAAGGAAATTTAAATTATTTTTAGTTATACGCGATGTTCAATTAAATTACCTGCTCCGCAACATTGAATTAAATTAAAATTTCGTCGCTGCGCGACCGTTTATTAAATTCTTTTTGGGGTGTGCGACGGGGGGGGAAATCTTTTTGGGGGGCTGCGCGGAGTCTTTGAGGTTCTACGGTATGTGCTCCTTCAGTTTTTTCCCTCTATGTATGTGCTCCTTCGGTGTGACGCGTGTCCCATTGTAGCAGGTTCTAGGTCCTGTTTGGTTCATGTCGCTGGTTTCCCCCAAATCGCTCTGCCTGGCCCTTCCGAAAAAGGCAATGGGAGGTCGCGTTAACTTGTCAACACTAATACCCCCTTTTGCAGGCCTGTCGGCCTCGGATGGCGCAGACACGCGGCGGCCGAGCCGCCCGTGCTCCTCCGTGAAGTCCAGCCTCCGCAGCCGCAACCGCAGCAGCTTCGGCAGCCAGGTGGAGGCCAAGCCGGAGTGTTTGAGCGACTTGGCCGTTCCGGCCACGAGCCCCACTGCCCCGGGCGGCAGCGGCGGCCTGCCGCTGGTCCAGAGGGAGTGGCCAGACGGCGCGCCGGCCTGGTTCCGCTCGCTGGCGGAGAGCTGCCTGGACGGCGGGCCGAAGCAGCGGCCGACGTTCTGTCAGATACTGGCTGCGCTCATGGCAGAGGTGCGCAACTCAGCGCGGCGGTTCGAAGCCGTGGTGTTCCCTGTCATGAATTGTATGATATGTTTCGGGTTTCGCAGCGGGTCGGGGCGGCTGGAGGCTGTTGTGGCTGAAATGGTTTGTTCCGCACCGTGTTAACCGACATCATTCAATGACTTGAAGTCATCTGATGTTTTGAGTTGCGCAACGTGGCGGGGCTGCTGGAGGCTCTAGGCTGTTGTGTTGTTTGTCATGAATTCATGATCTTATTGATATGGTTCAAAGGTTGAGGCGGGGTGGCTGGAGGCTGTTGTGGCTGAACTGGCTCGTTCCGTACCGTTGTCGCCGACCGGTTGTTTCTTGTCATGATGGTTCGGAGGTGCATTGCATAGCATAGCAGGGCGAGGCAAAGCGCAGCATGGCAGGGCGTGGCATATTTTGTCCACATACGGTAAGGAGATCCCTAATAAAAAATGTTCTCCCGCTTTGATCCCCGTGTCCCCCCCGTCGCCTGATGCTGTCCAGGAGTGGCCGGCTGCTGGTGCGGTCCCGTCCGTCGATTGAGCGCTGACTGGGATGTCGCTGAAGCTCTGAAGTCTAGGACGGGGCAACAAAGAGCAAGCTACGGGGTAGGATGAAATCTATGATATTCCTTCTTGGTGGCTCAGACGCTCATCAGCCACAGTTCAGCTACAGTGTGACAACGGCTCAGCTACATCTCAGCTACCTCCTGTCAGGCGCTCGTGCTCTGATTTATCCGCCATGGAAACGAAGAAGGAGGACGCGGGATTATGGAATGCATGTTGCGTTCCCGAATCGGAGGCATGGCCAGTAGATTCTGCGGTTGGCGGGCAATGGGGTTGTTGCCGGCACCTCATGGGTGTTAGGGTTAGGAGGGTGGCTTCCCACACCCCTTGAGACGTTGGGCGTGCTGCCTGAGTCTGGTGAGAGGGGCTCCTTCTCGTTCCCTTGCTTTATAAATTCGAATCGAGACGGCGACAGCGGCTCCTCGTCCATGGTTCATAAATTAGAATCAGTGTTTCCTGAGCTTGCTGCCTGGGTCTGACCCGGCCGGCTCTTTTCTCTTCTTTCATACATCACAATCCATCTTTGCTGAGCACGCAGCCTGGTTCTGACCAGGCTGGTTATTTTCTTTAATTTTTTGTCTTGTTTTCGTACATTGCAATTTTTTCTGGGCACGCAGCCTGGGTCTAGCCAGAGGGGCACCTTCCCCTTGGATCATTAATTACAGCCGACAGGACTGAAAACGGAGCACCTTCTAGTTGTTCACAGATTACATGCGACATGGCCGAGGACCACTTGTGTGGATGTGCAGCCTGGGGCTTCAACCCGAGGGGGGTTCCTTCCCCTTGGATCATTAATTACAGCTGACAGGACTAAAGACCATGTGTGTGGCGTGCAGCCTGGGTACAGCCAGATGGGCAACTTTCCCTTCTGTCTTAAAAACTGCAGTTGGTGTTCCGAGGCCAGAGGGGCTCCTCCCTTTAGGTTCATTAATTGTATTCGGTGTTTTGCGGCCATCCAGAGGGGAGCTCCTCTCTCTTGCTTTATTGAGTACAGATCCGGTGTGTTTCAGGGCCGGAGGGATTCCCGCTCCTGGATTCAAAGATTGTAGTCGACAAGGCCGAGGACCGCATGCATGTGTCTGCCCCTGTGTTAGGGCAGAGGTGCTTTTTCTCCTTCGGGTTTGGAGGGAACAACTGACAGAGCTGCAGGACGCGTGTGGCGAGCGGCCTGGGTCTGGCCGGAGGGGCTCCTTAAGCTAATTTTTTTAGAAATGAATGCCCGTGTTTTTTCTGTGGAGCCAATGGAGCACCCCTCCTCCCCTTTATTTATAAATCATCGTCGGTGTCTTCCCTGGCCAGACCGGACCTTTCTTCTGGGTTTGAAATTTGCAATCAGCGTTTGAAGAGAGCAGTGTTCAGGCCTTATGCATTAGGCTCTCGCTCGGGCATGAATGGTTGATCTGCCGGTGGTGTGTGCGTGAGAAGTTAAGAGCTGGAGTGCTGGTTTCTCAAGTCTGTGGACAACACGCCTCGACTGTGTCTCGACTGTGTGAATACGCTGACAGCAGTGCAGCAGAAGTAGTATTGCCAAGAGTTCTGTGGGGCTCTTAGTATCGTTGAGTCCCAAAGTTCTTCATGGTGGTGCACATGTGCCTGGTCCCATGTGGCGCCCATGCATGGATCTAGTCCCATGTGGGGACTGTTGGGGTATGGGGTTGGGGTATGGGGGTGAGCGTTTAGTTAGTTTATTTGCCATTTGCGTTGGGGCACGTTCCCGATGTGGAATTGCTTGGGGCCTCTTTTTCGGCCAGAAATTCAATCAAGGCGCCGAACATCCGCCACGCACAGCTGGCAATCTGTTGCTTCAGGTCTTTGCTGCCATCAATTTGTCGCCAGCGAAATTCCCTTTCGTATTTTTTCCCGGCAAGTATTTTTATATGACAGCCGGGCCAGGTCCCATGTCATGTGCCAGATTGTGACTTTGGCGAGCAGTTGGCCTCAAGGGCAACGATGAATTCAGGATAGATGTACCCTCGCAAAGACATCACAGCCAGACCAGCATCAACAAGGTGCCGTGGGCTTCCGAGCGCTGATTTGCGATTTTTGCGTTTTTTAAATCAGGCTGGGAAGCACCATTGTTGCATATATGGGACAGGTGCCCGCAAACCTGTCCTGGCTCTATACTGAAAGAGATGCAAAGTGGCTCCCGGCCCCACCGCCATGATTTTATGTCTTGCTCATATCACTGGTAGTATATTTGAGCTTCATACTTTCTGACTTTCATACTTTCGGGAGCTTTTCTCTTAGTCAGGTCATGTGTGTGTGCTGCTCTCTGTTTGAAGATAGAGCTTTCTCTCGTAATGACGCATTGACGCCGTAATTTGATGTTTAGCTTAATTAGAGTAGCAAGGTAGTGCCGAGTGCTGTGAAACAAAGCAATGTCTAGTGCTGTGAAACAAGTTAATGCTGTTTGCTGTAAATCAAAGAAGTATCCATCTGAATACATGTTTTGCAATTGTGGCGATCGTTAATTGTTTCAACCGGTATCTGAATACTGATATCGGTACCTATACCGTATGTGATGTTAACCGGCGTTTGGACGCCAGTTTCCTTTTACTATCTACTGGTTTACAGTGTCACTGCATCACCGCATCGGCGCATCCTGTGATCAGGGCATTTTAGGGAATGTCCTTTGTCTGCCTAATGACGTTGTAAGTGCCGTACTTGAAACTGTACCTGAAACCGTACCGATGCTAGACCTCGAAAATGCTGTCTTGTTGCATTTTATGGGACTGCAAGAGGTGGGACGAAGATCGGAAAATTGTGGCACGCAACACTTGCAGTGACTATATGTGACAAATTGCACGTGCATCATCAGATGCCTAAAACATTGACATGTGGCATGGCTCGCACGTTACTGGATGTGCAAGCCTGTTGATTGCTTTGCATGGCATTCCCCTCACCAAATGCCCATGTCACATGAGCAATTGAGCATGCGTCATGCTAGTACGGTATCCATTTCCGAAGTATGTTGAAGATAACCCAGCCTAACGTTGTTGCGGATGCGAATTGCCACTCCGTGTTATACACGCATTTCCGAATACACAGCGTGTCTAATACAAAGCAGAAAAGATAGGGGGGGTGGCAGTCGGTGGAGTGGGGGCTGGAACATGGGACGATACGGTAGTTGTGTGTACAGTATGGGGCGGACCGTATAGTATGAGCGTATCCGTATGAGCCCGCATGGTGATGGGAGTGCAGCCTTGATTGGGGCGCATGGGTATTGCGCTCCTTATTTTTTAATACTTGCGCAAGTACCGTAGTATCAGACCGATTTCGTTTTATTGATCGTTTTTCAAGAAAACTAACCGTTGATTTTGATTAAAATGTATACCATGGGACAAAAACGAACCATAAAAACGAATATTTTAGCCCCGAACCCTAAAAAAATCGCCACACACAGAGTAGCTTCGTTCATGTCGCAATCACGCTCCTTTCGCATTTAAATGCTGTCGTTATGAGCAAAAGGCAGTTCACTTTCGCTGAATCAATTGCTAGAGCAAAGGCACGGGTTGTTCTGGCACCGGCAACACCTCATCAGACAACGCCGGCTCCCGCTGATGGGGCTGTGAATCTACCCGGAGCCGCTCCATTAGCCACAGCTCCTGCCACAACTCCTGCCACTGCGATTAAATAAATCAGCCATGCACCTTGGTTCATGATTGCATTCGGTAGGTCACCATGCAACTCGGATTTAGCAAGGCTTGCCGTGTGTTGTTGAAGGTGTCGGCTGCCCTTGATGGCTTCCATGACATCTTGTGTGTCAAATTTGTTTACCAATTGGACTGCATGTTTGCCTTGCTTATTGGCATACTGTTACCGTTCTCTGTAGTCCTATTGGTGCAAGTTTGTAGCATTTTTACGACAGAAGAGTGAACTACCAGCTCATGTGACTTCAGGGATCTCAATTGACGAGTTTTGACCAAAACGAACCGGTGATTGCCGTTTTGAGTGGTTCTGGAGCAAAAACGAACCAGTGATCGTAAAAAATTCCAGCCTACGATCAGAAAAACAAACCACTAAAACGAAAGCGTGATTTTGTTAATTAGAAGGTTTCCAAACAAAAAACGAATTCAATATAAAACGAAATCGGACTGATACTACGGTACTTGTGCTTGCTATTTTAGATTATCGTGCTTGCTATTTTAGATTATCGTTATATTTCGTGGTGTCGTTGCTTGGCTTCCTCTTTCATATCAGCATTGCGACTTTCGCGCGATTTTCGTCAGGTCTGATGATCTCGACAGGACGCACCGTTTTTACGCACATGTCCTTCTCGTCAATTCGCCATGCATCTGCTTGTCTTGCATGTATGCATGTCGAGAGCAACGAGGGGGGGAGGGATAGCGAAGAGGAATGAAGAGGATGACGAGGAGGGCGGTAGGAAAAGTTAGCCAGTGGCAGAAGGTAGCCGAAGCTTGATGTCGATTTCAGGTGATTCAAACTTCTTGGAAACGAAGAATCATGAGCACCCACTCTGACGCTCTGGCCGGCTAAGCAGCAAAGAGACGATTTGCGGTGTCTAGAATCTCCCAACCCAGGATCGAACTAGGGACACCTGTATGACAGCTGATTGCGGCCGAGGTCCAATTACAGTCCAGTGCTCTACCAACTAAGCTATGAAGAGATCTTGCCACCATTCAAAAGACCAAATTTAGAGAAGCTTGCGGCTCAACGTGCCGCAAGGCTACATGTGTAGTACCGGTACCCGTGTGACGACAGGAACGAACGAAATTGTACGGCATCTCAAGCGGCTATGTGAGTTCGCTCTGACCCTTCAAATGTGCGTTTTTGACCTTTGGGGCCACCTGACCGCACATTTAAAGGGTATCCTTGTCTTGCCCTCGGTTGCGTCCACCAGATTTACCTTAGCTGAGCTTGCTTGTACACTAGGTAAGCTTGCTTGTACACAAGGTAACTGTAACAGGACTGTATCGAAGGAGGACACCTCGTAATACGGCTGCGTATCGACGAAATTCTAATTTACTTCAACGAACGCAGCACAGCAGGTGACTTATTTTACCGTCGCACATCAGTTGAAATAATATTAATATCCGTCTGCGCAGCACTTTCAGCCAGTACAGCAAAACTCCCTGACCGGTTCCTGGCCTCAGGAAACTTGTGGCTGTTGGGGCCCCGAATCGTCAAAGAGTCGTCATCACCCGTCTCAGCCCCCAGGATCGAGCTTCGCAGCGGGGACAGGCGTAAGGAATTAAGGATCACTCCACGGATGTCAAATCAAACAATCGCGCGCTAGCGTGCGGCTTTTTGACATTTGCTGTTTTTAATTCATAGCGCGCACCCCCAGAAACAGTTGTTTGGGCACCTGACTGACACTCCGCGCAGCGGCGAATTCTGAATTATTATCAGCGCGCAGCCATGTCCGCGCAGGCCAACATGTAATTAATTTTGATCGAAGTCTATGTGGTTCTACGGTACCGTATATTGGAAGATGGATTCTCTTGACAAATTATGATCCGCACTTTTCTGTATACCGTTCAACCGGGTAGACTTCACTCAAAATTAATTAATGATTAGGGTGTGCGTACCTGGATGCACGCTAATATTAATTTAAAAATCGCTGCTGCGCAGAGTCTCAGCCAGGTGAAATTAATAAGAACCGACGCGCAAACGCGCGGGGGTGGGCGTGCCTGGCCGGTGGGGGGGGCGAATATAGAGACGGGAGGAAGGATAAGCCGACCATTCTAGTGCTTAATGCGCGGTGTTAAATTAAATAATCTTCAAAAAAAATCCTTGTTGTGCGGCCGTTTTGAAACTATTTTTTGGCTGCGGGAAGTAAATTTAAATTAATATTTGGGGGGGCTGCGGACCCTATCTGGCTTTACGGTATTAGATAGGGATCGTCCGGTGGCGAGTCCAACATATCACATTCGGTTAAGTAGGATGGGAATCCAAATTCGGGTGGGTGCAGTCTCCAAGTCACGACACCTATGGGCCAAGCTGAAAAGGCTTGGACGCATGGACGCCCCAACGTATGGTCGAGAGGAATATAAACTGAAGGGCTAGAGGAGAAAGGAAAGGAACTGAGAGTAGTCTAAGTGAGGTGAGCGCACTAGAAGGTTGCCATTCGTAGCGCGCCAGCGCTATCTCCCATGCTGTACCGGACGCCTCTCCCTCTTCCTCTTCCAGCCTCAGAAAGGCCTCATCTTCCGCCTCACTCCCCTGCTTGCTCGAGGGTTAATGACATAACACCTCTGGGCCATGCTGAAATAAAACTTGGCCACGTCGGCAATAAAAAGACAGCTAGGAAAGTCAAGGGAGAAGGCATAAGAGGAAAGAAAGGATAGCAAGTTCACCCACCAAACAAAAAGAACACAAAGTTCGGGCAAACAGTAACCCCTGCCCCTTTAGAGAAAGGCCTTCAATAAGCTCAAGTGGAAGGAAAAAATCGAGGGCCTCCCATCACTTGTCGGGGCTAATGGGTGCGCAAGCAAATGACTGCGCAACAGATTCAGTGAAAATAACTAAAATAGGAGCAACCCCCGTTCAGTTACGTCCCCGGGGTACCGGTACAAAATGAAGAGCAACCACTCATCACGACCAGCTATCGTGGGGCCTGGCCGCTCTGCACCGTTTAATGGTGGACCAAAGGCACAGTATGGGGGGTCGGAAGCTGGTAGGGCCAGCATCACCCCATCTGTGGTGCCAAGTGTGGTAGAATTTTCGTTTTCACACAAGCAGAAGAGAACGAAGGATTATTTGTTATATGGGATGGTCAAAACGCTCTCCAAGGCTGATGGGACTGTTCTGAGACTTAGCGTAGCAGACTTTGATGACTCCAATGAGCAGCAACAACAACCGAAGCGGCAACCAAAGCAACAGCAGCATCTAGCAAAGAAAAGAAATGAATACTCAAGAAAGAGATAGGTTGGCTGCTTGGGACCAGGCAGACATAATGGAGTTTGCCATTCTAGAGTTTCGTTCTGATCCCGCAGGGTCCCCATCTTGGGGGGGAACCGGGATGCGCTCTGGGCCCCCACATGTCGGGGGCCCCGGGCCACGCCGTGAGTCTCCACCTGTCGGAAACTCCGGTAGAACAGCTACTGTGCCTCCATTTGTCGGAGGCCAACGCCCTGTGAATCCTCCACCTGTCGGAGGTTCCAGTAGAGATGAAGGACCCTCATATGTCGGGGGTCCCACCTTCATCAGTGAGCCTCTAAATGTCGGAGGCTCCCTTAGCAACGGTATGCCCTCACATGCCGAGGGCACCGGACCTATTAGTAGGCGTCCACTTGCCGGGATCAGTAGTCAAGGCCCAAACGCAGCCTTTTCGCAATTCTTTAGCGCTGGAGAGCTGGGTATTCCAGTTGGTACCCTTGTTGAATGGGATCAGGTTCCCAGTCAACTTCTCCACCTCCATGGAGTAGCTCAGGATGCCGATATTGTGCAGCAGTTCTGGCTTGAGCAGACAAGCCGTCTTGGAGAAGCCTGTGTCGCCATTCAGCAAAGGCGCCTGGTAAGACGGCTGTTGTGCAAGTTGTCCCCGGGCCATATTTTTGATGAGGAAATGCATGTTTTCAGTGTTGTCCTTGGTTTTGTCAAAGGCCGTCACAGCGACTACGCCCTAATGGCAAAGCTGGCTGCTGCGCAGTCTGTCAAAGCTGGCTGCTGAAGCAGCCGCCCACAGCCGTGGGGCCGGCAGAGGACTTGGAGGCGTTGGAGGCTGTGGCACCTTCGCAAAGCGCACAGCTGCTTCAGCTACAGGCCAGGGGTCAGGAGCTTGAAGGCAGGCTCCTTCAGGTGAGCGTGGGGGCTCTTAGACCTCGTCCAAAGGGAACGCTGAACATGTTCTGGACCGTTTGTTCTGGACGGTTTGTACAGGACCGTTTGTTCTGGACCGTTTGTTCCGGACCGTTTGTTCTGAACCGTTTGTTCTGGACCGTTTGTTCTGGACCGTTTGTTCTGAACCGTTTGTTCTGGACCGTTTGTTCTGGACCGTTTGTTCTGAACCGTTTGTTCTGGACGGTTTGTTCTGGACGGTTTGTTCTGGCCCGTTTGTTCTGGACCGTTTGTTCTGGACGGTTTGTTCTGGACCGTTTGTTCTGGACCGTTTGTTCTGGACCGTTTGTTCTGAACCGTTTGTTCTGGACGGTTTGTTCTGGACGGTTTGTTCTGGACCGTTTGTTCTGGACCGTTTGTTCTGGACCGTTTGTTCTGGACGGTTTGTGATGAACCGTTTGTTCTGGACGGTTTGTTCTGGACCGTTTGTTCTGAACCGTTTGTTCTGGACGGTTTGTTCTGGACCGTTTGTTCTGGACCGTTGTTCTGGACCGTTTGTTCTGAACCGTTTGTTCTGGACGGTTTGTTCTGGACGGTTTGTTCTGGACCGTTTGTTCTGGACCGTTTGTTCTGGACCGTTTGTTCTGGACGGTTTGTGATGAACCGTTTGTTCTGGACGGTTTGTTCTGGACCGTTTGTTCTGAACCGTTTGTTCTGGACCGTTTGTTCTGGACGGTTTGTTCTGGACGGTTTGTTCTGAACCGTTTGTTTTGGACGGTTTGTTCTGGACGGTTTGTTCTAGACCGTTTGTTCTGGACCGTTTGTTCTGGACGGTTTGTTCTGGACCGTTTATTCTGGACCGTTTGTTCTGGACCGTTTGTTCTGGACCGTTTGTTCTGGACCGTTTATTCTGGACCGTTTGTTCTGGACGGTTTGTTCTGGACGGTTTGTTCTGGACCGTTTGTTCTGGACCGTTTGTTCTGGACCGTTTGTTCTGGACGGTTTGTTCTGGACGGTTTGTTCTGAACCGTTTGTTCTGGACGGTTTGTTCTGGACCGTTTGTTCTGGACCGTTTGTTCTGGACCGTTTGTTCTGGACGGTTTGTTCTGGACGGTTTATTCTGGACCGTTTGTTCTAGACCGTTTGTTCTGTACGGTTTGTTCTGGACCGTTTGTTCTGGACCGTTTGTTCTGGACGGTTTGTTCTGGACGGTTTGTTCTGGACCGTTTGTTCTGGACCGTTTGTTCTGGACGGTTTGTTCTGGACCGTTTGTTCTGGACCGTTTGTTCTGGACCGTTTGTTCTGGACCGTTTGTTCTGGACCGTTTGTTCTGGACCGTTTGTTCTGGACGGTTTGTTCTGGACCGTTTGTTCTGGACCGTTTGTTCTGGACCGTTTGTTCTGGACCGTTTGTTCTGGACGGTTTGTTCTGGACGGTTTGTTCTGGACCGTTTGTTCTGGACCGTTTGTTCTGGACCGTTTGTTCTGGACGGTTTGTTCTGGACCGCTTGTTCTGGACCGTTTGTTCTGGACGGTTTGTTCTGAACCGTTTGTTCTGGACCGTTTGTACAGGACCGTTTGTTCTGGACCGTTTGTTCTGGACCGTTTGTTCTGGACGGTTTGTTCTGGACCGTTTATTCTGGACCGTTTGTTCTGGACCGTTTGTTCTGGACGGTTTGTTCTGGACCGTTTGTTCTGGACGGTTTGTTCCGGACGGTTTGTTCTGGACGGTTTGTTCTGGACGGTTTGTTCTGGACGGTTTGTTCTGGACCGTTTGTTCTTGACCGTTTGTTCTGGACGGTTTGTTCTTGACCGTTTGTTCTGGACGGTTTGTTCTGGACCGTTTGTTCTGGACCGTTTGTTCTGGACGGTTTGTTCTGGACCGTTTGTTCTGAACCGTTTGTTCTGGACCGTTTGTTCTGGACCGTTTGTTCTGGACGGTTTGTTCTGGACCGTTTGTTCTGGACCGTTTGTTCTGGACGGTTTGTTCTGGACCGTTTGTTCTGGACGGTTTGTTCTGGACAGTCTTTTGACTCCTCCGGCATCTGTGGCATCTCTCTTGGTGTTTAGCATGCAGGCGCTGCTTCCAAGCTTCGGTTGGCAATGTTAGCAACACTTGCTGTATATGAAATATTCCGAGGAGCGCCTCTTGTTTATGTTTAGAGTTTTCTGGGGCCTCCTTAAGTTCCTATGAAAATGGCGGGGCTGTATTGTGCAACAAGGATGCCATGTTGTCATGTTTTGACGGGAAGTATGACTCCCCCGGCACTTGTCTGTATTGATAGTATGCATCAATCATGAATCGCGGCTGAACCCTGAATGGACAAGTGTTACCAGGGCGTGGGACGGAGTAATCACAGCATTGGGTCTGGGCAATGATTGCTCTCCTCCTTGCTCTCCACCGGTTCGTTACGCACTGCTGCTGTTGCTGATGTGTTTTGTTCTTGTTTCAGGAGCTAGCCTGGTCGAGTCTGCAGGAGGTGGCGCTGGTGCTCCTGACGTTGGAAAGTGTGAACTTGCAGCTGTCGGCAGGTGACAGCCGTGCGGGAGGGGGGGGGGTAGGGGAGCGGGGATGGAGGGGAGGGAAGGGGGGGGAGGGGAGACAGGGAAGGGGAGGAGGGTGTGGGGGGGAGGAGGAAGGGGATAAGGGATGGAGAGGAGGGGCGGGGGGGAGGGAAGGGGGGAGGTGAGGTTGGAGGATAGGGAATGAGGAGGGAGGGAGGAAGAGATGGGAGATGGGGGGGAGGGGAGGGGAGAGATCTAAGGAGAGGAGGGTTTAGGGTTTAGGGTTTACACGCGCACACGCACGCAGAGGGGGCAGGCAAGCAGGGGGATTGGGCGGGCCGTGCGGGGGCTCGGGCGCGACTCACAAACCTGCCAGGAGGACGCTCATCAGCCAACGCCCCTGCCCGCTCAGCCTCCTGAGCAGCCGTTGTTGACTACGTCGCGCGAGCCTGCGTGCAGCTTAGGTATGAGGTGTGGGCCCTCGACCTCGAGGAGTCGGCTTGCGTGGTGTCTGCCTGTGCCAGGTGCGCACATGTCGACCCGCCGCTACTGGACGCCCTCGCTAAGAGGCTGGCCGACGGCATCCGAGCGGAAGGGACAGGCTGGCTCGCCGGGCTCGCCGTGCACGACGCTGGAGGGCCAGCGATGCGGGAGGCGGCCCCCTCGTCTGCGTTTCCAGACAATGCGGCGGTGGCTGCGGCGGCAGGGCGCGCTGCCTGCAACCAGCCGTTGCATGTGTCCACGAGTGCCACGGTCAAGTCTGCTGAGTTTCTGTTGCAGATCCTGCAGGTGAGCTGTTCATGCAATCTTTGGGGTATACCAACAAGAGGGTGAGGCCGGGACTGTTGTTAACTGTATCTTAAGGTACTTAGCAGTGCAAGTGTTTCTTTTTCCGGCTACAAGCCTGCCGTCGGGAGGCTGCCCTGCGGCCGCCAAAGGCCGGATTGAGACCAAACCTGGACCGGCCTGCGGCTGGTGGCCAAAGCAGCATACTTGGCCGCAAATGGGGCCTCCGGCCAGAATCTCGAGGTTAGCTGACATGTCGCTGAGTCACGGAAAAAGAACGCTGAGTGGTGTACGTGCAACAGTGTAGGGTCGAGGGTTTGGGTAAAGGGTTTAGGGTACTGCACTTGATTTGTAGGCGCACTTCGGGTGCACCAGATTAACTTTGAATATGACAGGACACTGGGAGGCCACCAATGGGCTCATGGGGACCATGCCTTGACCGGCCTACGGCTGATATCCCAACAGCCTCGCTACACCAAGTCCCCCAGCCTGCCAGCCCGCTCATGGGGACCATGCCTTGACCGGCCTACGGCTGATGGCCCAACCGGGCTTGCTGCATCAAGCCCCCCAAGCCGCCACACCGGGATATGAAGTTGGGTACCAAAATTGGACCAGCCTGCGGCCTGTGGCCCATGCAAGCCCTCTAAGTTGTTATACTGGGATGTAGTTGCGGGTGTAGCAGAAGCAACCTTCAAAATATGTTGGCTAAGGTAGCGCCGATTGGGTCCGGAACAGGGGGGGATGAGGAAAGAGTGGAGAGGGGAGGGGGGGAAGGAAGCTTCCATTTTAGTTGAGAGTGAGGTGAGTATGGGTGAAGCAGGCCCATGGTAGCTCACCTAGTGCAACGGCCGAACAGGTGGCTTCCTTTATCCACGCCTCAGGGCGTATCGTTTATTTATCTAAGAAGCTGGCCCCAGCGGCCCGGCCGCAAATTTTATTTGTTGCTGGTCGCCTTATGAGACTGGGTCCCCAAAAATCTCTTCAGTGATTTCCATGCTTGCTTGTAAATAAGTTTCCATCCTCTTGGTTATTTCCCCATGGTGAAATTTCCTCCATAGTTTGCGATGAAGCTTTGTGTCATGCGCACTCCTGCGCCATGCTGCCTCATGCACTTGGTTCACGTCAGTCATGCGAAACAGAGGTACCCTTGTACAGTCGCAAGAGGGCTAGTGTTGGGCCTGAGTGTTATGGGGGCTCTATCTCTTCCCCTTCACCTATTTTCCTTCCTCTGGGATGTGCAAGGGTTGGGGTACCCACCTCCTGGACAGGTGGAAACCCTGAATACCCCACCCCAAGAGGGTTAAGGGTTAAGGGTCCCCCTAGTCCCCCCCCACACACAAATGCTGCCTCATGCAGGGCTATGACACACTGGGCCAAAGGTCCGAGCTGCTCTAGCAAGCTGCAGCAGAGGCCTTTGTCGGGCCCATTTCCGCGTCGGGCCCACGGCCCACTCCCGCCCCCGTCAAACGCTGAGATTGGCATGATGAGGACCTGTATGAAATCCTCCCCGGGGCCAGTGGTCTCGTTGCAATGCCCGCCCCGCCGCCACTGCTGCACTGCTTTACACCGTGGCAACTGGTGGAGGTCGTGTCGGTGTTCAGCCCTCCAGAAGTTGCAGCGCCGAGCAGAGTCAAGGCTGCAGGTTTCAAGGCAAGAGGCGCCCCCTAGATAGGCTAAGGGCCTGCCGGCGGATGCCTGAGTTGCAGATCCCACCTGTGGGGGGGTCTGCGTCTGTCCTCGCTCCCGCTTTTTCTTCAGAAGAAACAGCAGAGGGAGCTGCCCGGAAGCTGCCCCAGCCGCCGCAACTGTGGCGACGCCGCCTTCTGGCGGTCGCGATGGACCGCCTGGTGGAGGAGATGGCGGCGGCGGGTATGGACCCGCGGGACTGGTTCGCAGCGCAGCAGCAGCAGCAGCAGCGCGGGATCGGAGAGCGGGCAGATGCGCCGTCACCGGGGCCCGAGCGCTCCGCAACCAGCGCAGACGCGTCCTTGGCATCACTGACCCCGGCCGCGTCTCCGTTCTTGCTGCACACGGAGGCGGCAGCGGGTGGGGCGGGCGTTGAGGAGCACAGCGGCAGCGGCTTTGGGGGCGAAGACGTGGGCGGTGGCTGCTCTACGTGGCACCTGAGCCTTCTCAGTCAAGGCCTGGCCCGCCCACCCTACGGCCCCTACTCAATGCAGGTTCGTTACTGCAATTACTGATATTGGTATGGCACATGCTTCCAGAGTGGAGGGGTTAAAAGCAATTGGCCGCCCACCCTACAGCCTCTCCTCAATGCAGGTTCGTTATTGCATATACTGATACTGGTATGCAGGTATGCTACATCCTTCCTCAGGAGCGGGTTAAAGAGGAATTAGCTGCCCACCCTGCGGCTCCTACTCAGGTTCGTTACTGCATGTACTGATATAAGGAATCGGTATGTCGTTGTATTTGGAATATATTTGTAAATATACCGTAAGGAATCGGTGTCCGTATCCTTGGTAAATCCTTGTAAATATTAGGACACCGATTCCTCATATTTTGAATATCCTTGTAAATGTAAGGAATGGGTGTCCTTCTATTTGGAATACCCCCCAAAAGATTGGCAACTATTGCTGTGCTCACAGGGTGGCCACCTGCTGACTGCCTCCGAAGGCGTCCATCTGGCTGAAGTCCTGTCCCGTTCAGGCGCAGAGCACGCGGCGCTGTTCACACAAATCGTATCGCTCTCTGCCTCCGAGCCAACGACAGACCTCGGCCCCCAAGAGCTCGCGTCGATGCTCCGCGCCGCGGAGAAGATGAGCCGGGTGGGCGGGGCGGCGGGCGGCGGCGACCCTGCCCTGCCCTGCCCTGCCCTGCCCTGCCCTGCCCTGCCCTGCCCTGCCCTGCCCTGCCCTGCCCTGCCCTGCCCTGCCCTGCCCTGCCCTGCCCTGCCCTGCCCTGCCCTGCCCTGCCCTGCCCTGCCCTGCCCTGCCCTGCCCTGCCCTGCCCTGCCCTGCCCTGCCCTGCCCTGCCCTGCCCTGCCCTGCCCTGCCCTGCCCTGCCCTGCCCTGCCCTGCCCTGCCCTGCCCTGCCCTGCCCTGCCCTGCCCTGCCCTGCCCTGCCCTGCCCTGCCCTGCCCTGCCCTGCCCTGCCCTGCCCTGCCCTGCCCTGCCCTGCCCTGCCCTGCCCTGCCCTGCCCTGCCCTGCCCTGCCCTGCCCTGCCCTGCCCTGCCCTGCCCTGCCCTGCCCTGCCCTGCCCTGCCCTGCCCTGCCCTGCCCTGCCCTGCCCTGCCCTGCCCTGCCCTGCCCTGCCCTGCCCTGCCCTGCCCTGCCCTGCCCTGCCCTGCCCTGCCCTGCCCTGCCCTGCCTTGCCCTGCCCTGCCCTGCCCTGCCCTGCCCTGCCCTGCCCTGCCCTGCCCTGCCCTGCCCTGTCCTGCCCTGCCCTGCCCTGCCCTGCCCTGCCCTGCCCTGCCCTGCCCTGCCCTGCCCTGCCCTGCCCTGCCCTGCCCTGCCCTGCCCTGCCCTGCCCTGCCTTGCCCTGCCCTGCCCTGCCCTGCCCTGCCCTGCCCTGCCCTGCCCTGCCCTGCCCTGCCCTGCCCTGCCCTGCCCTGCCCTGCCCTGTCCTGTCCTGTCCTGTCCTGTCCTGTTGTGGTCTTCTGGCTGCTCGTGCCTGCCACAAAGTGAAGCTTGCTGATTCCCCACTTGCAGATGCCCGCGTACACGTTGAGGACCAGGGGGTGATTTGGAGAGGCTGCCTCACGTACCGCTCTCTCACCCTCACCCTCCACGCCCCAGGACACAGGCTGCACCTTCACCTCTGGGTAGGTAAATAGAAACTTCTTTCGGTCAGTGAAGAGGATGTGGCTCCAGTCCCTTCCCTTGCTGGCTTTGCAGAAGTCCAGCCACTTATGTCGAGTTGACCCCGAAAGCTGCTTCCTAGGCGCACCCCGCAGAACCCTCGATTCTTTTTTCAATCTCCGATGCGTGCCTCCGGGCTGCTCGACTGACTGTCTTCTTCCCCACTGGCCTGGTGACCAAGCCTATTGTCCCAAGCTCCTGTGCAACTGGTTTTGTACCACCATGCTGGTTGCTCAGCAGCAGGTCATAGGCCCGGGACTCCGCCTCTGGGATGAGGATCCTCTTCTTGTCGGACTTTGGCGCGACGTGGACAGCTCCGGAATCTTTATATCGCTGCACCCAGTGCTCCACAACCCTGTCGGATAGTCCAAGCTGCCTAGCTGTCTTGGAGATGTCATGGTTCTCATTCCACCTCGTTATGATAGCCCAACGGAGTTCCTCAGAGGTGAGCCCCATGGGAGCTTATGAGGCCCTGAAATGCAATAATTTTAGGGATGCCAATTTTGTGCTCTCGAGTAGCCATGCCTTATTTCGCTTTGCATGGGTGTTGTACTTCCCTAGGGCACGCCCACCATGTGTGTGCATGGTCCGGGTCCCACTGATGATGTTCAAGACCTGCGAGCTTTTCTTCCGGGTACAGGGCGGGTCAGATGTATCGACACGTTTTAGGGGTACTGAGGTTTGACCCGCCGTCCCAACCTGGTTCACACTAGCAGTACCAACTGCCATTTGAAGTAATCTCTCTAGGAACTGCCTCGATCGACCTGGTGTGTTGCTACATCGTCAAGTGTTGTAATCAGCTTGTCATACACGGTTTATTGAGGCATGTTGGGGTATCATTTGAATCCGAATGGCAGTTGGATGCAAGAAACTGCCCCGTTGGGTACCAAACTTGCGGCGGCTGAGCCTGAAAAGTGGCCAAAATCCGGCCAAGGTAGAGCCTTAAGTTGGTGTAGGTAAGGCATAGACGGAGGCATCGCCACCATCCCTGGGTCATTTGGCCAATCCAACATGCAGATATGGCCTTCCATGTGGCCCACATCAGGGCTGTCTTTGATGGATTGGAATTCACTCCAAACCTGCCTGATTGCTATGCTGTCTGGCGATTCAGAGAGCCTGAGAGAAGCTCATTAAGACTGCCCACCCAATTTGTGCATCATTCCCCACTCCCGAGGCTGCAAATTTGGGGCAAAGGTGGCTTGTCAGGAAGCCATGCCCCTTGCCCCATGCAGCCCCTCAGCCATGCAAGCTCCCATATCGCTGCCACTGAGTTCCAGAATGCCATAAGTCAGGTATCCACTCTTTATTCACACATCTTGATGTTCATGTCCTTTATTCCAGGCCCCCCTTCTTATCTGAGCTGAGCCAGCCAGATCTGCGGAGGACTGGTTTTGCGAGAGGATGGAAACAAACAGCACTAGTGGTTTCAGAGCCAGAACCCTAGGCTTTACATCAGGTTATACTTCAGCTATGGAGGCCAGCATTGCAATATAACATTGAAGCAGGGTAGTAAAGACAATAATGCCCTTACTTGTATCTCTTATCTGTCAATGCTGAGAGAGGAAGCGGAGACCGGGAGACGGGAACACGGTGGAGAATCGCTGGTTACATCTTGATACAATCGGTAATGCAACAGAGTCGGCGTACAATAAGATCACGAATCAACAGAGTCTCAGAATAAGAAGACAGGGCAGACAAGGCATGACCTAGTCTATGACAAATCAGAATTACTACCACGCATAGTAGAGTCATGGGCACAGTCATAGTGTCATGGCTAGCGTGTCACTAGTCATGGCAACTAAAGTAATCACAGAACTTCGGAAGGAAGGTACTTAAAACAAACACACACGGAAACGAGCTTCAATCCGCACAGAGTAATATGCGATTAGTACTAGCATGACTAAAAGCATAGCTTCCTAGCTACCATCTCTGACAAGCATTAGCATGGCACTTGCTAGGTGCCAGCTCTGTTACAAACATCCTCAAAAAATTAGTTCACTTTTGCGAATATGACCACGCTGCCTTGGGTGGAACCGGTGCAGGTTGCCACATTAGAGGAAAGATTGGGAGATATGTAAGACGACCCGCCGCCCCCATTTAGGCTGTCAGAACCGTCCCCTCCCGAGTACCCGCCACCCCCGCCGTACGCCTTACCAGATCCGTCCCCACCACCTCCAAAACCCCCGAAACCAAACATACTAGAGCCACCAATCCCACCTGACCCTCCCGACAGCTTCCCGCCCCCTCCTCCTGGGAGCCCGATAGAATCGAGACCGCTGCTGTTGAGGCCTCCCCCACCGGAACCACCGCCACTATCGATGCCTCCCAACCCTAGGTCAGTGGTCTTAAGGGAGCACATTTCTGTGGTCGCAAACTGGGTGAGGGAGGCATAGCAGCCGCAAATTGCACCGCCTCCTCCGCCGGCAATGAGCAGACTGTCACCGCCAAAAATATGCACCCATGAAGCGCCGCCGCCGCCCACTTCAGTAGAAGACCCACACTGCCCAACCATCACAACCAGGGTGGTGCCAGAAGACAGGTTGAAGTCCGCCTGAACTACAGCACCATTGCCGTAGTAGGAGGCACCGCCCGAAGCGCCTGAAGCGACAATTGTGTAGCGTCCGCTTGCAATGACATTGAAGAATTGGAGTCCGTTCAACGAGGTCTGGTAGGTGACGATGCTGTTTGACAGGTTAGCGTAATGAGTGGTGCATTGGCTATCTGTGGGGCCGGTGGAGCCGGTCTGGCCACATGCAGTCATGGTCACAGCATCGGCTGGGAAGGAGGTTTGGGGCAGGCAAGTGGGTGGGGTCCCACAGGGGGCTGGAGGGGAAGGAGAGGGGGAAGGCGGGGAGGGGGAAGGAGAGGGGGGAGGCGGGGAGGGGGAAGGAGGAGGAGGGCTCGGCGATGGGGGCAGGGGGGGGGAGGGGGGGGGAGATGGGGGGGAAGGATTTGGAGGGCTAAAGATGAAGGTGGGAGGGTGGGGAGGGGAAGGTGGAGGGGCAGGAGGAAAGGGAGGGGAGGGTTGAGGTGGGATGGGCGACGGCTGTGGAGGCAATGGGGGAGGAGAAGGAGGGGGCTCTGGCGATGGTGGTGGAGGGGGGAGTGGAGTGGGGGGGGCGGGAAGAAGTGGAGAAGGAGGAGAGGGGGGGAGCGGCATGGGGAGGAAGGGGGGGGAAGGTTTGCTTGACGGTATCTGTGGAGGGACCGGGATAGGTGGGGGGGGAGGTGAAAACAAAAATCCAGGAGGGTTCGGAGGTGGTGAGGGTGGGGTGGAGGGTGGGAGCGGTGAAGGCGGAGAGGGAGGTGGCGGAAAAGGAGGAAATTGAGCAATTCGCTGGCCAAACATAGACGACTTGCGGTTGCTGTCCTTAGGATTGAAAGCATCGTTGGGCCACCACTTGTCGCCAAACCAGGATGTGTATGTCCAAAAGGTTATGGGGAGGCAGGTGGTAAAAGTGGCGCAGTGTTCTTTTTCCCAGAAAAGAACAGGGTTCATTGATGGGATTCTCTGAAAGAAGAGAAGGCTGCCGGACATGCCCAGGGAGACGCAGGCATGGAACTCAACGATCACATAGTCGGTTCCTCTTATGCCGGGGAAAAAGTTGCTGGCCGACGGCCATCCACCAGGGTAGATGGCGCGGATGAAGATGGGGGCAGAGGGGATGTTGATTGGGCTCGAGGGCACTTCGAACAGCTGGGCAAAGGCGTCCCGGGCATCGACCATAAAGTCAGCCATGATGTTGGCGCTGGCGTTGATGGAGGCGTAGCTGACGTTGAAAGTCACCATGAAGGCCATGGTGGTGTTCTGCACTTGCGCCGAGATACCTAACGGTCAAGAGTGGGGATGGCAAGAAGATGAGTAAGATGAGGGAACGAGGAGGCTGGCACAGCATTCAAAGTAGTCAGCAGGTGTAGTAGGGGGCTCTCTGACATAATTGGCAGCCAACATGTACAACAAGGGGCTATGTGATATAACTGATGGGGCTGTTTGTTGGAGAAAGTGAGTGGTAGATATTTGGTAGGAGGGCATACATGCACGTACACTCTATAGTTACTAGGTGCCCAGAGCCTTTTTGAGCAGGGCCCAGAGGTGTAATGTCATTGACATGATGCACGTACACTGCATGTATGAGGTGTGACTTTGGC
Organism: Limnomonas spitsbergensis; assembly: GCA_037349105.1. Taxonomy (NCBI): domain Eukaryota; kingdom Viridiplantae; phylum Chlorophyta; class Chlorophyceae; order Chlamydomonadales; genus Limnomonas; species Limnomonas spitsbergensis. The sequence goes on along the minus strand of JAYJMM010000090.1, from coordinate 1,646,514 downwards.
CAGACTGCTGGGTCTACTAGGTCTACTGGATCGATGGGTCGAAGATGACTAAGAGGTCGGTCAGACTGCGTCACGTTTGGGGTTGCGACAGGAAAAAGTGATACGCGACACACTGGCCCAAACGCGAAACGCAACGTGTCCAAACGCCAAACGCAGACGCGGAGGGGGGGGGGGGGGGGGGGGGCGTTTCGCGTTTGAGATTTTTCATGAATTCCAGCTAGGGATCGCCTATACCTAGGGATTCGTTAAACATCACGGGGGGTTACAAACCACACGTAGTTCTTACTTCTTACTTATAATAAAGAAGACCAGGTCATATCTAAGGTCTGCTTGCTTTTCTTGCACTAGCAAGCGTATGCCGACGCTCTGATGAGCTCAGTCTTTTCAAGCACTAGGCTGTGATGGTACGCTCACTTGAAGTTTGGACGAGGAGCACGTCGCGCGTCCCATTGAGGTCGAGGCCACCAGGCGGGGAGGGCGGGGCTGGGGCACGAGAGGGAAGGCCGACGACAGCACTGGCATCACCAAACGTTGTTAACAGAAGAAGAAGCGGGGTGACGAGAGAGAAGAGGTGTCGGCCCCTCGAGGTGATGCAACGCTGCAGTATTGGCATTGGCTCACGCTCACCGGCTTGGCTCAAGAGGTCGTAGAACCTAAGGGGGACAAGAGACTTGTTAGTAAAGAACTCAACGGTAAGGGACTCTTACGTACTGGACTCTTAAGTACGGGACTCATAAGTACGTCACTGGTAATGTTCCAATAGGTGACGGCGGCGCATATTTTTACACGGAAAAAGTGTCCAAGCAGTGTAATCTCAGTGATAATAATGTACAACGCCTCGCCTGGCGGTTTGAATCACCACGGCAGATCGTTGTACCTGGCCAGTGATGACCCGATACGACTGTTGCGACGGCGATTTTCAAAATGTGCACGAACCACGTACCTAACTGCCAAACTGCTCAACCTAGAAATGCTTTGGCACGCATGCTGAACAAGGCAATATATTGACAGTTGTCACCGATATCAGCATCGTGCTGAGGCAACTCCACTGGCAGTGGTGCTGCACTGCACCAAAAACGTAGGCCGACATACAGCCGGGCATACAGTTAGCGAGGATTTAAGCACGGGGGCGACGTGGCAAGGCGTATCGATTATGACTCATTGGTTGGAACATGGGCGGCGATACGGTACCGTACTGCCCGCAGAGCGCAGCGACAATTCGCGTCCCCAACAGTCCAACCAGAGAGTCTCTGAGTCCAACACTAGCTCGTCACCTAGCCCACGCGTATTTTCATACACGGAAATGTCAAAACTGCGTCGTAAGGGATGACTGCTTCTTACGTGTGTATGCTGTGGATATTGACATGTTCCGGACTACAGGGTGACCAACGACCAGGTTTGGGTCCGGACTACAGACATTTTGCTGTAGTCCGGAGTAACCAAGTACAACGCATCTTGGGGTAATCCTAGTCCGGAGGAACATACGCTGTTCAATGCAGAATTCAAAGCTTTTATAAATGATAAACGAATGGCATTTACTGCTCGATCGTGGCCTTTTTTTTGTTAGGGATCTCCTTCATGGGAGACTGTAAACAAAGTGTGCCTAGAAAAAAAAGTGACTAAAAAATCGTGGGGATCTTTGGCACCTTTCCCGGGTTTCTTTTGGTGTATTTACTTTTCTTCAACCTTTCGCTCTTTTTCAGGGTTGTTTTCTTTCGGGTGCGAACAACCATCGGCGTGTCAGTGCGATAACGCACGGTATGCAACAACTTTTTCTGCCACCAGCAGGTATCGAACTCGCGACCTCCGCTTGATCAGCATCGTCGGTGCTAGGCTGTAAGCGACTGACACCAGTACGGCATTAGTCACGGACGATTGGGTGGGTGGCGGGCGAGAGGTGTCATCGCCGCACGGCCAAAAAGCTTCACGAATACACATCGCCTACACCCGACGTTGAGCACAATATAACCAAATTGCTAATTCGCTGCTTTTGATCGAGGCCGCACTTGCGACATAACACTGCGTTGCAACCCAGGCCATGCATGCCGAGCGTCGCCACTCGTTTCGGTATGTAACATGGGTGGTTGGCCGGCGAGAGATGTCATCGGCCCCCAATTCGCAGCGACTGCAATAACTTTTCGAATACATATCGCCTACACTCGACGTTGAGTGCATTAGAATCAAAATGCCAATGCGCATCTTTTGATCGCGGGCAGGCGAAGTGTTATGCCGCAAGTGCGGCCTCGAATGAAATCAGCGCATTAGCAATGTGGTTATATTTTACTCAACGTCGGGTGTAGGCGATGTGTATTCGTGAAGCTTTTTGGCCGCGCGGCGATGACACCTCTCGCCCGCCAACCACCCAATCGACCGTGACTAATGCCGTACTGGTGTCAGTCGCTTACAGCCTAGCACCGACGATGCTGATCAAGCGGAGGTCGCGAGTTCGATACCTGCTGGTGTTAGCCGATGGTTGTTCGCGCCCGAAAGAAAACAACCCTGAAAAAGAGCGAAGGGTTCAAGAAAAGTAAAGACACCAAAAGAAACCCGGGAAAGGTGGCAAAGATCCCCACGATTTTTTAATCATGTCTAATTTCAGAGGGAGGCAGCTTGAGACAGAGTTCGGCGATGTTATTGACACAGTAAGCTACCTTGAGGCTCAAGTCAGCAAGGATGCAGTGTACAGCCCGCACATCCAGCCCTTACGAGGCAAACAACTTAGGGAGGCAGCCAACGTCAATGAGCTGTGTGCCGAAGTCGCTGGAGAGACTATGGATGACGACGGGCATATGTATGGCGTTGGAGGAGAGGACAGCGACGGTGACGAGCAGGGGAATGAGTAAGAATGGGCTTAGGAAAGGCCTACAATATCTCCGGTTCTCCCTTTCATCGATCTTTGCTTGAATCTTCTGGCTGCTGCAGGCTTGATGATCCCACATTTACTGCCGAGCAGAATATTGCGCTAGCGCAAGCGCGGGAGGATACACAAAAGGGTGCTACGCGCACGCGCTACAAAGGCGTTGAGAAAATGTTTATGGTCAGTGTCTGACAGCCTCAAAAACGTAATAAATTCTCACTTACCATGCATGGCAAAAGAACTTACCATGCATGGCAAGAGAAAACTGTTGCAGGGCATGATCTTTCAAGGCCTGAATGAACACTCCCTGATTGAAGTGCTGGTATCATGCCATGCAAGCTTACGTAGAGGAGAGATGGGGCAAATCAGCTGAGTTCACTGCCGACCATGCCTCCCACTACCTGATGATGTTGAGGGATAAAATCATTAACGGAGACCTGGTCATGGTAAGCTAAGAGCAGCCTAAGCAGCCTGATGCATCATGAGGAACATGACATATTTTATTCTACGGGATGGTGCCTTACGGCCTGGGTGATGCCCTGCGGCGCGGCGATGAGCCCGAGAGCCTCACCCCGTTCAAGCCAGCCAGAAAGCGTGCCTCAGCCTCACAAGTCTCAAGCCTGTCGGCACGTACGGGAGCAGCCAGCAGCCCTGCCTCAGCAACACACGTGACCGCACGGACAGGACAAACCATCAGCCCTGGATCAACCCCAAGGCTAGTACGGACATCAGCGTTGGTCCCGCATGGGCTAGGCCCCTCTTGGGTGGGAGGCCAGCAGGTAACTGGAAGGTGGCTTGGGTCTGCTCAGCTGTTGCCAGATAAAAATCAGGGATACCAAATCATTTACACCTGCCTGACTTTTCCACCCTCTTCCATTTGTAGGCAGCTTCTGCCACACGCGCCTCGCCATCAGCGCTGGTCCCACAGGCTAGGCCCCTCTTGGGTGGGAGGCCAGCAGGTAACTGGAAGGTGGCTTGGGTCTGCTCAGCTGATGCCAGATGAAAATCAGGGATACCAAATTATTTACACCTGCCTGACTTTTCCACCCTCTTCCATTGTAGGCAGCTTCTGCCACACGCTCGCCAGGCCCCCCTATTCAGACCTTGATAAAGACGAAGGTGCTGGCCATGACTGATGAGCAGCTGATACATGCTGTTAAGATGAAGCTACTTAATGCAAATCACATCCATTTCCAACACTGGAAAGCTGCACATCCTGGTCATATGGCAAAGGTAAACATTTAGAGTTTGTTAGATATTGAGACGCTTAGTTTGAAACGCTGGTTTTATATGTAAATTTGCACGCCATGTTTGCATAGCAAATCATCTCATATGCTTAAAACACCAGCCATTTTAAGCAGGGCCCAGAGGTTTAATGTCATTGACATTTTTAAAACTTGCAGACCCTTCATTCTTGTAGGTGTGTGATCCCTTGGTCCTTGCTGCATGGCGGACGTACTCGGCTACACCCGGGCCTGCAGGTCTTGTACATCACGCCAAGCAAGATGCAATGCTTGCTGAGCGAACGGCTATTGAGGCTGAGATTGGGCGCCGTGGGTTAAGCAAGCCAGCATCTCAGAAGGGGCAGTCCAAGGTGGTACACCAGCCCATCCCACCTCCCACACATTCTGTTGGTGGCATCCCACTGATGCAACCAATGCCATCCACAAAGCGACGCCGTCAGCAGAAGCATCCAGCATTGGGGCTGGGTGGTGGGCCCATGCAGCTCCCAGCTGGCAGCTTCTCTATTGGGCTGGGTGGTGGGCCCATGCAGCCCTCCCCTGGCAGCTTCTCTATGGGGCTGGGTGGTGGGCCCATGCAGCCCTCCCCTGACAGCTTCTCTATGGGGCTGGGTGGTGGGCCCATGCAGCTCCCAGCTGGCAGCTTCTCTACAAGGCTGGGTGGTGGGCCCATGCAGCTCCCAACTGGCAGCTTCTCTATGGGGCTGGGTGGTGGGCTCATGCAGCTCCCAGCTGGCAGCTTCTCTATGGGGCTGGGTGGTGGGCCCATGCAGCTCCCAGCTGGCAGCTTCTCTACAGGGCTGGGTGGTGGGCCCATGCAGCTCCCAGCTGGCAGCTTCTCTACAGGGCTGGGTGGTGGGCCCATGCAGCTCCCAACTGGCAGCTTCTCTATGGGGCTGGGTGTTGGGCCCATGCAGCTCCCAACTGGCAGCTTCTCTATGGGGCTGGGTGGTGGGCCCATGCAGCCCTCCCCTGGTAGCTTCTCTATGGGGCTGGGTGGTCCCTCCCCTGGCAGGTCCCCCATGGGCATTGCTGGTGGGCCCATGCAGCACTCAGTTGGCAGCTCCCCTCTGGGGCTAGGTGGTGGGCCCGTGCATCCCTCACCTAGCAGGTCCTTTGTGGGATTACTCCAGGGCCCAGATTGTTGCAATCTAGATTTGTTTTCTTAGAGTTGTGCAGTCTTACTTTTTCATCTAGGAAGCCCAAGGAATTGGATAATGGGCCCTAACTAGACAGGCCCCTGGTGATTGATTTCATAGCCTATGCATAAATGATGTTATCAAAATTAAAATTTGACGGTTGCTTGCTCTTTCTTATTCCAGTATCTGGCTTGCTCAGTCCCATATGGGGCCTCCGATATGCTCAGGCCAAAAGGCAACCGACTTTGCCACTAAGTGAAGAGATGGAGCTCATTGCAGCAAAGCACTGCTGGTGCGTTCAAGTAAGCGCTTCTTAATTTATTGACAACCTCCAGCTAAGCTGCCAAGGGCTCTGAGGAATGATGTAGATATGCCCGGGCCAATAGGCAACTTGCTTTGTCTTTAAGAGAAAAGATGGAGCTCATTGCAGCAAAGCACTGCTGGCGCGTTCATGTAAGCGCTTCTTAATTTATTCATTAACCTCCAGCTAAGCTGCCAAGGGCTCTGCGGAATGATGAAGATATGCCCGGGCCAATAGGCAACTGACTTTGCCACTGAGAAGAAATGGAGCTCATTGCAGCAAAGTACTGCTGCAGCGTTCATGTAAGCGCTTCTTAATTTATTCAGTAACCTCCAGCCAAGCAGCCAAGGTCTTCCTTTGCATACTTCAAGATAATGATCAGGTGAATGTGTAGCCATGCTCAGAATAACAAGGACATGAGCCTTTCATGAATAGCATGCAGTGCTGGTCAGCACTCTGATGGTGGAGAGGCAAGGGGGGGCAGGGTGGTATGTGCTTTCATTTTCTCCCCACTTCAAGCAGTACAAAAATTTATTTGCAGACTTAAAGATTATGATCACGTGAATGTGGAGCCATGCTCAAAATGGCAGGGCCAGGTGCCTTTCATGAATGGCATGCATTGCTGGTCAGCACCCTGATGGTGGAGAGGAAAGGGGCAGAGGGGGGGGGGGCAGGGTGGTATGGGCTGTCATTTCCTCCACACTTCCAGCAGTACAAATATTTATTTGCAGACTTCAAGGTTATGATCACGTGAATGTGGAGCCATGCTCAGAATGGCAGGGCCAGGTGCCTTTCATGAATGGCAGGCATTGCTGGTCAGCACCCTGATGGTGGAGAGGCAAGGGGCAGAGGGGGGGGGCAGGGTGGTATGGGCTGTCATTTCCTCCACACTTCCATCAGTACAAAAATTGCCTTTCAGACTTGAAGAATATGATCAGGTGAATGTGGAGCCATGCTCAGAATGGCAGGGCCAGGTGCCTTTCATGAATGGCATGCATTGCTGGTCAGCACCCTGATGGTGGAGAGGCAAGGGGCAGAGGGGGGCAGGGTGGTATGTGCTGTCATTTCCTCCACACTTCCAGCAGTACAAAAAAATATTTGCAGACTTGAAGATTATGATCAGATGCATCTGTAGCCATGCTCAGAATGGCAGGGATAGGTGCATTTCATGAATGGCAGGCATTGCTTGTCAGCACCCTGGTGGTGGAAAGGCAAAGGGCAGAGGGGGGCCTGGGTGGTATGGGCTGCAATGTCTGATGTTCGTGTATTAATTTGGTTGCTGACCTGCTAACGCTCTTTTGGCTTGCAGACTTGTATGGGCAGGCACGGGGACTTTTAAAATTTAAATTGACTGCGCATGGCTGCACGGGTGCCATGCACGGGTGCATGACATGCATGGGTGACAGAGACCCATCTCACAACCAGCTATGCCTTCCTCAACTCAATAATAGCTGTTGCTCTGCACATTATAATCCATTATTGACACCCTAAACGACGACGACGATAGAAGCCCTCTACTCTGAAGATGTCACCCAAAGATGTGCCATGAAGGTTAACGGTCACAGCGACTAAATGCCACAGCGACGCGCACGAATATCTCAGCATTCTCTTCCAATATTAAGTACAAAGCAACAAAGCAATCCGAATGCCTGGTCAAGGCGGTCCAGTCGTCCGTCGATGCTGTCCGTCCGGCCAGTCCGCGACCCTTCCCTCGGGCGCGCCCGCGACCGCCCAGACGTTTCGCCCTGGACGTTTCGCATTTTTTCACAGCATTTTTCTGTTGGCTTGGTTGGCTTGCGTCATCGCAGCCGAGTAATCGCCGAGTAATCTGCGTCATCGCGGGCCTGCCGCAAGGATTCCGGGCGCCAGTCCGCGGAGGTTGTGTACGCAAAAATCATGCCTCGCCGGGTACGGATAATGGGTGGGCAGGATCCCGAACACGATCCCGAACACTAGCGGAATTGACTTTTGTCTAGCTGGCACTATTTTTCGAGTTCCGGACACAGGTGGAATTGGGCCCTCTGTGTCGGTTTACGGCATTTGGGTCGAAATTGGACCTTATTCTGTGTCGGTTGCCCGACAGAAAAACAATGGAAACAGCACCTTAGCCGGGCTTTTATCTTTAGCGAATGTCTCTGGAAAAAAAATTGAGGTCCTTTTAGCACTCCTACTGTGCCCGGAAATGCAACTGGTGTGGCAATTTAGCAGAAGAAAGTCAATCTTCACTCTCTCTAGACATTTCTTCCTGAAATTCACGCAGCAGTTCTTTCTCATGAAGATCATTATCACCGTCAGGTTTAATAGTCCTTGCAGCGTGCATGAAATTACCGGGGTAATCCTGGCCTTCAGAGCATGGGGCTCTCGACCCACAGCCCTGTCAAACCTGTGTTCATCCTGAATTGCTCTTCCAAGCTTTTCTTCTTCAAAGGCCGTGTCAGCCCATTCCTTCAAGTCTTGAAAAGTGGTGCTCAAGGCAGATGGCGTGGTAATCTTTCCACTCTTGCGCTCAGCGTCTTCCATTGCTTTGCCCCTGAGTGCAAGGCGCTTGAAATCCGCAAGATCATCACATTTGTCCATGTAATGTGGACCATTACAAATATTGCAAATCTTTGGTTGAGGGATGTAAGCAGGTTTTGCTTGAAATCCAACATGTTGTCTGACTGCAGGAGTGCGCCCATCTGGCAACAAGACCCCCTGCTTAAAAGACGATTTTTCATACGATGGTTTTTGATAATTACTCGAATTTCCTCCCCCAGACCTGCTGGGGTGCATACCACTGGGGTATGCTGTATCAACAGCATTGGCAGTCAGACAACGGAACATATCAAGCTCTACACGGTCAGGACCACTTGACTGACAATGTGACGAAGTTTGAGCTAAATGAACTTGGACGGGGCTAGGTTTAATTTTATCTCTTGCTGACTGAGAGTGTGGGTCCATTGGGTTAACCCATTGTGGCCCTTTTCCTTCAAGTGCCCTAAGCTCATTAAAATCATGTCTGGTCTGAACATCCAAAATTATATTTGTGATGGACGCAGCAATGCCATGTGTCGCACCATAAAGCAGTAACTGCAATACTATGGTAAATACCGTAAACTCCGGTCAGGACACCTTAGAGAGGTGTCCTCTACTCACAAATACGGTACATCACCGTACACTCATGCTCCTTGTACTTCAGACAAGAGCGTGTTAACAAGATGACTGTAACTGGAAGTCCCTAACTGGATGTCTCTGCCTAGAAGTCTCCGTCTCGTGGGTACCGCCCCTACTACTTTACTCGCGATGTGCGCTTCAGGTCCGTGGCGGACTTCTTTCCTCACGGCAGTGATGGACGCCTACGGGCAGGCTCAGTGACTCTTCACTGGCTGCGAGTGCTCAGCGAGTTAAGCAGCTAAGCTGGTTATTTGTATGTATAGCAATTGACTTAGGTAGCGTAGGCCTTCTGGCCGTCTGGGCGCGATCCAGCTGGGCTATGTTAAGGGCACTTACCGCGCAACACGCGGTGAGGTAGACGGGACGTAGACTGCGTACTTCATCTTCGGCAGGGTCTCGGTACTCTACTGGGGTACTTGTCTCCAGCTAGGTCAGCTGAGGCTGAGCTAGACTTGACTCGGGTTAAGGTACTGACTTAAGTGAAAGCTGCAGGTCTCGAAGACGGCCGGTGCTTGTTACAAATAGAGGTCTGTCCTTTAGAAAGGGACGAAGTAACTAGTTTAGGCAATTGCCGGGATACAGGGACCCGGCAGGCCCAATTCAGAGTACGGATTATACTCAATCACCCTGCGTAAGCGGGTTTCTAGGTCTCAGTTCAAATCCGGAGACTCCGCAGAGAAGCTGCGGAGGCCCCGAGGCCGCTAACTGCGGTCTAAACGGTTCTGTCACGTATACTGTAATATACTGTGACAGCTGTCGCACCATAAAGCAGTAACTGCAATACTATGGTAAATACCGTAAACTCCGGTCAGGACACCTTAGAGAGGTGTCCTCTACTCACAAATACGGTACATCACCGTACACTCATGCTCCTTGTACTTCAGACAAGAGCGTGTTAACAAGATGACTGTAACTGGAAGTCCCTAACTGGATGTCTCTGCCTAGAAGTCTCCGTCTCGTGGGTACCGCCCCTACTACTTAACTCGCCCCCCGCTCCCCAGCGTTAAGCCCTCCAGGCATGCGCGGGGAGCCGGAAAAGGGGTGGTACTGAAAGAACTTCTGGAAAAACATGTACGTAGAAGCTCAAATCGTCTCAGCAAATCTGCCTGGTTTAGGCCTTCTTCAATCAGAACTAAAAAAAATCCACCGAGTCTCAGCTGAAGCGCAATGTGCAGAATCCTACAAATCCAGGCTGTTCAGCCCACTACTGGCTAGCAAACAGAGAAATTTCAAAGTTATCAGGTCAAGCTAAGAACAACCGCTGCTCTCGCCCCACTGCGCCATAGCCGCCTGGTCTTCAATGGCCACAGGAAATGTGCGCCGTAGCAGCGTGATCCGCCCCCTACTGTGTTATCATTGCCCGAGTTGACTAATTCTCCTCGCCCATCATCTTCATAACATATGTACTACCGTAGCCTTGCTGCTACGGTGTTTGAGAAACAAATTTCACTATGTTGCTGCGATAGCTGTAACTCCAATCCTTCATCTTCCGTCTTCGGTCCGCTGGCTGCCGGCCCACTGCCTGCCGGGTACTAGGACAAGCCGCGTTGCGTCTGCATTTTCTGCTCTGTAGGCGCCTGCCCGCTCCTTGCCAGTTACGGCGTGGGTAACGTCACGTGCTCAGCGACCTTGCCGCTCTGGGCTCGGCCTCAGGTCTCTGTAAGCTCATCAAGGGCTGACTCCTCTTCCTCCCTTGCTGCTTCTTTGGCCACCTTAGCCCTTCTTGTAACTGCTCTCGGGGTGACATTGGCCTCTCCCCGGCCAGTGGTGTACGAGATGTCGTACAATCCGTTCGCCATTGGTCTTGCGATGCCCCGCTCCATTTGCCTTGTTGCTGGGTTGGTGGCCATGACTTCCACCTCAGGCCTGTCCATGACGTTGTCCTCCTGGGCTGTCCTGGCAGCCGCTCTGGCTGCTGGGCTCGGCCGCCCCTGGACCTGCAAACTGCGATCCTCTGTAGCGGGCCCTGCTCTTGCAGCGGGCCCAGCCCCCTTGTCCTCAGGTGTGCATTGTGGGCACACCCACTCGCCCTCCGGTACCTTCTCGAGTACTGGCACCAAGCAATCCATGTGCCAACCTGTATTGCAGGCATCACACAAAAGCATCACCTCTCCGCGATTAGGCAGCTGGCACACCTCGCATGACAGGCTGTTATTGGGTCTGGTTCCACTGAAATCAACCACTCCCCTGAGGTTGGGCAAGTGGCATGGAGAACAATTGACAGCATTCTCTGTAACTGTGAGGCCATCTGCCCCCTCCAACACCAAGGTTCCCGTCGCCCCCAGTGTTTTTACCCTGAGGATCTCAGGCCTGGCCTTGGGATCGAGGCTGCGTCGCTCTGAAGAATACTTCACATACACGTAATCTCCCTCTGCAAAACGCCTGACCTGGGGGACATACCCTCCCCCACGAATGCGTGCATATCGCACCTTGTCGCGGTGCTGCGCAATTTTTAGATGCTCACCCGCGACTGGCAGTGCCTCTTTGATCCTGGCCACTCTGGCCAAGAGCAGGTCTGCTGCCTCCTCTGCTGTTGCCACCTTGGCTGTGCTCCAAAGGTCCGCCCCCACTCTGGAGGGGAAGGTGGGTCTCTGTCCGAACAGCACCTCGTACGGCGCCATGCGCGTGGCCTGCTGCGGCGAGCACCGGAAGCCTAGGGCTACCCAGGGCACCATCTTGTCCCAGGACTCGTCGCTGCTGCCCTCCTCGCAGCACTTGCGCAGGCCCGCCTTGAGGGTCTGGACAGCCCTCTCTGATAGCCCGTCTGCCTGGGGGTGGTTGGCAGAAGTGGTGCGGTGGTCAATGAAGCAGTCCAACAACATGTCCTGAAATTCACCCTGGAACTCTGTTCCCTGGTCTGTCACCACTTCTGCGCATCCCCCGAATCGTGCCACAACATTTTGAAAGAACGCTAAGGCCGTCACATCAGACGCCTTGCTTGGAATGGGGATCAACTCCACCCATTTGGAGTAATGCTCCACACAGACCATCACAAACCGATTTCCCCTGGAAGTGGTCGTGAATGGACCACACAGGTCCACTCCCCACCGGAAAAACAACCCCTTAATGGGTAGTGGGTGCAGGTGGGGCTGTATGTGATTGAACGTGGACGCCCTGGCCCTGTCACACACACCACACTCCTGCACTGCCTTCTTGACTGCTGCTCTGAGCCCCCGCCACCAATGCTGCTGCATGACCATGAAGGCCGTGCGGTGGCTGCCAAAATGGCCCGTACCGGCATGGGCTGTCTGGATCACTGCAAGCCTGTCCTCTGGCCTGGGCACCACACAACGTTTACCGTCAGACATGAGTCTCATCAGTACTCCTCCCCTCTCTGATTCCCACTGGAATGGCGCCGCTCTGCGCTGTATTCTGGTCTGTTCTCCTAGCTCTGTTCCCTGAACGTATGTCTTCTCACGGAGAAACCTCAATACAGGTTCATCTGCCCACACATCAACCCTGAAGGCATCCTGGCGGGTCTTTTTCACCCTCTGTGTCCCTGGTTACCATGATTTCAACATCAACTTGTTCCTCAGGCGTGTTCCCACCTGGTTCCTGTGCCGCGTCGGCCCAGTCTGCCGCGGCCGATTCTCCCAGGCACTGCCTGTATGACGCGGCCACTTCCCCGCTGCCGGAGCACGCGTTTCCTGCAGTAGCAAGGGCATAGTGGCTGGACATTAAAGTTGCACCCAGCACTGGGTCCCTGTCCGGGCCTGGCAGCCTTGCCCTGCGTTTCAATTCCTCTGGTATGATTGTAGCACACTCAAGTGCCACATTGAGCCATGCACCCAGTGCCCACGAATCCATGCACCTGCCAAAGGCTGCCCTCCTGGCTGCCTCTGGGAAGTCTGGGCGCGGCAATGTGGACCCCACAGCGTACCCCATGGCTCGCTCACGCTCGTTTGCATTGGGCTCCTGCAAGTCCCCCATGGGTCTGTACACCATCCCATTTTGCCCGTTCCGAAAAGAATATGATGAGGGCGTGGCCATCAGACACGGCAGCACCTTCCTGGGCTGGCCTGTTACGTTGATGCGGTACCCCCCATCCATTGTCCGGACATGAGACTACCTGGGCCTTGCTGCCCTTGTCCAGAATGTCGTCTACTATCCCCTCGTGGGGTCTGGTCGACGCACGAATCACAAACTCAATATCTGCTGCAGGGGCGATATTCCCCCAATAGTTGCGGGTGCGATGGGCGTAAGACCCCACCTGCGTTGCGTCAAACAATGCCGGCGTTCCCAGAATCCTGCACACCTCCTGAAAAGCCTCAACACTGGCCTTCACACTCTTCTGATTCAATTGCATTGCCACATTCTCAATCAGGTACGCTGGCGGCTTAGGCCCCTGCAAGAACTGTAGTGTACCCAACAGCTTGACTAATGGGAAGAAAGACTTGCTTCTCTCTCCCTCGAGCCCCCGCCCCTTGCCTGCTGACGAGAGGTCCTGGCACTCCCAGCCTGCTACCATGAACCACTGGTGCCCATCCTGGGCGCCCGCCTCCTGGAGGTGCTTCGCCGTAATGGCATATACATCTTGGGGCAACGCTCTGAACGCCTTATCAAACGCTTTGACCGGAAACAACTGAGGGTATCTCCTGTGCAACTGCACCAGGCGACCCCCTGCGATCTCTCTGACTTCCTCACTGATATCAGCATACAAGTACTGCACCACTGGAATACCCGCCCTGAGCACCATTTCCAGCCCTGAGCACATACCTCCAAAGGGCTCGAAAAGGACGACTCCCTCGGTCTCCATGGCCCGCACAGCCCCACTCGACAGGCAAGCTGTGTCCAGGCCTGCATGTAAATGAGGGGGCGTCACCCGAGGCAGGTCAGCAAGAACATCACTGATCATTGTCCTGGCCCGCTCCCTGTTGCTGAATGCCTGTTCTGCCGTACTGACAGGCTGTGCCTGCTCATCATCGTCAGTGGCGGCAGAGGATATCTCCTGCCCCACCGGCGCTGTCACGCAAGCTGCCTCTGCATCTCTCAGTATCTGCACTCTTCTTCTGCCCTCCTGTGCCATGCGCACCATCTGGTCTGCATGCCACTGTTTCACTCTGCCCAACCCCGTGAGTAAAGCTACTTGCTTCCCACCTGCCTCCTCCTGGACTGCTGGCTCGGGAGCGGCTGTATCAAGCCTGGCCCCCGTGCGGTCAGCTGAGGATGGGAGTGGCGATCTGGACGGGATGTCCGCATTCTGGTGGCATGCCCCTGAGCGGTGGACAATGGTAATGTCCAGCTCTTGAAGCATGAGAGCCCACCTAGCATGCTGGCCCACCAACGTCTGATTGTCCATGAGGTAAGTGAGCGGCTCATGGTCAGTGATGAGATGCACCTTGCACCCAAACAGCATGTGGCGGTATGTGCGTGCTGCATACACTGCGGCCAGCATCTCCCCCTGGAACGAGGAATAGTTCCTCTCGCTCTTGTTCAGGGATCTGGACGTGCATGCCACCATATACTCCCGCCCGCTGTCATCACACTGCCCTAGCGCGGCGCCTATGCCTTGCTTAGAGAAATCTGTGTACAACAAGAACGGCCTTGGCGGCCCCTTGCCGTCTGGCCCTGTCCCACTGTAATCTGGTCTGCGCAGGACTCTTCCGCCCTCGCACATCTCTGTTTTGATCAACTGGAACGCCTGCGACTGCTCTGGCCCCCACACAAACGGGACCCCCTTGACCAGCAATGCGTTGATGCATGCCGCCTTTTTCGAGAAATCCGGGACGTAGCACCGGTAGAAATTCAAGAATCCCATGACCTCCTGAATGTTTTTCACCGATGTGGGCTCTGGCAGCGCCATAACCGCTGCTATCTTGGCTGCGTGCGGCGTGAGCCCCTGGGCCGACACATTGTGACCCAGGTACTCTACCGTTGCACACCCAAACAGGGACTTGTCGGGGTGCGCCCTTAATCCTACACTGTGGAGCATGTCCAACATCAGCTCCACATGCCTGATGTGTTCTGCCGGTGTGTCACTGTACACCAGTAGGTCGTCAATGAATGCCACGCAGAACGAACTCAGGCCTGCCCTGGCAATCTCCTCTTCCATCATACGCTGAAAGAAGGGAGGCCCATTGCGCAGACCGAAGTTGAGCTTTGTGTACATCCAAAGCTCAGGTCCCATCCAGAAAGCTGTCTTAGGCTGGTCCTCGACCTTTATAGGGATCTACATGAACCCCGACCGGAGATCAACCTTGCTGAATATCTTGGCAGTTCCCAGGTTCTGAAAAATAGTCTCCATCCTGGGGATTGCAAATTCCTGCTTAGCCGTACGCAGGTTTAACCTGCGCATATCGTGCGCTATCCGGTGGTCTGTCCACTCCCCAGTCTCAGCACTCTTCTTGGCTGCTACTACTGAGTTGGCCGCAAACTTGATAGGCCCCCCCTGGGGTACTTTGACGATGATACCTGCCTGTATCATTGGCTGGCACATTTCTTTAAAAATGGCTGCTTTGGGTGGCGGCATGTCCCTGGACTTTTGAAAGCACGAACTGACCTCGTCTTCTAAAGCCAGCGTAAACTCACCCTGCGTGCCGCAGTAGCCTGGTAGATCCTCCATGGAGTAAGCGAATGCTCCTTGGCGATCCCTGAGGCTCTGCTCAAGGCTCTTCTGCTGTTCCGCAGTGAAGTCGGGGTGCTGGCCCAGCAGCCACCCCTCCTTGGTCTTGACGTACTCCGCGGGCGGCTCCACTACTCCCCCCGGCTGGAACATGTCGATCATCTCAGCCGCCTGCGGGTCGTCCTCCGCGGGCGGCTCTTCCCTGCCAGTGGTGTTGCCGCTTTGCCAGCTCTCCTGCTGGCTGCAGGCACCCCTCCCGCTGGCACCCCCCATGGGGATGACTGCTGGCGGGCGCAACCATCCAGACGACAGCTTCGCTGCTGCCTCTTGTCCAGACACAAAAGCCCCTTGGCCTGCTGTAAATCCTCCTCCTCGTACCCCCTGCTCGGTGGCTCGCGCCCCTGGCACACACACCGACAGCAGGAGCCACACCAGTATCAGCTGGAGCGTCCCCGT
The DNA here is from genome assembly GCA_037349105.1 of Limnomonas spitsbergensis. NCBI lineage: Eukaryota > Viridiplantae > Chlorophyta > Chlorophyceae > Chlamydomonadales > Limnomonas > Limnomonas spitsbergensis. The sequence continues at coordinate 1,630,805 of JAYJMM010000090.1, read as the reverse complement.
AAGGATCCCCTTAAATGCTGTACAGGTGAGGAGTCATCTGCAAGCTGGCATCTGCCTCGTGGGTTTCTGCGGTAGGTGCTCTGTGGGCTGTACGCATGGCTCTGCACTCTGCGCTGGCCTCTGCTGCCCTCTGGCCCATGTGATCTCCAGGTCTACCTGGCTGATCCTGAGTGGCAGGACTGGGCAGTCCATTCCTGGTCTGCTGCCCCGGTCCCTGTCCGCGGCTGCCCTCTGCGCCTTTCCTGCGCGTCGCCTAGCCTTCTTTGACTTTTTCCCCCGCAACTTGGCAGTGTCAGCCCAAGCCGCACCGGCCCTTTCTGGCCCTGCTCCTGGGGTCTGTCCTGTGCTGCCTTGTGCCAGCCGCTCCTGCCTGTGAGTGGCGCGCTGCACAGCCTTGCTGCTGCCTGCACCTGCGGGCTCCTCTGGCCCACAACCATGTCGCATGGTTTCCCGAGCGCTGGCAGCCTGCCTTGTAAGGTCCTCCCCCCTGCTGGTTCGGGCTTGGCTGCTGCGACTCTCCGACGGCTGTTGGGTGGCCACTCCCTTTGCTTCCATCGTTTTGAGGGCTGATACTCTCTCCGTCAGCTCCTCCTGTAGCTCCCTGACCGCCCTGCTGTAACCTCCCATCCTGGGGTTCGGATCGGGCTGTGGCAGCATTCTGAGTCGGAACAGCAGGCTAGCCTCCTGGCTTGCCTCTTGCTGCCCCATTTCCTGCCTTCTTAGCACGTCCAGCTGATCCACGAAGTTCCTGAGCACTGCCACCCAGCGTCCCGTGCTGTATGCTGCCGGGTCGCCGCAGGGCTCCCTTGCTGCTGCCTGTGCTGGCGGGCCGATCTGGGCGTCCCCTGGGCGCCTGCTGCTCGCCTCGCCTGCTGCTGCCCCCTTGGGCTTGCAAGCGTACTGGTCTGCTGCCTGCCGCGGGCCGACCCCCACTGCGACCTGGTGTGCCTCCTCTTCTAGTGCGACCTTGCTGCTGCGTTCTATCTCGGCTCTCCTGGTTCTGCGCTCTTCCATGGCTGCTTGCTCCTGAACAACACCGCGCATCCACTCTTGCCGTAGCTGTAACAACTCCTCTTCGCGGCCCCACCCTGGACTCCCTGGTCCAAGGCCTGCGTCGGTTGGCTCTTCCATCCCATCTGCATCCCCGGCATCAGCTCTTGTGAGGCTGATCCTTGCTGGGAACGGGTTTCCGTCAGCGCCCCACTCCTCTTCCGACTCTGAATCCTGCACCAGTGATGGTGGCCCTTCCGAAGGGTCTTCATTCTCCTCTCCTAGCAGCCCCCTGCCCTCCTGGCGGTGGCGCAGTTCTTTGCTGGGCCTTGGCTCCCCGCTGTCCAGGTCTCCTGCAAGTGGTCTGCTGGTACTGTCCGGGGGTGTCTGGGGCTCCGCCCGATCCCCGGTCTCAGCCTCCATGGCTGACACCTCCATTTCCCCCATGGGCTCCAGCCATTCCCAAGAGGATGCTTTTGCCCCGAGTGTGGTGACAAAGGCGACATGGCCCTGCTCTGTTGGCTCGCATGCATCCTGGATTGGTCCGTCACTGTCAGCAGCGGGGTCCCAATAGCGGGCACCCCATCTGCCCAGTATCCAGCGTCCCAGCACGGGCTGAGTCCTCAGCTCTTCCAGTTCCTCCATGTAGGTATTCGATCCTGCTCCTCTGAACAAGGGATGCAGCGTGCGCACCCCTGCCGGGTGTGCCTGCCTCCACAGCTGTACTGTCATGCCGTTTGCCTGCCAATAAGGGCCCACGCTGCTGGCCCTGTTGTCGCGCCACGCTCTTCTCTCCCAGCGCACCCACTGGTGCACGCACGCTTCTAACCGTTCCACTGCGAACGGCGAGCGCGCGAACTCCTCCTCGTCTTCCCACATGGGTCCATCCGCTGGCGACCTCTGGGCCCCATATGGCCATGTGGGGCAGTCTGTCATTTCCAGCGGCGCCCACTGATCATCCACGCCCCAGACATGCCGCATGGCTGCCGACAGCTGTCCCGGGAGCAGAACCCGTTGCAACGCCATGAGCATGACTGCCCATGTCGCTGGGTCTGCTCCCCTGGCGTGCGTGTGCGCGTGGAACGCTGCCTCGTCGACTGATGCGCACTTGGTGATCGCCACGTTCCCTTCGCACCTTGCGAACAGGAAGACTGGCATATCATCCCGCAACGCATGCATGTGGATCCATGCTGCTGAAACAGGCAGCTCTCCCTCTTCCAGCTCCTCGTAGTAGTAAGTTACCAGCTGCTGAACTGGGATGGCTTCCCTGGCTTCCCCAGGGGCCATTCCCCACGGTACAGCCTGCCCTGCGACCATCCTGGGGATAGTGACCGACGCCTCAACAGTGGCCTCACACCGCCTTGGCCGATCAGAATGGCACAGCCCTGCCCCGCCGTAGGTTCCATCCTCGGACCTGTCACCCCCTCCGTGCCCTCCTAAGGCCTGCACTGGCACGTAGAACGCGCGGTCTCTGAGAGCGGGGTGCTCCATCAACTGATGGACGCAGTCCTCCGCCCATGGCGTGCGCATGAACCCGGGCTGCGCACCCTGCCACACCCCCTCGGTGCGCGTGCTATCCGGCACGTCTGGGTGCGCCCTGTCGGCTGCTGCCACCGCTGTGATGCCTTCTTTGACGGCTAGGTCCACCATCTCGCTGACGCAGTATGCGTAGATGGGGTGTTGTGACCATCCCCTCTGCATATAATCCTCCATCCTTGTGCTGGGCTGTATGAACCCCTTGAGTGCTGCACTCAGCAGGACTGCTGTCACCGCGTCCCATGGAAAGATCAGTCTGGCCACTGCATGCATGGCTGCCTCTATGTTGACACACGTCTGCGTCCTGTCTTCCAGGAGCCTGTGGTTCTGCACCCTACATAGCCCATCCTTGGACTGCGCCGGCAGGGTGATCATAGCCTCTGAAGACGACGCTTCTGGCATTTCTTCCCCCAGGCGGTACCACTGTACGAAGCACCTGCTTCCTGGCAATCTCGGCGGGTCTGGCTCAGGGCGAACCCGTCCTCTGCTGCCCGACCTGTCCCGGCGCCCTGTACCGACCTGGGTGAACCGGGAATCCTCATGCCATGCAGCGGGTCTCTCGCCCCTGCTGCGGCTGCGCTGCAGCCCTCCGTCCTCCTCTTCCCATCTGACAGTGTTGGACAGAGAGGTGGTACTGTGATGGGTCATAACGGCCCCCGCCGTATTGCCCTCTGGACTCATAGCTGCTGCCCCCCTGGCCCTGGGGTGGTGAACCTGCATGCTGAGCCAATCCCGGGTCCCGGTGGCTGCTCCCGCTACCTCGCCTCATGCGTCCGCGTTGCCCTCCGGGGTACCTGGGCAGAGCATGGCAGTTTCCTCCTCACGCACTGTTAAAGGAGCTTGAGGCTCATAGCCTTCCTCTAAGGCGCTGAAGCCATCCCCACTGGAACTGGTTTCCCATTCGTCTACCCTGTGCTGGAGCCCTGCCTCCTGCTCTAGCCTCTCAAACTCATCCATCTGGGCATTGTAGATGTCCCATTCTTTGTTGAGAAACTGCTGGAGAATGCCAGGCCATCCCTCACATGGGGCTGGGCATCCCCTTTGCTGGAGGTTCCTGAGAAACTCCACTGCATGCGCCATGGACCTGGCTGACCCTGCGGGCCGAGTACCATAGTGATTCATGGCTAGGGCCTCTACCACCATCTGCCAGTGGTGCCTTTGCTGAGCCACCTGCCCCTCTGGCACCACCTGGAATGTTACAGGCATTGCTGCGGCCTGGTGGCCCACAACTTGAGCCGCTGCGTTCTGCCCAAACCCCTCATGGACAGACATCATACACGTGTGCCTCTCCTGGCTGACCCACCTGGAGTTGTAAGACTGCCCTGCTGGCCCCGGCCATCCTGGCGGGCCTGGCAGCTCACTCGGTCCAGCTGCCTCCTGCTGCTTTTTCCATTCTTCAAAGGAGACCTCCTTGGCGGCCTCATAAGCTCGCCTCATGTTGTCTTCCGAAACCTCATGGCCCCTGCCAGGTCCCCTGACTCCCCAGCTCCTTTCCGGGCCTCCTGCTGCCCGCGATCGGTCAAACTGGCTGCTGTCCCCTGGCTGCGAGGCTTCTCCCTGCTCTGGGCACGCATTAGCGAAGTGCCCTGGCTTCCCACAGTTGAAGCACACTCCCCCATCGTGGGGCCCAAGGACACTTCTCTGTCCCCCCATCCAGCTGCGCCCTGCCTGGACCCTGCCCGGCGGACTCTGGCCGGGGGCTCCTCTTTTATCCTGCGTTCTCCCTTCCAGCTGGTATGGCCTGGCGTGGCTACCTGTGCCTCGCTCTTGTGACCTGCCCCTGGGCTGACTCCCGCGACCCGCGCTGGGTGACTGCTGCCTCCTGCCTCTAGGCCGGTCGAAGCTATCATCGCGGTCTGGCCGTTGGGTTCGAGCCTCCGGTGTAGGCACCGCCCCGCGGCGTTCTACACTGCGAGCCCTCTGCGCACTCCTGCTGCGCTCTCTGGTTTCTGTGTGTATTGCGACATCTGGGGTTGACCCCCTGTGCTGCACTCGCTTCTCCCCACTGGCCTGCCTGGCCCCGCTACTGCCCCCTGGTCCTTGCTGACCAGTGGCTTGCTGCTCCTGTTCCTGCAGCTTCTCCTGGCTCAGACCCTCGTCCTCCTCTGCGAGCTCGGCCGCGCTTTGAAACATGATTCCCATATGCTCTGCCAGCTCCGGGTCTCCTGGGATTGTGGACTGCAACTGCTCTCCTGCCTGCTGGTTCCCGAGGTTGACGTACAGTGCTCGCAGCTGGTCTGTACGCAAGATGTACTGCTGCTGTACCTCCGTGAGCCGTATGTTGGCGTCCTGGAGGCCTGTCCACCTGACCTGCTGCAACCTCAGGTATTCAATTGTTGCAGCCGCATGGCGTAACAACAGCTCTTCCCTTGCCTTGACGTCTTGCTGCAGCAACTCTACTTGTTGCTGCAGCCTCAGCACATGCATGTACTTCGGACTGGTCCTTTGTCCATGGACCTCTTCCTCCTCTGACTCCTCTGGGTCTTCACTCTCCTCCTTGCCGCCAGGCTCCTCCTGGCCGCGGTTTGCTGTTACCCCTTGCGTTCCGTCTGCTGATTCTGGGGCGTCTTCCCTAACGCCCCCATCAGCCGCACAGGCCCTCTCGTCTTTGCCAGGCACTCGCACCTCCGGGCGCCTGATTGATCCTGCTGGTGCAGCTCTTGCTGCTGCGGCTCCTCCAAAGTCTACCCGCCTTTTGGCTCCTGGTGATGTCCCCTGGGCTGCGGGGACTGCCGCAGGCTTCTGCAGTATCTTCCGGATTCTCTGGTCACACTCCTCTGGTGAGTGCGGGCCAGGTTCTCCGCACAAGACACATGGGTAGCGTGGGCTTGTCTCCACGCACCTCCTGATGATCGCTTTTTCGTATGCCGGCTTCGACTCTGCCTTGAGTGCCATTGCGTTGGCCTCTGCCTGTGCTGCTGCCTGGCCTGGCTGTGACGCAGCGGCCTTGGCATCCACCTTGACCTCCCTGGGCACTGCAGCCTGCGCTTGCCCGCACTGGCGCGGCCTGGAAGTGGTCTCCTGTGGGCCCCCACGGCTGCTCCTGCCCGCCTCTGCGGTGCTTCTGCCTGCACCTGCGGCTGTTCCGCGGCTCTGTCCCACCTTCTGGTCTGTCCTCATGGCGGCACCTGCGTGTGTGGCCATGGCATGCTGTAAGAGCGGCTCGTGTTCTTCCTCCACACTGGCCGCGGGCCACCCTTCCCGTTCTGCAAATCCACAATGGATTCCTGCCCATGCTACTGCTGCTGCCTGGTACCCCCCTGCTAGGGATGCTAGCACCAGCGGCAGCGTCAGGTCCCTGACCCCTCGTACTGTCTGGGGACCATCTCTGGGGCGTAGGGTCAGCCTTCCTGCTGCCTCTAGAACCCCACTGTACTTGAGAAACTCTGGGTTCCCCACCAAGTGTTCATATGCATCGGGTTGCGTTTTAACGACCCTGACCACCGTGGGTTCCATAATAGCATTGGGCCCCCCATATCCGTACACCACATAAATGAACAGCACCCCATACAGATCTGCCCCTGCATTGTCTGTCGTACGGATCTTCTCATCCGTCCGGATCAGTTCTGCCCCCATGGCGACTAACTGTTCTGCAATGTTGACTGTGATCACATGACAGGAGCATGCTGAGTCCATGAGGGCCTTCTGGGCTACCAGGACCTTTCCTTTGACCATCAGTCCCACACATTGCTCCAGGTTGCTTCTGTCATTCTTAAAATACTGCAGCTTTGGTGCAGCTGTGACCACCTTGCTTTCCTGCCTGCCTTTACTGGCCTTACCCCTGTGGTCTTCTGAACCCATGGGCATAGTGGTGAACGACAGCGATGTCAGCCTCTCGTTCAACTTGAACACATGCAGTCGAATGTCAGACATATCGTCAGCCAATTTGCTCAAAACCAGCCTCTTTGCTCCCTTCCTGGAGGAAGGTTCCATGAGCCTTTGCTCAGGATCCTCCTCCTGGCAGGGTTCTGGCAAGAATGACCTAGGCCGAGCGTTGTGAGCCGCCTGTTTGAATCCTGCGGGTTTGAGCACCAGCCCAACCTGCGTCATGAGTGCCACAGACTCGCTGAGCATCTCTGTCATAGTCTGTTGCCAGCCCTCAGGCTCGGCTTGCCCCGTTGGACTGCTCAGGTGTGATACATGTGCCGCTTGCTGAGCCTGACCCCCCTGGCCAGGCCCTGGCCGTTGGTACTGCCTGTTGTTCTGATTCCGCTCGTACGGCCTGCCTGCAGGCTGACCCTGCTGTGGCCTGGGCGGGAGCGGGTACTGCTACTGCGGCGGCCTTGTCTGCCCGGCTGTAATGTCTGTAGCGAGTGGCGCAGGCCTGCGCTCATCCCTGGGCCTGGGCGCCCTGCAGTCCCTGGCCAGGTGCGCCGTGCTACCACACTGGTAGCATGCCTTGGCTGCCCCTGCAGCGCCTTCTGCGCTGTAATTTGGTGCCCCGGATTGATCTGCCCAGGTAACTCCTCTGGGTTTGTCACTCCGCTGTTGCTGGGCAGTTGCTGCTCCTGCGGGGTTCACTGCCCCTTCAAGGCGTGTCCGCATCTCCCATTGTCCTGTTCTCTCCTTCCTCGCTCTGTTGGACTGCGTCTCTCCCTGGCCAGGCCCACTGGCCATCTGTTTCAGGCTTGCGCCTCCTAGGTCCCCCATTTCCAGGGCAAACTTCTCCCACATCACCACCTGCTGAGTGAGCACTGCAATCTAATCTTCATCTGTCATGCTGAGGTACCCCGGTACTGTCATAACAAACTTGCTCAGTTTGGCTTTAGCGAGCGCTAGAAGTCCGTCATGGAACAGATGCGAGACCGAGTGCCTCCTGCCAAAGTGGTCCACTGCATCCCTTGAGATCTGCAGCAACTCTGCTGTCGACAGCACTCTGTGAGTAAATGCTTCCACCGTCTCCTCTGGCTTGACGTCAGGATCGAGAGTGGTCTTCACTCCTAGCCTGATGTTGGAGATGGCTGTCCTTTCATCCGAGGTTGGCTTCCCCACTTCTGCTTGAACTACCTTGATCCACAAGGTTAGCAGCGAGGCTTCACAACACTGCTCCTCTGCTGGGGCAACCCACATCCCCCTTATCCTTTCTGCTTCTCTGGCAGCCCTGTCTCCTGCATGGGGCGCCGCCCTGATGGCTACCATCAGCGGCCCCACGCTAGCCGGCTTGCTGTCCCATAGCTTGACCAATGATTTCACCAACATCGTCATAGCTGATGGCGACTGGCACGACCCAGCTATTTCTCCGGCCACCACAGCCAGCGCTGGCGGGTCATCTGACAGCGCCAGCCTGTTGTGCGATCCCCAATATCCACATGCCTGGCAATATTTCCTGGCTGCAACCGCCGCGCATGGGTGCGACATATCCAATACTGGCACGTTGCCTTGGATGGCCGGGATTTTGGTGAATTTGGCTACCCCTGCCAGCTGCAGGACCATCTGCTGCTGCAGCTGCAGGTTCACCCTTGCTTGCTCCCTATCGAGCCTTTTCATTTCCTGGTCGCTGGACTCTTGCTTGGCTCCCGGCCTGCGCCTGTCCGCTCCTCCTGGTCCTGAATCTACTGATTCTGACCGCGACCCACTCAGGTCCTCCACCGCCGCCCCTCGATGGGCTGCGACCTGAATGATATCTGTCATGTCTGTAATAATCCTCCTCCTGATCATGATCTTCTCGTGATGGCTGTCTGCCTGCTCTTCCTGCAGAGCTTCTACTTCCCTCGGGTGGCGGCCGTTCTGATTCGCTTCTGCCTGGTCTGCTGTCAGAGCCGGGCCTCCACGACTGTGCTCTGCCAGGCTCTGCCTGCCCCCTGGGCGGCTCCTGGTCTTGCCAATCCTGCCGCGCCCCTCTGCTGTGTTCTGCTGGTCCCCTGGGTTGCTCCTGGCTTTGCTGGCTTGGCTGTTCCCTGCCCTCTGCCTGTCCTCTGGGCGGCTCCTGGCTATGCTGGCTTGGCTGTTCCCTGCCATATGTCTGCCCTCTGGGCGGCTCCTGGCTCTGCCAACCTGGCTGCGTCCCGCCTGTGTAATTCCTGGCATAGGAATCAGACTGCGTTTCCTCTCTGGCTTCCTGCATTCTTGGACCACTGCTCCGTGCGCTGCCTGCAGGCTCATTCCTCCTGGTTCCACTCGCTGTGCCCGCTTGCCTGTTCCTCAGGAATTCCTTGATGTAATCCACCTGGGTTTCCTGGCATGTGTTATCTTTGTCCTCGACTATGCGTAGCAGTGCATAAGACTCTTGCTTGTTTGCTCTGCGTGTTGCTATGCCTTGCTCTGCCATCCTGGCTAGTGATTGGCTAGTCAACTCCGCCCTTTCGCTGGCTGCTGGGCTGCTGGCTCTGGGCGCTTCCCTGCCCCTTGGCCGCCCTCTGAGGCTTGGCTCGCTGCTGATCTCGAAGACCTCAGATCTGAGTGTTGGTGTTGGCGCGGCTCTTGCCTGCTGCTGCCACCTTTGCACCTCCCTGAGCTCCTCCGGCCGCTGCACTGATGTTTCAAATCCTTCCCATGCCTGGTCCTCCTCATCTTCTGGCTCGGATCCCGGTTCCACCTGATTTCCTGTTACCTCATTGCACCACTCATCTGCGAAGGCCTTAACAGCCAGGGCTGCTTCGCGTCCAGCCCTTCCCTTGGAAACCTGTCCAAGGGCGCTTAACAGCGTCGCCCTGTCCTGCCCTGTGTGGGGGATACCCAGCATGGCCTTTGTTGCCCATCCCCTCAGATGATGGGCCTTGAACTCCTCAATGGCTGTGACCTGGTCCTGGAAATGCAAGAACGTCCTGGAGCAAACTTGCTTCCACAGGTCTGTTGCCCACTGCAAAATTCCTGCCCAACCGATCGGTCCTTCTGACTCCTCATTGCCGCACACTACTCCCCCAGTCCCGGAGCGCTCTGGCTCTCTAGGGCTGGTATCCTGCGTTCTTGATGGATCGTGAAAAAAACCCTCGCAGGATTTCCTTGTGGCTGTCGTCTCTCTGCATCTGGCTGCTAGATCCCTCCATGGATTTCTGCACAGGTCAGCTCACGCTGGGTGGAAACCTGGACAGCGGCGTCCCATAGACTGTGGATCCAGCTCCTCTTCTAACCAGCACCCTGCGCGGTCGCAGCTGCTGCCTGGGACGCAGCCCTGCCTTAGGCTGCTGCCCCTTCTCTTCCTGAACTGGGTCTGACAGTTCTTCCTCGGATATTAGGTCAGCCCAAGGCTTTCCTACCGGCTCAGCTGATTTTTCCCTTTCCTTGCCGGCCTGCGAGCTCTGCCTGCCCGCTGCTGGCTGGGGCTCAGCTTCCTCGTGTTTGACCCCTGCAGGCACACTCCTGGCCTCCACTTCCTCTGCTTTCATTCGCGGTTTGTCTGGGCAGGTTTTATCACAGCCTGCAACCCCTCTTGGGGCTGCGGCTACCTTGGTCCTTTGATCCGGCTGGCTGGGTTCGTCTTTGACCCGCTGTGCGACCCTTGCCCCCCTGGGCGGATTCTGCTGGGGCGTGGCCTCAGGCTCGCAGTTCTGCCGCGTGTCACAGCTCTGGGATTCTTCCGTTGCTTGATCCAAAATCAGCTCTGGCGTTCCCGCTTGAGTCTGCCACTGCTCGAATTCCAGGCTGCCCCTGAAATCGGCGGGCACTAGACCCCCTCGGCCGATGCCTTTACGCGTCACTAGTGCTGAGCCATCTGCCTGCGCCCCTGCCTCTCTGGGCGGTACGCTGCCCGGTTCTGGCACCTTGCTGTCTCCTGCGGGCGGTCCCACTGGCCCTGCCAGCTTCGCCGCCACCAACAGGGCTTCTGCAGCCAGCTCATCACTAGCTTCCATCAGGTTTACGCCCGGCTCCAGCCCCCTCAGACGCCCACTTCTCCGTTGGGCGTCAGGGTGCTGGTGCCTATCGGGATTTAGTTCTACGTCTGTCATTCCTACAGGCAATTAACGAACCGCACGGTCCTGCAAGCGTGCTGGCGACACCCTCTACAAGATCTGCTAACGCTAGGCTTCTGCCCCCTTGTTCCTACTGCAATCTGGTGAGGGCTTGCAAGTCAAGATCGGATGGCAGGTACAGTACTATGCAGGTTAGGCCTGGCTCGCCTTCCTGCTTTTCTGCTCACTAGTTTCAATCTGGCGGAATCCTCCTTCGCCCTTTCAGTTCTTCCCACCTTGCTGGCCGGGCTGCTTCTAGATGTCTCACGTCCTGCGTGGATGTCACACGCCCTGCGTGGATGTTGCCTCTTGCGTAGTGTCCGCTCAGCTCTGCGTTCCTGCGGGGATCCTTTGGCACACCCACAAGATTTCAAACTTGGATGTTCACTTCTGTCAATGATGAAAGATTGGATCCACCTGATCTCAATCTGCAGTCACACAGGAAATTATCTGCTGGGTGTATAAATCCACGGCCAGATCTTCAAGCCACTCCTGGACTCAACACTAAGCTGCCACGCTCAGTGATTCTCAGGGTTTAACTTGGCAATCTCTCTCTGGAGATTACCACAGCAAAGTGCAGTTCAAACGCTGTCCAAGGTCGTTTGCATGCAAACAAATTTCCAATTTCGCTGCACAAGCACCTTTAGCAGGGATTGGCAAATCAAGCTGATCAGGCTAAATCCACTTCGTCCCTTTCTAAAGGACACGCGATGTGCGCTTCAGGTCCGTGGCGGACTTCTTTCCTCACGGCAGTGATGGACGCCTACGGGCAGGCTCAGTGACTCTTCACTGGCTGCGAGTGCTCAGCGAGTTAAGCAGCTAAGCTGGTTATTTGTATGTATAGCAATTGACTTAGGTAGCGTAGGCCTTCTGGCCGTCTGGGCGCGATCCAGCTGGGCTATGTTAAGGGCACTTACCGCGCAACACGCGGTGAGGTAGACGGGACGTAGACTGCGTACTTCTTCTTCGGCAGGGTCTTGGTACTCTACTGGGGTACTTGTCTCCAGCTAGGTCAGCTGAGGCTGAGCTAGACTTGACTCGGGTTAAGGTACTGATTTAAGTGAAAGCTGCAGGTCTCGAAGACGGCCGGTGCTTGTTACAAATAGAGGTCTGTCCTTTAGAAAGGGACGAAGTAACTAGTTTAGGCAATTGCCGGGATACAGGGACCCGGCAGGCCCAATTCAGAGTACGGATTATACTCAATCACCCTGCGTAAGCGGGTTTCTAGGTCTCAGCTCAAATCCGGAGACTCCGCAGAGAAGCTGCGGAGGCCCCGAGGCCGCTAACTGCGGTCTAAACGGTTCTGCGTATACTGTAATATAAAGTGACACATGCTGTTTTACGCTCACATGCTGTTGAGCTCGTATGGCAACCTCCACCAAGTCTTTAGGCAAGCCTTTAATAAGGACTTCAATTACAGTATACCTTCCACAGATTTGAGCAAACTAAAGCATGATCATTACTGATAGTGAATACTGAGTATACGTCCATGATTCTCTCAGCAAACTGTTCTGGAGACTCAGTGGGGCTTACTGAAGGATCAAGTAAATTGGGCATGCCCGTTCTCATTCCAGAAGTCCAGATGTTCATTTCTCCGGTGACCGCATCATTAAGGTAACGCGCACCCACCAGTAAAATGGCGTCAAAGAAGTTGCGTGGCTTAGAACCCGTTTTAAGCTTTGGACCGTAAGGCTTATAAATACTAAATGTACCACTGGTTAGTCCCAATTTCTGAAGCTCATGTGTCTCCCTTGCTTGCTTTATCTTAGCCATTTGAGATTGCAAAGAATCATTGCTGGCATGTGTGGATAAAGAATCTAGAAAGTCAAGGAGAAAAGGCTTACATTTGGGACAGAGCTTAATCAAATCATGCTGCTGTAGCCTGAGAAAAGCAACACCCGAAATTGTACATGTACTAAACATGATGATGTGCACCTGAGCTTCAACAAAGCCAACCAATTTATGCATGTTTAGCACGTTATAGCTTGTAATAGCTTGATGTACTTTTCTCCATTTAACAACCCCTTTGATAGCGTCAAATTTTATGCCTATTTTAGCCGAGTCAAGCGTGACCTTTCTGTCTAACGCTTCAGTTGCTCTTTTAGACCCAGACCTTTTTCTTCTAGAAATATCTTTCCATGAGGGCCCGTCACTATCAGAACTGTCATCATCTGAGTCACTGTCCTTGTGAGGAGGAGTAAATTTTCTGCCTGATCGGCTATCACTGTCAGTCCTATAGGTTCTACTTTTTCGTCTACGTTCTCTCGGCTCATAGCTTTCTGAATCATCACTACCAGAGTCACTCTCAGATGATGAAGGAATTTTTTTGCTTGAGCGGCGTCTGTCTTTAGGGCGGGACTCTTTTTCTTTAGCCTCACTCCTTTTGGGGTCAGAATCCCCAGAGTCATCAATCACTATCAGGATCACTCTTGTGTGACGATGGCAGATTCCTGCTGGAGCGTCCTTTACTATTGGAATGAGACTTCTTATCTCTATGCTTTTCTCTTTTTGATTCGTTATCATCTGATACGTCACTATCTGGATCACACTTTTGTGACGATACCCCCTTAGCCCAAGAGGACCTGGAATCAGTGAATCTTTTGAGAGCCGCTTTAATTTTGTACCCCTCATCTTTGTGTGGTACTACTCCTTTAGAGTATACATATTTTCCTAATTTTTTTGGTTTCTTGGCTCACGTTTAACTTCCTTTTTATAGGAGTGAGAGGCATTGGCAGAGGGACCGTTCCGTTGACCAGAGGCAAAGTATTCATTTTTGATCCCAGTATTTGGGACTGCAAAAGATAACTCAGGTGCACCGTCACATGCCGCTTTAGCGTAGTGATCATTCTGAATCTGAAGCTGTTCTATTTGATATCTTAGTGCTTCGTTTGGAATGAAACTTTTCTTTTTCTTCTCTAGAATACCGCTGGGGAACGTCTGACTGTTCTTGTTTTACCCCTCGACCTACCCCAACAGTGTCCTGATTAATTGGTTGACCACTGATTGGAGTTTGTACCAGCGGTGGTGGCGTTTTGCTGAACACACTGACTGCTGACTTATACCCAGTATTATTCGCAGTATTCATTTTCTGTTGACTTTGGACATATTCCTCTTTCGGAGTGATGTGCTCGAATCCCGCTGCTTGGTCTCCCTCGCCTGTAACGGAAAAGTTATTGGAGCTATCGCAGCTTGGTGTACTTGGTGAGAAAGTCCCATCTGCTCTAAGTTTCTTTGCGATAAAATGCAATACGGGTGCTCCTCCTTGATAGCCATCTTCACTTTTGACTGGTAGTGAATCGCTATGCTCACTAGTTTGCCCATATCTCTTAGTGATGTATGCACATTGTTGAAGCTTACTGGCTGAATAATCGAATTCAGATTTTTTTAGACTGTAAGCAGGATTTTCCATTACAGAAAAGGGGATCCTTTCGTTATAATTATCGTCACCAACAGGGATTATCATTACCTTTGGGGTCCCCGCTAAGTCAACTGTTGCCCAGTTATATTCACTATGTAATTTCCAGTAAGCAATTTCCTCTTCATTCTGCAAAACAATCTCAGCTTCACGTTGTGCGTCTTTTTCTTTAGTATCGTTCCTTTTCGAAACCTCCCTATGCTCTCGGTTCATCCTAATTTCCCTTTCAGCCTCGTATTGCTTAGCATGTCTAATCGCATTGCGTAGGCTTCTTTGCTCATTATAATTCAAGTATGGCAAATCAGTGGTTATCAGACCGTCTTGATCTCTGACCTGAGCTCGTATTAACAGATGGATCTGGTCCTGCGCAGTCATGTCCTCTAGTTTCTTTTTGATGATCGCAATCTCTAAATCTTGATCATACTTGGCCTGAACAGACATTACACTGCCATGTTCATCTTCTGATTCGTCAGTCATGAAACCAGTCCTGAATGTTGACAGGAAAGGTTCCAGAGTACTGCAAAGTACTCCTTGTGATCGGTCAAGTGGTCGACAGCCGATTTCTGGCACCTAATCGAGTCGACTCTTAGAGTCGATCTGTTTACAGACAACTGGAGGTGCGACCAGTCGGACTATTTCTTTCTTAGAAAAGTGCTGTGACTTCAGGAATATGCCAGATTCCTGATCACTGCTGTTGAGACTCGAATTCCCGGCTGTAAACCTGGGAATCAGTCGATGTATTTAAGATACGTATCCCCTGGACTACTTACCTGACCATTCTCTACTGTTGACAAGATTGCCTGATGGGTCGACCCTTCCGAAGGTGACTGTAGTAGCAGTCGAAGATGTAGTACACTGGCTGGGGACAGGGTACGATGATCTTCAGTGGGAAGTCGCTTGTAGGCGATCTTCAGATGAGGAGACTCGTTTGATGATCTATCAAGGAGTCGACTTGGAGCCTCTGGACTGGCTGTTGGTGAAGTGTTGATGGAGTTGGTGGTGGTAAACCAGCTGGAAGGCTGGAGAATGCCTGATAAGGGCCGAAATATCAAGAGAAGGCCTCCAAGACTAAGCAGTGTTTGTGCTTGCTTAGACTGAAGGGTCGAACAGTGTTGGTGCTTGTTCTGTATAATGGATCGATATTCGAGCAGTGTTTGTGCTTGCTGGAATAAAGTGAGCAGTGTTTGTGCTTGCTCGATGAGGAGTGACTTCAGATTAAAGGGTGATTACGAAATCAGGGCTTCAAGTAAGAAAGATATAGTGGTTGCAAGAGACAAAACAGCCACTTTAGGAGACAATAGAAATGTGAACAACACACTTCACAGAGTCACAGACAATCAGGGCAAGCACAGAAGTGTGAATGTGACAACAGTTTCACAACCAGAGTTCAACAGCAGAGATCCTTAGTTCAAGAAAAGATAAACCAATAATACGCACGGTGCACTAGTTCAGCATGACACACTGCCTTCGGGCTCTCCGACGTCCTATCTGGTTGGTAGGAAAAGGAAAGGAAGCTAGAAGGTTAGAAGAACCTTGTGACTGAGAGGCACATAATGGGCGAAGAAAACACCCAGAAAACGGAAAGGCAGACCTAAGGATCCCTGCCACTGAAAGCAAGAGAGAGACAAAAAGGGAAAGAGCCAGTCCCCAAGGAGGCAAAACAAAGACAGCAGACTAGCCCTCAACAAGGAATACCACGTCCTCAACAAAAGCCAGAGCCTCCCACCCATGCCTGCCCTGGTACAACTGCTTGCTCGAGGGTGCTGGGTACCCACTATATCTGCTACGACATACATCCGCCGGTGGCACAGCCTCATACTACTCCATCATGTTTGGGAAAGGCTGGACTGCGAATGTTTGTTTCGAACTGCACCATAACACTTGGGCAAAGAAAAACAGGGCCGTTGGGAACCAAACCTTGACTGCCTAATAAGTGGCCAACAGCCTAAGACCCAAGCGGCAAGCATGGCATGTACCAGGCCCATACGGCCATCGGCCATAATATAGCAGAACAACAGCTGACACGTCATAAGTGAGCAATGGTTTCTTGAACACATACTGCATGCAAGCCGCGATTGTGAACGCACAACCGTGCGTGTAAATTTCGTCCCCATCTAGCTCATAACCTCACTTGTACTGGTACTTCTCACATACAAGCATCAGTGCTTTCGTTATTTTTCTACCTCAGGCGCAGAAAAAGCTGTCCCTAAGCTAACCAGGACTATTTGAAGCGCTTTTGAAACCGATAGTCTGACTGAGCCGTCAAACGAGGCTCCATGCGAGGCTGACAGCCTGTCCAACTGTCCATGCGATTGACCGGCGATTATTGTCTAGGCACAGGGGGGGGGTATGCGTTGCGGACTCACGTCAAGGGACGGGGTTCGACAGGACGCACATTACAGAAATACCCACATAGCAATGAAGAAAATAATGCAACGCCGTCGCGTGCCTTGAAGAATACGGATGGGGACGGGCTTGGTCCCGGGGCTTGGCTCACATCCCGCAAGTTGTGTGATGTTGTGCCTGTACGGGACGATCTAAGAAGTATAAGAATAGGTGTAACAAAACAGCCTGTGAGTAAAAACTACATCAAGCCACGCTACGGCGTTTTAATTCTTGCTTTAACCCAATATTGAAAGCATTGCTGAACATAACCAGGATGCCAGCGGGCCCGAACGAGAAATCTGACCTCGACAAGACGGACGCGGGCGGCGATGGCATCATCTAGTAAGAAGCGGGGCAGGCTGTCATATTGCTCGCTATGTATATGTCGTTGGTCACTGCCAGCGGCATTTCCTCTCGGCTGCCCTCCGAATGTCTACACATTCAGGGGACTCACAGTTTTGCCCTGATGTTGTGTGCTCTGTCCCTAGCTACCCCTCTGGGAGATTTGCGGTCATGGTTTGCAAGCAGGGAGGAGGCAGGGTCATCACCATCACCGCGGACAAGGCGTCTGGAAAGGCGAGTGCATGGCAATCGCATGGCAAAGCCATAACCAGCGCATGGCCAGCGCATGGCCAGCGCATGGCCAGTGCATGGCAAGCAAATGGCAAAGTCATGGCAGGTGCATGGCGAGCGCACGGCAAGCGCATGGCCAGACCATGGAGCCCTGCTGTTGCAGAAGTACCATACTGTGTCACCCACGCATGGCGGACCATGGCATCAAGTGTTCTTTGTTCAGCTGCATTTTGCATGGCGCCCTTCAAGTGTCAGAGTATGAGCAACATGGCCTCGTGGGCACACCGCACTCGAATGGCAGTATGCTGAGACGAGTCTGTCCTGCCAGCCACGCATTGAGGAACCTAATGCAAATTGTGTCCAGCGGCATTTGGTCCAGCGGCAAATTGTGTCCAGCGGCATGGCCGCCCTGCTTTCGGAGCACTTCATGGGTGCATTGCACTTGAGAGGCAGGATTCTGAGACATTGGAACAGTAGTAGCGGGAGCACTAGCCTAATTTTTCAGTAGTCAACTACATATGGAGCATGCTGGTGTGAAGGCTTCACCCTATTCTAGTGCAGGCCGTCATGTCGCGGCCCACTGTGTTATGTACCCTACCTTGTACAGTTGCAAGAGAGCTAGTGGCTCTACACCCTGACACACAGGCCTGAGTGTTATGGGGGCTCTGTCTCCTCCTGACCTCTTTCATTCCTCTGGGATGTGCAAGTTTTGCAGGGCTAGGGGATCCACCTCCTGGACAGGTGGAATCCTGAATGTCCCCCCCCCCACAAATGTAGACCATGACATGACATTTGTGCGACGCCAAGTCATGACCTACCTGTTGTTCTCTTCTGCCGATTCTTCTGACCACCTCCCCTACTCATAGATTACACAATTACACTATCACAGGGGTGTGGGAAGGTTATTCAAATATACAATAATCCTATGTCAAATTCTTTGTTCACCGGCACGGTAATTATTATTTCATTTTGTTGTTCATCTACGGTACAGGTAGGCCATCATGGTCCTCACAGGCTCACACCGCACCAGCGTTTCCGAGCCGACTCTGCATGACCCCCGCGTGCGCCTCGTAGCGAGCATGTTCTGCTTCCACGTCCAAGCGCCTCTCTTCACTCGTGACGTCACCATCCTCACACCAAACCATCTTTCTCGTGGCGTGCAGGTACTCCTTCTCTTCAACCATGCGGGTGTGGGGACGGTGCAGTACGCCAATGGGAAACCATGGTGAGTTCCTTAGATTTAAGAAGAGTATGAACATAAAGGGTCAGGGTTCAGGACACTAACGGGACAATCTGGAGAGAGCCCCATCCATATAATAATTCACATACTTAGGGTGAAGGGTTTCGGAACCAGTGTGCAGGAACTTTTCTCTAAATCCTGAACCCTTAACCCTAAATCCTGGACCCTTGACCCTAAGATCCTTAGCCGTACAACCACAGCTCTTCAAGGGGGTAGACAGTTAAGGCATTCCTTAGATTTTGCTGTTGTTCACCGTTCTTCTAGTGCGCATCAGATCACCTTTGGGGGGCCGTTGGGCAGTGACCCCTAGATGGATGGTGAATTGGTGACCAAACCTTGACCAGCCTACGGCCGGTGGCCCTTGCAGCAGGGCTCGCTGCGCCAAGCACTCCCCGGAGCAGGCCATGATGTAGCTGAATTGCGGCTGAATTCTGCCTGGATTGTAGCTGAATGGTGGCTGAATTGTGGCTGAATTGCGGCTGGACCGTGGCTGAATTGTGACAGGAGCACATGAAATAAGGTTTGCTGCCGTCGCGCAGGTTGGTGGTGACTGCGGACAGTTGGAGCGTGTCCAATACTGAGGGACTCATCACGGAGCGGGGCAAGTTCCCCAGGCTGCAGCCAGAGCCCATAGTGTGAGGTTCTAGGGTTAAGGTGTTTACCCTATATTAGCTTCATAAATTATGAAACCTTCCCCAGACTGCAGACATAACCCGTAGTGTGAGGTTCTAGGGTTCAGAGATAAGGCTTCAGCATTTAGGTATAAAATGTTTGAGGGTTTATGTTTTAGCGTTTAGGTTTCGGGGTTCTCGTTGCAGGGTGTAGAGTTCTGGTTTTAGGGTTAACGTGTTTAACCTATATCCGCATCATAAAGTACGAACCCTTTCCCAGGCTGCTGACAGTGCCCGTAGTGTGAGGGTTTAGGGTGTATGGGTTCAAGTTTTAGGATTCTGGGCCCACAGTGTGAGGGTTTAGGGTTTCTAATTAAAATTATAGGATTTTGCCATGTGCCGAAAACACTAGTGCTAAAAAAACAGCCCAACAATCAGTGCCCATTGTGTGAGGGCTTAGTTCAGGTTTTAGGATTTTGGGATTTTGCCCTGTGTCGAAAATACTAAACCCTTCCCCAGGCTTCAGACAGAGCCCTTTTGTTAGGGATGACGTCCTTGATGATTTGTGATTTGTGTTTATTGTTGTTAAATCAAGTTGTAGAATTTAGTATTTGCAACAAGTGCGGCAACCTTAGACAGGTTTTCAAAGGAATCAGACATTGCACACTCTAAAAGAGTCATCCGGTTTACACCTTGGTGTGTACGAGTTACATGAGCGCAACGTATAACATGAGCATGAACTGTAACATGAACACAAAGTGTGACGTGACGACACTGTTTAATACGGGCTCAAAGTGTAATATGAACGGAAAGTGTGACTTGGATGCAACGGTCAACACGAGCACAACGTGTGACATTGGCACAAACTGTAACCTGGATATTTAGTGTAACCCGGAAAGAAAAGTGTGTGATCCTCATGAAGTCATGAATCACCCTTATGCGCAGGTGTCATGTCAACAACAACCTGGTGGTCACGTTTCACGACCGTCAGAGCATCACCGCGGCCTTCAGCTGCGAGGACGTGCTCAAGACCTTTGAGGTATGTTTGAGGATCACGTTGTTGAGGGTTTAGGA
The DNA here is from genome assembly GCA_037349105.1 of Limnomonas spitsbergensis. Classification (NCBI taxonomy): domain Eukaryota; kingdom Viridiplantae; phylum Chlorophyta; class Chlorophyceae; order Chlamydomonadales; genus Limnomonas; species Limnomonas spitsbergensis. The sequence goes on along the minus strand of JAYJMM010000090.1, from coordinate 1,611,092 downwards.
TCTTTGATGTAGGGTTAAGAGCGTGGGACTGAAGGACATCAAATTTTAGGGTTTCGGGTTTATGATCTGCAATGTAGGTTTTAGAGCTTGGGTTTGAAGGACATCCCACGGCGTCCAGCTGCAAAGATTTGCTCAACACGTACGACGTGCGTTTTCCAATTGCTCAGTTTTCAGGGTGAATGGTTGAGGCTCTGATGGACGTTTCAACGCCGCCAGAACCAAAAATCTCACCCCCCACCCCCTCTAAATGCAGTGCGGAGAGAAGCTGCGCCGGACAGAAAACTACACTGCGAAGGCCACCGGCCGGCATCACAACGGGAAGCTGGAGCTAGACATCAACAGCATCCGGCAGCGGCAACGTGACGTCGGCCTCAGTGGCTCCTTATACATCCCTGCGGGCCCACATCGGCATCCGACAGAGCATCCAGGGCTAGGTGACTATACCCTGCAGAAAATAATAAACAATGAAAACTCCTGCGGGGCTTGATCAACTATTTTATGTACCTGGGGTCCGGGAAGCTGTTCACATCTAAGATACCTGTAGCCGTGTTTATAATAATTGTCATAGCCCGGTACCGTATACCAGTATTTACAATTCATCCATCCTGCCCCTCCCTTCCTCCTATTCAAATCTATGATTCCGTTTTTTTTTAAATTAATTACGATTATCGGTATACTGTAGATTTGCTTTGCCTTCCCTGATAATTAACGTTGTTTGGGGATGAGGGATCCATGAATTTACTACGCCGGACTCCAGTCAAAAATTAAGAGTTTCGGTCGATAATTTGCCCTAAAGGCTGCATTAAAAGAAATCGTTTTTTCATACCCAAGGGAAGGCAAATCAAATCTACAGTACCGGGCAATTATAATACACCCACCCTACCCTCATTCCTCGCAGGCGGTCTCAAGGCCACCCTCAAGGCCCTTCCCACGGCCAGCGGCCTATCAGCCACCGTCAAAGACCTGCAGCAGCTCGACTCGCGCTTGGGTAGCATCAACATGATGCCGAAGCCAAACTACGGCAGCAGCGGTAGCAGCGCCACGTCGTCACCCGCCGCGCCCGCTCCCGCCGATGGGCTGTCTACAGCAGCGGGGACGGGGACGGGAAGGGTATCCCAGGCAGCGGCGGGTATGCCTGAGGATTTCGGCGCAGCGCCGTTCTCCGACACCATGCGACGGCTGGAGCGGAGCCTGCGACCGGAAGACCCGGCGAAGATCGCGCACGTGCAGCGACGACGGCGGTTGGATTCCATGTCGGTGGCAAACGTGACGCGGATCGTGATGAGCGAGCCTGACTCGCCGCGGGACATGCTGGTGGTGCTGGTGGTGCTGGCGGACTGGTCACCGGTTTGCACGAGACTCGACCCGCAGGTGCAGGTGGCAAACCGCGAGTTCGCCGAGGAGGGCGCGGCGAATCCCGCTTCGCCGTCCGGGCATGTACAGGTACAGCGGGCGTGGGGGTGGTTTCAGTGAGGTTTCGGAGCTGACAAGAGGACCCGAAGCCAGATCGGTGAAGCTAACAAGTAAGGTAGCACGATACGGCACAGGTTTAGCCGGATTGTGCTACCAAAGTTTGTTCAGCACTTGCATTGTTTACCAGGGCATTTGTTTTCCTTTTATACAGTGTGGGCCAGCCCTAGGCATGCGGCAAGCCATTGTGGTGATGAACATACCAGCATGTGTATGGCATTTTATCGCTGACATTCGTTTTTATCCAGAGCAATCCAGAAATTAAGGACATACCACACCGTAATTGTCGACACAATGATCGCCTGATATGCAGATCTACAAGGTAGATGCGTCCGAGGGATCCGTACTGCAGAAGAAGTACGGCTTCAGGACGGTTCCAATGTGAGAACCGTAGTGCCATGTAGCAAGGATGGGAGCACAAGGGAACGTGGGATCCACCCGGCCTACCTGGCTACTCTAATTTGGGTAGATAGGGCGGGCCCGGTGATGAACGTGTCTTACTTGAGGGAGCCTATGCGATTTCCCATGCACCCACCTACTGCACGGCAAGGGGCTCATCTCTGCCCCATGCTTTGGGGATCAGTGCTGTGCCAATTATAGTTCTTACGGTGGCTGAGTTACGTAGCTGATTTCCAGGAAGCATAGTTTCAAGGCAAATTCAGCTATTTTACTAACGAGGGACCTTAATTACTGACCAGTGTATGGTTTCTAATAGTATAATAGTTGCGCAGTAACGGTCATTGCAGCTTGCACACCCATCTACCCCATGCGTTAGACCCCCACCCTGTTCTTTGTATTGTGCCAATCCTCTCTGCCCCGCCCCCCCCTGCTGGTCCATCATGTTCCTACAGTGGCTGAGTTGCATGGCGGAGCCTCAGCCAGCGTAACTGCAAGGCCGACTCAGCTACTTTTACCAATAAGGGACCCCTATTACCCCCAATCCCCCGTTTCTCGTGCGAATTTCCCCTTGCACTGCTCCCCCCTAGGTTCCTCATGTTCTATGAGGGTTTGCTTGTAGAGGCCACCAACAGCCCCGGCAGCGCTGCCGAGGTGCGGTCTGCCGCGCTCGACGCGCTCGGCCGAGGGCGCAAGAAGCAGTTCCAGGCCAGCTCGTTCAGCTTCTCGGGGCGGGACGACAACTCCAGCCTCAATTTTATGACGCCCACAATGGCCATGTTGAACTAGGAGACGTGGCGGGTTCGTTCGGTAGCGGCGCTGGTCAATGCCGTCACACCTCTGGATCATGCTCAAAACGGCTCGGCTGCCCAACTATTAGTCTATTACATCGGCGGCACATATGACTGTCTTGGCTTGAGAGTTCCTTGCGGCTGGTTGTGTCCTTGTTGGGAAGGACTGATCGAGATACCTGTCAATGCCGTCACGTACCGCTAGATCCAGACAGGAACTAAGATAGCCCGCAGGCAGGAGTGGGAGGCCCTGGCTTTTGTGGAACTAATAATTGAGTTTTTTGAAGACTAGTCTACTCTGGGGCAGGGGATACGGTTTGCCTGACCCTCTTGTTGTTGTTCTTGTTGTTTGGAAGGTGAACTTGCTTTCCTTTCTTTCCTCTTGTGCCTTCTCCCTTGACTTTCCTACCTGACTTTATGTTTGCCAACGTGGCCGAGCTTCATTAAAGCAGGGCCCAGAGGTGCAACGTCATTAACCTCTGGATCCTGCTTAAAAACAACTCGGTCGCCAACTATAAAAATAAGCGGCGCATGTGACTGTTTCTTGGCTTGTGTGTTCCTTGCAGCTGGTTGTGTCCATATAGCATGGGAAGGACTGATCGTGATACCTGCCTCCCCGAGCTGATACACTGTTACCTGAAGAGGCGTCACTACCAGTCAATGACGTTACTTTTAGTCCTGGGCGGATCCCTCTATCTAGAGGGTCCACTCAATCCGTGGGTTGCACCCCCATGCCCCAGCGATTGGGTTTAGGTTCTGAACACCCTTATAACGGTCCCTAGTAATCGGGTGGGCCGTCACGCGGGGTGATTTCATGTCTATTTCCCAATCGTTGCCCCGGTCTATTATTCAAGAGCCCATTTTTGACCCGTACAATTCTCCCGTACATATCGTCGCGTACGGCATCATAGTAGATTAAAGAGCCCATTTTCGACCCGAACAAACCGACAGGCAACCGACCAGGCGTCACAGGTGCCAAATCGTCGCCAGAGCCTCGCAGGAATGTTTTAGCCCCTCCATCGCATGTGTAATGGGCTGCTTCATACCCTCGTAACTGATTGAGTGGAACAGCGAAAGAAAGCAGTGAGTCAGCGAGTCAGAAAGACCCTGCCAGGTCGGCGAGGTCGGTTAACGCTGACAGCTGAGTTCAAATGTTCACACGTCTCCAGTGTCGGAACGCACGGAATCTGAAGTCGAAATCGTCGTCGTAATCTGGCGTTGCTGTCGAAGTTGCGGGTATTTTAAATCAGTATGAAATCTCCCGCCACACAAGGCGCATAAAAGGCCAGCTATTCATCCCAGGAATCAAGAAGTGCTTGTTAAGCGCAACTCAGTAAACCTTTCTAGCCGACCTGCAGTCTATTCCCCAGTTGTCTATTCCTCCCATCCCCCGTCTTTCCCCAGTCCTCCCATCCCCCGCAGCCAAACAGCTGGGTAAGGAACGTGTCAAGCTTGTGGATAAAAATGGCATGACAGTAGTTTCTGTTCTGACACCCACTGTCCCCGTGATCGTTACATACTTCCCCCAGTCAGGTGAGAATTTCTGGTCCAATGAACTGCTCCGTTTTAAACCCGTTTCGTCTCATCATGACATGCTAAACCCCACTGTTGATGGAGTTCTTAAAATAAATAGAAGCAAGAGCTGGCAGGAGGCTGCAGTTCTGCAGAAGGTATGGAACACTGATGCAGAGTTGCAGGCCTACATTAAAAACGGTAGGAGGTTTCAGTGGGAGGAGTGGCAGGTCAAAAATGCCGAGTCGTATATTGAGAGCCAAGGTCCCATTCAGGCCTCTCAAGATATGATAGCCGACCCAACCACAGGTGCCCAGGGGGTTGACATGCATGCTAATCATGCAACCCTTTGTGCCTCCACTGCCAAGGCTGCCTATGGGTTAGGCAACAATGCAACCACCTCCCATAGTGCTTTTGGTTTTACAGGGTCTGATTACGACTATCTCACATCTGTCCCCCTATCCATTTATATAAAACTAGCTGATGTCATCATAATTGATGAGGTGGGAATGCTGCAAGCTGAAATGCTTCAAAAATCCATAACCGCTGCCTTGAATGTTGTGCTGAGTCATCTGCCTCCCTCCCCTTTGGTGGCAAACTTGTTATCCTCACAGGTGACATCCATCAGCTGCCAGCAATTTGTAAGAAGTGACGTACATGCATGTCCGCATCAGCCAACGAAGTGGTTGATGTGCCGCATGTTTAATCTGTTCACCTTCACTGCAAACCACAGGCAGTCTGACCCCTCCCAGACCCCCTTTGTCTCCCTGTTAAACTATCTTCGCTTAAATGCCCCAACTGCTGCTGATCTGGCCTCCTCGGCCTTTAAAATCCTGCATGACAGGATCCTCCCAGAAGGTGAAATCCCAGACATTGGGCGCGATGATGTCATTATAGCCCCCACCAATGAACTTGTTTATTCGTACAATGACACCCAGGTAAGGAAATTCTATGCGCCTGATGAAATTATTACCCTGACTGCTAAAGATCAACTGTCTAAAATGCATCTGCTCTCTGTTGCTGACCAGGAAAAACTGAAGAGTCGTCTGACTAAGACTTCTGATCTGCCCACCAACCTGTCTCTTGCTGTTGGCTGTCCAATCATGATCACCCGCAACCAAAAATATATGGGGCTGGCTAACGGTGATGTGGGTGTTGTATCATTTGTGAGCAGCACTAAGCTGAAGATAAAAAAAGAAATTGATGGTGTTATGAGAGAGATCACTGTTGGCAGGGAGTACGAGTGTGTACGGGTTGGGGATACCAGCATAGAGAGGTTCATGTACCCTGTACGCCTAGCTTATGCCCGCACTGTATTTTAAGTACAAGGTGAAACTGTCACCGGAAAACTTTTTATTCATGTGGAAGGTATTGAGACTCCTGGCGAAGCCTATGTTGCATTCTCTAGACCCACCTCCCTGGACAATGTGACCATTCTCCCCGCAGGTGTCACCCTCGTCCCATCAATGTTTATCCCCCACATCCCATCTGACCACGACACGCAGCCTTAGCTGCTAGGGTTAAGGGATTATTATTATTAGCAGTACATAGTTTTGCTCTACCTGGCAGTGGAAGCACAAAGTTTCGCGAAGTTTCTTGTTTACGGATACCGGTACTTTATTTAATTTAGCCTGTACGTACCTAGCTACGCAGCATCTTCCCGATACAAGATAAGATGAGGCATGCATAACTGGGAGTCCCTTTCCCTGTGCTCTGCAGGCAGTGCTTTCAAGCCAGGCAGCCTTGAGGATATCCTCGACATGGTCCAGTCTGCAGATGTGGAGGCATTTGACCCCGAGAATGAGCCTATGTCAGAGAAGCAATCAACGTGGCTTAATGACATGGGCATACTGCCAGCTGCCATGGCTGGCTTAACATACGCTGAGGCTAGTGCCCTTATCGACGAAAACAAGGAAGCCTTCAATGCCTTCAAGCTGGCCCATGACAAGTCCAGGCCAGCTTCTGGAAAACAGCGTCTGAAGGCAACACAGATTGGGCTGATCTTGCCAGAAGGTGAATATTACTGCCTGAATATTACTGCCTGAATACTGCCTGAATAAAAATACCTGCCTGCCAGCCTGACTGCAAAACTGCCTGCAAAACTGCTACCGTTGCTAAACTGCTACAGTTGCGTAACTGCTACCAAACTGCTACTAAACTGCCACCGTTGCTTATTTTTGCCTAAATCACAGGGACAACTGTCTTAGAGGCCAAGGACCTGATAGGTGACCATCTTGTGGAGCAAGGTACCCAGAACAACGGTAATGACGTGCCCCCTACTGAGCCACAGATCTCCCTCTTGCGCCGTCGTCTGGCTGACAAGTTTGTCATGCCCACCAGCAAGGCTGCAGCCTCTGCCCTCATCAGCACCCTGTCTGTTTCATCTGCCTCTGGTGCCCAAGATAAGCCTGCAACTGCACCTCAGCTAAAATTCATCCTTGGCCTCCTTCAGAATTTGAACAAGAGTACAGCCCAGGTCAGGCACTACATCCACGCACTTCACCCATCATTTCTACGCGACTTTAAACTCGCAATTGTGTTCATTCTATTCTGGGCATTCATCTACGCAAATTTAGATTGCTTGCTGTATGATGTTGAATTTATCTACCTGTTCATGGCTTGTCGCCGACTTCTGCAAAACCAGCTCTGCAAGGTGATTGAATTTTTGCAAGTTGTTCCTGCCCGATTGATGTGTCCAGTCACTAATGCTTATGAGCTAGCCACTTATGCCTATGGCCTGGCTGCTAATGTGATCCATCAGCACGCCCTCAAACTTTCTTGACTTGTTGCAGGCTGTGTACGACCGCTTTGTTAATAGCGACCCAACCACTGCCCAAGCTCAACAACTGATCACTCAGCTCAAGCAGAAGGCAGATAGGAACAAGGCTGCTAGGAATCGAGCCTAGTTTGAGTGTCACTCTGGTCGTCGGTGCCGTAAACTAGCATGCATACGTCATGGATGCAAGAACAGGAACTGTGTTTGTTGGTCCCCCCATGGGTGTCCCCGCCATCCCCAACATACTCCCTGCTGGGTAACAGTTGCCTGTTGCATTCATTGTGCTGCTTGTGCATGGTATCCGACGATTTGACTGTGGCCTCAATAGCCTCCTTGGTTGGGTCTTCCTTTGTAAACTGTTGGAATAAATGTACGCAACACCGCAATGCAAAAAGAGTTATCGACAAAAGCAAACTATGTAACTGCAGAATAGCAGCTCAGCAGCAAAGATCATAAATACCAGTTCATACCAGGTCGTACTCAACAATATAAAGTGTCCCCCCCTTAATCCACTATTCGTGAATACACCGGGGCCTATAACCACCATTACACGTTGTGATTCTTGCTACTTTTTGTGGATTCTCCGCCCGCGGCCGCTTAGCAGCTCTCCAAGAACCTAGCCCTCGATGATTACAACCACGTGTTCCACAAAAGCCAGAGCCTTCGACCCCTGCCAGCTCCGGTACAACTGATGAAAGTCCGTCTGTTGCGTCTTCCGGAGTCCCCGGCCAACCCCTCTCTCTAAGCTGGTTCTCGACGCTAGGGTACTTGAAGCAAACATGCAGCGCATCCTCCTCATGCTCGCCATCTCCCCTTGCCCAATACCGCTGGCAGCAGCGTGTTTCGCACTGTTGACCACCGCGCCATCCTCTGGCAGCAGCCGTGTCAACCGTACCGAGCCGCCTTCAGTCTATGTAGACACAAGCGCACGCCCTAATGCTGGTGCGGCTCCTAGCATACGCCAGTAAGGCGCCCGCCGTAGGCTGGAACCAGGCGTGGTAAGGGGCTGCAGCCTATGCTCGGTGGTGGAGTCCCTGGGGTCTCCTCTGCCAGTAGCTTCCAGCTTTGCCTGCTTGTAGGCTGCGTCCACTAGCTTAAGCATTTCTGGGAAAGCGGCTGTATGTGAAGGACTACCTGACACAGTCTGGGGACAACTGCTCCCCGCTACTACTCCTCTTGTTCCCCCATCAGCTCGCTGCACCATGTGCGTTCCTCCGTTGTTCTGTCGAAACGCAAGCTGCAGGTCGGCCGCCATGGCTGCCGCTATCAGTGGGCTGTCTTGCTATGCTGCCGGTGCCACCGCTGCGTTGTTGAAACAGAGCACGTGGTGCCACCAGGCTCGTTGTAATGGCTGTATCTGCAGCTCCCGTATGACCCCCCAGCTGGCAGCAGATGCAGGAAGCCTCGCCGCCTGGCGCATGTGCTGAAGTAGGCTGGGCTGTATTTAGCCCCTTACCCAAGGCTGCGGCCGAAGGTGATCGGTGGCCTTCACCACATCGTCGTAACGCACCGGAGGCGCAGCATAGACAGCCGTTAGCCGGATACTTGTAAGCACATGGTGCCGCAGACTCACCCTGGTGGCCATGCGGCTACACGCTGCAGCGCGGCAGCCTACGGCGCCTCTGCAGCCTGCATGGCCCTCCGCATACTGCCGCTTTCGTGCTGAGTGATACCCAAGAACTTGAAAACGGTAGTCACTACTAGTATGACCAACTATTTAGTCTTGATTCCTTCTGGCTCGTGCCACTCCTTTGTGGCCCTGCACTGAGGCCCACATCATGCGTGGAGTGGAAGCGGTCAGCCACTGAAACGCATGCATTCATGCAGATTGCAGAACTATCGCGGATATGATCAGCAGGCTCGGGGAGTCTATAACGGGAGCTATTGGGTGCTGCAGTTGATGGTGCACGTCTGATGCTCCGGTGTAGTCGTTGGTACTCGATTGATCGAATGAACGAGTGTAGCTCGCCATCGACATGCCATGCGATGGATGGACGTCTTGGACGACGCTATGCACTGCTCGTGGTGCGTCGCCGTGAATCAGCGGTCGCTCTGTACCGTAGTTTGTTGACGGCCCTTGTCAGCTGCAGGCGTTCTCTGGAAGCTTCTTCCCTCTCTAGTGAACTTCGCGTGGACTTCACCCCCTCGGTCAAAGCCGCACAGCCATTCACCCCACCCGCACCCGTTAAGCAAGAATGCTTGATTGATCAATGAGCAGTTAGAGTGCCGTATGATGCATATGTTTCTTATTATTGCAATATTCAGTAATCAGATGAACTCTGTGCACAGATCTGTGTTAATGCTGTGACTCATTTGCTGCATACACATAATTGTGTGGAAGCCGTGTAGAACCCGTTCATATCGACCATATGCGTACCAGTATATGACTGTATCACCTGGATTTTGCAACAATCCCCTGATAAATTTCCCATACGTCTTATCACAAATCCTGTTTCCATATCATTCTCAACCTCATTCGAGTGACTAGAGACGAAAAATGGCTGTCGGGATCGCCAAGCAATCTGCTCATGCTGGAGTCTCTACCGATCGCCGATCTGTATGGTAAGTACGAAGTGCGTGAATTTTGTGTTGCACGAGCTCTCATCTTGCTGATTGGCCGTTTGGTTTGTGTGCAGGTCTTCAACTTCCGCTCCTAAGCAAGTCAGGCAAGCCAAGTGCTATTTGCGTAGCTCGAACCCAGTTGGCATCCAGCTACTTGATGGGCGCAACCAGGCGTCACGAGCGTTGCAACACGTTGGAGGCAGGCGGGGCATGTCGCTCTCCTTGAACGCTGTTGCTAGCCCTGACGTTGTCAGCAGCACCACCGATAAGACTTTCCCACTTCGCAACGGCTCGCAGATCCAGGTTTGTTGCGGGTCATCATCGCCCGACCACGTCATGGAAATCGCCCCCGAACCCATCAGCCTAACGCACGTGAAACCCACCCACCCAAACTCCCTGCTCGGTCTGTGACCACCCAACCGTCATAACCAGTATAAACAACGCATGTTTCATCCCCCTCCTATCCCAATCCCTTCTTTCAGGTGACTGTGGAGGTTTTGGATGGTGGCGATCAGACCATCCGAGCTGTCACCAACCTGCAGGGTGGTCGCCTGCTGCTGCACTGGGGCGTCGAGGGCGGCAAGGATTACAAGGGAGGCTGGAGGCTGCCAGATGCCAAGCACAGGCCCGAAGGCACTGCCCAGTACAAGGATAGGGCGCTCCAGTCCCCTTTCAAGTGAGTGCTGATTGCAAGTATGATTCTGTCTTGGCCATGCGTTCAGCATCCGCATGGGACTCAGGCCTGACATGGTGCGCAAACTTATCAGGAGCTACAAAGATTCGTAAATGAGTGGCATGCATGACTTGCATGGTTTGCATGGCTAGCTCGGCCCTACAGAGCCATGTGTTGCAAGCTAATCTTGCATGGCAGGTATTGCTTGCCTTCGCTGCATGCAGACTTCACTGCCATGCATGCGCCGTGCATGCGCCATGCAATTTATTTCTTGAATGTACGTTGCCGAAGATCGGGTTTACCTGTATTACCGTCTTCATTTAAAATCTACCACTCCACTTCTCACTCAAAACACCGTGTGCGAGACAGGAGGCACAGGACCTTCTTTGTTGTCACGCGTCCTCCTAGCTTATAATCCCCCTTTTTGCCTAGGGCTTTCCTTCCCTAGGCTCTTGTCTTTCCTGCTCCGACTGCACGGGCCTCATCGATCTGGTCTGCTGCGCGGCTGTGTAATTGCTGCCATCGCAGCAACAGCTCAAAATCGCCGGTCGAACGTCGACCGCTGTGCACAATGCTGGGGCTTGCCTTGTTTATTCTTAGAGCGCGTCAAGTCCCTGGGCGAGCTAGTACAACAGGGCCTGCCGCAACAGGCCTTGCCGGCGTCAGGTTGAGCTGAAATGTTGCTGAAGCTCTCTAACATGAAACACTGCCGCGCACGGCCGCGCAGGAATGGCTCTGATGGCAACTCGGAGCTGACAATCCGTCTGCCCGGCGGCGAGGCCTCTGACTGCCTCAACTTCGTGCTCAAGGACGATGCGACCAACACCTGGTGCGTGCGCACCAGGTTGCGCAGTAGAGAGCTGCAGAAAACGGGGAAAAGAAAGGGCATCTTGCCTGCTGCCACTGCCTCAACTTCGTGCTCAAGGACCATGCGACCGACACCTGGTGCATGCATGCCTATTTGGGCTGCCATGTAGCTGAGGCACGCAAAAAGAAATGCTGGCTAACTAGAGCAGTAGTGTGAAAAACATGACGTCTTGCCAGCACACACCAACGCCTGGTTTTATCTCCAAAACCCTCCCCCTACGACACACACACACACCGCCGCTGCAGGTATGACAACAACGGGACCAACTTCGCTCTGCAACTGCGAGATGGCGACAGCTCGGGCGGCAACGGTGCCCCTGCCTCTGCCACGCTGCCAAAGGACCTTTGCGATAAGTGGTCCTGGGTCCGGTGGGACGTCGGAGGCAGGCACAACCGCAGCGAGGCGGATTCTTCGGAGGACTATGACAGGGGCGTGGCGGAGATGCGCGTGCTTTTGTCCAAGGGGAAGACTGTGAATGAGCTGTGGCAGGTGAGATGGAGAAGAGTGGTGATTAGCTTCAATAGGATGCCCCGCGGCCGCTAAAGGCCCGATTGGGACCAAACCAGGACCGGCTTACGACTGGTGCCCAAGGCACTTTGACTGGCCTCAATCCTGGCCTCTGGCCAGAGGCCAGAGTGTAGCTGACATGTAGCTGAATTGCAAAAAAGTAAGCACTGTCAGTGGGTAGGCTACCAGTGCCAAACCTTGGCCCTGAGCTCACGCCTTCCATGCACCTTTGCCAGGTTGCCAATGGCGCCATTGACTACAAGGACTACATCGCGCAGCATATAGGGGGCGCCGCGGAGGCCCCTCCAAAGCCTGCCAAGGGCCCGGTTGGCCCTGTGCCGGAGGAGCTAGTGAATGTGCAGGCGTACAACCTGTGGGAGACCAACGGGAAGCCCGATGGCGCGGACTTTAGCGGGGATGCGCGCAAGGTGTGGACCGGGGTGGGGGGCGTGTGGGCTAGGGTGGGGATGATGGGCTGGGTAGGCCTGCTGGATTGCAAGCTGTGGGCGACGAAGGGGAAGCTCGATGGTTGACATTAGAGGGGATGCACGAAAGGTGTGGGCCGAAAGGACTACATCGCGTAGCACATAGGGGGCGCCGCGGAGGCCCCTCCAAAGCCTGCCAAGAGCCCGGTTGGCCCCGTGCCGGAGGAGCTAGTGAATGTGCAGGCGTACAACCTGTGGAAGACCAACGGGAAGCCTGATGGCGTGCACTGTAGCAGGGATGCGCGCAAGGTGTGGACCGGGGCGGGGGGCGTGTGGGCTAGGGTGGGGATGATGGGCTGGGTAGGCCTGCTGGATTGCAAGCTTTGGGCGACGAACGGGAAGCTCGATGGTTGACATTAGAGGGGATGCACGAAAGGTGTGGGCCGGGGTGTGGGTCCGGGGGGGGGGGGGGCGTGTGATTTAGGATGGTTAGGCTGGAAAGGCATGCTGGCGTAAAACTGTGACAGAGCAACAAGAAGTCCAACGGGGCGGGGATGGGCTCGGGTGTGCGAGTAGGTGGGCTGAAGGTCATGTTGGGCTGGAAGGGCCTGCTGGCGTACAACCTGAAAGCAACGAAAGCCTGACCGCAGGGAAGGTCAATGAAGCTCATGTTAAGCTCATTCCGAGCCCTGTAGGTTGAGATATGACTGTCATGGTTAAGACCAGGGTGGCAGTGGTAGCTTATCTAGTGCCATGGCCAAGCAGGTGGGTTCATTAATGCCTCCAGGCGTGTTATTTATGTTTAGGGTTTTAGGGTTCAGGGTTTTTGGTAGACCTAAGACGGCCGGTTGTGCACTTGCTGCCTGTCGGTTAGGGTGGGTTTGAGGTTGTTTGTTTTCCCGCTGGGTTTAGATTGTGACGCTTCTCTTAGCCGCGGACCGGAAGGGCTGCGCCGCGAACAACAGTGTGGTGTAGGCTGGGCAGCGGGCTTTGAGGCTCACTAGCCCCAACTGGAGCTGGTCACTACCGGTACTGATGCTTATTAATTTACCTACTTGAATATCCGTCTTGCACTCGACCCGCGGGATGATTTTCTGGGCCCTCACACCACGACCGCCACAACCCCACACTTCCTGTCTCCCCTGGGTTAATTCCCTAGGCCTTGAAACCCTGTGCACCGCCACAACCCCACACTTCAATTTCCTGGGTTGGTTCCCTGGGCCTTGAAACCCTTAACCCTGAAACCGCAAGCCCGCACCCTCCAGATCATTGAGGCGGCCGTGAAGGGCGGCGCCAGCTATGAAGAGATTGCCGCCAAGCTGAACCACAAGCCGACGTGGGCCCCCTCGGCGCCTGCGGCGGACTCTCCGGCGCCCGCGCAGGCGCAAGCGCCCGCGGCGGATAAGCCCCACTCGTCCAAGGCCCCGCCCAAGCTTGACAAGCCGGCGAATGTCGGGAAGTCACTCGACGGCGTGCGCAGCAGGAACCCCCTGGACCTTATCAAGGTGCGGCACCCAGGTTCCCTCCTTAAAACAACCTGAGCCTGGTTAAGGCCCACCTGCTTATCTTAATGACCTTGGATTCCAAATTACTGAATCTTACACCCTCGCCACGGAGTCGCTCGACAGCGTGCGCAGCAGGAACCCCCTGGACCTTATCAAGGTACGCCACCCAGGACACCTCCTTAGCAACCTGAGCCTGGGTAAGGCCCACCTTCTTATCTCAACCTCCTTGGATTCCCAAATACTGAATCCTAGACCCTCGCCACGGAGCCACGCTCGACAGCGTGCGCAGCAGGAACCCCCTGGACCCCACCTTACCAACCTGAGCCTGGTTAAGGCCCACCTCCTTATCTAACACTAAAAACTTGGACTCTAAAACGGGAAACTCCAAACAGTGCCAGGAAACGCGCCCAACTTGTCTTACCCATTAAGAAGGATGTGTTCAGGTAGCCACTCACCCCCTTCTTTCCTTCCCCGCCGCTCGCAGCACCGTCCCGCGGCCAAGGGTACCGGCGGTGCGCCCAACCTATCTGCCGATAAGAAGGACATGCCCGTGGAGAAGCCGCTGGACTTCCTGGTCCAGTCCTTCGCTGTGGATCCCAATACCAAGTGGCGCCGCACCTTTGCGCTGGGTGGCAAGAACGAGCTGTTGGCGGTGGTGAGTGGAGTGTGTGGAAGGTGTGTGTGTGGTGGGTGGAGATGTGTGTGGGAGTGTGGGTCGAGGTAGGTGTGGGTATGGGTGGCTGGCTAATGGCTTGGGTGAGTAGATTGTGTGGAAGGTGTGTGTGTGTGTGTGTGGAGGGTGGAGATGTTTGGGAGGGTGTGTCGAGATAGGTGTGGGTATGGGTGGCTGGCCATTGGCTGTGGTGAGTGCGTTTTGAGGCAACCATGCCTGGGTGTCCAATATGCCTGGGCCTCGTCAGTATCCACCAAGGGGCAAAGGGTTGTACCTCTGGCCCCCGTAGATGTATCCATCTCAGTAAATAATGGATGGGGTATGGTAAACCTATTCCCGGGTGCCGGCTAGCCGCACATGAAGCCAGATGGTAGGTAACCCAGTGCTACGGCCGAACGGGTGCCTTCCTTAATCCACGCCTCATGGCGTTTATCTCTCTTTCTACCCCCCCTCTCTAGTTTGGTGCAGAGAGGGTGGATAGGATTAATGAAACAAAGACATATCACTGGTGGAGAGACGGGAGCCATGCATGGATTTACAGTACGCCTCTGTCTCACCGATTGCCCCCTTCGTGTCTGGCTAGGTGCGCCAAGAGACGGAAGCCATGCATGGATGTACAATACGCCATGCATGAATCTACAAAACGTCATGCATGTTTGTACATTACGCCATGCATGGATGTTCATACGCCTCTGTCTCACCTGTTGCCCCCTTCTTACCTGGCTAGGTGCGTCAAGAGACAGAAGCCATGCCAGTGAGGGTCGACCTCATCACCGACATGGCCTCGGACGTGGTGCTGCACTGGGGCATCACGAAGCCAGGTGCGTGACCCCATGCAGATATACAAAGATACTAGGAAAATGACTGGGAGGAGGAGCTGTGATAAGGGCGTAGGGGGGTGTTTGTCGCAGGCATGGTGCTGTACTGGGGCATCACGAAGCCAGGTGCGCAGCGACCTGCACAAAGATCGAATACTATGCCCCGCAGGGGCGTGAGGGTTGAGGAAACAGTGCGGCATGGGCCTAGGCCGCGTCCGCGCCGTTACCGTCCTGCACAAATACTGAAATGGCTTTGGAACAGCAACATTGGGTACAGCGTTTTGCGGACGTGGTGCTGGACTGGGGCATCACCAAGCCAGGTGCGCAGCGTCCTGCACAAATACTGAAAAGGCCTGGAACGACAACATTTGGTAAAGAGTTTTGCGGACGTGGTGCTGGGCATCACTAAGCCAGATGCGTGGTTTTATGCAGGGAATAGGAGATGTGACCATGCTCTACGGTGAGTTGTTTGAATTGACGATCAATCGCGGCCACAAGCTCCCCCAATTTGCCGCTGGTTACTGGTTATAGCGCGCTTTTGGCAAAGCTGCTTGGGTAACCCCCCCTGGTGCCCTGGGGGTGCTTCCCTTTGAGGAGCTATGGCCGTATCTCATTCTGAAGTGTTGAAGTGGATAGGGAAGGAACCGAACCTCCCTCGTGCACCGGCAGGCTCGCGTGACTGGCTGCTTCCCCCCGAGGAGCTGTGGCCTGAGACGACCAAGGTTGCTGGAAAGACCGCAACCGACACAGAGATGCTCAATTGCGATGACTCTGAGTGCGACGTGGAGATTAGCGGCGCCAAGGTTCCCCTGCAGCGTATCACCATTCTGCTGCCACCAGGTAAGGGTTCAGGGTTGTGGGCTTTAGGTGTGGGTCAAGGATTTGGGTTTGTAGTTCTATTCGTTGTGGATGGAATCTCACAGTGCGACGTGGAGATGAGCGGTGCCAAGGCCCCCCTGCAGTGCATCACCGATCTGCTGCCACCAGGAGCAGGTTGAGGGTTAAACTTCAGGATTTGTTTTGATCAAGCAGGGAATAGCAGAAATGGCTTCGAAAAACATGAATATGAGGTGTTGCCCTGCAGCCCCGGTGACCCTCACCCTCCTCCCTTCCCCCTTTGCTTGTCTCCAGACCATACGGTGGCTGCCAGGTGATTTAGGATTTAGGGTTGAGGGTTGAGGCTCCTGAACCCCCTTGACCCTCACCCCCTGACCCTCTCCCCTCCCATTGCTTGTCTCCAGATCATACGGTGGCTGGTCTGTCCTTTGTCATGCGGAGCTCGGACAGCACCATGTGGTTCAAGGATGCTGGGGGCAACTTCTTCGTGCCAGTGCCGGGGAAGGTGAGCCAGGCGCGGGGACTTCATCATCATCCATTTGTGCCAGGTGCTCACTCATAACCCATCCGAAAAGGCTCTGAGGACAATTATCAAGGCAGGGACGTATTCCAACTTGTTTTTGCCAGTGCCGGAGAAGGTGAGCCAGGCGCGGGGACTTCATCATCATCCATTTGTGCCAGGTGCTCACTCATAACCCATCCGAGAAGGCTCTGAGGACAATTATCAAGGCAGGGACGTATTCTAACTTGTTTTTGCCGGTGCCGGGGAGGGTGATCAAGGCGTCGCATTCTTATAAACCCATTTGTGTGGGTGTGCCAAGGAAGGTTAGCAAGGCGGGGACTTGCGCCACGCTGCTTCTTCTGCCCCTGCTACTGTTGCGGCTGTTGTTGCTGTTGTTACTACTGCTGCTGCTGCTGCTGCTGCTTAAAAATCTTAAGTCTTTTACCATTTTTTGTTTAACATCTGCCCGCCACTGCCCCTGCTTCTGCCCCTGCTGCTGATACTTGTTCTGCTGCTGCTGCTGCCGCTGCTGCTGCCTCAAAATCTCACCCTGCCTCTGTTGCTTCTCAGGCTACCCCGGACATCTCCAAGTCTGCCAACGACCCTCGCAGCCAGCTGCCGGATGACCTGTGCAAGGCCATCGTAGAGGCAGAGTCAACCTCAGCCTGGACTCTCATGCACAGGTTAACATGAAACCATTAATAGGGCACCACATTGGACAAGCATGTGCTCAGGTGGACATGGAAATTCCTTAAACCCTAAATTCGACATCCTTAACCTTGAACCCTCAGCTTGGGCTCTGATGCACAGGCTAGCCGGGAATCCGGTGCTGAGGGCCTGGAGTCCAGGGTGTGGATGTCACCTCGGGGTTCAGGGTTCCAGGGGTCAACTGCATGTCAGGGTTGGGGTTCAGGGTTTCAGGGGTGGACAAGATACATCAGGTTGGGGTTCAGGGTTCAAAGCGTGAATATCATGGAGGCGGAGTTGACCCCACAGGTCAATGTTTGTGGATTTGGTGTATACACTTTCTTTTGGATCCGGCACAGGTTCAAGATGACAGCCGATGTTTGATCTGCTGTTGGTATGTGTGGATCTGATATCAACATGTGCAGATCTGATATTGATATGTTTGAATCTGATCTCCACACCTGCAGATCTGATCTTGATTTTTGTGGATCTGATGTGGACACGAGTGGATCTGATGTTGACATGTGTGGGTCTGGTATGAATGTGTGTGGATGTGATCTTGATTGGTGATGATCTGGTTTCAACGTGCATGGATCTGATCTGGACGTGTGTGGATCTGATGCTGATACGTGTGGATGTTATCTTGATGTGTGAGGATCTGGTTTTCATATGTCAAGATCTGATCTTGACATGCACGGATCCGCTTCCCCCCACAGGTTCAACAAGGCGACCGACCTCATGTCCGAGGTCCTCAACGGCTACTTTGACATTGACCAGGAGACGGCCATGTCTGAGATCTACACTTGGCTGCGGTACAGCTCGGTCCGCCAGCTGACGTGGCAGCGCAACTACAACACGCAGCCGCGCATTCTGTCAGCGGCGCAGGAGCGGCTGACCAGCTGCGTCGCCCAGACGCACGGAAAGACGACAGGTGAGGAGAGATTACGAGGCCCTCGAAACGTGAACCCTTGTCTAGGCAATGCAAAACCCTAATTAGGCAGCGCAGGACAGGCTGACCATCTGTATCGCCCAGACCCACGGAATGATGACAGCTGGGAAGAAACCAGTAACCCTTTTCTAGGAAGTGCAAAGGCGCCTTATGCCCGGAAACCCTGGTTATACGGTGTAAGAGAGACGCTGATCAGCTGTGCGGCCCAAACGACAACTGGGGAGAGGCCTGATCCCTAAAATCCGACAAAGGCAATGCAGGAGATGCTTATAACCTAGGCGGTGACGATGGCAGTCCTTTTGGTGGCTGAATTACGTAGCCGAGTTTGAGCTATTGGGATTTTTCAAAGCAATTTCAGCCATCTTAACTGTAAGGGTTCGTGAAGGTCTGTATTTAATTTGATCCTATTTCTGGATGATGGCGCAGTTGCTTAGCACTGCTTGCGACCCTGGAACCCAATATGAGAGGAGCACAGGAGATGCTTGCAACCCTTGAACGCAACCGCTTTCAATCCTGGTAACCACTAAACTCCGCGCAATGACTCGCTTGTTCCCAGGCGAGGCTCAAGAGTAGGTGCAAATGATGTTGACCCCCTCCCAGCCGCGCGAGCATCACAACTGCGCTTTCTCCTCTCAATCGTTTCCAGTCCTGTTAGCCACTTGTAACTCCCTCCACCGTTATCTCTCTCCAAGGCGAGTCTCAAGAGTGGGTGTGGATGATGTTTACCCCCTCCCAACCGCCCTTTCATCTTAAATGCATAAACTCCTCCCAACCGCTACCAGTCCTGTTAGCCACTTGTAACTCCCTCCACCGATTTCTCCCTCCCAGGCGAGGCTCAAGAGTGGGTGCGGATGATGTTGACGACCGTCGGCCGCGGCGGTGACGGCCAGAAGATCCGCGATGAGATCTTACACATCATGCACCGGAACAACATTTCAGGTGGGGTATGAACTGTTGACTCCAGGGTGAGATAAGGGTAGGGGTCGGAGAAGATGAGATCTTACACATCATGCACAGGAACAACATTTCAGGTGGGGTATGAACTGTTGACTCAATGGGGAGATAAGGGTTGGGGTCGGAGAAGATGAGATCTTACACATCATGCACGGGAACAACATTTCAGGTGGGGTATGAACTGTTGACTCAATGGGGAGATAAGGGTTGGGGTCGGAGAAGATGAGATCTTACTTATCATGCATGGGAACAACATTTCAGGTGGGGTATGAACTGTTGACTCCAGAGTGAGATAAGGGTTGGGGTCGGAGAAGATGAGATCTTACTTATCATGCACGGGAACAACATTTCAGGTGGGGTATGAACTGTTGACTCAATGGGGAGATAAGGGTTGGGGTCGGAGAAGATGAGATCTTACTTATCATGCATGGGAACAACATTTCAGGTGGGGTATGAACTGTTGACTCAATGGGGAGATAAGGGTTGGGGTCGGAGAAGATGAGATCTTACACATCATGCACGGGAACAACATTTCAGGTGGGGTATGAACTGTTGACTCAATGGGGAGATAAGGGTTGGGGTCGGAGAAGATGAGATCTTACTTATCATGCATGGGAACAACATTTCAGGTGGGGTATGAACTGTTGACTCCAGAGTGAGATAAGGGTTGGGGTCGGAGAAGATGAGATCTTACACATCATGCACCGGAACAACATTTCAGGTGGGGTATGAACTGTTGACTCCAGGGTAAGATAAGGGTTGGCCAATTGTTGGCCCTCTATTGACTACATTTCTAAAAAAATGCCATTTAACTCCTGCTCTTACGTTCACAGCCCTCTATTTCACACTTTCAAAAAGGGTTTCTTGACTTGTTTGCACTTGTTTGGGTGAGGAGGACTGGCCTTTGAGAAGATGAGATCCTACAAATGCACAGGGACAAAAGTTCAGGTGGGTGAAGACTCGACGATGAGCTGCTGCATTCTGTTTGACATCATATCTGGCTCGTAATAAACATGGTATCTGCGCACGTCTTATTCAATATGGTATCGATACTTTCATATTTAATATGGTGTCGATACTTTCATATTTAATATGGTGTCAAGACTTAAACGAAATGCAGACTTTCCAGACACCAAGGGCATCAGCAGAAGCCTAGCAGCAGCAGCATACCATATCACTCAGTAGGCGAAGCCCCCTCCTTAAAATCCTGAACTGGAACCAAGATTCCTGGCGGCCCGTAAGCAGGCGGTGTACCAGTTGGACGTGTGTATGGCCGTGTTTGTTTTAGTGTGCCCCAGTCTGCCCTTCTGTAAGGGCGCTGGGCGGCCCCCCCTGGGCCCATGAGGACCCAAAAATGACCAGCCTATGGTCAAAGGACCTAGCAGCAGGACCGGGAGCTGCACCAAGCTCCCGTGGGAAGAAAAACAAAAAATCGTGTTGGAGCTGGAATGTAGCCGAAGCACCCCGAAAAAAGCCGTGCTGTACCTGAAAGGTAGCTGAATCACCCTAAAACAGACACTAGTGTGAACCCGACAAACACATAGTTGAAGAAGAAAACTATTGGTTCACAACTTCACTGACTGGTTCAGTGACAAGTTCAGTGATTGGTTCATAAGTGCCGAGGCCCTGGGCACTTGGATGGAGGTCTGGATCATGGCAGCCTCAGGTTTTTCCTATTTTTCATAGTGTTTGAAGACCCAAAAATCTTGCAAACCCAATTCCGTAATGCAATTATTGCAGAGGTCAAGGGCACCTGGATGGAGGAGTGGCATCAGAAGCTGCACAACAACACGACACCGGACGATGTGCCGATCTGCGAGGCCTACCTCGCGTTCCTGGAGTCGAATGGAAACAAAGAGGCGTACTGGAGGGTGCTGTCTGATGCAGGTGGGGGGGAGGGGTTGGAATTCTTAAGCGGGTGTGGGAGGAGAGGCGGAAATTGGGTGCTGCCTGACGCAGGTGGGGGGCCCTTAACCCTAAACTAGGGCACTTATATAATAGTAGATGTGGGGGGAGGGGTGCTTTCTGATGCAGGTGGTGGTGGGGGGGAAGGACGCTTGCTTATTCGAGGGTGGGGTCCGTTAGCGAACAGGAGGAATGTAGGAGGGAGGGGTGGGAATTGGAAGCGGGTGTGGGAGGAGAGGCGGAAATAGGTTGCTGTCTGACGGGTTGTGGGAAGGTGCAAGTTCAGTAGATGTGGGGTAAGGGCAGAATGCAGGTGGAGGGATGGGTGGAGGGAGGGGCTTTTCATAACTGCCATTCATCTTCGAAATAGTGCTGACGATACAAGCACTTCTGTCCAGCTACAAGCATCAGAGATTCGTAAGTAGTGTCTTACCCCAGGCGTCAGCCGCGAGTGCCTCGAAGGCCCTGACTGCTCCATCCATAACGGAAATTGCGCACGGATGCCTGCCCACCCCAGGCGTGAGCCGGGAGCGCCTCGAGGGCTTTGACCGCTCTATCAAGACGGACATTGCACACTGATGCCTGCCCACCCCCGGCGCGATCCACGAGCATCGGATATTTGATAGTGATGTCTCATCCCAGGTGTGAGCGGCGAGCGCTTTGAGGTCCATAACGGTCATTGCGCACTGATACCTGCCCACCCAGGCGTGAGCCGCGAGCGCCTCGAGGGCTTTGATCGCTCCATCAAGATGGAGCCGCACTTCTACGGCGACAAGAAGGACGCTCTGATCGGCGACTTCCGCAACTACCTGGGGATCCTCAAGGCCGTGCACTCTGGCGCGGACCTGCAGGCCTCGGCCGCGGCCGCCGGCAACAAGGTGCCCGACTCGGCCCGCGGCTTCCTGGGCTATGTGATGTCGCACGTTGGAGATTCTCAGGTCCTGCCGCTGATGGAGGCGGCGGTGGAGGCGCGCGCTGAGCTGGCGCACAGCATGTCGGGGAACAGGGAGCTGCTGTATTTGGATCTGGCGCTGGAGGATCAGGTGGGTGGCCTGGACCCTGAACTGGGTGGGTGGACAAAAGACGTGGTGTTGAGCTGGCGCACAGCATGACTAAGAACAGGGAGCTGCTGTATTGGGATCTGGCGCTGGAGGATCAGGTGGGTGGGCTGGACCCTGAACTGGGTGGGGGGCTGAACCCTAGTTTGGTGCTGAGCTGGCGCACAGCATGTCCGGCAACAGGAAGCTCTTGTACCTGGACCTGGGACCAGGTGGGTGGGTGGGTGGAACCCTTACCTTAAACCAAGTGAATTTCTGGTGCTGTCCTTTCCCATCTGTCAGGATCTGTACGCATCTCCCCCTCCTCCCCCCTTTCATCCCTTATACCCCCCCCCCCTCCCATCTTTCACTTGGGCCGTAAACCCTCAACCCAACTGTTCTACTCCCAGGTCCTCGCCTAGCCATTGTACGTTCACCCGAACCTTAAACCTGTGCTGTGCCAAATACGGTCCTTACGGTGGCTGACTTACATACCTAAGCTTCAGTCACTTCCATTTCAAGGCTAATTCAGCTCCTCTTCCCATTACTAAGGACCGTAATTACCTGCACTAACGGGTGGCTTCCTCAATCAACGCCTCAAGGCGTAACTTTTTTTTCATGCATGATTTCTGAACACAGCACAGCTGCACAGCCCTGCCCCTAAGCCCAGGCTGACCCTAGGCTCTCCTGCCCCCAGGTCCGGCAAGCTGCTGAGCGTGGTGTGGCCTCTGCTGGCTTCGGAGCCGCTGCCTTCATGAAGCCTCTGCTGCAGAACCTGGCCCTCAGCCTGGGTGACAACGAGGAAGTGTGCTACTGCCTGAAGACATGGCAGGTGGGTGGGCAGGTTGGGTGGGTGGGTGCTACTGCCTGAAGACGTGGCAGGTGGGTGGGCAGGTTGGGTGGGTGTGTGCTACTGCCTCAAGACGCGGCAGGTGGGTGGACAGGGTGGGTGGGTGGGTGCTACTGCCTCAAGACGTGGTATGTGGGTGGGCATGATGGGTGGTGGAGTGCTACTGCCTAACGACGTGCCATGTGGGTGGGAATGATGGGGGGGGTGGGTGCTACTGCCTAAATACGTGGTATGTGGGTGGGCATGATGGGTGGTGGGGTGCTACTGCCTAAAGACGTGCCAGGTGGGTGGGAATGATGGGGGGGGTGGGTGCTACTGCCTTAATACGTGGTATGTGGGTGGGCATGATGGGTGGTGGGGTGCTACTGCCTAAAGACGTGCCAGGCGGGTAGGCTTGATGGGTGCGTGGGTGCTACTGCCTAACGACGTGGTAGGTAGGTGGGCAGGTTGGGTGGTGGGGTGCTACTGCCTAAAGACGTGCCAGGCGGGTGGGCATGATGGGTGGTGGGTGCTACTGCCTAACGACGTGGTATGTGGGTGGGCATGATGGGTGGTGGGGTGCTACTGCCTAAAGACGTGCCAGGTGGGTGGGCAAGTTGGGTGGGTGGGTGCTACTGCTTAAAGACGTGGTAGGTGGGTGGGTGGGTGCTACCGCTGCAGAACCTGGCCCTCAGCCTGGGTGACAACGAGGAGGTGGGTGCTACTGCCTAAGGATGTGGCAGGTGGGTGGCAACCCATGTACCCCCCTTAGCATGGCTCCTCCCTCCGGTCGTTGCCCTCTTGAGTGACCCTGACCCTGCTTTGTCACCCCTTCTGGCGCCGGATCTACCTGCCACTAAAAAGCCCTTGCTGCCTCCTAGCCTACCTCCCTTCTCGTCCTCACGCTTCGACCCTGATGCTTTCTGGCTGCCCCTTGCATGGCTTCCCTCGCGTGCAGATTTAACAGTTTGTTTTATTTCCAACTCGAGAACTTTAAGGCTCAAACTTCTACCTTGCCACTGCACCAATTTCAGATCCAGGCTTGTGATTTATTACAGCACCCAGACATCCTAGAAATGTACCGTTCATGCTATCATGCTGTATTTATATTCCGTAGGAGCTGCCAGCGGCTGTTCGCAATGGTGGCAGGCCCAACAAGGAGGAGGCGCTGCAGGCCGTTGCGGTGGTCAACCGAGTCCGCAGGGCTGTATCCGAGGTGTGTGTGTGCCTGTGTGATGGGGGGGGGGAATCAATTGAGTCCACAGGGCTGTATCCAAAGTGTGTGTGTGCCTGTGTGGTGGGGGGGAAGTCAACCAAGTCCACAGGGCTGTATCCGAGATGTGTGTGTGCCTGTGCGGTGGGGGGGAAGTCAACCAAGTCCGCAGGGCTGTATCCGAGGTGTGTGTGTGCCTGTGCGGTGGGGGGGAAGTCAACCAAGTCCACAGGGCTGTATCCGAGATGTGTGTGTGCCTGTGTGGTGGCGGGGGAAGTCAATTGAGTCCGCAGGGCTGTATCCGAGGTGTGTGTGTGCCTGTGTGGTGGGGGGTAAGTCAACCAAGTCCACAGGGCTGTATCCGAGATGTTTGTGTGCCTGTCTGGTGGCGGGGGAAGTCAATTGAGTCCGCAGGGCTGTATCCGAGATGTGTGTGTGCCTGTGTGGTGGCGGGGGAAGTCAA
This sequence comes from Limnomonas spitsbergensis, assembly GCA_037349105.1. Lineage (NCBI taxonomy): Eukaryota > Viridiplantae > Chlorophyta > Chlorophyceae > Chlamydomonadales > Limnomonas > Limnomonas spitsbergensis. Next base: position 1,586,740 of record JAYJMM010000090.1, on the reverse strand, counting down.
TTGAGTCCGCAGGGCTGTATCCGAGATGTGTGTGTGCCTGTGTGGTGGCGGGGGAAGTCAATTGAGTCCACAGGGCTGTATCCAAAGTGTGTGTGTGCCTGTGCAGTGGGGGGTAAGTCAATTGAGTCCGCAGGGCTGTATCCGAGATGTGTGTGTGCCTGTGTGGTGGCGGGGGAAGTCAATTGAGTCCACAGGGCTGTATCCGAGATGTGTGTGCCTGTGCGGTGGGGGGTAAGTCAACCAAGTCCACAGGGCTGTATCCGAGGTGTGTGTGTGCCTGTGTGGTGGGGGAAGTCAATTGAGTCCGCAGGGCTGTATCCGAGGTGTGTGTGTGCCTGTGCGGTGGGGGGTAAGTCAACCAAGTCCACAGGGCTGTATCCGAGGTGTGTGTGTGCCTGTGTGGTGGGGGAAGTCAATTGAGTCCGCAGGGCTGTATCCGAGATGTGTGAGTACCTGTGCGGTGGGGGGTAAGTCAACCAAGTCCACAGGGCTGTATCCGAGGTGTGTGTGTGCCTGTGCGGTGGGGGGTAAGTCAACCAAGTCCACAGGGCTGTATCCGAGGTGTGTGTGTGCCTGTGTGGTGGGGGAAGTCAATTGAGTCCGCAGCGCTGTATCCGAGATGTGTGTGTGCCTGTGTGGTGGCGGGGGAAGTCAATTGAGTCCGCAGGGCTGTATCCGAGATGTGTGTGTGCCTGTGTGGTGGCGGGGGAAGTCAATTGAGTCCGCAGGGCTGTATCCGAGATGTGTGTGTGCCTGTGTGGTGGGGGGTAAGTCAACCAAGTCCACAGGGCTGTATCCAAAGTGTGTGTGTGCCTGTGCGGTGGGGGGTAAGTCAACCAAGTCCGCAGGGCTGTATCCGAGGTGTGTGTGTGCCTGTGTGGTGGGGGGTAAGTCAACCAAGTCCGCAGGGCTGTTTCCGAGATGTGTGCGTGCCTATGTTGTGGTGGGGGAAGTCAATTGAGTCCGCAGGGCTGTATCCGAGATGTGTGTGTGCCTGTGTGGTGGCGGGGGATGTCAATTGAGTCCGCAGGGCTGTATCCGAGATGTGTGTGTGCCTGTGTGGTGGCGGGGGAAGTCAACCAAGTCCACAGGGCTGTATCCAAAGTGTGTGTGTGCCTGTGCGGTGGGGGGTAAGTCAATTGAGTCCGCAGGGCTGTATCCGAGATGTGTGTGTGCCTGTGTGGTGGCGGGTAAGTCAACCAAGTCCAAAGGGCTGTATCCGAGGTGTGTGTGTGCCTGTGTGGTGGGGGAAGTCAATTGAGTCCGCAGGGCTGTATCCGAGATGTGTGTGTACCTGTGCGGTGGGGGGTAAGTCAACCAAGTCCACAGGGCTGTATCCGAGGTGTGTGTGTGCCTGTGTGGTGGGGGAAGTCAATTGAGTCCGCAGGGCTGTATCCGAGATGTGTGTGTGCCTGTGCGGTGGGGGGTAAGTCAACCAAGTCCACAGGGCTGTATCCGAGGTGTGTGTGTGCCTGTATGGTGGGGGGTAAGTCAATTGAGTCCACAGGGCTGTATCCGAGATGTGTGTGTGCCTATGCGGTGGGGGGTAAGTCAATTGAGTCCACAGGGCTGTATCCGAGATGTGTGTGTGCCTGTGCGGTGGGGGGTAAGTCAATTGATTCCGCAGGGCTGTATCCGAGGTGTGTGTGTGCCTGTGCGGTGGTGGGGGAAGTCAACTGAGTCCACAGGGCTGTATCCGAGATGTGTGTGTGCCTGTGCGGTGGGGGGTAAGTCAATCGAGTCCGCAGGGCTGTATCCAAAGTGTGTGTGTGCCTGTGTGGTGGCGGGAGAAGTCAACTGAGTCCGCATGGCTGTACTTAAGTTTGTGGGGGGGGGAGTCGAATGGTTTTCCAGCGCCCACTAGGTGGGGGGGGGGGTCGATCGAGACCACAGGGCCGTTTCTGAGGTAAAAAGGGGGAAATAGGCAGGAGTTTTGGTGTTACTCGTGAAACCCAGCCCTCCCCCTCCCAACCGGGTACATCTCTGACCCCGTTTTGAACCGCTTTGGCGAGACCTTGACCCCCAAGGCCCTTCACCCTACTCCTAAGCCTTGAACCCTAGACCATGCACTCTGCCCCGCGAAGATCTCTGACCGCGTTGTGCACCGCATTGGCGAGACCAGTCGCCTGATGGGTTAGGCGTTTGATCGAAATGCCCTTGACCCTATTCCTTAACCTCCCGCTCCTGCTTAGATCTCTGACCGCGTTGTGCACCGCATTGGCGAGACCAGTCGCCTGATGGGTGAGGCGTTTGGTACCGAGGACTGGGCCAGCTCCCTGTTTGCCGAGGAGGTGGTGCGGGGTGGTCCGCTGTTCGCCGTTAGCCTGGTGCTCAGCAGCGTGGAGCCGGTGTTGAGGAACTCTGCGGCATTGGGGGCATGGCAGGTGAGAGCAGGGGAGGGAGGGAGGGGGGGGGGGGGCTTTTTTTTTTGACTTCGCTACATATCAGCTACGCTATGACTTCTGGCCGCAGTCCTTGTTGTGGCCAACCGTGCTCTGCTTTGGCCAGCAGTTGCAGGCCGGGCCAGGTTCTGTCTCAATCGGGCCCTTGGCGGCCGCGGAGCGGTCTGCCGATGGTGGACTCCCAGCAGGAGTAAAACAGAGGACACGGTTGAGGGCAGCTCTTGTATTTATGCCCGCCCACACGGATGAACGCCTTAAACTGCGGAGAACTAACCTTCTCTTTGTCCTCCCTCATCACACCTCCAGGTCATCAGCTCCACGCCCAACACTGGGCTAACCCCTGCATTCTTACCCGTCCATCCTGGCGCCAACTCCTGCATGCTTACCCGTCCATCCTGGCGCCAACTCCTGCATGCTTACCCGTCCATCCTGGCGCCAACTCCTGCATGCTTACCCGTCCATCCTGGCGCCAACTCCTGCATGCTTACCCGTCCACACTGATTAATACCTGACGGAGAACCAACTTCATCTCTCACACCTCCAGGTCATCCGCCATACAATCATGACCCAACACAGGGATGAGGCCTTCATACCCGTCCACACCATTTTACACCTGTCCATATCATACCGGAGAATCAACTATATGTCTGTCTCACACCTCCAGGTCATCAGCCCCACGCCCAACACTGGTGTAGTGGAGGTGGTCGAGGGCCTGTCCTCGGTGCAGGAGAAGGTCTACACTCAACCCACAGTGCTCGTTGCGGACCAGGTGCGGTACGAAATGAGGGACAATGTTCTGAAGGGAAATATCTTGAACCTGTCCTCTGTGCTGGTGGCAGGCGTAGTGCTATAAAAGGTTGAGAGTTCAGGGAATCTGTGCAATCCACACATGTGTGACATGTCACGGGACTGGCGAGGAGGAGAACCCAATGGGAGAACATTGCGGTCCTCAACCAGCCCAGCGTTCCCTTAGACGCCTAGCCCAACCATTATGAACACTTTTCCCTCTCACACCTGTCTGGCTGTCTCGCACACAGGTGACAGAGAGGAGAAGATTCCCGAGGGTGTTGTTGCAGCCCTCACCCGCGATGTGCCCGATACCCTTTCACATATTGCACACACATTCCTTACACTTTCCCACAAGTTCCTCACACTTTTCAGGTGACTGGCGAGGAGGAGATCCCCGAGGGTGTTGTTGCGGTCCTCACCCCCGATGCGCCGGATGTCCTCTCACACGTCAGCGTGCGTGCTCGCAACATGAAGGTCCTGTTTGCGACGTGCCACGACCCTGAGGTGCGCGACCCGCCTGTATTCCAGATAGTAGGGCTCAGCAGCTATCGAGGTGAGCGGTACATGGGGTGGGGCATGGGCTTGGATCTGCCATCCGCTTTGTGTCTTTTGTGCCTCACAATGAGGACCTGCCAATGAGGGGTAGAGGACAAGGGTTGGGCGCGTAGGTTGATCAAACCCTATAAACCCGTCGCCTTTAACTAGGGTTCAGAGTTTTAGAACTCCTAAAACCAGTTGAGGGGGAAGGGTTTTCAAGCCCTACACTAGGGTGGAAGATGATCCATGAGGGAACGATCAGGGATTAGGGTAGAAGGCATCCGTTGGAGGGATTGACTAGAGATGCTTGAGACTGTCTGTAGGAGGCTCGCTTGGTTGTAAGAGGGAGTAGATGGACCTCACCCTGTCTAAGCCCTAGCCCGGTCTCAACCAGAGACCTATCTTAGCCCCAACCCTGTCCAAGCCCTAGCCCTGTCTTAGCCCCAACCCTGTCTAAGCCCTAGCCCTATCTTAGCCCCAACCCTGTCTAAGTTATAGCTTCAACGCATCGGCTGCCCACGCAGCCTTCGAACGAGATCAAGGCCATGGCTGCTCTCCTATATCATGACAGCGTCTAGCGCCGTTGACCCTGTCCAAGCCTCAACCCTCAACCCCACTTTCTGACCCGTGATGCTGCCCACGCAGCCTTTGAACAAGATCAAGGCCATGGCTGCTCTCCTATATCATGACAGCGTCTAGCGCCGTTGACCCTGTCCAAGCCTCAACCCTCAACCCCACTTTCTGACCCTTGATGCTGCCCTCGCAGCCTTCGAACGAGATCAAGGCCATGGCTGCTCTCCTATATCATGACAGCGTCTAGCGCCGTTGACCCTGTCCAAGCCTCAACCCTCAAACCCACATGCTTCCCTCGCAGCCTTTGAACGAGATCAAGGCCATGGCGGGGAAGACGCTCTCCTTCACCACCACGGCTTCTGGTGCTGTCAGCTGGTCGGAGGCCAAGGCTGGGGACCTGGCTCATGAGAAGGAGAAGCAGGATGCGGAGAAGAAGGGCAGGGGTGGGTGCCACATAGATATGGGGGTGGAATCCTGAACCCTGCACCTTGGGTCGTGGGGGTGATCGGCAGGGGTGGGTGCCACATAGATATGGGGGTGGAATTTTGAACCCTGCACCTTGGGTCGTGGGGATGATCGGCAGGGGTGGGTGCCACATAGATATGGGGGTGGAATCCTGAACCCTGCACCTTGGGTCGTGGGGGTGATCGGCAGGGGTGGGTGCAACATAGATATGGGGGTGGAATCCTGAACCCTGCACCTTGGGTCGTGGGGGTGATCGGCAGGGGTGGGTGCCACATAGATATGGGGGTGGAATCCTGAACCCTGCACCTTGGGTCGTGGGGGTGATCGGCAGGGGTGGGTGCCACATAAACCCTGGACCCGAGGGTTTGTTTTCCTAGTGAAGGGGGGGGGGGGCTAAACCTTAGGTCAAAGGAATGGACGGCCCCTCCTCCCTTGCCTACCCCACACCCTGCACCTCCTCCCGCACCCACCCCACCCCTCGCCCCCTGTCCGCCTCCCCCTCTTTGCTTAAGCCTCAAGATGGAAGTGCCCACGTGGTTCCTGTGGGCGAGTACATCAATGGCCTATCTTCTTTGCCCACCTCACACCCTGCCCCTCCTCGTGCAACCTACCCACCTCTCGCCCCTTGTCCGCCCCCCCCCTTTGTCCAGGCCTCAACATGGGTGCCCACTTGTTCTGGGGAGTTGGCCAAACGGATGGTGTACTTTTACAAATAGCCTCTTCCACTTTGCCCACCCTACACCCTGCCCCCCCTCTCGCACCCACCCCGCCCCTTGTTTGCCTCCCCCTCTGCAAAGGCCTCAAGATGGTGGTGCCCACGTGGTCTGGCAAGTGGGTCGTACCGATGGACGAGTATGCCAATGGCGTTGTTGGCGCCAAGTCCAAGAACCTGGCGGGCCTGCGCGGGAAGATCCCCGACAACATCAAGCTTCCATCGTCCATCACGCTGCCTTTCGGATGCTTTGAGGAGGTGGGAGGAAGTTTGTTTTTTCAGTTGGTGCCGAGCCCGAAACCCTTCAGGAGGTTGGGGAGGAGGCTGCTGTTACATAGCGCTGAACCCTTAACTCTGATCCCTAGTGGCAGGAAGCTGTCGCTTGGTTGTGCCGAGTCCCTGAGCCTTCCTCTTTAGGCAGGAGGAGCCGTTTTGTTAAGGTAGCGTACCGGTATGGCTAGTTTTCGTGTCAGGACTACCAGTGTTGTCCCAGAGCGCTTATTATCATATAACGAAAGCTCCATAAGGTGGATTCGCTGCTCCTCGGAACCAGTGTATTATTGACCTTCACCAGTGTCTGTTGTTGGAACCCCAGTCATGTTTTACTGGCCCTCCTTGCAGACCCTAAAGCTGCCTGAAAAAAAGCCCAGCTGGCGACCCCTCCCCTCCCTACCCTACCCGCCCAGCCCAGTTGGGCCCTACCCAGCTGTTCCCTACCCCACCCTACCCAGCTGTTCCCAGTCCAATGGTTACTTGGACTCTCTTGACTGCCGTCTGCTTCCGCCCCTCCTTACAGACCCTAAAGCTGCCCGAGAACGCCCAGCTGGGCACGCCCCCACCCTACCCCTCCCCGCCCAGCCCAGTTGGGCCCTACCCAGCTTTTCCCCACCCCACCCTACCCAGTCCATTTGTTACTCTGTTGACTACCGTCTGCCCCCGCCCCTCCTTACAGACCCTGAAGCTGCCCGAGAACACCCAGCTGGGCACCAAGATCAAGGAGCTGGTGGACAAGCTGAACAAGAAGAGCAAAACAACGCTTCTGGAAACGTGGGTCCCTGAGTGTGTGAAGGGTAGCCTAATGGCTACCCAAAGGCCTAGTGGGTGTGAAGGGTATGGCAGCCTGAGTGTGACAGGTGTGGCAGCCTGAGTGGGAAGGGTGGCCTCATGGGTGCCTGAGTGTGAAGGGTGGCCTCATGGGTGCCTGAGTGTGAAGGGTGGCCTCATGGGTGCCTGAGTGTGAAGGGTGGCCTCATGGGTGCCTGAGTGTCAAGGGTGGCCTCATGGGTGCCTGAGTGTGAAGGGTGGCCTCATGGGTGCCTGAGTGTCAAGGGTGGCATCATGGGTGCCTGAGTGTGAAGGGTGGCCTTATGGGTGCCTGAGTGTGAAGGGTGGCATCATGAGTGCCTGAGTGTGAAGGGTGGCCTCAAGGGTGCCTGAATGTGAAGGGTGGCCTCATGGGTGCCTGAGTGTCCTGAGTGTCCAGGGTGTCCTATTGGCTGGGTGTCCAGGGTGTCATATTGGCTGGGTGTCTAGGGTGTCATATTGGCTGGGTGTCCAGGGTGTCATATTGGCTGGGTGTCCAGGGTGTCATATTGGCTGAGTGTCCAGGGTGTCCTATTGGCTGGGTGTCCAGGGTGTCATATTGGCTGGGTGTCCAGGGTGTCCTATTGGCTGGGTGTCCAGGGTGTCATATTGGCTGGGTGTCTAGGGTGTCATATTGGCTGGGTGTCCAGGGTGTCATATTGGCTGGGTGTCCAGGGTGTCATATTGGCTGAGTGTCCAGGGTGTCCTATTGGCTGGGTGTCCAGGGTGTCATATTGGCTGGGTGTCCAGGGTGTCCTATTGGCTGGGTGTCCAGGGTGGCATATTGGCTGGGTGTCCAGGGTGTCATATTGGCTGGGTGTCCAGGGTGTCATATTGGCTGGGTGTCCAGGATGTCATATTGGCTGAGTGTCCAGGGTGTCATATTGGCTGAGTGTCCAGGGTGTCATATTGGCTGGGTGTCTAGGGTGTCATATTGGCTGGGTGTCCAGGGTGTCATATTGGCTGGGTGTCTAGGGTGTCATATTGGCTGAGTGTCCAGGGTGTCATATTGGCTTGGTGTCCAGGGTGTCATATTGGCTGGGTGTCCTATTGGCTGGGTGTCCAGGGTGGCATATTGGCTGGGTGTCCAGGGTGTCCTATTGGCTGGGTGTCCAGGGTGGCATATTGGCTGGGTGTCCAGGGTGTCATATTGGCTGAGTGTCTAGGGTGTCATGTTGGCTGCGTGTCCAGGGTGTCATATTGGCTGGGTGTCTAGGGTGGCATATTGGCTGGGTGTCCAGGGTGTCATATTGGCTGGGTGTCTAGGGTGTCATATTGGCTGAGTGTCCAGGGTGTCATATTGGCTGGGTGTCTAGGGTGTCATATTGGCTGGGTGTCCAGGGTGTCATATTGGCTGGGTGTCTAGGGTGTCATATTGGCTGGGTGTCCAGGGTGGCATATTGGCTGGGTGTCTAGGGTGGCATATTGGCTGGGTGTCCAGGGTGTCATATTGGCTGGGTGTCCAGGGTGTCATATTGGCTGGGTGTCCAGGGTGTCATATTGGCTGGGTGTCTAGGGCGGCATATTGGCTGGGTGTCCAGGGTGTCATATTGGCTGGGTGTCCAGAGTACTTATGTTTCCAGAGTTAAGGCAAGTTACGGCAAAGTGTACTGGCTGAGTGTTCAAGTGTTTCCAAGGTGCAGGCCTACTGGCTGTGTGCCACGGGTGAAGACCTGTAGCTTGGGTGTCCTGAGTAGCTATATTTCTAGGGTTAAGGCAGGTCCAGGGTCTAGGGTTACCGGTTAAGTTCATTACCCTTCTACTTGCAAACCCTAACCTCCTATAATCTCCCCCCTCTCCGCCCCCGCTCAGCATGGCGTCCATGGCCAGCATGGATGGCGGAGCTGCGGCGCCCGCGGATGGCGAGAAGATGAACGCGGCAGATATCCTGGCGGAGTGCCGGAAGCTGGCCATGGAGGTGGTGGTACCGCCCATGGTGCGCGAGGAGCTGGCAAAGGCGATGGAGACAGCAGGTGGGTGCTCCGGAATGTGTAAGTGCTTAAGCCCTGTACCCCAACCTAGGTCAAACCTTAACCCTTAACCTTGACCCCAGACTAGGCCAAACCCTAAGCTAGGCAGGGTTGAGTGCTTAGCTGACCTTTAAATTTGCAGGCAGGTAGGGGTTTTGGCAGGCGGGATTTAGGTAGGGGTTTTGGCAGGGGGGGAGGGATTTAGGGTTCCAGCTGTCCAGGAGGTAGGTCTTCCAGGACTTGCATGCTTGGAGGGCAGGGGGGGATGTGAGGTGGAAAGAAAGATAGAAAGACGAGTAGACAACTACGCTCAGCAGGGGCATGAGGGTTCAGGAAACAGTGCGGCATGGGCCGAGGCCGCATCCGCGATGTTACCATGTAGATGCAAGGTAGGACCAGGTGTTGGCCGCCCTGCGCGCCCGCTCCCTGCCCTTGCTAATTCCTGCCCACGCTCTCTTCTCATCCCCTGAGCCCTCCTCCCCCATCACCAGGTGTCCCCGTCCCTGAGGATGAGGCGAGGTGGAACCAGGCGTTGGCCGCCCTGCGCGGTGTGTGGGCCTCCAAGTACAACGACCGCGCCTACTATTCGCTCCGCAAGGTCAACCTAAACTTTGATGACGTGCGCATGGCGGTGCTTGTACAGGTGAGAGGGGACGCCATGACCGGTTTTATGACGGGTTGTATCCTTTGTTGTGTTAGGGTTTTGGTGTTTGAGGAGTGACGTGCACATAACGGTGCAAGTGAGATGAGATGTCATGAATGAGTGACGGGTTTTATGACGGATTTTGATCGTTTGTTATGTTAGGGCTCAGGGTTTTAAGGAGTATGACGCGCTCATGGCGGTGCTGGTACTGGTGAGATGGGATGTCGTGATAGTGATAGGGTTCGTGTCTGGTTACCCCGTCTATTACGTCAGGGTTGAGGGTTTGATGAGTGTGAAGACACCTTGACGAGTGTTGTTCAGGAGGAGAGAGAGGGGTGGGGGGGGTCACATGCAGGGGGTGGTTGCTGTGCCGTCAGTGCTGTGCAATAGCACTGTAATCCAGAATAGTGTAATACTGTAATGAAGTAATCACACCTTTCTTGTAAAAGTAGCTGAATTTGCCTTCAATTTCCAGTGACTGAAACTCAGCTACGTAATTCAGCCACCGTTAGGACCGCAATCGGTACAGGACTGCTTGCCGTCCTACGCCAGGTCTCATGGCTAGTCCATGCCTGTTGATCTCTCTGCCCGACCTCTCCCTCACGCCTCCCCCCTCACCCCTGCCCCACTCGCCCCGCCACGCCACCTGCCTCCCTCACCCGCCTCACCTGCATCCCCCTCACCCCTGTCTCACTCTTGCCTGCCTCACTCTTGCCTGCCTCACTCTTGCCTGTTTCACTCTTGCCTGCCTCACTCTTGCCTGTTTCACTCTTGCCTGTTTCACTCTTGCCTGCCTCACTCTTGCCTGTTTCACTCTTGCCTGCCTCACTCTTGCCTGCCTCACTCTGTCACTCTTGCCTGCCTGTTCCTCCATTTGCAGCGCGTGGTACCTGCCCAGTACGCATTTGTAATCCACACGAAGAACCCGTCGAACAATGACGAGAACGAAGTATTTTGCGAGATGGTCCGAGGCCTGGGTGAGTGACCGAGGGGGAGGGGGGGCGCCCAGAGACCAGTTTTTTCCCAGGGGCTCAGCTACATGTCAGCCACCACCCGACGTCTGGCGGGAGGCTCTGATTGTTATCGGCCATGCTGCCTTGGTTACTAGTCGTAGGTCGGGCTAGGTTTGGTCCCAATCGGGCCTTCGGCGGCCGTTTGGCGGCATGCTTAAGGTGGCCTCGTAGCCTGGGGGGAAAACGCTGGCCTGGACCTGGGTGGGTGACTGAGGGAGAGTTGGAGAGTCTTCACCTAAACGTGTGACCACGCCTAGGTCTTACCCCTCTGACAGTTGCACCCCCTGAGCCCTAAACACTATAATATGCCAGGCAAATCCCCGATTGGCCGCATGAATCCCATCACTACCACGGCGCTAACGAAATGTTTGTAAAAACAAAGTTTCTATTTGCGTTAAAAACATTGCTCTGTTTTTTGCATGTGCTGCAGGCGAGTCCTTGGTGAGCGGCATGATCCCCGGCTCTGCCATTGCGTTCAAGGCTAAGAAGGACAAGCTCGACGCCCCGGAGGTGCTGTGCTACGCCTCGAAAAGCGAGGGCATGTTTGTGAAGGAAAGCCTGATCTTCCGCTCGGACTCCAATGGGGAAGACCTCGAGGGCTACGCAGGTGAGAAGGGGCAGTGCGCTTCTCAGTTTTTATTGTCTAGTGACTCAGCTACATGTCAGCTACAACCCGTCTCACCGCCAGAGGCCCCGAGGTGTGGCCAGCTGTGCTGCTTGGGCTGCCGGCCGCCGGCCGGTCCAGGTTTGGTCCCAATCAGGCCTCTGACGGCCGTGGGGCGGCCTGCTGATGGTGGCCTTGTAGCTGAAAAAGAATCGCTGGTGTTTCTTTTTGCGTGACTCAGCTACATGTCAGCTACACTCTGGTCTCTGGCCAGTGACCCCTGTTGTGGCCGGCCAAACTGCCTTGGGCACACCAGTCGTAGGCCGGTCCTGGTTTAGTCCCAATCGGGCCTCTGTCGGTCATGGGACCTGAGGAAGGGAAGACTCCTAGTTGAATTGAGAAACCCCAGTGAGAGGGGCGAGGGAAGGAGGGGGGGGGGTTCCACGGGTGAAAAGCTTTGTACACCGTAGACCCTGTTCCACAGAGACCGTGAAGATTGATTCCCTGCAGGCGCTGGCCTGTATGAGTCCATCACCATGTGTACTCTCCCTTGTCACTGCAGGCGCTGGCCTGTATGAGTCCATCACCCTGTGTACTCTCCCTTGTCCCTGCAGGCGCTGGGCTGTATGAGTCTAACACCCTGTGTACTCTCCCTTGTCCCTGCAGGCGCTGGCCTGTATGAGTCCATCACCCTGTGTACTCTCCCTTGTCCCTGCAGGCGCTGGCCTGTATGAGTCCATCACCCTGTGTACTCTCCCTTGTCCCTGCAGGCGCTGGCCTGTATGAGTCCATCACCCTGTGTACCCTCCCTTGTCCCTGCAGGCGCTGGCCTGTATGAGTCCATCACCCTGTGTACCCTCCCTTGTCCCTGCAGGCGCTGGCCTGTATGAGTCCATCACCCTGTGTACTCTCCCTTGTCCCTGCAGGCGCTGGCCTGTATGAGTCCATCACCCTGTGTACTCTCCCTTGTCCCTGCAGGCGCTGGCCTGTATGAGTCCATCACCCTGTGTACTCTCCCTTGTCCCTGCAGGCGCTGGCCTGTATGAGTCCATCACCCTGTGTACTCTCCCTTGTCCCTGCAGGCGCTGGCCTGTATGAGTCCATCACCCTGTGCACTCTCCCTTGTCCCTGCAGGCGCTGGCCTGTATGAGTCCATCACCCTGTGTACTCTCCCTTGTCCCTGCAGGCGCTGGCCTGTATGAGTCCATCACCCTGTGTACTCTCCCTTGTCCCTGCAGGCGCTGGCCTGTATGAGTCCATCACCCTGTGTACTCTCCCTTGTCCCTGCAGGCGCTGGCCTGTATGAGTCCATCACCCTGTGTACTCTCCCTTGTCCCTGCAGGCGCTGGCCTGTATGAGTCCATCACCCTGTGTACTCTCCCTTGTCCCTGCAGGCGCTGGCCTGTATGAGTCCATCACCCTGTGTACTCTCCCTTGTCCCTGCAGGCGCTGGCCTGTATGAGTCCATCACCCTGTGTACTCTCCCTTGTCCCTGCAGGCGCTGGCCTGTATGAGTCCATCACCCTGTGTACTCTCCCTTGTCCCTGCAGGCGCTGGCCTGTATGAGTCCATCACCCTGTGTACTCTCCCTTGTCCCTGCAGGCGCTGGCCTGTATGAGTCCATCACCCTGTGTACTCTCCCTTGTCCCTGCAGGCGCTGGCCTGTATGAGTCCATCACCCTGTGTACTCTCCCTTGTCCCTGCAGGCGCTGGCCTGTATGAGTCCATCACCCTGTGTACTCTCCCTTGTCCCTGCAGGCGCTGGCCTGTATGAGTCCATCACCCTGTGTACTCTCCCTTGTCCCTGCAGGCGCTGGCCTGTATGAGTCCATCACCCTATGTACTCTCCCTTGTCCCTGCAGGCGCTGGCCTGTATGAGTCCATCACCCTGTGTACTCTCCCTTGTCCCTGCAGGCGCTGGCCTGTATGAGTCCATCACCCTGTGTACTCTCCCTTGTCCCTGCAGGCGCTGGCCTGTATGAGTCCATCACCCTGTGTACTCTCCCTTGTCCCTGCAGGCGCTGGCCTGTATGAGTCCATCACCATGTGTACTCTCCCTTGTCACTGCAGGCGCTGGCCTGTATGAGTCCATCACCCTGTGTACTCTCCCTTGTCCCTGCAGGCGCTGGCCTGTATGAGTCCATCACCCTGTGTACTCTCCCTTGTCCCTGCAGGCGCTGGCCTGTATGAGTCCATCACCCTGTGTACTCTCCCTTGTCCCTGCAGGCGCTGGCCTGTATGAGTCCATCACCCTGTGTACTCTCCCTTGTCCCTGCAGGCGCTGGCCTGTATGAGTCCATCACCCTGTGTACCCTCCCTTGTCCCTGCAGGCGCTGGCCTGTATGAGTCCATCACCCTGTGTACTCTCCCTTGTCCCTGCAGGCGCTGGCCTGTATGAGTCCATCACCCTGTGTACTCTCCCTTGTCCCTGCAGGCGCTGGCCTGTATGAGTCCATCACCCTGTGTACTCTCCCTTGTCCCTGCAGGCGCTGGCCTGTATGAGTCCATCACCCTGTGTACTCTCCCTTGTCCCTGCAGGCGCTGGCCTGTATGAGTCCATCACCCTGTGCACTCTCCCTTGTCCCTGCAGGCGCTGGCCTGTATGAGTCCATCACCCTGTGTACTCTCCCTTGTCCCTGCAGGCGCTGGCCTGTATGAGTCCATCACCCTGTGTACTCTCCCTTGTCCCTGCAGGCGCTGGCCTGTATGAGTCCATCACCCTGTGTACTCTCCCTTGTCCCTGCAGGCGCTGGCCTGTATGAGTCCATCACCCTGTGTACTCTCCCTTGTCCCTGCAGGCGCTGGCCTGTATGAGTCCATCACCCTGTGTACTCTCCCTTGTCCCTGCAGGCGCTGGCCTGTATGAGTCCATCACCCTGTGTACTCTCCCTTGTCCCTGCAGGCGCTGGCCTGTATGAGTCCATCACCCTGTGTACTCTCCCTTGTCCCTGCAGGCGCTGGCCTGTATGAGTCCATCACCCTGTGTACTCTCCCTTGTCCCTGCAGGCGCTGGCCTGTATGAGTCCATCACCCTGTGTACTCTCCCTTGTCCCTGCAGGCGCTGGCCTGTATGAGTCCATCACCCTGTGTACTCTCCCTTGTCCCTGCAGGCGCTGGCCTGTATGAGTCCATCACCCTGTGTACTCTCCCTTGTCCCTGCAGGCGCTGGCCTGTATGAGTCCATCACCCTGTGTACTCTCCCTTGTCCCTGCAGGCGCTGGCCTGTATGAGTCCATCACCCTGTGTACTCTCCCTTGTCCCTGCAGGTGCTGGCCTGTATGAGTCCATCACCCTGTGTACTCTCCCTTGTCCCTGCAGGCGCTGGCCTGTATGAGTCCATCACCTTGTGTACTCTCCCTTGTCCCTGCAGGCGCTGGCCTGTATGAGTCCATCACCCTGTGTACTCTCCCGTGTCCCTGCAGGCGCTGGCCTGTATGAGTCCATCACCCTGTGTACTCTCCCTTGTCCCTGCAGGCGCTGGCCTGTATGAGTCCATCACCCTGTGTACTCTCCCTTGTCCCTGCAGGCGCTGGCCTGTATGAGTCCATCACGATGGACACGACGGAGACCTTGAAGATTGATTACATGGACGACAAGCTTGTACAGGACTCGGCCTTCCGCACGAAAATCCTGTCTGAGATCTGCAAGGTATGTGAAGGGGTATGTGTGGCCTCTGGCCAGCGACGTGGGCAGGGCAGGGCAGGGCTGGGTGGGGTTTCGAGTGGGCTGGGCAGGGCAGGGCAGGGCTGGGTGGGGTTTCGAGTGGGCTGGGCAGGGCAGGGCAGGGCTGGGTGGGGTTTCGAGTGGGCAGGGCAGGGCAGGGCAGGGCTGGGTGGGATATTGAGGGGGCAGGGTAGGGCAGGGCTGGGTGGGATATTGAAGGGGCAGGGTAGGGCAGGGCTGGGTGGGATATTGAGGGGGCAGGGTAGGGCAGGGCTGGGTGGGATATTGAAGGGGCAGGGTAGGGCAGGGCTGGGTGGTGTTTCGATTCCTCTGTCCATGGAGTTAAGCCATTTGAGCATCCCCACAACCAACCCAAGTGGTTCCATTTCTGAAAGGCGTCAACCATAGCTTTTAGGATGCGGACAAAGAAAGCATGCCCTAGACGAACCCTAAACCAGACGCGGTTTCCAGCGTGTATGGAGGGTATGAAAGGGTGAAGTGTGGTCGGGTAGGTTCATGTTCACACTCATGCAAGATTGGTATGAACCCTCAGAGTGCATTGGGTGTTGTAACTTGCTTTTGATATTCACATTAAGTGAAACCAGAGTGAGTCTTAACCCAGCCGCATCTAGGGATCTCAGCCTGGAGCTCTGGTTTCCAGAGGGAAAAGCGTGCTTGTGGCGGGCTGCTCGCCCCCCCCTCCTCCCCCGCGCCTCGCCCATTGGGGGGGAGCAGGAGGGGTAAAAACCTATCACCCTAGATTTGGGGTCGACTCTGAACCCCGGCCCTGAACCCTGCACAGGTGGGCGCCGCGATTGAGACTGCGTTGGACGGCATTCCTCAGGATATTGAGGGCGTGGTGGAGGCTGATGGAACCATCACGGTCGTGCAGACGCGTCCCCAGGTGTAAAGGGGAGAGGTGACAGCTGCAAGGCCCTGCAGGTCTAGAAAAGGGAGGGAAGCTCTTGGACGGGACAGCGTTACTATGCGCTAAACGATGATGGTGGTGGGAATCGTGTGGGGCGCGGATGCCGGCCGGTTCGCACCTCCGCCCCGTCGTCTCGAGAGAAAATGCATCTGGACAAGTGCTCATAGAATTGGTATAAGGGCAGCCTGCTTGGTCGAATTTCAATGACGGCGCCGCCGCGCCCCTCCCCCCAACCGAGGAGTGCGGTGGGAGGGAGACGTGTTGACGAGGGGTGGGGCAGACGTCTAGTTTAGTAATGCATCTTGCCGGGGGCCCATCGAACTATCCTGTGTGTGTGAGGGGAGGACGGGCTTCTGTTGCCAGGGCGACGCGGTTTCTGTCCGTCTGCGTCTGTCAATGGTATGTGTCATGAATGAATGAATGTGAAAGTGTGAAACATGCAAGGACCGCGTTCATGGATTGTAGTACGCCCCCTGTTTGTAAGAAGTGTGAAATACTGTCATGTGCGGACCCGAGGCCTGCTGGTTGGTCACGGTTGGAACTTGGAACTGGGCAGTCTCAAATAGAAGATTAGAATATCAGCGACCGATCCCGGTGGTAGCATGGGGAGGTGCCCCGATACTGGGCGAAGCAACTGGGCAGTGGAGGGTGCCTCGCAGTCAGACATCTCTGCATAAAAAATGGAAGCCAGCCACCATAATGCCTTTTACACTTTCTTCCATCGTGTTATAATAAGCATACTCAACGCCAAGGGCTATTCTTAGCTTGCCTCATACAGATGTGCAGATAGTGTTCAGCAGGGCCCAGCGGGTATGCACCGTTCTTAACACAGAACACCAGACCCCCCTTGTCATGCAATTTTGGCACGGGGGGGTGTCATAGCTTCGGAACCACATGCATCGTTGTGGGTACACCCACTATAGACTCGCACGGCGTAGCTGCATTGCTAGTTGCTATGAGTTAAGCAATGACAACCTGTTGTGAGCATTGTTCGGAGGTCTTACAATTCACAGACAACCCAGTGGCCCTATGGAATCACCAACAGGGGAAAGAGTGCAAGACAGGAGCTGAGAGGCTGAACAAGGAGAATTCGTCAAAAGCGCACAATCACATCATTATACTCCTCTGTTACTCCTGGTGCTCCTTCCGCTCTTGCTCCGGCTGCTGCTGCTGCTGCTGCTGCTGCTGCTGCTGTAAAGCCTGCGGCTGCCGCCGAGCCTCTCGCTCTTGCAGCAGCTGCTGGTCCTGCTGCTGATGCTTCACCCGAGAGCCCGCAGCAGCAGCACCCATCTATAGACGTGACGAGATATGCCATCACTCTATCAGCGCTGAGTTTGAGGGGGTGGCGGGCAAGGAGCTCCCCAAGAAGCAGAAGACTAAGCTTCTGAAGCGTATTTTTTAATTATTAAAAATAAAAATGAGCGGCACCACAGCACGCTCGAATCAGAAGCTAGTTTGATGCCACTCATGAGCGATTCCTCTCGTTTCTGGAGCCTCGTGGCCTCTAGCGTGGATAGTTAGCTGGCAGGTGGTAGCTAGAGCAATGGTGTATTCTTTTGTTTCCCCGCTTGAAATTTGTGAACCATCTACATTTATTGACACCATTAGAAGCACATTGCTGAGCTGATTGAAATTGAACCCGCTCCCTTCCTTAAATTCTGATTTATGACAGAAATCAACGTTTACTAGGTTCCGGGTGTGTGGGGGGGGGTTAGCCAAGGGTCGTTTCACATTTTTTGAGGACAAGTGTTTTGCTTTTTTAGCCCCCCACCCCACCCGAGCCCCCCCTCACCCTTTACGTATATTTAAGCGTGTGCAACCTCCATGTATTCATACACACCTGACAATGACACACTTGAGGATTTGGATGGATACCGCCGAAACAAATGTGTATCTGGTCTGATGGTACTGATGGTCGCCCACCTGGCTACCGTGGGTGACCATCAATACCACCAGCACTACCGGTCCTGATGGTCAACCACAGTCAACCACAGTCACCCACAGTCACCCATCAGTACCATCAGCACTACCGGTCCTGATGGTCAACCACAGTCACCACCGACGGTCACCCATGGTCACCCATCAGTACCATCAGCACTACCGGTACTGATGGTCAACCACAGTCACCACGGTCACCCATGGTCACCCATCAGTACCATCAGCACTACCGGTCCTGATGGTCAACCACCGTCACCACAGTCACCCATGGTCACCCATCAGTACCATCAGCACTACCGGTACTGATGGTCAACCACCGTCACCACGGTCACCCATGGTCACCCATCAGTACCATCAGCACTACCGGTACTGATGGTCAACCACCGTCACCACGGTCACCCATGGTCACCCATCAGTACCATCAGCACTACCGGTCCTGATGGTCAACCACAGTCACCACGGTCACCCATGGTCACCCATGGTCACCCATTAGTACCATCAGCACTACCGGTACTGATGGTCAACCACAGTCAACCACAGTCAACCACAGTCACCCATGGTCACCCATCAGTACCATCAGCACTACCGGTACTGATGGTGAACCGTAGGGGGTGGGCCGAACAGCCTAGCTCGGAGTGATTCTAGGAGGTGGGGGCGGCCGGGCGAGTAGATTTTCTATTTGGTAATCTACTTCGGGGGGGCGTGGGCAAAAAGTGTCTACTGGAATGAAAAAAATGTAGACGGTTCTGTTTCCGATTGGATGGATCCCACTCGATCGGTATCCGACCGGCGACCCTGGCATGTAGCACGGTCGATCGCGGTAGATGGAACGCAGTAGATGCCTGCTCGATTACGACATCACCTTCTTCGGTTGATCGCGTCGTTGTATGGACTCGGGCCGTCCAATACAAGCCCCGTCGAAAGCGGAACACAACTATTTTACAGCGATTCTCTAGTTTATCTCATTCACGTCTTATTCGGACAAGGCGCGGCCAGTGATCGAGGGACAAGGCGCGGCCAGTGATCGAGGGACAAGGCGATTCTACACACATCAGACCTCTTGAGCTACTGATAGTGCGTGGTGGGACACGATTCAATGACGCCTACTGTGACGGGGCGGACCGGTGGATCTTCCGAGATTAGCAGCCGGAAGATGCTCAACCAATGCGCATACCTGGTGAGTGAATGAGATAGCAACAACTAACAACAATGAGCGCTTGCATGCATGGACGTTATGGCATATTACCGAAAGGAACAATAGCAGTGCGACTCGCGAGGGAGGGACTGAGGTAGAAGGAGCATTTCAGGGAACGGCGCAGTTCGATCGGCGGGGCCGAGGCCCCATCCGCGCTGCCCCCCACCCCCCCAGACTTCATGGAGCAAAAACCCCATGCGTATTCTCATCCTGGCCCAGCCTGGTCTATTGCACGCTTGTGGTGCACGCTGAAACCATCTGCCCGACTGTCCCTGCCAAACGCGGTCTACGCGGTCTGGCGCCCGAAGAAAGAGAGAAAGGAAACTAAGTCCCGCAGGGGCAGGGAGGGTTAAGGAAACAGTGTGGCATGGGCCGAGGCCGCGTCCGCGCCGCTACCATCACTGTGTTTCACTGATATTGAGCATTGCTGCCACAGCAAGCACATGCAGTAAGAGGGCAGATCCGATTCCAGATCCAGATTCAGATCCTGGAGCGTTGTTCTTCTATGCCACCCTGGTCGCAGGTCCTCGCTATCTTGACAACGCTCTCAAGCTTCAGTCAGGCTCAGTATCAGATCCTGGATCAACAGCCATCGATTGTGGCGGTCCATCTGGTGCACGTACCAGGCACCAACCGCTACTTGTTCATGGAGCGTCCCTCCAACAACCACCCTGATGGCACAGGTAACTGTCATTTGAATCCTGCTAACGCGAATTCGAAATTTTCATGGAACGCCCGCCCATCTGGTGACCATCCCAGGTGATTGGACAGGTAAAAGTAACCTTCACTGTCAAAACCAACTGCCATCCAAAGAGATATTAGTTAGGCACGGACCGCTACTTGATCATGGATCTTACCCTCGGGAAACCAACCGCCCTGATGGAATACGTGAGTACGTCAGTCACCCTTCTGGCCATGCAGCGTTCCTTTTTTCTTCCTTTTCTCCCTTTCCCCTTTTCCCCCCCTTAATTAATACGACCAGGTAGCACAATCAGGCTAAGTCTGTCCCGTATCGTCCCGTATCATGCCGTATCGTGCTGCCTTGGTAGTAAACCCTGCTAAATATCTGCTGTATCGTTCTACCTTAAGGTCCACTTTGGGCAGGCCAAACCTTGACCGGCCTTCGACCGTTTCCAGACCGGCATGGTTGGCGAGGCATTGGGTAGCTAAAATGTAGCCAACACTGTAGCTAAAATGTAGCTTAACTGTAGCCCAGCCACAAAAAAGAATCTTTTCTGCTAGGGAATCCTGCCAGGGCATCCTGCTAGGCAATCGGAGCTGGGCTTTGACTCTGAGCCGGGCTGTTCTCTTGATTGGCATGCCCCCGAAGATGGCACATGTAGCAGCCTCAGGAACATCTCCCCCTTGGCAAGCTCTCACACCCTTCGCGTGAGGAATACCCCCCAGTGACCCCTAGGGTGAGAAATAGTCCCCCAGTGACCCCTAGGGTGAGAAATAGTCCCCTAGTGACCCCTAGGGTGAGGAATACCCCCCCAGTGACCCCTAGGGTGAGGAGTACCCCCCCAGTGACCCCAAGGGTGAGGAATACCCCCCCAGTGACCCCTAGGGTGAGGAATATCCCCCCAGTGACCCCTAGGGTGAGGAATACCCCCCCAGTGACCCCTAGGGTGAGGAATACCCCCCCAGTGACCCCTAGGGTGAGGAATACCCCCCCAGTGACCCCTAGGGTGAGGAATACCCCCCCAGTGACCCCTAGGGTGAGGAATACCCCCCCAGTGACCCCTAGGGTGAGGAATACCCCCCCAGTGACCCCTAGGGTGAGGAATACCCCCCCAGTGACCCCTAGGGTGAGGAATACCCCCCCAGTGACCCCTAGGGTGAGGAATACCCCCCCAGTGACCCCTAGGGTGAGGAATACCCCCCCAGTGACCCCTAGGGTGAGGAATACCCCCCTACAGACCCCAGTGAGATCCATTGCGCTCGTGCGGCGGCACCACCAGCTATCTGCCCATCAACGTTCCTTTTTCGTGGCTCAGCTACATGTCAGCTGCACTTTGGCGGCTGGCCTGAGGCCCCGTTTGTGGCCAGCTGTGCCACTTGAGCCACCAGTTGCTGGTTATGGTTCGATCCCAATCGGGCCTTTGGTGGCCACGGGGCGGACTCCCGAAGTTGGACTTGAGCCGAAAAAAGAAACACTGTGGACCATGCGACGTGCATGGTGTGGTTGGCGAAATGTGTGCTATCACGGCATTCCTGACTGGGCGCCCCTATTTGTGGCTCCAGAGACGTTAGTGACCAATCATGCCGCACTGTTTCCTTAACCCACACAGCCCTGCGGGGCGGAGCATCCTCCTGACCATTGCAGCGACCATCACGCGTGACGTCAGCCACCAACATTTGAGACTCCGCTACGACCTCTGCATGACCACCATTTCGACGATACAATTAAAAACTCAAGGGTCCTCCTCAAATCACCAGTTCTTTTAAATTAATCAATAAATAAATAAACGATACGCGCTGAATATACACTTTAAACCTGCACCCTCTGAACCCTAAGCCCTCAATCCTGAATCTTACACCCTCAATCTTACGCCCTAAATGCTGCAACCTACATCCCGAACCAGGTTCTGATGCGATCGCGGGCACCTTTGACATTGTCACCCGTACTTTCACGCACCTCACCTCCCCCGACGACATCTTCTGCTCTGGTCACTGCGTTCTGTCGGACGGGCGCGTGGTCATCGCTGGGGGGCACCAATCGACCACGGACGGACGTCAGAGCATCCGGACGTACACGGACGGAGAGCCTGGACTGGTGAAGCTGAGCAACATGCAATTCAATCGCTGGTAGGGTTTAGGGCTCAGGACTTCAGGGCTTCAAGGCTTCAGGGTTTCAGGGCTTCAGGGCTTGAACTTAGGGTTTGGGTGAAGAGTGACAGGTATAAGGTTAAGGGTTACACTTTTAGATTTAGCCATTTAGGGTTCAGGTTTGTGTCTGGTGAGAGGAGACTGGCAGGAGTCATTGTCAGCTCTGATGTACTTCTCTCTATCCATCGTCCTGAGCCAGCGTCTGTCTGAGGAGTCAGCATGCATTTGCTGAGTCAGCATGTCTTTGTTGAGTCAGCACCTAACTGCTGAGCCAATGCCTGTCTGGTCTGAGGGGACTGGCACAGCATATTATCATATTTATCCTGGCTGCTCCTGTGAGTCGGCGCCCTGCCTCTGAGCCAGCGCCTGTCCGATGAGTCAGCACCTGTTTGCTGTGTCAGCACCTGCCTGCTGTGTCAGCACCTTTATGCTGAGTCAGCATCTACCTGCTAAGCCAGAGCATGTCCGCTGAGTCAGTGCATGTTTGCTGTGTCAGTGCCTGTTTGTCGTGTCAGCATCTGCCTGCTGAGTCAGCAGCTGTGTGCTGAGTCAGCACCTGTCTGACTGTACTGCTCCTGCCTCGTCCAGGTATCCTTCAGTCACGCTGCTGCCAAATGAGAAGAGCTTGTTCATGGGAGGTACGAAAAATCATTTGAATTCAGCTTCAGTTCAGGTTCAGGACATAATGAGCTCGATCCCTGGATGGAGGTATGGAAATACTTGAGCCTTGAGCCCTGAGCCCTGAGCCCTGAGCCCTGAGCCCTGAGCCCTGAGCCCTGAGCCCTGAGCCCTGAGCCCTGAGCCCTGAGCCCTGAGCCCTGAGCCCTGAGCCCTGAGCCCTGAGCCCTGAGCCCTGAGCCCTGAGCCCTGAGCCCTGAGCCCTGAGCCCTGAGCCCTGAGCCCTGAGCCCTGAGCCCTGAGCCCTGAGCCTTGAGCCCCGAGCCCCGAGCCCCGAGCCCCGAGCCCCGAGCCCCGAGCCCCGAGCCCTGAGCCCTGAGCCCTGAGCCCTGAGCCCTGAGCCCTGAGCCCTGAGCCCTGAGCCCTGAGCCCTGAGCCCTGAGCCCTGAGCCCTGAGCCCTGAGCCCTGAGCCCTGAGCCCTGAGCCCTGAGCCCTGAGCCCTGAGCCCTGAGCCCTGAGCCCTGAGCCCTGAGCCCTGAGCCCTGAGCCCTGAGCCCTGAGCCCTGAGCCCTGAGCCCTGAGCCCTGAGCCCTGAGCCCTGAGCCCTGAGCCCTGAGCCCTGAGCCCTGAGCCCTGAGCCCTGAGCCCTGAGCCCTGAGCCCTGAGCCCTGAGCCCTGAGCCCTGAGCCCTGAGCCCTGAGCCCTGAGCCCTGAGCCCTGAGCCCTGAGCCCTGAGCCCTGAGCCCTGAGCCCTGAGCCCTGAGCCCTGAGCCCTGAGCCCTGAGCCCTGAGCCCTGAGCCCTGAGCCCTGAGCCCTGAGCCCTGAGCCCTGAGCCCTGAGCCCTGAGCCCTGAGCCCTGAGCCCTGAGCCCTGAGCCCTGAGCCCTGAGCCCTGAGCCCTGAGCCCTGAGCCCTGAGCCCTGAGCCCTGAGCCCTGAGCCCTGAGCCCTGAGCCCTGAGCCCTGAGCCCCGAGCCCTGAGCCCTGAGCCCTGAGCCCTGAGCCCTGAGCCCTGAGCCCTGAGCCCTGAGCCCTGAGCCCTGAGCCCTGAGCCCTGAGCCCTGAGCCCTGAGCCCTGAGCCCTGAGCCCTGAGCCCTGAGCCCTGAGCCCTGAGCCCCGAGCCCCGAGCCCCGGGCCCCGAGCCCCGAGCCCCGAGCCCCGAGCCCCGAGCCCCGAGCCCCGAGCCCCGAGCCCCGAGCCCCGAGCCCCGAGCCCCGAGCCCCGAGCCCCGAGCCCCGAGCCCCGAGCCCCGAGCCCCGAGCCCCGAGCCCCGAGCCCCGAGCCCCGAGCCCCGAGCCCCGAGCCCCGAGCCCCGAGCCCCGAGCCCCGAGCCTCGAGCCCCGAGCCCCGAGCCCCGAGCCCCGAGCCCCGAGCCCGAGCCCCGAGCCCCGAGCCCCGAGCTCTGAGCCCGGAGCTCCGGAGCCCCGGAGCCCCGCAGCACTGAAGCCCCGGCTCGAACCCTGAACCCTGGACCAAAGTGGGCGTATTATTTATTTGATAAGTTCATATCGTGCTGTCGTGATGCTTGTGGAATTTTTGCAGACTACCCAGACTGATATCATCCAGAACCTCCCTTATTAAATTACATTTCCTTTATTAAATGCAATAACCATTCAACATCCCACCTCCTTGGGTACCAGGATTTGGTAATCATTTAATTACAATTGATAGGCATTATAACCGTAGATTCGAATAGCCTTCCCTCATAATTAATGTTGTTTAAGGGTAAGGGTTATGCCTGAGGGATACATCAAATATTCATTATTTGGGGTGAGGTGTGTGAATATTTAAATATTAATAAGATCGAAAATCGCTGTCCTCGAGGCCCTTGTCGCCACCGCCTGTTGCCGATCGTTCATTCGACGTCTGATACAACGGGTACTGCTTTTTTGAACATACCGGTACAAGACCTGAGCTTTCGAGCGCTGTTTGTAAAAAGGCTGCACGTTCGAGGTCTAGCGTGACGGCTGAAGATTTTAAAGGTTCTGATTTTGTTTGTTGAACTGACTGTAATACATGGCAGCCGTGAGGCTTTTAACACTGGTCTTAAGCGAATTTCGGTGCCGAAGGAATGAATTAACAAAATGCCCTATATGCCCCGAGGGCAGCATTAAACAATTGATTTTGCCCCGAGGGCAGCATTAAAAGAAATAATTAATTGATACCCGAGGGAAGGCAATTCAAATCTAAGGGTACCGTAGTCACACTCTCATTATATAAGCATTCATATTTCAATTATTAATCCTCTGCGTGCCTTCATATTTTAATTAATTAATCCTCTGCCTGTCATTAGTTAATAACTAATCCTCTGCCTGCATTCATATTTTAATTACTAATCCTCTGCCATATTTCCCACTCAGGGACTCAGAACATCAATGGACCCCCTTTCAACGAGTTCTACGAGATTTGGGACCCCACAGTCCCCTACACCACACAGAGTTTTGAGGTGCCACGGGCTGAGGGCGGACGCGTTAACTCTGTAACAACCAATTGTGAATGTCTTGGAGTGCATAAGCGCATGGACGCGTGGGTGTTTGGGTGCATGGTTGCACGGTTGCATGGTTGCATGGGTATGTGTCTGCTGGGATTTTATACGTTGTTACGGAGCTTCTATTTTGCTAATCTTTCATCCCCCCTCAGATCCTCTCCCCTTTCACCCCCCCCCCCAGCCTACCACACAACTGCCACTACACACAGCACACACACACACACATATCCTGCCCTCGTTCTGGGCCATCTGTCAAGTCAATTACCAAACCTTCAACAACTCTTCCAAATCGAACATGCCATATTTCATTCATGCGGATCCAAATCTTACTCTTCCCCCCCTTTACAGATCCTTGCCTGGTTCCGTTCCGTCTGCGATTTCAACTCCTGCCCATTCATCTACTCTCACAAATCGAACTTGCGATATTTCATTAACGCGGGTCCTAATGTTGACCCCCCACCCCCCAGCACCACCACCACCACTGCCACACACAAACACCCACACCCACACAGATGTGTGCCCCTCCCCCCCCCCCCCCCACCCATACAGATCCTTTCCTCCTTCCGTGCCGTCTGTGATTTCAACTACTACCCCTTCGTGTTTGTGCTGCCCACCGGCGACTTGTTGCACTACTGCGGCCGGGCCGGCTGGATCTTCAACGCCAACACAGGCAAGTCCTTTAAGCCAACAAAAGTTAACCCCAAACCCTTAACCCCAAACCCCAAACCCCAAACATAAAACCCTCAACCCTCAACCCTCAACCCCCAACCCCCAACCCCTACCCCCAAAACCCCAAAACCCCAAACCCCCAAACCCCCAAACCCCCAACCTCCCAATCCCCCAACCCCCCAACCCCCCAGCCCCTCAACCCCCAACCCTCAGCCCCCAACCCTCAACCCTCAACCCTTAACCCTCAACCCTCAACCCTCAAACCTCAAACCTCAACCATGAACCCTCAACCCTCAACCCTCAACCCTCAACCCTCAACCCTCAACCCTCAACCCTCAACCCTCAGCCCTCAACCCTCAACCCTCAACCCTCAACCCTCAACCCTCAACCCTCAACCCTCAACCCTCAACCCTCAACCCTCAACCCTCAACCCTCAACCCTCAACCCTCAACCCTCAACCCTCAACCCTCAACCCTCAACCCTCAACCCTCAACCCTCAACCCTCAACCCCCAACCCTCAACCCCCAACCCCAAACCCCCAAACCCCCAAACCCCCTAACCCCCAAACCCCCAAACCCCCAAACCCCCAAACCCCCAACCTCCTAATCCCCAAACCCCCCAACCCCCCAACCCCCCAACCCCCAACCCTCAGCTTCCAACCCTCAACCCTCAACCCTCAACCCTCAACCCTCAACCCTCAAACCTCAAACCTCAACCCTCAACCCCCAAACTGAACATTAAACATTAAACACTTAACCCTAGTTAGATATATAACGCCAACACAGGCAAGTCCCTTGGCTGAATGCAGTCATTCAGCTCGGGCAACACGCCTGGAATTGCTGCAAAAGTTCTACACAGTTCATTCAAATCACAGGCAGCTGAAAGGTCCCTTCACCAGATTGGTCTCAATCTAATCATTCCATACAACACACAGGCACATACGTAGTCCCCATTGGGAGGTCCACCTCCCCGACTGGTCCCAACTTAATAATTTTCACGCAATTCACACAACTCTAACAATTCACATGCTGCTACATTGTCCCTTTCCCCGACCAGCTACAAACCATGAGTTTCACGCCATTTCACACCACTCGCAGGCAGCTACCTAGACCCCCTGCCCGACTGGCCTGACTCCATCGCGGCTCCGAGCGCAACCAACGACACCCGGTATCCTTGGACCGGGCCATCCGTCATGCTGGATCCAACCCATTAATTTCCACACCATGTTCCCACAACTCGCAGGCAAGTACATAGTTCCGATGCCCGACCGGCCGGACTCCATCGCGGCTCCTGGCATCACCTACGACACCCGGTATCCTTGGACCGGGTCATCTGTCATGCTGGCCTTGAAGCCCGAGGATGGCTACAAGACAGAGATAATGATCTTTGGAGGGCAGGTATGAACTCCATGTGTGAACTCCTTGTGTGTACTCCTGGTGTGAATTTGCATTATCCTTTGTCGTCTTTCTCTCTTTCTTTCATTTCCCCTCTCACTTTGAGTTTGCTTCCCCCAACTTCTCCGTTGTGCACCCGCATGGCCGTGCCTTTTTAGCAGGACCCAGAGGTGCAGCGTCATCAACTTGTCGCCTCAAACCTGCCAACCAAAACCCTATCATCATGCTTTGATCCGCAAAATGTGCTGATTGGCTGCTGCAGCTACCAGGTCCTAACACCTGTCATTGATCTTGTTACGTGACACTTACAACTTTCACAGGCTGGCTGCTGCAGCTACCAGTTCCCTAACGCCTGCCACACATGTCCATCCTTTGATGCGCAGAACGTGCAGACGGGTTGCTGCAACTACCAGTTCATGGACAACTATGCTTGCAGCGAGTCCCTGCGCATCACCATCAACATGCCGGGCGACCCGGCGAACACCAACCCCGGCAGCTACAGCTTCTCTCCCGGCGGCTGGCAGACAGAGCAGATGGCGTTCTCGCGCGTGATGCCGGACGCCGTGCTTTTGCCCAACGGAGCGGTCATTCTGCTGAATGGGGCGCAGCAGGGTGTTGCGGGCGACCCGTCGTACTTTGCTTATAATCCCAGCTTCACCCCCGAGATGTGAGCAGGGTTGAGGGTTGAAGGGTTGGGGGGTAGGCACCACATAATCTAGGGTTTAGGAACTACAAACTAGAGTTAAGGCTAAGGATGTTAGGGTTTAGGTACTACCTAAACTAGGGCTTAGGGTTAAGGTGTTAGGGTATAGGCAGTACATAAACTAGGGTTCATGACTTATTGGTGAGGGGCTTTGGCATGTCAACTCCTAGTTTAGGTGACTTGATTCTCGTAGCTGAAGTGTGCAAACAAATGCCCCCCCACACTACCTTCCACGTATTTTGATACTTCAGGTACTTGCCCGACGCCCCCGTCGGCCAACGCTGGAGCACCCTCCCCCGCTCCCAGATCGCGCACCTGTACCACTCCACCGCGGCCCTGACCCCGGACGGCACCATCCTCGTCTCTGGCTGCGACCAGTGCGGCAATGTCGACAGTGGCGGCCAATCCTTCTCGCCCTCACCATTCAACGCGGAGTACCGTGTGGAGATCCTGTATCCACCCTTTTATTACGACTTTGCCAACAAGCCTAGCATTCTTTCGGCACCGGAGGCCATCAACTATGGCACCGAGTTCGCCGTCACCTATAAAGGTCTGCAGGGTGGAAACGTACAGGTAAACAACTTAACCCTAACCTAATATACACTAAACCCTGAACCCTAAACCCTAAACCCTAAACCCTTCACACTAAACCCTAAACCCTGCAGGTGAGGTAATAGGCAGGGTATAGATGGAAGGGTTTAGGGGTTTTGTTACAAGTTATTAATGCAATGCACTACCCAAAGCCTTTTTTGAAAGGGTCAGACAGAGCGATGTGCGGCGAGACCAGAAATAGAAACAGAAGCGCGCCAAACAACCAGACAAGTGAAACGGGCGGATATAATGGGGGGGGGGGTGATACAAGCACAGACAGCATGGGGTTTAGGGTTTAGGTGGGTGGTGGCCTCTGCCATTTCAAAAGCCTTGGCCTCCCGGTTTTAATCTAATCATGGCTCACACTTCTATTGACATCCAAATGTGCCCAGAATGTAGATATGTCTTTAGATATAAATACCTATATAATATCTACCTATATCAACCGTAAACTGACGCGCACGCTTGTAATTATATATTTATCAAACAAAAAAAGATACCGGGATGTATTCCATGTTACCATTTATATAAATAGTGGTATATAGCCGTAAACTGCCGCATACAAGTGATGGCCTATTTCATAAGAAACCCTCCCCTCCCAGGTTTTGACTGAACCCGGCTAATTTTAAATGGTACTAAAAAAAAAAGGAACTTTTGTATTTAAAAAATAACCATATGTCTCAAAAATAAGTCGCTTAACATTTGTTCGATGATCCTCTCAAGTGCGAAGCTGCCCGCCCGGACAATCGAAAATTTAATTTATAAATTTATCTTGTTTTGTTACTATTTTTTTCCCCGTCTCTTTTCTGCCCTGAGCTTTAATCCAACTCCCACCTGCAACTCTCAGATGCCCTGACCTGTCCCAAAATTTTGTCCACACTTTATTTCCTACTGCAGGTGACCTCTGCCGTCCTCGTCGCCCCGAGCTCCGTCACCCACAGCTTTAACAACAACCAACGAGTCGTCAAGCTGGTCATCACCTCGAATGCAGCTGGCGCACTGATCCTGACGGTGAGAGTCCCCATAGTGTGAGAGTGTGAGTATTTGTTAATACTTTTGAGTGTACCAAATGAGACAAATGAGACAAAAAAGACTTCGTCCCCAGTGGCCCCCCCACTGCCCAGCCAGTAGGGAGCAAGGGGAGGGGGGGGCTTTGAATAACTAGTACGGGGCCCTCACTAGTTGGGAACCCCACTTACATGGTCCATTTGTTTCAACTTGGGTAACAAGGCTTATGCTCGTCTACTTTTAAAGATCATTTGGTAAGTCACAAGGTTCAAGGAAAACCAGGAAAATTGAATATCTGATTGTGTGGCCCTCCCACCCTCATCACCTCCTCAGGGCCCGCCAACCCCAAATCACGCTCCGCCTCAGAAGTACATGCTGTTCCTCCTCAACGGGAAAACCTACTCGTCAGCAGCATGGGTCCTCCTCACGACAACACCTGTGCCCTCAAACGTTCCCGTCATTGACCTGCCTACCCCGGTCGTCGATCCGCCCACCCCGGTCATTGATCCGCTCACCCCAGTTATTGATCCGCCCACCCCGGTCATTGATCCGCCCACCCCGGTCATTGATCCGCCCACCCCGGTCATTGATCCGCCCACCCCGGTCATTGATCCGCCCACCCCGGTCATTGATCCGCCCACCCCGGTCGTCGATCCGCCCACCCCGGTCGTCGATCCGCCCACCCAGGTCGTTGATCCGCCCACCCCGGTCGTCGATCCGCCCACCCCGGTCATCAATCCGCCCACCCCGGTCGTCGATCCGCCCACCCCGGTCATTGATCCGCCCACCCCGGTCGTCGATCCGCCCACCCAGATCATCGCTCCGCCCACTCCGGTTGTTAAAACTCCCACCCTGTCTGTAGATCCGCCCACTCCGGTTGTTGAAACACCCACCCCGGTCATCGATCCGCACACTCCGGTTGTTGAAACACCCACCCCGGCTGTCGATCCGCCCACTCCGGTTGTTGAAACTCCCACCCCGGTCATCGAAACCCCCATCCCCTCTCCTCGCCCCTCCCCTTGCCCCTCCCCCGTCCCCTCTCCATACTCTCCCCACGGTCCAGACTGCAAGATAACTCAAGAAAAGGTAGGTGTTTGATAGACTATTAGAGCATGCCTTAGATCAGTGCATGGCAGACCACATCGGGAGTTGCTTTCTATATTTTTTCTTTCTTTCTTTCTGGAGGGGTGCCTTGTGGCCTTCACTGATGAGTCATTGGAGGCCCAATCCTGACCGTCCTGCACAATCCTTGAACCCCAAACCCCAAACCCTAAACCCTAAACCCTAAACCCCAAACCCTAAACCTTTAACCCTAAACCCTGAACCTCACCGCATACACTCTAAGCCCTGTCTTTGGTGGTTGTGATGAGACTTATATCAGGAACGTTAGCACTGCAGTAGCCCCTCACGCATCTCCATGCTGCACAGGCTCCTTTTTGTGATGCACTGTGCTCACTACTTACACTATCTCCACTGCACCACTAAACACATGACAACTACATGCCCCTTATGCTGTGGTCTTAGTAAACGCTGAACACATGATGAACACATGATGAACACTTGCCCTCCCTGCTGCTAACAGTGTGACAAAAAAACTCAACCCTCAACCCTCAACCCTCAAACCTTAACACTTAACCCTGTTGCCAGCAGTATGAAAAAAATCCTTAACCTTAAACAGTTAACCCTGTTGCGGGCAGTGTGACAAAAATCCACGACCCTGTCGCCGGCAGTGCAGCAAAAAGCCGAACCCTAAACCATGTTGCCTGCAGTGTGACAAAAACCTGAACCCTAAACCCTTAACCCTGTTGCCGGCAGTGTGACAAAACCCCTAACCCAGTTGCCGGCAGTGTGACAAAACCATCAACCCTTAACCCTGTTGCCTGCAGCATGCCATAGGCCCTAAAACCCGAACCTTCAACCCTGAACCCTGTTGCCGGCAGTGTGACAAAACCATATACCCTATACCCTGTTGCCGGCAGGGTGTCAAAAGCCCTAAAACCCAAACCCTAAACCCTGAACCCTGTTGCCGGAAGTGTGACAAAAACCTTAAACCCTATACAGTACCCTGTTGCCGACAGTGTGACAAAAGCCTTAAAACCCAAACGGTAAACCCTGAACCCTGTTGCCGGCAGTGTGACAAAATCCCTAAAACCCAAACCCTAAACCCTGAACCCTGTTGCCGGAAGTGTGACAAAACCCTTAAACCCTATACAGTACCCTGTTGCCGACAGTGTGACAAAAGCCTTAAAACCCAAACCATAAACCCTGAACCCTGTTGCCGGCAGTGTGACAAAATCCCTAAAACCCAAACCCTTAACCCTGAACCCTGTTGCCGGAAGTGTGACAAAAACCTTAAACCCTATACAGTACCCTGTTGCCGACAGTGTGACAAAAGCCTTAAAACCCAAACCTTTAAACCCTGAACCCTGTTGCCGGCAGTGTGACAAAATCCCTAAAACCCAAACCCTAAACCCTGAACCCTGTTGCCGGAAGTGTGACAAAAACCTTCAACCCTATACAGTACCCTGTTGCCGACAGTGTGACAAAAGCCTTAAAACCCAAACCATAAACCCTGAACCCTGTTGCCGGCAGTGTGACAAAATCCCTAAAACCTGAACCCTGTTGCTGGCAGTGTGACAAAACCCTGAACCCTGGTGCTGGCAGTGTGACAAAACCCTGAACCCTGGTGCTGGCAGTGTGACAAAACCCTGAACCCTGTTGCTGGCAGTGTGACAAAACCCTGAACCCTGTTGCTGGCAGTGTGGCAAAACCCTGAACCCTGTTGCTGGCAGTGTGGCAAAACCCTGAACCCTGGTGCTGGCAGTGTGACAAAACCCTGAACCCTGGTGCTGGCAGTGTGACAAAACCCTGAACCCTGTTGCTGGCAGTGTGACAAGAACCTTGGCTGTCGTACCTGCATGGCTCAGAAGAGTCCCTTGTACACAGCGGCTGGTCTGTTCGACGTGTGCTCAAGGTAAGTTGTCCCCCACTCTCCTTTCCAAGGAGAATATCTGTTTGTGGTGCGTACCTTATTTTTAAGTATTGGTAAACCAGCCACGGGATTGAGGCATCGTTGTCTTTGTGTAGCATGCAGTTGCTAGTGCTTCTGAAGGTGTGCGGGGTGAAGGGCGGTCGGACGTTTCCCTTTGTCTGAATGGAAAACTGCACTCCCTCTTCCCGGATTTCAATTTCTGCAGTCAGTGTTGTACGGTCCTTCTGACAATACTTTACGTTTTAACTGTGTAACGCACACCGTCTTACGTTATTACACCAGAATCCCTTTTACAATGTCAGAGCCCAACACCAGGTCCTTCAGTCAGTATTGTACGGTCCTTCAGTCAATATTTTACGTTTTGACGGTGTAACGCACACCGTCTTACGTTATTACAGTGAATAATTACACCATAATCCATTTACAATGTTAGAGACCAGAAAGAAAGAAAGAAAACTACGCCCCCCTAGGGGCATGCGGGTTGAGGGAACAGCGCAGCTCAGGGCCGAAGTCACATCCGCATTGTTACCATTGTGTGTCCGAGCCCAACACTATGAACCATGACCCCTGCTGGCCTCGGAAACAAACCTTGTCTATGCAGGGCCAATTTAAGGTTTAGGGTTCAGGCTTAGAAACGGTTAAGCGTGTACTGTATAAGGTTAAGGATTTGTACCGCTTTTAGGCCGCCTCTTTTGTCAAGTCTGCTCTTCCTCTTGCCCTTGGTCCTCCATCAGCTGCATGTGCCCAAGATGTTAAGGCTTTCAAAGACATGTCTCAAGCCTGTCCAGTCTGCTCTTCCTCTGCCCCTGGGTCCTCAGTTGCATATGACCTGAGGGTTGAGTGCTCAGGGTTCAGTCATTAGGGTTCGGGTTGAAAACTTTTTGTCTGAAGCCTGTTGTCTGCTCTTCCTCCTCCCCTGGGTTGAAGGTCCCATGTGCCCAAAGGGTTCAGGGTAAAGAGCCTAGGGTTTCGAATTTAGGGTCAGAAACCATCGTTTCAAGCCTGTTGCGATTTGCTTCCCTCTTCCCCCTCATCCTCAGATGCATGTGACCTGAGGTTTGTACGCACAGGTTTCGTTTTTATCGTTCAGAATTTCAAACACTTGTGTCGAGCTTGTCATTGCTCTTCCTCCTCCCCTGGGTCCTCAGTTCCATGTGGCCCAAGGGTTTGGCGCCATAATGAGTTTTTCGCAACAAGTTTCCCAAGCCTGCCGTGCCATAATGACTTTGCCCCCCCCCTCCTGGCTCCTCAGTTGCATGTGCCCCAAGGGTTTGGCGCCTTAATGAGTTTGCCCCCTCCTCCCCCCCTCTGGCTCCTCAGTTGCATGTGCCCCAAGCTCAACAAGGCCATGCACCCCATGTGCTACACATGCCTCTCTTGGGCGAGACCCGGAAACAACGACGGCGCCTACTGCACCAAGTAAGCCTCGTGTATTGGGTTTAATTCATATGCCATGGGGTTTGGGTCGTGAGGGATGACGTTTAAGTGTGTACCAAGGACGTTTCGTTGATTGAAGTCACTTCGTATGCCATAGGGTTTCAGGGTTTGAGGTTGAGGGTTGAAAGTTTACCGAGGAAGCTTCATTCATACTGGGGTTTATTCCCATGCCATGCCATGGGGTGCAGGGTCTAGGATACGAGGTTGAGGGCACGGGGTTGAGGGCGCGGGGTTGAGGGTACGGGGTTGAAGGCACGGGGTTGAGGGCACGGGGTTGAGGGCACGGGATTGAAGGCACGGGGTTGAGGGCATGGGGTTGGGGGCATGGGGTTGAGGGCACGGGGTTGGGGGCATGGGGTTGCGGGCACGGGGTTGAGGGCACGGGGTTGAGGGCGTGGGGTTGAGGGCACGGGGTTGCGGGGACGGGGTTGAGGGTACGGGGTTAAGGGCACGGGGTTGAGGGTACGGGGTTGAGGGAACAGGGTTGAGGGTACGGGGTTGAGGGCATAGGGTTGAGGGCATGGGGTTGAGGGCACTGGGTTGAGGGCACGGGGTTGCGGGCATGGGGTTGCGGGCACGGGGTTGAGGGCACGGGGCTGCGGGCATGTGGTTGAGGGCACGGGGTTGCGGGCACGGGGTTGCGGGCATGGGGTTGAGGGCACGGGGTTGCGGGTACGGGGTTGCGGGCACGGGGCTGCGGGCATGGGGTTGCGGGCATGGGGTTGCGGGCACGGGGTTGCGGGCACAGGGTTGCGGGCATGGGGTTGCGGGCACGGGGTTGCGGGCATGGGGCTGCGGGCACGGGGTTGCGGGCATGGGGTTGCGGGCATGGGGTTGCGGGCATGGGGTTGTGGGCACGGGGTTGCGGGCATAGGGTTGTGGGCACGGGGTTGCGGGCACGGGGTTGCGGGCACGGGGTTGAGGGCATAGGGTTGAGGGCACGGGGTTGCGGGCACGGGTTGCGGGCATGGGGTTGCGGGCATGGGGTTGCGTGCATGGGGTTGCGGGCACGGGGTTGCGGGCATAGGGTTGCGGGCACGGGGTTGCGGGCACGGGGTTGCGGGCACGGGGTTGAGGGCACGGGGCTGAGGGCACGGGGGTGAGGGCACGGGATTGAGGGCATGGGGTTGAGGGAACGTGGTTGAGGGCACGGGGTTGAGGGAGCGGGGTTGAGGGCACGGGGTTGAGGGTACGGGGTTGAGGGAACGGGGTTGCGGGCACGGGGTTGCGGGCACGGGGTTGAGGGCATGGGGTTGCGGGCATGGGGTTGCGGGCACGGGGTTGAGGGCACGGGGTTGCGGGCACGGGGTTGTGGGCACGGGGTTGAGGGCACGGGGTTGAGGGCACGGGGTTGAGGGCACGGGATTGAGGGCACGGGGTTGAGGGAACGGGGTTGAGGGCATGGGGTTGCGGGCACGAGGTTGCGGGCATGGGGTTGCGGGCACGGGGTTGAGGGCATGGGGTTGCGGGCACGGGGTTGAGGGAGCGGGGTTGAGGGCACGGGGTTGCGGGCACGGGGTTGAGGGCATGAGGTTGCGGGCATGGGGTTGTGGGCACGGGGTTGAGGGCACGGGGTTGAGGGCACGGGGTTGAGGGCACGGGGTTGAGGGTACGGTTTTGAGGGGACGGGGTTGCGGGCACGGGGTTGAGGGCACGGGGTTGCGGGCACGGGTTGAGGGCACGGGGTTGAGGGCACGGGGTTGAGGGCACGGGGTTGAGGGTACGGGGTTGAGGGCACGGGGTTGCGGGCACGGGTTGAGGGCACGGGGTTGAGGGCACGGGGTTGGGGGCACGGGGTTGGGGGCACGGGTTGAG
This sequence comes from Limnomonas spitsbergensis, assembly GCA_037349105.1. Lineage (NCBI taxonomy): Eukaryota > Viridiplantae > Chlorophyta > Chlorophyceae > Chlamydomonadales > Limnomonas > Limnomonas spitsbergensis. The sequence goes on along the minus strand of JAYJMM010000090.1, from coordinate 1,551,680 downwards.
GGCACGGGGTTGAGGGCACGGGGTTGAGGGCACGGGGTTGAGGGCACGGGGTTGAGGGTACGGGGTTGAGGGGACGGGGTTGCGGGCACGGGGTTGCGGGCACGGGGTTGCGGGCACGGGGTTGAGGGCACGGCTTTGAGGGCATGGGGTTGAGGGCACGGGGTTGGGGGCATGGGGTTGGGGGCATGGGGTTGAGGGCACGGCTTTGAGGGCACGGGGTTGCGGGCATGGGGTTACGGGCACGGGGTTGAGGGCACGGGGTTGCGGGCATGGGGTTTAGGATACACAGTCCGGTCAAGGGTTCAGGGTTAAGGGTAAAGGGTTAGCCAAGTATGTTTCATTCAGTAGGGTTCGTTATTTTGCCATGGTGATCAGGGATTGGGTTTATGATTCAGGGTTTTCCAAGTAGGATTCATTTTATTAGGGTTCCTGTGCCACTGATCAACCTTTGGTCACAAAACTAGTAACCAGCATGTCCTGAGGAGCTAGTCAACGGGTCAGGAGTCATCAGCCTGACCTTGGAGGGCCGCTAGCTGCCACGAAACTACCTTTGTCCACACTTTGAACAGGTATAGTCTGTCACACCTCTGGGCCCTGCTCAAAAGGCTCCGGTGCAGAGGGTGCCCAACTGTGCAATGAGGAAAGGGCCTGTGATATCACACTTCTGGGTCTATGATGTCACACGTCTGGGTCTATGATGTCACACTTCTGTGTCTATGATGTCACACTTCTGGGTCTATGATATCACACTTCTGGGTATATGATGTCACACTTATGGGTCTATGATGTCACACCTCTGGGCCCTGCTCAAAAGGCCATGCGCAAAGGGTGCTCAACTGTGCAATGGGGTAAGAGGAAAAGAAAACGGGTCGTTAAAGAAGAAAATGTGGGGGATAATACTTCCTTGGGTGATTGCTAAACAATTCTTTTTTTCGGCACCTTTGCCAATACAATTTCACACCTTTGCCAAACAAATCTCACACTTTTGCCAATTAAATTCACTCCATTGACAGGTGTGCCTCGCTCCACGATCGGCCAGACCTAGGAGGGCCCCCAGCTGCCTCGAAATGCTTCAGCTGCGCCGCTGGACTCGACGGCATATGCACTGGCCAGGTAAGACAGAAAGCTACGCCCTGTGGGAGGCGCGAGAGTAAAGGAAACAGCGCAGTCTGGGCTGAAGCCATAGCGGCGCCATTACTATCACTGGCCATGTTACGATGAGTAAACATGCTGTGGAAGACCAAAAACCAGGACAGTACTGGCCATGCAAAAAAGGAAAAGGACGCCGGATGAGATTTCGGCGCTCATTACCACCTGCTGGACAGAGGGGGGGACTGAACACCTTAACCCTGAAACTTTAATCCTAAAACCTGAACCCTTAACCCTAAACCCTGAACTGCTGGTAGTCTGAAGGTCTCAAACCTCCCGGTATCGGCCATGCAAAAAGAAGAAAGCAGCGTCGGCTGAGGTTTTGTTGACCTTTAAAGACAAGAAAAGTTGCTGGTAGGTACTATGATGCAAGGGGGTTCTCCAGGAACCTGCTGGCATGACCAAGATGGTTGTACTAGGAAGGCTTTACCCAAGTGGTTCAGCTGCATAGCCTTGACCGCGCCCATATTGGCTAGGGAAAGGTCAATGATGCTTCCCCCGGGGCCCTGCTTGAAAAGGCTGGACAACGCAAGCTTCCAATTGTCCATTTGAAAAAACACCACCCATAAGCGCAGCTAAGAGGCAGTCCCTGCGGGTTTTTATCGGTACCAACAAAGGTGAGTCTGGAACAAGAAGAAGAGCTAGATCCCGGTAAATCCTATGGAAAAAAAATAGGCAGGCAGGTAGCAGGGTTTTTTTTAGTGGGATTTGCAATTAATTTTGGTTACTTTTTGTGCGCGAGCGAAGCGAGCAGGCGAGCGAAGCGAGCCGGGGGTGTGTGGGGGGGTTTCCCCCCCACATGGGGGTCCGGGGGCAACGCCCCCGGAGCTCAGAAAAAATGGCTCTATCTGCATAGGTAGACACATTGTGAAAATGCTCAGAATTAAATGATTTGAAGTTTACTAGCATTAACAGTGACAAAGCCAATGAGGTCCACATGGGGCACCAAATGTCCAGTGAAGTTCCGATGGGCACCAAATGTATGTCCAACTAGGTTCAGATGGGGCACCTACTGTTCAATGGAGTGCGTCCAACAGGGTTCGTTTGGTCTGATCACTTGTCCACCCCCCTCCTCTTCCTTGCTAGCGCCCACCGGCTGATGCCCTTTCCGTAAGGGAAAGAGGCCAGGGTGAACCTCTTGGAGGCCTTCATTCTGATGACATCTGTGACGTGGGGATTCACTAGCCTATTCCTCAGGGAATTCTTGGTGAAATTCATGATGGAGAAGAGCCTCTCATCCTCCACAGAACCCGGAACCATCACTAGTGCAATCTGGGCGAGCTTAACCCACTCGGAGCACGAGCTAGGGAAAGCACTCCCCTTGCACAGAAGGGCCATGAATCGAGAGGCCAGCCCAACGGTCTCCGCCATCGATGGGACTCTCCTGTCCCCCCTGGCCTCCCCCCCCGCCTCCTCCTCCTCCTCCCTTGCATTCTCCGCTTCAACCATGCTCCACAACTCCTTCGCCGCCGCCGCAGCATAGACCCCACGGCACGGCGATGCCCAGAAGAGGCCACGTGCCGCCTGATGGTGGCAGAGCGTCCACTGAGGAGGCATGCGCACAGCTTGCAGTTAAGCTTCCCCTCAGAGGCTGCTTCCATGCATGGATATTGCTCAAGCCATTTAGTTTTCACTGCATGGCGCTCCTTGTCCCGCCATACACCATCGCTGGCTCCCCGATCAGCTCGGCGGCGTTTAGCTGGTGCTGCCCCTGCCGGTGAGAAGCGGCACTCAGTAGCACCGGCTGCTGTGGCAGGCCTGGGAGTCCTCTCCTCCCCTGACGATGCATCCATGGCTGACAGGAGGTTGTCGAGAGGGTCGACACCTTGCATGGGATGCTGAACCACATGCAAGGGATCCAGGAGCTCTTGCATGAGATCATGGAGCTCCCTCTCATCTGCCTCCTCCTCATCTGCCTCCTCCTCATCTGATGAGCCCAGCCTGAGATCAGGCATCAGGTCATCGTATGCCTCCCCCTCCTCCACATAATCTTCGTCCTCATCATCTGTTTCCCCCTCTCCAGCCTCCAAAGGTTGCGCTGTTTGCTGGTTTGCTCTTGGAACCGGCTTCCTTGGTCGGCCAGGCTTCCGCATGGGCTGAATCTCTATTAAAGTGTCAGTATTTGCGGCCACGGCATCACTTGTATTAGGAAGAAACGACAGAATCGAGCGTTGTTTGCCCAGGCTCGGCCCCCTTGGCGGCATTGTTGCGAAAGGAGTTAAGAAAGGCACTTCGGCACTTACGACTAGTAACTCGAATCGAACGCCGTCCGTCTAGCCGTTGCCTCACCGTACAAAGCAGGTTTCGGGGCTTGCGATCTTGTAGCGCAAATAAGAACAAATAATAAAAATCTGGTTACCGCCCGACTGAGCCTCTGCGAGGCTGAATTAATTGTTTGGTTACCGATTTGGTTACGAGTCGTAACCGGTAACCACTAAAAAAAACCCTGCCAGGTAGGCTTGATGTTAAACCCTAGGCTGAACGTCCAGCACTTCGACAGCATCTGCGCTGACAGAGATGTAGCTGAAGTGTACCTGAGTTGTAGCTGAGTTGTGGCTGACTTGAAGCTGAATTCTTGCTGAATTGTGGCTGAAACAGCAGCGTCCTCGATTTCCCCTTTGCAGTTCTCATGCGCCCAGCCACCCACCGTGACTGATAAGGGCAAGCCCTACAAGAGCAGCACCAAGGAGATCATGAAGTGCTGGAGCTGCATGGTGAGTGCACGGTAACGGAACGGATGTGGCTTCGGCCCAGGCCGCGCTGTTTCCTGAACTCTCTCGCTTCCCACGGGAAGTAGCTTTATTTATTTATTTCGTGGTGAGTGCTGGCCTGCTGTGGTGCATGGTGTGTGGTGCATGGTGTGTGGTGCATGGTGTGTGGTGCATGGTGTGTGGTGCATGGTGTGTGGTGCATGGTGTGTGGTGCATGGTGCATGGTGTGTGGTGCATGGTGTGTGGTGCATGGTGTGTGGTGCATGGTGTGTGGTGCATGGTGTGTGGTGCATGGTGTGTGGTGCATGGTGTGTGGTGCATGGTGTGTGGTGCGCGGTGTGTGGTGCACGGTGTGTGGTGCATGGTGTGTGGTGCATGGTGTGTGGTGCATGGTGTGTGGTGCATGGTGTGTGCTGCACGGTGTGTGGTGCATGGTGTGTGGTGCATGGTGTGTGGTGCATGGTGTGTGGTGCACGGTGTGTGGTGCATGATGTGTGGTGCACGGTGTGTGGTGCATGGTGTGTGGTGCATGGTGTGTGGTGCACGGTGTTTGGTGCACGGTGTGTGGTGCACGGTGTATGGTGCATGGCGTGTGGTGCACGGTGTGTGGTGCATGGTGTGTGGTGCACGGTGTGTGGTGCATGGTGTGTGGTGGTTCTAGTGGTGCGCGGCGATCAATAAATAAATACAAAATATATGGTATCCAATAAATATATCCAAATACAAAATCCGATTGCCTTGCCCAAACGTTTTACGCCCTAGGGACAGCATTGCTGTCACCATTGGATGTCCAATTTTAGATTCGATTCATAAATCAAATTTATGATTGGAAATGATGTTGAATTCGTCAAAATCCCTTTTTACCTTGCTACCACCCAGCACTTTGCTCGATACTCATTCCAAGTCATATTCAAATATGTAAGATGGAATGCCGAACATAATTAAGATACATTTAATGTATAAATTCAATTGCTTTCCCACCTCCCTTACTCTCCCAGGACCAGCATCGCTGGTACAAGTGGGGAACCAACAAGTGTGGCAACATCATCCCGCCAGATGCCAAGATCTAAACATGCGGTTCCAGGTTTCACTGTTTCGGTTACAGAGAATGTAAGCGTCACACATCTTGTGTATGGGCCAATGACGTCACACCTCAAGGCCAATGATGTCACACCTCAGGGCTAATGACGTCACACCTCAAGGCCAATGACGTCACACCTCAAGGCCCTGCTCAAAAGACTCGGCCTTGTGGGCGTCCAAATGTGTAGTCGGAAATGAATACAAGAAGAATAAATAGGGACGCGAAAGTGTGGCCGAGTGTAGCTTTCCCCCTCACTCTTGTATGTCGTATGGCAACACCATCCCATATATTTCACTCAGGTTGCCGTTACCCACGCATCGTACTGTGCTCATGGTTTCCGTTTCCTTCCGTCTTCGTTGCAGGCTTTATTTCAATTCGTGAATGGACCTAGCTCTCTTTCGAAGTGTCATGGCCATGGTCGAAGTACACTTTTCTCCAATCTTCACTGTTTGCCCAATCCCCCCTAGACGCAGTCCCTAACAATAAAGGAGTGTCGTTATGGAGAACTCTACTTTCCGGCAATAACATCGCCCTTACTTACGCTTGCTACGTCTAAATTGTGACAACTTCGTCCGATCCATGTAAAAAATACAGATCCGTGTAAAAATAAAAACGTACTTGAACCCCTTGCTAGGACGGAGAACCTAAACATCTGCAATTCAACTCCATGTCCAGTGGGAATTTGTTGTGTACAGTCCAACACAGCATCATACTTGATGAATGCAATATATGCCAAGATACCGGCATGACCTCCGCAAGGGCTAAGAGCAGCGAGCGAAAACTCCCCTCAGCAAGTCAATGACTGAACACTTCTGGGCCCTGCTCGAAAAGACTCTGCCGCATAGGCGCCCGACAGTCTGATTGGGAGAAACTGAGGGCGATGGGGGATGAGAACTAAGAGAGGAAGACAAAGGAATTGGATAATACCGTCAAGACACCCGAAATGAGGGGGATTCATACCGTCTCCAGCTTCTGACCTTGGCTCGAAACTTTGACACTGGCGCCGCCTGAGTTTGACTTGAGCTCCTGGCATGGACGTTGGCTCCATTTTCTGCTGCCTGTGCTTGTCTTGTGCTTGGGGGTTTCTTTTTTCTTTTCTGTTTGTTCGTTGTGTTCTTCTGGCTGCTTGGCGCGTATCTGATTTGGTTTCGGTTGCTGGTCTTCCCCCCGTTCGCTCTGCCTGGCCCTTCCGATAAATACTTAGGGTGGTTGTGCTCACTTTGTCACACAGATAAAGTTTCAGATTCCGAAAGAGAATACAAGATTTCGAAAGAAAGGTTTCTGATTCTCAAAGGAAAAGAAGTATCGTGAAAGAAAGGTTAAAGATTATAAAAGAACAGGTACTTGTACTGTAGAACCGGTTTCACTCCATTATTAAATTATTGGTGGGGTGCTTGGACAAGCTGCGCAAATGCTGGATATAATAAAAATCCACAAATCCACATCGGGCTGCGTGGCCAATCAGGCACAGGCCCAAAAATATTGCGGTGCGTGGAGTAATTTACCAGTACCAGCTACTAAAATAATTGCGCGGTAGCATGCGACTGGTTGATTCGACATCCGATCACTGATTGCTGACCGTGTGAAGTTTGAGGCATCAAACGAGGTTATTGATTGATTTGACTAAACGCAGTGGCTATAAGCGTTGCACCGACCTTCATTATTTTTTGGACCAGCTGCGAGATACAGAGAATAGTTATTTTGCACATTTTCCAGCTGCCCTGCAGGGAGTGATGTATTCTTTGCCTTCGGTGTTAAGTGTTTCATATATACATATTTCAAACACTTCAATTTCAAACACTTATAAGCATGTATTTGAAATAGGGGGTGCAAGAACCCTATCCGGTTCTACGGTATCTAGCACTAGTGTCCCTGTACAAGTAATTTTCTGTTTTGAAGCACTGAAACGCCTTTGTCGGGACTTAATATTGAAAGGCATTGGGTGGTTGCATTTGCTATGGGAGGGACACCCACATTATCCAGTAAGCAACGAGCTATGCGTCCAGGACCTAGGAATCTGCACTTATTTACGGGTTCAGTTTCAATTAGTTATTTTTGAGACAAAGAGAGAAGAGTTCTGGCGATACCTTTATGTTTGTGGGCTTGGATGGCAAAATGTTGGGCTAAGGGTTGTGGAGTTTTTGTTAAGCTTTTACAGTCCAGCGGAGCATCACATTTGAAGCATGGGACAGACTGTGCCCGCAAACCGGTACAAGCAAAAAAAAAAACTTTGGTTCAGTCCGACAGTGACGATACGCCTCTTGGCCCGATGTGAATGGCTCAGTTGCCTAACTGTTTGGTTGAGAGGCATGTGCCGTACATGCAAATAGAGGGACAGGAAAAGAAAAAATGTAAAGGAGAAAGAAAGTGGGAAATGGATTGGGAGAGAGAAAAAGGAATACCATGTGAAAGGGGGGAAAAAAAAGATGGAAAGAAAAATATGAACATGGAAAATAAAACGAACTGAAGGGACACGTAATATACCACGAAGGAACGACATTCCAAACAGTCTCAGCCCCATGTGAAAGAAAGAAAGAAAACTACGTTCTGTTTGGGCGTGCAGGTTACGGAACTGCAGCTTGGGGCTGTAGCCATATTCACGCCGTTACCATACATGCAGCAAAAAGAAAGAGGCAACTTCCTCACGGTGGTTTTCTCTTATGGGTGTGCTTTTTTTCATTTTGGACGGCTCCAAGTGCTGGTGCCTTAGCGTGGGGGAGAAAGTTGAAATGGAGAACTGGACATATTCGGGAAACTGAAGCATAAGGACGAGGCTTTGTTCAGCAGTCTCACGGTTTCTTTTGCTTGGGCCTTTGAAAGTGTGAGGCCTTTGGAAGTGTGAGGCCCGCTGCCCAGTCCTAGAAACCTGAGACGCTAACACAAAAAGACAGCCAGGGTGCGCATGTGGCCCTCGTCGCCAGCTGAGAAAAGGAGGGCAGGGACAGGAAAGGCACACGACCAAGAAGCGCTCACCAACGCCGCATTATAGTTAATTGTTAGGTGGAGGTCTGGAAAATCAGCTTCTACCCCGTCACGAGACCCCTGCTAGATCGTGCTATCCACCAGAAGCCCCCCCTGCAGCGGTTGTTTGAACTTTAACACGTCCACCACAGCCGGAACAACGGCAACCAACATGCAGAAGGGGACAGGAATCCGACAGGAAGCCAGAGAAGGATAAGCGAAGACACTAGGGATAGGGAGTTTTGGAAACGCCAAAACACCCCCCCCCTTCCACAAAGACACAACTCGCATACGGCTAGCATCCATATTCCATAAGGCTTTAACTATGTACCTTGAGGCCCTCTCGACACAAAGCAAGACCGCAAACAGGACAAGCACAGCCTAAAGCAGGGACTAAGTCACACAGGGGGCGAGAAGGGGTTCAGCGAAGTTTCAAGTTCAAATTCAAAGCATACAGTTTGTGAGGGGCTGCACGGCCAGCCCCACACTTTCTGTTCCGTCGTGGCAAAATAAAAGTGTGTGGTCGAGGGAAGTCGAGGGCTGCCCTCGACATTGTACGTGTGCCAGGTGCACATTTTGGGGAGTCGACGAGATCGCGCTTCCAGAGCTGATTCGTTCGCGTGTTGCCAGCTTCGAAATCCAGTCGGACGGTTTGATATTGCGGCTTTGTGTGGAGCACAGAGATCTAACCATCCTGCCAGCGCACCCATCTACCAGCCTGCGACGCGCCCAGGCGCTCTGACAGCAGCAGCGATCATCGCAACAGATTCGGCATGTCGGCTGCAGCGGCGGAGAGCAGCAGTCATGTCGGTCGGCTCTTGTTCCGGGGGTTTCTGAAAACGATCCGCGAGTTCGAAAAATGCCGGGTGAGGGGTGCCGGCATATCTGCACCGCATGCCTTAGCTACCTCCAACGCTTCATCTGAGTCCGCTACTTTGCAGATCTGGATGCCATACGCTATTTGTCGATGTTTGTTGAAGTGTGCACCATACCGCCTTCGGGTGGCCCCCAGACGGCCACAACTGGTGCTGCATGGGGGTGAACCACATTGAACGGGGCTGCATGACGTTGCATTGGGGTGAGCCACATTGATTGGAGCTGCATGGCGTTGCATGGGGGTGAACTACATTGCATGGACTGCATGGCGTTGCATGGGGTTGACCACATTGAACGGGGCTGCATGGCGCTGCATGGGGGTTGACCACATTGAACGGGGCTGCATGGCGTTGCATGGGGCTGAACTACATTGCATGGACTGCATGGCGTTGCATGGGGGTGAACCACATTGAACGGGGCTGCATGACGTTGCATGGGGGTGAACCACATTGAACGGGGCTGTATGGCGTTGCATAGGGGTGAGCCACATTGCATGGGCTGCATGGCGTTGCATGGGGGTGAACCACAGTGAACGGAGCTGCATGGCGTTGCACAGGGGTTAGCCACATTGCATGGGCTGCATGGCGTTGCATGGCAGTGAAGCACATTGGCGGGGGCTTCACGAGGGATGGAGGTGAACTAAATTGTGAATTGATTTATTTGTAGTGTGAAAGGCATATCTTATGCTAGGCCCACCGCTGGCAATGGACATGAACTAATCCGCAACATTGCCTGTCTATCATAAGGTTCTGTGCGCCCTCTTGAAATTTAGATTCCTCGATGTACTGCTGTACTGTTGTATTGGGCCACTATCTTATCAAGCACTTGATGCACCGTTGGCAATGCCCATATCCCAGACCGCAAAATATCAACCAAGCTTCTATTCTGTGCGCCCGGTTGAACAGTATATTGTTTGCTGTATTGCTGTACCGCTACACTTTTGTACTGCCATGCCGCTGACGAAACCGTGCTTGCTGCCCTGTCGGCATTGTATGTACCGGTAGTCCCAATCCGTAAAAATGTTTTCAGGGGGCTGAGTGTCTTGATATGTCTTGATGTGACTCTGTAGCCTCTGAAGTGTGAATTCATGTGTGGACGAGCAAGGCTCTTCGGCAGGTGTTCCTAGTGGTAAGTGTATTTTCGTCCCTTCACAATTTAGATTCCTTGCTGTACTGCTGTACTGCTGTGTCACTGCCATTTAACGTTATATGCATCGTCGGCACTGCATACTGCCTACTCCACAGCGCACCATAGCTCTCCCCTCTTCTATTCTGTGTGTCCACTCACAATGTAGATTCCTTTCTGTACCGCTGTACTGCTCTGCCACAGGTTTATCGCTGCATTCATCGTTTGCACTGCACACTGGTTACTCCACAGCACACCACACTTCTTCCCTGTTATATTCTGTGTGTCCACTCACAATTTACATCCCTTGCTGTACTGCTGTACGGCTGTCCTGCTGTACTGCCGTGTCACTGGCGTATCTAGCGCTTGTTGCACGGTTGGCCGAGTGCACCGAGTCCCATTCGCAGCACAATGTGCATCTGTCCTGTTCATTGCGCCCTTTTGAAATGTATACAATTATGTATACCTTGCTGTCCTGCTGTACTGCCGTGTCACTGGCGTATCTAGCGCTTGTTGCACGGTTGGCCGAGTGCACCGAGTCCCATTCGCAGCACAATGTGCATCTGTTCTATTCATTGCGCCCTTTTGAAATGTATACAATTATGTATACCTTGCTGTCCTGCTGTACTGCCGTGTCACTGGCGTATCTAGCGCTTGTTGCACGGTTGGCCGAGTGCACCGAGTCCCATTCGCAGCACAATGTGCATCTGTCCTGTCCATTGCGCCCTTTTGAAATGTATAAAATTATGTATACCTTGCTGTCCTGCTGTACTGCCGTGTCACTGGCGTATCTAGCGCTTGTTGCACGGTTGGCCGAGTGCACCGAGTCCCATTCGAAGCACAATGTGCATCTGTCCTGTCCATTGCGCCCTTTTGAAATGTATAAAATTATGTATACCTTGCTGTCCTGCTGTACTGCCGTGTCACTGGCGTATCTAGCGCTTGTTGCACGGTTGGCCGAGTGCACCGAGTCCCATTCGCAGCACAATGTGCATCTGTCCTGTTCATTGCGCCCTTTTGAAATGTATACAATTATGTATACCTTGCTGTCCTGCTGTACTGCCGTGTCACTGGCGTATCTAGCGCTTGTTGCACGGTTGGCCGAGTGCACCGAGTCCCATTCGCAGCACAATGTGCATCTGTTCTATTCATTGCGCCCTTTTGAAATGTATAAAATTATGTATACCTTGCTGTCCTGCTGTACTGCCGTGTCACTGGCGTATCTAGCGCTTGTTGCACGGTTGGCCGAGTGCACCGAGTCCCATTCGCAGCACAATGTGCATCTGTCCTGTCCATTGCGCCCTTTTGAAATGTATAAAATTATGTATACCTTGCTGTCCTGCTGTACTGCCGTGTCACTGGCGTATCTAGCGCTTGTTGCACGGTTGGCCGAGTGCACCGAGTCCCATTCGCAGCACAATGTGCATCTGTTCTATTCATTGCGTCCTTTTGAAATGTATAAAATTATGTATACCTTGCTGTCCTGCTGTACTGCTGTACTGATGTCCTGCTGTACTGATGTACTGCTGTCCTGCTGTACTGCCATGTCACTGGCGTATCTAGCATTACATGCACTGATGGCACTGCACGTTACCCACTGAGCAGCACGCCGTGCCTCTCCTCTTTTCTGTGCGACCTTTCCACCTTTCCATACTTTGCTGAACCGTAGATTTGAATAGCCTTCCCTCGGCTATACATTAAATATCTAGCCTCAAATGCGCAGAGGGCTTTGCACCGCGCTTACTCTGCAGCACACCATGCCTCTATTGTTTGTGTCATTGATGCAAAACATGTACAACTCGATGTACTGCTGTACCACTGTACTGCCTTGCCACGGGCGTATCTAGCCTAAGATTTGCACGGTGGGCTCTGCACTGGGCCTACTCCGCAGCACGAAGTGTATTCGTTCTGTGTGCCGTTGGTTGAAATGTATCAACGTTGCTGTACTGCTTTACTCATCCTACACCCTTTTCCCTGAGCCTCAAGTCCTGGACCCTAAACCCTCAACCGCCCCCCCTTCCCTCCACGCCATCACGCCCCCCCCCCCCCTCCCTGCCCCCTCCCCCATTCCCCTTCCTTCCCCTCCCCCCCTCTCCCTTCCTTCCCCTTCCCCCCCCCCCTTCATTCTCCTCCCCCCTCCCCCTTCCTCCCCCCTCCCCCTTCCTTCCCCTCCCCCCTCCCTCCCCCCCTTCCCTCCCCCCCCCATCCTGCTCAGGTGCCTTGCATGGCCATTGTTGGACAGGAGGTTGTGGTACTGAGCATAACCCCTAACCCCTAAACCCTAACCTCCAAAACCCTTAAACCCTCAGGTGCCCTGCATGGCCGTTGTGGGACAAGAGGTTGTGGTACTGTTCCTAACCCACTGAACCCTCAACCCCCAGGTGCCTTGCATGGCCGTTGTGGGACAAGAGGTTGTGGTACTGGGCCTGACCCACTGAACCCTCAACCCCCAGGTGCCTTGCGTGGCCGTTGTGGGACAAGAGGTTGTGGTACTGGGCCTGACCCCTACCCTTTAACCCCTAAACCTTCAGGTGCCTTGCATGACCTTTGTGGGACAGGAGGTTGCGGTACTGAGCATAACCCCTAAACCCTAAACCCTAAACCCTAAACCCGCAGGTGCCCTGCATGGCCATTGTAGGACAAGAGGTCGTGGTACTGGGCCTAATCCCTAAACCCGTAACCCCAAACCCCCAGGTGCCCTGCATGGCCATTGTAGGACAAGAGGTCGTGGTACTGGGCCTAATCCCTAAACCCGTAACCCCAAACCCCCAGGTGCCCTGCATGGCCGTTGTGGGACAAGAGGTTGTGGTTTTAAGCCGAGAGCTGATCCACCAGAGGTTCAGCCCGGTGCCGACCCCATCAGGTTCTTATTCCCCGCAGCACTCCGGCCTGATGCGCTCCGAATCCGCCCGCGGCGGGGGTGTGAACGCCTTCCACACACTTTCTTCTCTGAGAGCGCGGCTGGCAGCGTTGCAGGGAGCGGAGGAGGAGACGCGGGCGGCGATCAGCAGGTGGGTTGAGGATTAAGGGGGTTCGGGGGGTTATGCACAGGACTAGGACCTCATGTTCCAACGGCTATGCAAGGCACCTGCGGGTTTAGGGTTTAGTGGGAACGAAATGGCGTTGTCTACGGCTGGGCTGAGATATTCTCTGGATATTTTTTGCGGACCGCGTCTCTTGGCCAAAAATGGCATCCCAGCCTGGCCCAGCCCAGAAAATAGAGATCGAACGCCAATGCGGCCTTGACTAAGGGTCGGTCACACTACCTCTTTTGGGCGTGACTATGGGAAGAACAGGCTGACTTCTGAACGCCACCAAATGCCCTTTGTGCACCATCTCAGTATCTCAGGCATGCCGTGCCTGCGTTTGCCACTAGTTTTTTTACGAGGTACAATCTATAATGTAATGTGGTAAAACGTAACACTGAGGAACGGATGTTTTCCGAGCGAAAGTCTCGGTGAAACAGGCGGGTGGGGTAAATCAGCACGCCGGTGAGATAAGGGAAATCCGGCATACTTGCTGCGGGCTTCTTCTAGATTTCTGTTCTGATGCCGTACCGTTATCATGATCATCACTAAAATGAGAAGGGGCGGCTGAACCCTTCACCCCGAACCCTTATCCCTTCACCTGCGACGCCTTGCGTCAAAGTCGGGTGTTGCATCCGAGGGTGTAGGAAGATCTTTTTTCCCGTTATCCTGTTTTTATAAATTGATAAAAATGTTTGTCTACTTGTATTTTCTATTGCACATATAAGTGATTGCTTCAGGTGGTCCTGTAAAGGTGGCCCCCAAATTACGCATACAGGTGCTTGCCCCATTGGGTCTCCAAAGGTGCTTGCCGCAGGAGGTCCCCAAGCGGTCTGGGATGGGATTCACGCAGGACGCCGTGCCCTTTTGCTTCATTATTTATTACCGTATCATCCTAAGTATCCTACCGTAGATTCGATTTGCCTTCCCTCGGATGTGAATAAACTATTTATTTTAATGCTCTGCCCTCATTGCAAATTATCGATCAAAACTCTTAATTTCTGACTGAAAACTGGATTCGACAGTCAATCGTTATTAAATGCACGGATCCCTCGACCCCAAACAACGTTAATTATGAGGGAAGGCAAACCAAATGTACCGTAATTAATTTAACCTGGTTATCAATCCTGTCCTCCCTTCAATCAATCCCTTCCTCCCTTACATCAATCCTTTCCTCCCTTCCATCAATCCCGTCCTCTCCTGGCCTTCGGCAGGTGGGCCTCATTGCTACACAGACATCAGAAAGCCGCCCGTCATACCAGCAATGAGAACAGCAGCAGCAGCTACAACAGCGGCGGCGGCGGCGACAGCAGCGGCGACGGCGGCAGTGGCATGAGCGGCGCGCCTCAGCCTGATAGCAACCCGTTCATTCGCATCGTCCAGGCAACTGAAGAGGCAGCTCTAACGCTGCACCACATCCACAGCCTCGCTGATAACGGCATCCCTCCGCTTGAAGAGGTGACTTAGCGCATGCGTAGTGTACCGCCTGGGTAATGTGCGGCCTGTGTAACGTACTGCCTGAGACCTGTACTGCCTAGACAATGTACTGCCCGAGACATATACTACCTAGACAATGTACTGCCAGGGCAATGCACGACATCCACAGCCTCGTTGCTGATGCACCACCAAAATTCTGTCTGTGCGCAGCATAAGTGGGTAATGTACTGTCTGCAGGTGCGGTATATGATGTGTGGAGCATAGAGAGTGTGGGGGAGGCTGGAGCGGGATGCGTCGCCCATGCCTTCTGCGTCAGCCCTTGTCTGCTGAGTCAGCATCTGTATGCTGCGTCAGCGTCTGTATGCTGCGTCAGCGCAGGTTCAAGTTCCTGAACCTCCTCCCCCGCATGCTGATGGCACTGCCCTAAACCCTAACCCTCATATTAACCCAGTTGGTTCCACCCTCCAATGCAAGCCTGGTCTCACACCGCTGCGTCATGGATTGATGCCCCAAAACCAAACCTTGAACCTTGAACCCTTAACCCTTAACCTTTAGCCCTGAGCCCTAAATCCTTCACCCTATGGATTGACGCCTACAAACCAAACCCTAAACCGTATAACAATCTTTAAACCCTTGTTCCTTAATTCAAAACACCCATGTGTCAGTCCTGGATCACCGGGAGATGGATCCTGCCTGGTGGCCGGTCCATCTCTTGAGTCAGCACCTGTATGCTGTGTCAGCACCTGTATGCTGAGCCAGCGCCTGTCTGCTGTGTCAGCCCAAGGTTATCAAGAGGTAGATCCTGCCAGGTAGCTGATTCATCTCCCGAGTCAGCACATGTATGCTGAGTCAGCACCTATCTGCTGTGTCAGCCCAAGATTAACAGGAGGTAGATACTGCCTGGTGGTCGGTCTGTCTCCTGAGTCAGCACCTGTCTGTTGTGTCAGTGCAGGATCTGAATGAGGTAGATCCTGCCTGGTGGCCGGCGGATCCGGACGGTGACGTGGTGGCGGCTACGAGGGCCTGCCTGGACCGCATGGCAAGCAGCATCCGGGGCGCTCACCCCTCACTCTTCCTGTCGCCTGGTTTGCCCACTGCAGGTGTGATATCCCACGAGTGGAAGTGTGACTATGGGTGTGATTGTGTGTTAGATTGTGAACAGGTGTATATTGATTAATCTTGAGGTATCTTGAGTGAAGCTATGCTTTGCAGAAATGACGATAGGCCGGGAGTTTGCTGATGTGATGCCGAACTGTGCTTAAATATATAGTCGCCGGGAGGTAGCTTTAGTGTAACTGAACTGCTCTAACATAAAGAGTGGTAGGGTGGTAGCTGAAGTGTAACTGGACTGCGCTGAAATGAATAGTGACTGGGAGGTAGCACACAATGTAGCAGAACTGCGTCAAATGTAGCAGAACTGCGTCAAAATGTAGCAGAACTGCGCCAAAATGTAGCAGAACTGTGCCAAAATGTAGCAGAACTGTGCCAAAATGTAGCAGAACTGCACCAAAATGTAGCAGAAGTGCGCCAAAATGTAGCAGAACTGCGCCAAAATGTAGCAGAACTGCGCCAAAATATAGCAGAACTGCGCCAAAATGTAGCAGAACTGCGCCAAAATATAGCAGAACTGCACTGTAATGAAGAGTGATTGGGACGTACCTGAAATGTAGCTGAACCACACTGAAATTATGAGGTACCGGGAGGTAGCTGACGAGTAGCTGACCCACTATAAAATGAAGAGCTGCTGAAAGGAAAAGTCGAAAGGAAGCTGAGCCGCACTGACATAAAATAGTAGCCGGGAGGTGGCTATTGTTCAGCTGAACCATTACATAATGAAGATTGATGAGGAGGTAAATATGCTGAACAGTGTTACAATTACTGCTCACTGCGACGTAGCTGAAGTGCAGCTGAAATGTAGCTGAATCACACTGGATAAAGAGAGACCAGGATGTAGCTAAACTGTAGCTTAACCCTGCCGAAATGGAGAGTGGCCGTTAGGGAAATCTGCTGGACTGCGCTAAGATAATGTTCACCGGAAGGTAGCTGAAGTGTAGCAGAGCCGCACTGAAATGAAATGTTACTGGGAGGTAGCTGAAGTGTAGGTGAGCCTTACTAAAGTGAAGAGTTACGGAGAGGTAGCTGAAGTGTAGCTGAGCCGCACTTTAGTGAAGAGTTACGGAGAGGTAGCTGAAGTGTAGCTGATGCTCACTGAAGTGAGGAGTTACGGAGATGTAGCTGAAGTGTAACTGCGTCTCACTGAAGTGAGCAGTTACGGAGAGGTAGCTGAAGTGTAGCTGAGCCGCACTTTAGTGAAGAGTTAGGGAAAGGTAACTGAAGTGTAGCTGAGCCACACTGAAGTGAGGAGTTACGGAGATGTAGCTGAAGTTTAGCTGAGCCTTATTTAAGTGAAGAGTTACGGAGAGGTAGCTGAAGTGTAGCTGAGCCGCAGTGAAATGAAAAGTTATCGGGAGGTAGCTGAAGTGTAGCTTAGCCTCACTGAAAATGACATTTTGTTGACTTGTTCCTGAACTTAGCAGGTGAAGGATCATCGAGTGACGTGGCAGCCGCGCAAAGCGCCTTGGACCCCTGCTTACCGCATGGCCAGCAGGTGCAGGCCATTAGCACAGCCCTGTTTCAGGTGAGGTGAATGTGGTCAGGGGCTCATAATCCGGATCGTTACCCGGTCAGTTCAGGTCAGTTCAGGTCAGGTCAGGAACACAAACTCCACGTGGGAGCATGATTTAGGGTGGTTCTAATCTTCTGTTCGAATCTGCTATTCAAATTTGCTGTTCAGAACTGCTGTTTAAACCTGTTGATCATATCTGCTGTTAAGATCTGCTGTTCAAATCCCCCCTTTAAAATCTGCTGTTAAGATCTGCTGTTAAGATCTACTGTTCAAACTTGCCTTACAGATCTGTTGTCCAAATCTGCCTTTCATATTTACTATTATACATAATGTTCAAATCTGATATTCAAACCTGCAGTTCGAATCTGTTATTCAAATCTGATCTTCAGATCTGTTGCTCAGATCTGCTGTTCAAATCTGCGGTTGAAACATGCTGTTCAAACCTGCTGTTCAAACCTGCTGTATAAAACTGCTGTTCAAACCTGATGTTCAGATCTGCTGTTCAGATCTTCCTCATGCTCATGATCTATTCCTACAGGGTCAACACTGCATCATGAACGAGCCTGTGCAGTGGTATGGCTGTTCATATCTATGTTAGACCTTGCTTACTGTCCAACCCGCCCATACTCTGTGCCGGCAGGGTCCATACCGCATCAAGAACGAGCCAGTGGAGTGGGTCTACGACGGGCTGGCGCCGCTGTTGCTGCCGGAGGTGCGTGCAGGCTCACCACTACATGTTTCAAGGTACTGGTAGTAAATCGACTTCACCTGCGCCATATCGAGCCGTATTGTTCTTCCTTGGGAGCGCAATGTGGCTAAACCTGTGCCGTAAAAGTTCTTTATTTATATGATAGTTTAAAAAAATCAAAGCCGGATCATGACGTATCGTGCTCTGCCTTGGCTGCACAATACGGCGACACCTGTGCCGGGCTGTCGCCGCTGTTGCTGCCGGAAGTACAAGCAGGCTCCCCACTCTTTATTTCAAGGCAGAAAGTCCGGCTTCACCTGCGCCAGATCGAGCCGTATCGTGCTTCCTTGGGAGCGCAATGTGGCTAAACCTGTGCTGTATAAAGCTGTATCATAACGGGTCATGCTCTGCCTTGGTAGCAAAATCCGGCAGAGCCGTATCATAACGTATCGTGCTGCCTTGGTAGCACAATCCGGCAAACCGTACTTGAGGTACCGTGCCCTGCCTTGGTAGCAACAGTTCAATCCGGTTTAACCCGTGTCATATCATGCACAGCACACCCTGGAAGCCTATCGGCTTCGGAGCCCAACACTGCCGAATATTAAAAAGCAGGACTCGGTAAAACCATGGTCTCTACCCTCCAGACAGGCCCCTAGGTAACTAACATAACTGAATATATTCTGTTATGCTGGAGTTATAAAAGCTGTTGCGGCCGTGTGATGAATGCTTGCTGGTCGTGTGTCTGTCCCGCGTTCCTCGCCTTTTCTCATCTGTCGCCGCGGGCCCCTAGCGCAACCGAGCTGGTTTTCCTGTGAAAGGTCTCAAGTTTTCAGGGGTTGGGCGGCCAGCCTTACACTTTGTTAAGTCACAGCAAAATAAGGGGGTAAGGGGTAAGGGTTAGGTTTAGGGGGGATGGGGAAAGTTGAGGGGGAGGGGGAGGGGGGAGGGGGGAGGGGGAGGGATTCGAATAAAAGGGTAAGGGGTCAGAGTAAGGATAAGGGGTTATAATATAAAAGGTTAGGGTTAGGAGTCTAGGTCTAGGGGGTTAAGGTCAGGGTTAGGGTCAGGGTTAAAGTTGCCCTGCTATTCAAAGTGTATATTACCAAAGTGTGGAGGAGGAGGGGATGGAGGGGGGGGGTCCGACAACGACCTGCATGTAACTGCCCTCGGAAGTTAGTTGTGTACAATAACACAAGTAGATCGGTGTTTCACACGTTTCACACTTTCCAGTTCCGATCAAACCAGTAAAGCTCAGAATAGCATCCTTTCGGCTGAAGCCGAGGAAAACAAATTAATGAAAACCCTGGTAGTACACTCCAGCTCAACTCCTGTCGAACCATGCCATGTTTGGCCGGCGGAGATTTTTGTTTTGACGGCCTGTAATTCTTAACCTGGCCAGCTGTGTGGCACAGGGGCCAGGGGTGGACATACGGGAATGCGGGTAACGCATCATAGTTTTTACTTTTTACATTTATTTTTATACTTTTACATCTCACATTTATTTTTACATTTTCCCAAAATTGTGTCCACTCTTTTTGTCTCCACCTACTGGTACGTGTGCAGGAAAAAATTTAATTGGGTACCCTCCCCCTCTGATTTTTACATTTTCCGTAACATTTTCCAGCACCCCAATTAGATTTCCCATCTGCTTGAAAATCGGTGAGCCCCTGCTTGGTTCAGCGTGTGGCCCACCGGGACAAAGCCTAACCCGGAGCAAACCCTAACCTGGACTAAACCCTAACCCGAAATTGGAACAAAGCCTAACCTGGAGCAAACCCTAAACCCAACTTGGACCGAATGGCACATCTGATCCGGACGGAACCTAACTTGAACCAAATCTATTGCCCAGAACAACCCCAAAGACAGACCCAGGCCCGTAACAAACTGGAGCAAGCCTTGCCCGGGAAAAACCTCGACTCGAAACAGCCGGGGCAAATCTAGACCGAAACAATCCAAAACCTGCGTTTATTTTTCCGGCCACATGTCCAACTTCAGCAGGCGGCCCCGCGACTGCCAAAGGCCCGATTAGGACCAGACGTGGACCTGTGTACAGCCGGTGGCCAAGACAGCACGATTGGCCACAAATGGGGTTGGCCAGCGGCCGGAGTGTAGCTGACATGTAGCTGAGGCACACACAAAAAGACTGACCGGAACTCCTCCCTCCTAACTTCGGTGCAATACGGGCACATGTCCCATGCAATAAATGCGATGCTCTGATGGACTTTAAAAACATTAAAAACTTCACAATCCTCTGCGCAGGTGTTGCGCAACCGCCGCGGGGTACCGCTTACGCTGGCGATGACCTTCTGCGCCGTGGCAGCGAGGTTGGGCCTTCCGGCTGTGCCAATCTGCGGCGAGGCGTCAGGTAAGAAATTCGCTCGCCTGCCATGCTTTATACCTCCGGAATCAGCATCTGTGTGGTCATTGGAAATAACTGTTTTAACTGTTTTCTTTTAGAGACCTTGCAGGTATTTGGAAGGAACCCAATATCGTTTTCAAAAGAGGACATGAACCTGTGTGCCCTCCACACACTCATGCAGCATTCACACGCCCATCATCTGTTTTACGTATCAGGGAACAACATCTGCGTGGTCGTTTAAGATACCTGTTCATCTATTTTTCAAAAGAGGATGCCCGCTTTCCGCCTTCAACACACGCAGCATGCAGTCCGAACTAGGTAGCCCCACCCTAAACCCTAAACACCTTAACACTGAACCCTAAACAAAGACACCAAACTCGAGGGCATCACTAGCTTTTGATGGGTGCTGTCACCACCCGTTCCCTTGCTCGCTTGCCATGCACTGCCCTCCAGGGGACATGCACCCTATGCGCCCTCAACACATTCATGCAGCATCGGCACATAGACGTTACAAATAGCTGACCTGTTATTTAAGACCAGGCAAGCCATTCAGGGGGGGGGGTATATTTGTAAAGAGGATGTACCACTGCGTCCTCTCCCACCCTAGCCCCTGCACCCTCCCCCACCCTGGCCCCTGTCCTCCCCCACCCTGGCCCCTGCGTCCCCGCCCACCCTGGCTCTTGCGACCCCCCCCACCCTGGCCCCAGCGTCCTCCACCACCCTGGCCCTTGCGTCCTCCCCCACCATGGCCCCAGCACCCTCCCCCACCCTGGCCCTGTGTCCTCCCCCACCCTGGCCCCTGTGCCCCCCCCCACCCTGGCCTTAGCATCCTCCCCCACCCTGGCCCCAGCATCCCCCCCACCCTGGCCCCTGTGTCCTCCCGCACCCTGGCCCCTGTGTCCCCCCCCACCCTGGCCTTAGCGTCCTCCCCCACCCTGGCCTTAGCGTCCCCCCCCACCCTGGCCTTAGCGTCCTCCCCCACCCTGGCCCCAGCATCCCCCCCCACCCTGGCCCCTGCGTCCTCCCCCACCCAGGCCCCTGCATCCTCCCCCACCCTGGCCCCTGCGTCCTCCCCCACCCTCGCCTTAGCGTCCTCCCCCACCCTGGCCCCTGCGTCCCCCCCCACCCTGACTCCAGCGTCCTCCCCCACCCTGGCCCATGCATCCTCCCCCACCCTGGCCCCTGTGTCCCCCCCACCCTGGCCCCAGCCTCTTCCCCCATCCGGGCTCCTGCATCCTCCTCCACCCCGGCCCTTGCGTCCTCCCCCACCCTGGCCCCTGCGTCCTCCCCCACCCTGGCCCCTGTGTCCCCCCCACCCAGGCCCCACAGTCCTCCCCCACCCTGGCCCCAGCAGCCTCACCCACCCTGGCCCCTGCATCCTTCACCACCCTGGCCCCAGCGTCCTCCCCCACCCTGGCCCCTGCGTCCCCCCTCACCCTGGCCCCTGCGTCCTCCCCCACCCTGGTCCCGCGTCCTCCCCCACCCTGGCTCCGGCGTCCTCCCCAACCTTGGCCCCAGCGTCCTCCCCCACCCAGGCCCCAGCATCCTCCCCAACCCTGGCCCCTACATCCTCCCCCACCCAGGCCCCAGCGTCCTCCCCCACCTTGGCCCAAGCGCACTCCCCCACACTGGCCCCGGCGTCCTCCCCCACCCTGGACCCTGCATCCTCCCCCACCCTGGGCCCTGCGTCCTCCCCCACCCTGGTCCCGCGTCCTCCCCCACCCTGGCCCCAGCATCCTCCCACACCCTGGCCCTTGTGTCCTCCCCCACCCTGGCCCCTGTGTCCCCCCCACCCTGGCCCCTTCGTCCTCCCCCACCCTGGCCCCAGCATCCTCCCCCACCCTGGCGCCTGCGTCCTCCCCCACCCTGGCCCCTGCATCCTCCCCCACCCTCGCCTTAGCGTCCTCCCCCACCCTGGCCCCTGTGTCCCCCCCACCCTGGCCTCAGAGTCCTCCCCCAGCCTGTCCCCAGCATCCTCACCCACCCTGGCCCCTGCGTCCTCCCCCACCCTGGCCCCAGCATCCTCCCCCACCCTGGACCCAGCATCCTCCCCCACCCTGGCGCCTGTGTCCTCCCCCACCCTGGCCTCTGTGTTCTCCCCCACCCTGGCCCCTACGTCCTCCCCCACCCTGGCCTCTGTGTCCTCCCCCACCCTGGACCCAGCATCCTCCCCCACCTTCGCCTTAGCGTCCTCCCCCACCCTGGCCCCTGTGTCCCCCCCACCCTGGCCCCTACATCCTCCCCCACCCTGGCCCCTACATCCTCCCCCACCCTGGCCCCTTGGACCGTGACCATGACAGTATCTGTGGCCATGGCCGTGACCGTGGCCGTGGCCATGACTGTGACCGTGACTGGACCGTGACCGTGACCATGGCCGTCACCATGAACGTGAACGTGACCCTGACTCTGACCGTGTGATTGTGCGTATTTCCCAGATGGGGGCGGGATGGTGGAGGGATACATGTCGCAGAATGTTGGAGATGGCAGCGGAGGGGGCATGCCGGCTGAGGTTGCGGCAAAGCAGGTGAGATAACATATTGGGATATATGATTGGGAACCTGGGAGGTGTACTCCAGAACCTCCGATGCGTGTCCCGGAGCTTGGGAGGTGTGCTCCGGAAGCTGAGAGGTGTGCTCCGGAACCTGGGAGAGGCTGTTGCGCTGGGAAGGCACTTTTCTGGTGCCTCTGCGAGCCTCTTCCAGGTTGAAAGGGCCAAAGGGTTTGTTTTTTAAAGGCAGCTGTTATTTCCTGGAAACTGGCAAATGAGGAAGGCAGCTAAAAGATGCTTGTAGGGAGTGAGTCGTTTTCGAATTTCATTTACCGTAAAATCGAATAATTAATTAGTAGCAGAGTCCAACCGGTTCCACGTTAGTGTTTGGGGTTCAGCTGCACACTTCGTGCACTAGGCCCTAGAACCATTCGAGTTACAGAAGCATGAGCGAGGTTTTTGTTGCGAAAGCTGACGGCGATGCTCGTCATCATAAGGCTTTCCATGAGGGCATTTACACTGTGTGTACTGTACCGTGCGTACTGTACTGTGCGTACTGTACTGTGCGTACTGTCCTGTGCGTACTGTCCTGTGCGTACTGTACTGTGCGTACTGTCCTGTGCGTACTGTCCTGTGCGTACTGTCCTGTGTATACTGTACTGCTCTGCCTTTCAAAACGGAGCATCTGGACATGGCACCACTTTTCCGATATATATTTCAGAAGGGGGACAAAAGGTGTAAACTGGTAGAAGAAAGCTGCCATCGGTTGCTATCAGCCGTCAACCAATGCTTTTCATTAAATGCGTGGGCGATGCAACAGCAGCACCGGCACCACCTCAGCACCGGCACCACCTCAGCACCGGCACCACCTCAGCACCGGCACCACCTCAGCACCGGCACCACCTCAGCACCGGCACCACCTCAGCACTGGCACCACCTCAGCACCGGCACCACCTCAGCACTGGCACCACCTCAGCACCGGCACCACCTCAGCACCGGCACCACCTCAGCACCGGCACCACCTCAGCACCGGCACCACCTCAGCACCGGCACCACCTCAGCACTGACACCACCTCAGCACCGGCACCACCTCAGCACCGGCACCACCTCAGCACTGGCACCACCTCAGCACTGGCACCACCTCAGCACCAGCACCACCTCAGCACTGGCACCACCTCAGCACTGGCACCACCTCAGCACTGGCACCACCTCAGCACCGGCACCACCTCAGCACTGGCACCACCTCAGCACCGGCACCACCTCAGCATTGGCACCACCTCAGCACCGGCACCACCTCAGCACCGGCACCACCTCAGCACTGACACCACCTCAGCACCGGCACCACCTCAGCACCGGCACCACCTCAGCACTGGCACCGCCTCAGCACTGGCACCACCTCAGCACCGGCACCACCTCAGCACTGGCACCACCTCAGCACCGGCACCACCTCAGCACTGACACCACCTCAGCACCGGCACCACCTCAGCACTGGCACCACCTCAGCATTGGCACCACCTCAGCACTGGCACCACCTCAGCACCGGCACCAACTCAGCACCGGCACCACCTCAGCACCGGCACCACCTCAGCACCGGCACGACCTCAGCACCGGCACCACCTCAGCACCGGCACCACCTCAGCACCGGCACCACCTCAGCACTGGCACCGCCTCAGCACTGGCACCACCTCAGCACCGGCACCACCTCAGCACTGGCACCACCTCAGCACCGGCACCACCTCAGCACTGACACCACCTCAGCACCGGCACCACCTCAGCACTGGCACCACCTCAGCATTGGCACCACCTCAGCACTGGCACCACCTCAGCACCGGCACCACCTCAGCACCGGCACCACCTCAGCACCGGCACCACCTCAGCACCGGCACCACCTCAGCACCGGCACCACCTCAGCACCGGCACCGCCTCAGCATTGGCACCACCTCAGCACCATTTTTGTTGCATGGCGAAACAACAGCATTGCTGCCGCATGTAGCAAACCCTCAGCACCATCACAACGCTGGCCACAGCAACACCTGTACCATCTCAGCACCAGCTGTGTTGCATGGAGCAAGCCAGCAACATCTTGGCATCACAACTACACTGGCCACAACAACACCAGGGCCACCTCAGCACCAGCAATTGTTGCATGGAGCAGCACAAGCGTTGCTGCATGCAGCAAGCCAGCAACACCTCGGTATCACAACAACACCAGCGCCACCTCAGCACCAGCATTGTTTCACTTAGCAACAGCATGGTTGTTGCAGGTGACACCACCTCAGCCGTACCGCAACTAGTTCTGTGTCGATTACGGTCCATACGGTGGCTAGATTACGTAGCTGAGTTTCAGTCACCGTAATTTCAGAGCGAATACAGCCACTGGTACCAGGAAGCGACCGTAATTACTGACACGGTTTTTGAGTTACGCAATCGCACAGCACTGACCGCAACGCTTTTCCGAGCCCAGGCCTGTGGGCGTCAGATCCATGATCCATGATGCACCCATGAACGTCCTGAATTGAAACTATAAATGCTGAACCCTGCTCCCTCGGGAAGGGTCATGGAGGAGAAGAGAATGAAAGGAACGTTTGTTTTGCGCTTTGATCCTATCCTCCCGAATCTGAACTGTTTGTGTGCGAATGTGTGTGTTTGTGTGTGTGTGTAGGCTGGCCGGGCTGTGCTTGCTGCGCCCTCGCCACAGCTATGGCTGGTCGCATGCCTCCCTCCTCACTGGAGCAAA
The DNA here is from genome assembly GCA_037349105.1 of Limnomonas spitsbergensis. Taxonomy (NCBI): domain Eukaryota; kingdom Viridiplantae; phylum Chlorophyta; class Chlorophyceae; order Chlamydomonadales; genus Limnomonas; species Limnomonas spitsbergensis. Next base: position 1,526,416 of record JAYJMM010000090.1, on the reverse strand, counting down.
AGCCCACTCTCCGGGCCGGGCAACAGCGGCAACACCGGCGGCAGCAGCAACAACAGCAAAAAGAACAACAACACTGGAAGTGGGTCGTATTCCCCACCGCTAGGATCAGCAGGAGCATCGACAAGGGTGACCGCGGAGCTCCGGCCCAGCACGCTGCCCTCCGGGACGCTTTTCGTGGACGTGGGTTGGAAGGTCGGCAGGGTGATGGACTGGCAGCAGCTGGGGCAGGAGATTCCAACCGCAGCGGCACAGGTATGTCTGGCGCCTGTCGGATGGTTTGGATTCCAAATTTCGAAATTGAAATTTTAAATTTCGAATTCGGAAATTCATCTGGATTCCGAAACTTAAATTTTAAGATTTTAAGATGTGAAAGCCTAGATGAGTCATACCTGCCCCCGCCCTGGTGCAGGTCCGGACTTGGCGCGGCGACGCGACTGAAGCCGCAACTGTCGCGGCATCTTGCGCCGCATTTGTCCGCGGCGCCATGGTGGCACACCAGAGGCGCGGGGAGTCAGACTCGGTGGTGCACTACCTGTATCAGCTGCTGGCACTGGACCCGATGGCCCCCGAGTGGGAGCGTGCGTTGCTGCCGCCTGAGCTATTGTGACAGGACTGATGGAAACGGCGCGGACGCGGCCTCGGCCCCTGAAGCACTGTTTCCTCGACCCCCTAGGGGCGTAGTTGTATCGGTTTCAACCAGTGCTGTGCAACTGCGCTGTAATACAGAAATCGTGTAGGTGATTACGGCCCCTTGCGGGTAAAAGTGGCTGAATTTGCCTTGGAATTACAGTGACTGAAACTCAGCTACGCACTTCAGCCACTACTGTGAGGACCATAATCAGCACAGCACTGGTTTCAACCTATACGGTCATTTCTTTCTTTCTGCGGGTTCGAAGGCATATGACATAACACCTCTGGGCCCTGCTCAAAAAGGCTCGGCTGCTCAAAAAGGCTCGGCCGCGTGGGCGCCTGTCCTGTTGGAAGAAAGTGGATCGAAGGCACGAACTTGTAATGACAGTTTGTTTCATATCTGACAACGCCACTTGCTATTTATTGCGTACAGACTGATTGTACTGGAGGTACACTCAATCACTCATGTCTGCAGATGGGCATCATATATTGCACTCATATACCGTACTGTAGCTTTGCTTTGCCTCCCCTCGTAATTGACGTTGTTTGGGGTTGATGGATCCACGAAATTACTAATTATCAATCGCCTACAACAGAGTTCAGTCGGAAATTAAGAGTTTTTGGCGAAAGTTTGCCCTGAGAACAGCATTAAAAGAAAGGTGTTTTCCTACCCTAGGGGAGGCAAACAAATCTACGAGATACCGGTATTCAAATGATGATCCCAAGCCAGCTAGCACGATACGGCATTGATACGACATAGGTTATTCGGATTGTACCGCTAAGGTAGCATGATGTGGCACAATACGGCACAGGTGCAGCTGGAATTGAGCCGGGTCATTTTCTACCTGCCCCATGTGGCTGACAGTTCAGCAGGGCCCAGCGGGTATGCACTGTTCTGAACAGGTGCAGCAGGATTGTGATACCGTCTAAGATCCTCACTCCTTGTCGAGTTTATAAAATGTGTTGTAGCTTAGCCACCCCAAGCTAAGGACGCCACTGATCCATGAGCCTCACTCTGTCTGGAGTACTTCAAGTGCATGAGCACCCCTGCCACTACGACTGCCTCCGTAATGAACACCTGTTCAGAACAGTGCATACCCGCTGGGCCCTGCTGAACTGTCGGCCGTGAGGATCTTAGACGGTACAGGCCCCCTTGTTTCGAATCGATTTTGTGTCCAACGTATCAAATGGTTTGATCATCCACGGTAAGCAACAGCTGCATGCATGCATGGGGCATCCAGCCAATCAGCCATTCTCACAATCTCATACCTTCATGCAGGCAGTAAAATCCCCAAATGAGATTGTCTAGGCACTGGGGAACCTACACCCAGCAGACAGGTACGATCGGTGCGATTTGGAACCGCACTCAGCCACTCACATGCATGGTCTGCTGCCTCACACACTCGTGCCCGCAGGGGAGGACAAGCTGCTGCTGCTACTGATGCTACTGCTGCTCCAGCTCTCGACCCCAACTTGGGCGGCGGCGGAGGCGCTGCTGGCAACGCCCAGGCTGCTCCCGGCCCGGTCGAGAGCAGCCTGGGCATTCCCGCCGCCGCCGCCGTCGCCGCCCATGACGGTGTTCTCGCCTCCGAAGTTGGGGCCGGGAGCAGCCTGGGCATTCCCGCCGCCGCCGCCGCCGCCGCCGCCGCCGCCGCCGCCGCCGCCGCCGCCGCCCATGACGGTGTTCTCGCCTCCGAAGTTGGGGCCGAGAGCAGCCTGGGCATTCCCGCCGCCGCCTAGATGCCAGGATGCTGTGTAAACCGGCCTCCCGGCATATGCCCCTTGGGTGTAGCACTAGTGCCCCGTTAGCAGTCAGCCATTCCCTGATGCTGACGGCATGCACCTGCAGGCGCTGGTGGCCCTTGTATCGAATGGTGCAATTTGATTCACCACTGCCTGGGCTCTCCCTTCTGTGTCGCCCTTTTTGGGGTCCGCAGCTGCAACAGCACGGAGGTCCATCCACGGAGGTCCATCACTCCAGTGTTGGTGTCGGAGCGGTCCCTGGCCGCAGCCTCATGCTGCTGCCATGCTGCTGCCATGCAGCTGGCCTCCTTCTGCCATCTGTCTGACTGTGTCTGAGTGCGAGCTTAGCTTATGCACACTATACCAGGTACTTGACTCGCGCGTACTTGACCTCGCGCACTTGACCCAGCCTCCCCGTATAGTGCAAGGACAAGGCCTTCATTTGTTCACACAGAGGCCTCAAAGAATTCACAGGAAGGAATATTATATGTTCGAAGGGGATTACAAGGAGGCCGGCTGCTGGGCAGCCGTGATCCCTATGGTACTATAAGACAAAGGGCTACGGAATGAGAAGCAACTAAACCTTAGCACGGAAATAGAAGTTCGGCCCTAGGAGTACAACCCACAGAAGAGGAGCTGCTTTGAAAGAGAGAGAGAGAGAGAGGAGCCTTAAACCCAAAAGCAAAGGACTGCCAGAAACTAAACCGTCCAGCGCATCCTGAAGTGGGAGCCAATGGGACATGCAAAACCAGACCAGAGCAAAACAACACTGACTGGAAACTTAACTCCGACCCCCAGAGGAGGGAGGCCTAGACGGAGACGGCAGAGGGAAAAAATGGCCTTACATGGCCTTACATGGCCTTACATGGCCTTACATGGCCTTACATGGCCTTACATGGCCTTACATGGCCTTACATGGCCTTACATGGCCTTACATGGCCTAGGCAGGAAGGAAAAAGGATACCTCAAACAACCAATGCCCTAGGGGAGACCTGAGGAATAACGGGGGGGCAAACAGGAGTAACAGTTGGACCTAGTCAGAATATCTGTTTTCATGAGGCCTCTCTGTCAGTGTTTCTAGTGACCTTCACCGAGTCATTATGCGGCCCCACCAGACTGCCAGGCCTGCATCCCATGCCACACTACTGCCCCGCCTTCCCGTCTACGAAGTCTGCGTGAAAAGCATGTTCCTCTGGCAGCATTCGGCAGCAGTGCCTCGCCATCTCTGCAGTCTACTGGTAGGCTGGCTCCGTCAGGAACTCTGCATGCATTAAACATTGGGGTGTAGGTTGGTACGTCCAGCTTAGGTCAGCTCAGCTCAGCTCAGGTTGAGAAAATGGCATCCCTCAGTTCAAGTGAAAGAAAAAAATTCAGGGCCCAATAACACCGATTTATCTCCAGCCCTGAACCGCTCTACCGGACTACTGCTCCCCCGTTGCTCTCCCCAGGGTTCAATACCCTTAAACCTCTACATCCAGAGGTGCTACAGGCAGGCAACTTTCACGAGTCTCCCCGGCCACAGCTCCTGAAGCAGAGCCTGGCGGCTACGCCACCTGTGGACAAAGCAGAATGTAGTACACCCTACCTGCTTGTTCTGCTCTGTCCATCAGTTCATGGCTTGGGCCTTATCCGGCCATGCTTCCTGCTGTTCGCTTTTGGGGCTGGGTTCCAGCAGCTTCCGTATGGCTTCTTGTCATGCTGATGTAGCGCACCGCGCGTATTACTGAATTATCAGTTCCTTGTTTAAGGATTCCTGCAGTTGAACTCTGTTTACGGAACTGCTGTTGCAGTTACACTTTTGTGTTTTCTCTGGATATCAGAGAAGTGTGTATTTTCACACTTTAGCCTTCTTCTTAGTGGCTGCTTGGTTTTCTGCTGCCACTATTTCTTTCTTACTTGAAGCCCTGATTTCGTAATCACCCTTTAATCTGAAGTTACATAGTCACTCCTCATCGAGCAAGCACAAACACTGCTCACTTTATTCCAGCAAGCACAAACACTGCTCGAATATCGATCCATCATACAGAACAAGCACAAACACTGTTCGACCCTTCAGTCTAAGCAAGCACAAACACTGCTTAGTCTTGGAGGTCTTCTCTTGATATTTCGGCCCTTATCAGGCATTCTCCAGCCTTCCAGCTGGTTTACCACCACCAACTCCATCAACACTTCATCAACAGCCAGTCCAGAGGCTCCAAGTCGACTCCTTGATAGATCATCAAACGAGTCTCCCCATCTGAAGATCGCCTACAAGCGACTTCCCACTGAAGATCATCGTACCCTGTCACCAGTGTACTACAACTTCGACTGCTACTACAGTCACCTACGGAAGGGTCGACCCATCAGGCAATCTTGTCAACAGTAGAGAATAGTCAGGTAAGTAGTCCAGGGGATACTTATCTTAAATATACCGACTGATCCCCAGGTTTACAGCTGGGGATTCGAGTCTCAACAGCAGTGATCAGGAATCTGTCATATTCCTGAAGTCACAGCACTTTTCTAAGAAAGAAATAGTCCGACTAGTCGCACCTCCAGTTGTCTGTAAACAGGTCGACTCTAAGAGTCGACTCAAGTAGGTGCCAGAAATCGTCTGTCGACCATTTGATCGATCACAAGAAGTACTTTTCAGTACTCTGGAACCTTTCCTGTCAACAGTCAGGACTGGTTTCATGACTGACGAATCAGAGGATGAACATGGCAGTGTAATGTCTGTTCAGGCCAAGCATGATCAAGATTTAGAGATTGCGATCATCAAAAAGGAACTAGAGGACATGACTGCGCAGGACCAGATCCATTTGTTAATGCGATCTAAGGTCAGAGATAAAGAAGGTTTGATAATCACTGATTTGCTATATTTGAGTAAGAATGAGCAAAGAAGCCTTCGCAACGCGATTAGACATGCTAAGCGATGCGAGAGTGATAGGGAACTGAGGATGAACCAAGAGCATAGGGAGGTTTCGGAAAGGAACGCTATTGAAGATAAAGAAGCACGACGCAAAGCTGATCTTGCTGCTTTGCAAAATGAAGAGGAAATGGCTTACTATAAATTACAGACTGCCTATAACTGGGCATCATTTGAGTTAGCAGCTACCCCAAAGATTATTATGATCCCTGTTAGTGACGACAATTATGACGATAGAATTCCCTTTTCTTCGATGGACAATCCTGCTTACAGCTTAAAAAAATCTGCAGCCGATTATTCAGCCAGTAAACTTAACCAATGTGCATACGTTACGAAGAGATCTGGGCAAACTAGTGAGCATAGCGATTCACTACGAGTCAAACATGAATATGGCTATCAAGGAGGAGCACCCGCATTGCATTTTATCACAAAGAAACTTAGTAGAGCAGATGGGACTTTCTCACCAAGCTGTGATAGCTCCAATAATTTCTCAGCTATAGGAGAAGGAGACCAAGCAGCGGGATTCGAGCACATCACTCCGAAAGAGGAATATGTCCAAAGTCAAGTTCAGAGAATGAATACTGCGAATAATACTGGGTATAAGTCAGCAGTCAGTGCGTTCAGCAAAACGCCACCACCGCCGGTACAAACTCCAATCAGTGGTCAACCAATTAATCAGGACACTGTTGGGGTAGGCCGAGGGGTAAAACAAGAACACCCGGACGTTCCCCAGCGGTATTCTAGAGAAGAAAAAGAAAAGTTTTATGCCAGGGAAAACGAGTCCTTGAGAAATCGAATAGAACAACTTAAAATTCAGAATGATCGTTACGCTAAAGTAGCACGTGACAGCTCACCTGAATTATTGTTCGCTGTCCCAAATACTGGAATCAAATATGAACATTTTGCATCTGGTCAACGCAACAGTCCCTCTGCTAACGCCTCTCACTCCTATAAAAAGGAAGTCAAACATGAGCCACCCCAAGAAACCAGTGACTTTGGAAAATTTGCAAATTCCGAAATAGAAGTACCTCGCAAAGATGAGGTAGTGGGAGTTGAGACTGCCATGTATATCCATGCAGACATGACTCCTACCATCATGGCACTTGAGGTAGTGGGAGTTGAGACCGCCATGCAGAATCCTGTGTACGCGCCTCACGATGTTCTGACACACAAAGAGCTTGGAGGTGTGCCAGCCAATCATGCTGAGATTGCTTGCTCGTGGTCAAAACCCGAGCTGATTAGTAAACTTGAGAGGAATATGCTAGAGTTCGCACAACCACAGACTAAGGGTTACTATATGCTTCTTCGTCAAGAGGAGCACATTCTCAAGGCTCTCATCGACATTCCGGACCAAATGAGGGTGAGAAGCAATAAACTTGCATTCTTCTGGTTAAACGAATTAATGGCAGTTCACGAGTTCCTGGACGATAGCTTAAAGAGTTCTTTGTTTATAGCCATGCACAGCCATGAGGAGCTGCCTCCCGTCATTAAACCGCATGAGCAATGGCAAGGTGAAATTGTCATGCACAGTCATGCAGAGTTGCCTTCCGCTATCATGGCGCACGAGGTGATTTACTCAGAAACTCCCTTGTCCACACATTCCCCAACGCATGACATCATCAATGTGTGCTCCTCCAAGGCCAAGCCCACGCATGAAACTGATTTCTTTGAGAAGTACGAGACCACACGAGGTGGAGAGGGCAACAATATGCCGCGTTCCTCCGGGCCCATCCTGATTGACAGTGCCCCACGAATTTGGTCATTCACGGCTTCAAAGGTGAATGGTTTGTTTGGGACAGGCCTAGACAAACACACTGATGTCCCTAAAATTCAAGACAGAGACACCCGTCCCCATGATGACCTGGGTGGAAGTCTTCAACCTACGGGGCATAGAGCTGAGACTTCCTTGGACAGTCACCCGGTCAGTCAAGAGCATGTCATTAAAACAGAAGAGCTCAGTGAGATTTCCTCAGGCTTAGAGACTCCGGTGCGCATGGTGTATGAGGTACACCGACAGAGTGGGAATTTTATTATGAAATCATGGGGGCCGAGAAGACAGGTTTCAATGGCTTCTGAGCTGTGCTTTGAGCAAAGCAAACCTCCATTTGAAATTAAAAATCCTGTCACGCCTGGTCAGTCGCCAATGCCCCATCGATCCAAGCACCGAAACAAGTCGGTTGAAAATGTGGACCATGTAGAGTGTGATACTGTGATCCGAACCAGTTCACACTTTCATCCGCACAGAGCATTGCGAAGTCGGAGCTTAGCCATATGTGAATTGACACCGGTCAGGGTGTGAGTGAATATGTCAGTTTGGACCCGTCTCTACCCCATTTGTGATGCATGATCACTGCCAGATGCTTGTCCTCTGCGAGATGCTTGACCACTGCGAGACGCTTGCTCCCTCCCTTCCTACTCAAAGCCAGGGTGTACACCTTCTTCGTGCGGCCTTGGATAACCAGCGGTTCAGGTTTTCCACAGCCCCCACCTTCGGTAGCGTGGCAGCGGCATGGTGATGTTCGGTTGACCTGTCCTTGGTCATTGTCAGGTTGTTAATTTCTTTTGTTTCTTTCTTGCATGGTGACCCATGCAATGAAAGTAGCACTGCCCGTTATAGCAGTTGGCCGGTGCCTCTAGATGCTATTGTTCTTGCCTTCTCGTCTTTGATTGACTCTCTAAGAGATATGTACGATGTGTATTGCAATCTGCTATGCTGTACATTCCTGCTGATACAAACAGCGTGTTCATACCTGCTGGTTCAACCTGCTTGTTCACACTAGTGGTACGCCCTTGAATGTTCACACATATTGTATGCACCTGGTGGATGGTCTCTTGTAGGACTGCTAAGCATGCCTATTGTCCAGCTCAGAGCTGGTTTATGGTCACAGCTCAGAGCGGGGGGGGGGTGTCTGTACATATGCATGCTTTATTCATGCTCTTTGCTTAAAACTTTTCCCTACCCATGGTTTCTCCCATGTGCAGAATGGTCCAGTGAGTAATCAATCGCCAACCGAATGCAGCGCACACCGCAGCGCACAACGTATTGAGCAAGCTTCTGCATAATACTACTGTGTGCCTGCAAAGTACTACTTCAGACTCCCCAAACTGGTGTAGTAAACCCTCGTCGCGTACTTTCTCAAGTGCAGTTTAGATGTGCTATGTTTGACGATACTGTTAAGGCAACCGAAAGATTACTCAGGCTAGTATAACGCCATGTACTGCAGTCCTACCAGAGCTGGGGATGTACTGGGACTTAAAATGGGAGGCTCTGTTGACCCTGATGTGCAGCAGCATCACCTATCCCAGCAGCAGCAGCAACATCATCTTGCTAAAAAGAATAAAATCAAGAACCAAGAAAGAAACAGGTTAGCTAACTGGGCAATGCAAATATTAGACAGTTCGCTGGTTATGAGTTTTGTTCTGGTTTAGCGTGGTCCCCATCTTTAGGGGGACCCGGGATGCGCCCTGGGCCCCCACGTGTCGGGAGCCCCGGGCCACGCCGTGAGTCTCCACCTGTCGGAAACTCCGGCAGAAGAGCTTTTGTGCCTCCATTTGTCGGAGGCCAGAGCCCTGTGAATCCTCCACCTGTCGGAGGTTCCAGAAGAGTTGAAGGGCCCCCATATGTCGGGGGCCCCAGCTTCATTGGTGAGTCTCTAAATGTTGGAGGCTCCCTTAGCAACCGTGGGCCCTCACATGTCGAGGACCCCGGACCTAGCATTAGGCTTCCAATTGCCGGAAGCTCCAGCAATGGCCCAGCTGGTGGTTATTCGCAATTCTTTCGCGCTAGAGAGCTGGGGATCTCAGTGGGAACCCCTGTTGAATGGGATCAAATTCCCTCACAACTTCTCCACCTCTATAGAGTAGCTCAGGATGCGGAGGCCGTGATTGAATTCTGGCATGAGCAGTCGACCCGTTTCGGAGAGGATTGTGTTGCTATTTCAGCAAAGGCGCCTAATTAGGTGGCTGCTCTGTCCCCGGGCCATGTTTTCGATGAGGAAATGGAGGTTTTCAGAGTTGTCCTTAGCTTTGTCAAAGGTCGCCACACTGACTATGCCCTTTATCAGAGCTGGTGGCTGTGCAGTCCGAAGCTGACAGTCTCATGAATGTTGACCGTCGCTAGAATTTTCGCAGTTCAGATGACTGTCACGTAATGGAATTTAAATCAACCGATACTTTTATTGCGATTCAGACTCTTCTGCTAGAAAGATAGCAATGCATAGAGTAAGATTACTCCGCCAGCAATATCCTACACTTTTAAATAAAGATGTGTGCCTCAATTCCTTCACTGACCTTCCGCAGGATGTATACAAGATCCAAGAGTCATATCTTCTTAACATCGGCTCTTTAGACGGGTGTCAATGGCTGCTGTATGCAGGATTTATTTGTTCCGACCTTTCTTCTGTTGGGTTAAAAACTGGACTACTTGGTACTAAAAGTCTGACTTTCTTCCCACGTCTTAAGATATTGGGTACGACTCAAGCTCTACAAGTTCATCAAGCTCCTGTGGTTTATTTTATAGAGAACACAACAGTACAATTCGCCAAGGGTCAATCTGCTGATATGCGTGAATCATTTACTGAATTATATGAGCGTCTGGGCATCCCTGTTACATTTGACGTTGTTGCTGTTGGTATTGTTGCTCACTGGTTAAGGAATTATTGGTGCAACATCTGTGCGCCTACTGCCTTGCAATTGATCTGAATTCCTTTGTCAGGGATCCTGATCTTAGACTTGCAGACGTTCTGGAGCCCAACCGTCAAGCGCAACTGTGCAAATTGGAGCACCGCTATCCTTACCACGCTGTCAACAGAAAAGGCCACCTACTTCAAGTGTTACCTACTCTGGTTGCATGAGTTCACTCATGGGCCTTCAACAGAGACGGTGCGGGGCTAGTTTGGGAAGACAACAAACTGTTTGACCTAACTAATTTAGAAAGAGAACGGATTCTTGGCTATGCAGATCACTGCACTTCAGGCAAGGGTGCTTCTTTCGATGCTAGACACAAAGTCAATGGAGGAGCTTTTGATGCGAACGCCGTAAGTCATCTTATTGCTACCAGCTTTGCATATAGAGCTGCTAATATCGTGCAGCCCTCGTAACATAAGTTAGTTGCTGCAGTTTCTTGCCTAGAGCTGGGGGGGGAACGAAATCCTGATCAAAATTTGACAAAATTTATTTGCATTAGTAGCTGACATGATTTTGCATGCAGCTCAGGCAGAAGCTGCAGAATTGTCTGAGGTAGACATTCAATCTGTTAATGAGGAAGATGATGTTGACATTAATGCAAAGGGTGCCACTCAGGATGGTGCAATTCATCGTGTTGCAGCACCCAAAATTACTGTTGCACCCAAAATTATTGCTGCACCAAACCATCCTAAATTAACCTTCATTCCGGTACCACTGAGAATGGGGGCAAGGGATAGGCAACCCGTTCGTTCGTAAAATGCGCTGTCCTCTTTGTCCTCATGTCCTATTGCTGTGTGCTGACTTGATCTTGCATACAGCTCAAACATTAGCTGCTGAGTTGATATATGTAGTTGTGTTGCATAATCACCCTGTTCGGCCGGTGAAAAGGGCGTAGGTGCGGTACCTACATCAAACGTTAGATTTAAAAATAAATTAGATATGGACCTGCCTCGGAGTGATATGTGTACTGTGTAACTGTACATACGGGTAATGGTGCTAATTTGAGTTATGCTAGCCACTCTGACCTTAAGACCCAGTGATGATTCCAAATGCGGTGGGAAAACTGCCACTGTCATGTGCTAAAATTACCTGGTCAGTGAAATTGTGGCTTAATTACGGCCAAAAGTAATAGATCCTGCCTGGTAATCATTTTATGGTTGGAAGAAGCTATTTTGTTGTTAAGCATTGTGATACGCCGCTCTATTCTAAAACTGCGGCCTAGATCTTTCCTCTATCTGATAGCTAGGTGTTGAAGGACTGCTTGTACTCTGCTGCCATACCTGTTGGGGTCATAATGTCAGGCCCAGTGTGGTCCTACCGGTGCCGCCGCAAGGATGTGATACCCAGAGATGGGACAGTTTTAAACTATGACCTGCTTCCCATGCCGCTTGTATGATCATGATGATCTGAGAATTTAAACTTCTGTTAGATTGTGATTTACATCATGTGTCAAATCATAATCCTACAAGTATAAATCAATTGTACTGTGACACGGGTTTGATTTTTAGTCCACACTTTTAAATGGGTTCACACTTATGCATGTTCCTGTTGAATTTGGCTATGTTGAGTACCTTGCTGCATTATGTACCCAAATAAAAGCTTTCTTACTGTAGCTGCTTTCGCCCGCAAGTTCGGCTGTGGAGGATGTTACCTTGAAGACTAAGGCCTCAGCGCAACGGCGCCTGGGGACCGCAGCCCCATCCGGAATCAGTCCAAGGTCCTCGCCAATTACGGAGCTACATGAAAATAGCATCAGCCACTGCCCTGGGATTTTTCTGGCAAGTCTTGAAACGTTTCTCCAGAGCTGGCTTAATTTGTGGAAGGTTCATCAACTAGAACTGATTGGCTATTGCAATTTAGAACTCTAGTTACCATGGGCAATTAACAATTGCTGTCAATTTGAAGATTTTGTATGCATCCCACGCACGGCTGTTGTGCGTTTCGCTTTTAGCGTTTGTTTTGACTTAAGCTTGCGACGGTTATTTGTGGCTAAAGACAGTCTCAAGGCTTTCATCAGGAATGTGCTGATCTGTTTCTGCAGTGACATTAAACCAAGTTAAAAAAAAATGTCATTTAGCTGATTTTCTTCTCAAAATTTCTATGATTGAACTGAGTGAAATTCGTAACCCTTAATGAAGGTTAAGCTGTAGTCTTTCAAGAATTTCCCTCGGGATTTTTCACCTTTTTTGACAGTCCTCTGTAAGTGTCTCCTTCGTCTCTTATTTCGGACTGGGGGGGGAGTGAAAGGGTGTCTTTAATACTTGATTTATTTGTTTGCTGTACTTGCGCAGTCATTTACTAGGCGCAGCGCTTAGCCCCGACAGCTGTCATGCTGATGTAGCGCACCGCGCGTATTACTGAATTATCAGTTCCTTGTTTAAGGATTCCTGCAGTTGAACTCTGTTTACGGAACTGCTGTTGCAGTTACACTTTTGAGTTTTCTCTGGATATCAGAGAAGTGTGTATTTTCACACTTTAGCCTTCTTCTTAGTGGCTGCTTGGTTTTCTGCTGCCACTATTTCTTTCTTACTTGAAGCCCTGATTTCGTAATCACCCTTTAATCTGAAGTTACATAGTCACTCCTCATCGAGCAAGCACAAACACTGCTCACTTTATTCCAGCAAGCACAAACACTGCTCGAATATCGATCCATCATACAGAACAAGCACAAACACTGTTCGACCCTTCAGTCTAAGCAAGCACAAACACTGCTTAGTCTTGGAGGTCTTCTCTTGATATTTCGGCCCTTATCAGGCATTCTCCAGCCTTCCAGCTGGTTTACCACCACCAACTCCATCAACACTTCATCAACAGCCAGTCCAGAGGCTCCAAGTCGACTCCTTGATAGATCATCAAACGAGTCTCCCCATCTGAAGATCGCCTACAAGCGACTTCCCACTGAAGATCATCGTACCCTGTCACCAGTGTACTACAACTTCGACTGCTACTACAGTCACCTTCGGGAGGGTCGACCCATCAGGCAATCTTGTCAACAGTAGAGAATAGTCAGGTAAGTAGTCCAGGGGATACTTATCTTAAATATACCGACTGATCCCCAGGCAGCAGCAGCAGCACTCGGGCATAACGAAACAGGCAGATTATGGTCCGAAATGGCATCTGATTCGAGTCTCAACAGCAGTGATCAGGAATCTGTCATATTCCTGAAGTCACAGCACTTTTCTACTATAATCCTCATCATAAAGCCTCATCATAATGAAACAGCATTTCATCTATGTCGGGTAACACACCATAACCTCCCCGTTGTCAATAAACTCAGTACGAGATACGACGGTTTATTCCCGATATGCTAAAAGAGGTAATATATATTGGGTGAAGGAACAGTATAAAAAGGTGAGTTTTTGCCCTCAAATAGCATAATATGTAAATTCCAGACCATAATCGCCACCTGCTAATGTGATAATCCTGGCATGCATGTAGGCATGTCGACGACACCTCCTATAAATCAAGCGCCTATACAACGGCCAAATTCTCAGTATGCTCCAATTATTCTTGATCCTCCAATACGTCTTGGAGCCCCATAATACTGCAAAGCATGACATAACCATCATGTGAAGTAATGCATGGAACTTGCTATGCTCAATAAACATTTCAGCCCATCCTGTTTTGAATCAATTGAATCAGGTATATATCCAAATCTTACCTGTCACTGGCCTAGACGCCACGAAGCACTGCCTGAGGTGTGCACCCTGGTGTCGGGCAGAAAACAGGCATATGCCCGCAAGTCTCAGGGCTGGACAGCTCGCGCCGCATGAGCCCCATGTGTCTACAAGCAAAGATGTGATAAGGCGTGAGAGGCTGGAGAATGTAAAAGTCATGTCACCTGGATCAAGTGTATGGACAGATAAAGGACTGTTAAAGGACAGTTAAAGGACAGTTACAGTTAAAGAGATTAGGTGGTAATCGTTTTACTCACTCCAAGAGTAACGTGATTATAGTTTTGTGAAAGGGTGTCTTTAATACTTGATTTATTTGTTTGCTGTACTTGCGCAGTCATTTACTAGGCGCAGCGCTTAGCCCCGACATTCTTGGCTACCTCATTATAAGCTGAAATTAAGGGACGTGGTCCCGCCCAGTTAACAAAAAGCGTGCTGGCATTGTGATCTCTGGGGAAGGGGTAATTGTTGCGTGACAATATTGCGGAGCTGCCTTTGGTTTGACTGTCGGCAATTTTTTGCGTCAGTAACCTCCAAAAGGGGCAACTGCTGCTCAAATTCCTTGCCTTTTGGGCTGCCAGTTTTTTTGAGATGGTTGTTGCCTCCTCCCCTCCCCCCCCCTCCCGCCCAGCAACCATCTGCACAGCAGCCCGCCCTGACCTCCCTCCTTATTTAGGATCAGGGTCATTCACCCTTGCCAGCCTGCCCCCTGTCATGATTTTGGAGAGGGTTTTTCTCATATCTCCACTTTGCCTGCTAAAGGTAGTATCGTATCATATCACAGGAGGCCGGACGAGCAGCCACATAAATAAATAAGGAGCTGGCCCCCACAACAATATACCAGCGAAGGCATGGGGCAACCCCACAACAGAGCACCACAGCAGAGCACAAGCCCCGAGAGCAAGCAAGGCAAGCAGCTAAACTCATAGAACAATGAAAACATGTCAGGATATCCGTTTTATGCATGTATTGTCCAGTTCAGCCTAAGCCCAAAAGCAAAGAGCTACCAGCAAAACAGGGGCAAATGGCACTGTCAAGCAGCTGACTCTCAGCCATGACAATTGATGCAAAATGGGGGTCACATAGCATGCCTGCTGCAGATATATGAGAAAAACACCATCAACCCGTCACTTCTGCATCCCTAGGGTAGGCAGGCCTGTCAGGACTCTGAGGACCATGGGGTGGAGATCTATCTCACTGCACATCTACATTCCCTCCACCCTCTGGTTTTCCTCCTCGCGCAGCCTTTTTGTGATATTGCTGTGCTCCTCCGCATACGCCTGGTAGATGGCGCTAGAGACGCTGCTGTAATCTTCTGCGCTCTGGGGGCCGGCCACGCCTGAGATGTAGGCATCGTGGACAACCGCGGTGAGCAGGTAGCTGTCGTAGTTGCGGTGAAGGAGGAAGTCCCACGCCATCTTGACCGACATCACCGGGTGAGAACCCAGCTTGTCGCCAGAGTCTGTCGCCGCCAGCTCCTGCTCTGTGTTGCACACATTGCAGACAGCGTGCGGTATGCCGACGGGCACACGGACCAGCTCGCCGTGGAGCTGCTTGACGATGGTGCAGTGCTTCTCCCCCAGCACTTTTCTCAGCCACTCCATCTGCTCGACGGTAAGCCGCACGTTCTGTGCTGCCAGGCTGCCGCGGTGGACGCCGTGCTTCGGCCACTTCCGTGTCTGTCTCTTCTGGTCGGCATCGTATTACACCTTCGTCGCCTTCCCGCTCGGTATCTCCGCCTTGGCAGCCGCGGCCAGGAGGACCTCCACCTCCTCCGCTGTACGCGCCGTCACCAAAGGGTGGCCGAGGAGCCCCCTCGTGCCGTACCGCGCTCGCTGCGACTCCAGCAGCTCCGGCGGCAAGCTGCTGCCATTGGTAGCAGTGGGGGGGGGATCGAAGACCCCGGTGGGTGACTCGTTGAACGCCTGGCCGTTCACCATGGCCTGCACAGCCCGGCTGAGCAGGCCAATGTCCTCGGAGGTCAGACGCGCCGGCACCAGCCACCATGCAAGCTCTAGGCCGTCCAGCGGCTTCTTGCCAGGGTCCTGTGACAGCAGGATGGCCCAGTTGAGGCCGTCGCTTCCATCCCAGTGGATCCCTGTGCCGTGTCCCGGCCGTCCCCACAGCAGCAGCACCGCCTCCTTGCAGGCGGCTTTCTCCTCTTCCTTCAGCTCCTCCCACGGCTGGAGCCCCGGGACACTCTCCCGCATCCTGAGGTACGGCTGCAACAGGTCCGGTGCGAGCGGCAGCAGCATGTTAAGAGTTGGCTGACAGTACAGGGCTCCCCGGACGTCGTATCGGATCAGTTTGGCCAAGGCCGCAGGAACCTTGCACTTCTTGATGGCTTGCTGCAGCCTGCCGTCGGCGCATTGCCATTCCTTCACGTCATCCATGCCGAGAGGGCATCCCTCGTCCAGCAAGCACCTGGCAACCAAGTCCCTCCACATCTGCGGCGACTTTGGCATGTCCGGGCACCCAGGGAGGAACGACTCGCTCGTCAGCCGCCGCCCCCCTTTGACGTCCACATGCATGACGGGATGGTAGGGATTGCGAGCCTTGTGGGGGGTCGCAGCGGAGGCTGGGGGGGCAGCAGCTGCGGGGACGGAGGCAACGGCGACGGGGACGGTGACAGCAGCAGCAGCAGCAGCATGGTCAGCAGGGGCAGCGGCAGCGGCAGGGGCAGCAGGGTCAGCAGCCGCAGGCACGGTGGCGACGGCGGCATCAGCAGCAGCAGGGGCAGGGGCAGGGGCAGCAGCAGCAGGGGCAGGGGCAGCTCCATCCTCCGGGCGGCTATAGAAGATCGGTAACGGCAGCCCGATTGCCGCAGGCCCTCCGAAAACCACAGACGGGTGATGATCCTGATGAGGCAGACGTCCCCCCTGCTGCTGCTCCTGCGGCTGTTGCTCCAGACGCTGCTGCTGCTGCTCCCCTGGCTGCTGCCACCTTGACGGTGCTTCCGGCTCTGAGGAGCCCCCTCCCGCCGTCTTGTGCGCTGTCTGGTCGCGCTGCGGATCCTGCTCCTCTCCGCGCGGGGGAAGCAGCACGCTGCGGGCGACTTGGTCGACTAGGGTGGAGAACCCGGTGAGGGCGTCGGCCAGCTGTACACAATAATCCGGGTCTCTTTCCTTGCTGCAAAGCTGCCAGTTGCAAGCCCCCTGCTTCTCCAGCAGCTGCCAGTGCTGCCGAGCACAGATCATGCAGTACAGCGCATGTTGCATCACCATCGGCTGCGCCGCGCCCGCCAAGACCGGCGTGGCAGCACCGCCTGCACAGCTTGCCCCCGGGCATGCGGCCTCTGGCTGTACGAAGTCAGCCATGAAGAACAGCACGTCTACCTTCCCGCCACAGTGGCCGCACCCGCTCTCCCCGTCGTGCATGCTGCGAGGCAGATCATGCACCTCTGAGACCTCCTGTGTGAGTGCGGCAGCCCAGTGGTTCCAGAAGTCAGTACTCAGCAAAAAAATCTCGATTGCCCCCGAAAAAGCAGCATGCCCAGGCACACCTGGGGCCTCCGGCCAGAGGCCGGAGTGTAGCTGAGATGTAGCTGAAGGTCACTAGAGGCACTCACTGGTGGCAGCACATGGAATGGGAACGGGGAGGATAGGGAGGTGCGCGGATGCAGGAGGTGAGAGGAGTACAGAGAATAAAAGATAGGGCACGCACCCTTCCTATCAGTACCCCATGCCTCCCACCTCACCCTCCCTCTTTCCCTGCGTATCACCCTGGACCTCCACTACGTCCCTTCCTGCATGCAAGCAACATCGGCTGTCTGCTTACCAGGATGCAACCGCTTCTCATGAGCTTGATGAGGGGAAGGTCTGAGGTGATCCTGCTCACGTCGACGCAGATAGTCATGCCAGTGATGTCAGATTCATCCGGCGTGATGATGGCAGGCAGCATCCCAAGCGTGCCTGCCAAGGCGGCAATCAGCGCAGCCGGCACCAGCCTCATGTGCCCTCTCCTAGCGGTGTACTCCTCGACACGTGCCTCTGGTGTGATGTGAGGACAGGGTGAAGGAGAGGAGTGAGAAGGCACTTCAGGGGGGCCAGGAAGAACAGTTGAGTTCAGACAGAACACTGGAATCCCTCAATGATGGTGTGTGTAAGCATTCAAACCCAAGCAGCACCCAATCTGCCCCGTGTCCAATGCATGCCTGCCTGCCTGCCTGCCTGCCTGCCCTCACCCACACCCACACTCACACACCCACACACACTCACACACCCACACACTCACACACCCACACTCACACACCCACACTCACACACCCACACACACACTCACCTATCATCTGTTGCGTTGAGACTACGTCCTGCCTCCCCGTGTCTGAGGTGCAGCCACCTTGCCGGGCAGAGGGTCCCTGCTGCAGCTGCCCCGTGACAGCAGCAACAGGAGCAGTGGCAGCATAGGCAGCAGAGGCAGCAGAGGCAGCAGCATCGCTCTCCCCATCGCCAATGTCGCCCAACAGTCCGTCGTCTGACTGGCAGAAGCTGCTGCCTGTGCTTCGGGTCGGCAACCTTAGCGGTGAGGGGGCGCCGTGCGTGGCTGACTGGCCTGGCTGGGCTGCGTGGACCTGGTCATCTGGCGTTGCCCGCAGGATTGGCTTAGCAAAAGCACCTGCGAATGCCACAGTGGGACAGTGGGAGATATGCGGGTGACTCAACTCCGCTGGATTATGAAACGGAGGCACTGGTAGTAGCACCAGCAGCCTCACAGCCAACCCATCAGCGGCCCTCCCTGGCCTCCATCCCTTCCTACCAAGCCACCAGCAGACCCCCACCGCCCTCCCTTCCCTCCAGCCCACCCACCGACATGTCCAGGTCGTCCACCGTGTTGCTAGCTCCCACATGTTGCCCCCCACCTCAAAAGCAGCAGGCCGGTGCCCTCCACCTCCCAGTAATACCTTCAGGTGCCCTGCGCTTTCTGGCTTCCCTCCCTACTGTTCTCCCGCATCTACCATGCTGCGCCCCACGAGCAGACACAGAATCACGCCTCCCCCCCCCCATACTCGCTGTCCCATTAACGCTCTCCCATCATCCCTGCTCTCCCCACCCACATGCACACGATCCGTCCGTAGCCTGCTGTGACTGCTGTGACTGCTGTGACTGCTGTGAATGCTGTGGCTGCTCCACAGTGGTTGACGCCACGGCGCATGGCCAGGACTGCTGCTGCCACTGCTGCACAAAGCAAAGGGGGGAGGTGGGGAATCAGCCTTCTTTTACGGTTTTTTACCTCTGGGCGAGAAAAGGGGTGGGTTATGATTCCTTCGGGCCTAAGACAAGTACTCGGCTATACGTGGTTACAGGATCCAGGGACGGCCACAGGCAGGCCAATCAGTCCTCTGGGTGAGGTCAGCCTAGGTCGAGAATCCATCAGGCATGAGCCAGCTGCAGGGCGGCCTGCCTAGGGCAGTCTCGCACCTGTCCTTGGTCCACCCCATGGAGGTCCAGAAACAGTTGTGCCAGTGCCTGGACATCAGATCCTTGGACAGGCTGCTGTTGCTGCTGCTGCTGTTGCTGCTGCTGCTGCTGCTGCTGCCCGGGCTGCTGCTGCTGCCCGGGCTGCCCGGGCTGCCCGGGCTGCCTTGCGAGGCCTCCGAGGACTCTGGCGTCCTGTCCAAGGAAGTTCAGCAAAAGAGAGCCATCCGGCCAGGGCACGGCGGGTGTCCAATCCTGAAGTTCAGTAAGGCAGCAGTGAAGGAGTCAGCAGCAAATGCTTCTTGTGCCATCAACTGTAACCGAGCCTGAGGCAGCATGCATGGCAGCATGCACGGCAGCATGCACGGCAGCATGCACAGCCGTATGCACAGCCGTATGCATGGCAGCATGCACAGCCGTATGCATGGCAGCATGCATGGCAGCATGCACAGCCGTATGCATGGCAGCATGCACAGCCGTATGCATGGCAGCATGCATGGCAGCATGCACAGCTGTATGCATGGCAGCATGCATGGCAGCATGCATGGCAGCATGCCGGCGGTGATCTTGCAAGCAAAAAAGTACCACTGCCTGGCTCCCTGGGCCCGCCATCAGATCAGAGGGGCGGAGGCGCTTACATAAGCAACACCGTATCAGCCACACCTGTACGCTGCTGGTGGGATATGGCATGGTGCGACCGAGGTCCAAGCAGGGCAGCCCAGACAATGATGATGACGAGGTTGGGTCCTGTTGGGTTATAAGAATCAGTCACGGTGGGGAAACTGAGAGGGCAGCGCACTATCCACGCCAGTACCGCAGGTGCGGCCAACAGAAGGCAGCTAGCAAGCAGCCCAGCAGATAGCAAGCAGCCCGGCAGATAGCAAGCAGCCCAGGTTGCATATCAATAAAACTCTGGATGAAGGTCTCAACGACTACCGGCCGGTGGGAATCAGGAATCAGCACCTCACCGTGTGTCCTCTGCTGCTGCAAACTGGCCTGGTAGGGTCCACCCTGCGCCTCTTAACAGCCTGCGGCACACATCCAGGGTGAACAGATGGTGGTGTGGCTTTTATCTGCTGCCGGGCTGCATTTGGTCACACTCCCATGCTCCCATGCTCCCATGCTCCCGTCATACCGTCATCAAGCATCAAGCAGGGGCATCACTATGCATTGCACTGCCTCAGAGGCTGGCTTCCATGTGCACATGCCGAGACGGTATCACAGTGTGGGGAGAGAGGGTGCAACATGGTGGCAGGCAGAAGCATAATCACCTGTTCAGCAGCAGCAGCAGCAGCAGCAGCAGCAGAGGAGAGGCTGAGATCCAGGCCGCCGGTGAAGAGGGTAAGAGAGCTAGAGGTAGCCCGCGCCACGGGGGGGGGTGCTGGGCCCAGACTTCCCTGCAGTGCAAAGTGTTTTTGGGATGAGTTCCAGCAATGCCAATGCACACACTGTGCCCCCTGGCCATGTAAGAAGGGAAGCATCGCACCTGGATTTTGCCTCCGGCTGTGGCGGGCATGACTCCTCCTGCCTGCTGCCTTCGGAGTATCTGTTCCACAGTGGTGCTAGCAGGGAAGGCACCGAGGGGCCTGCAGCATGGGCAGGCATGTTGAGGTGCTGTGTGAGGGGGATGAGTGGTGGTACCAATCAAGACATGATCACGCGACGGATGCATGCCTGTCGAAGCTCAATCCCAGACTCACATGGAGCTCCGACCTCCCATGCTGCCGGGTTGCATCCGGCTGTCCCACTGCAAGCACGAATGATGCATACAAATTTAAAACGGACCAATCTTTGCCAGTCAACACATGCTGTCATACAAACGCGTCGTGCACATGCCCATGCCCATGCCCATGCCCCATGCCCATGCCCATGCCCATCATGCCCATGCCCATGCCCCATGCCCCATGCCCCATGCCCATGCCCATGCCCATGCCCATGCCACGTGTGTCCCATTGCTCTTGCCTGCATTCTATTCTCGAGACCCCTTCTCATGCCCAACTGGACACTGCGTTCCAAGTCCTCAAAGTTCATATCAAGATGTTTTAGCAGATCCTGGAAATTCCTCTCAGTCGTGATGAGTCTCTGTTGGTTCTTCCCCTCCACGCCATTCCTTACAGGCCGCTCCTTCTCAAACCAGTCCTTGATAGCGCATATCTTTTTCATACAATCCGATTTGCCGGTAATAGCATTCACAAGATCAACGGCTATCAAGCCGTTGTCACAGACATAGCTAGGTAAATTCTCCATGCTGCCCATACGGGCAATCTCAGTAGAAAGGAGAATCGAAACTCAGAAACCCCGTCCACACTATATTTTACACTTTTTCGTTCCATATGTTCGGGACGATTCGCAGCACAGGCATTTAATAATCCATCCAGATTGGACAGAGGCCTTGCAATTTTCGCAGATTTGGCGAATTTTACTTCTTGGTCGTACTAGTATTTTACTTCTTGGTCGTACTAGTATTTTACTTCTTGGTCGTACTAGTATTTTACTTCTTGGTCTTACTACCGGCGAGAGTGCGTTGCACCAGTTTGGTTTCGTCGGTTTCGCGTCGGTTTGGACGAAACCAACCTGGTGTTTTCTCCGAAACAAAAGTCGAGTCAGAAAAGTCCGAGCTCGGAAAAGAAAAAAGGCTTCCACTGTTTGGGAACTGCGGGAATACACAGTAACCAGTAAAGGCGTGATTACTCGAGTCGACTGAAGTCTACTATCTGCTGGTAGGACTGCATACTGGATAGCTGCAGAGATAATCTGCACTGAGCAGCAAGGCCCAGCCAGAGAGACATGCATGCATGCTACATTTGCTGATGTGTTTCTCTCCTCTCCTCCCCCTGCACTGAGCAGCAAGGCCCAGCCAGAGAGACATGCATGCATGCATGCATGCATGCTACATTTGCTGATGTGTTTCTCTCCTCTCCCCCCCCTGTCCCAGATGACAAGATGGGTTCCTCCCTTTTGCTTCACAAAGATTCTGACTGTGTGCCCGGCACTTGAAACACCTCATGAGCCGGCGCCGGCGCACCGGACTCCTACGCCGGCGCACCGGACGCCGCCGCCTCTGCCGCCGCCGCTGCCGCTGCCGTTTCCGCCACCGCTCTCTGTGATTGCGCCACAACTCGAGCCCCACCTGTCCATGTCGGAATATCGCGGCCTGTCTCAGGTGTGCTCGTCCTATGACTACCATGTCAAACACCATGCCTTTGTGTTCCCGGAACAGTGCATCAGCGTGTCGTGGCGGCGGCTGCAGCACGAGTACATGTACAGCTGTGCATTCGCCAAAATGCCGCCAGGCATCGTCATGGCGCTTCCGGTGTGGCTGTCCCTCCTGA
Organism: Limnomonas spitsbergensis; assembly: GCA_037349105.1. Taxonomy (NCBI): domain Eukaryota; kingdom Viridiplantae; phylum Chlorophyta; class Chlorophyceae; order Chlamydomonadales; genus Limnomonas; species Limnomonas spitsbergensis. The sequence continues at coordinate 1,504,035 of JAYJMM010000090.1, read as the reverse complement.
GGGTGCTCCACGTGCACGGCAGCCTGCTGGTGCCCGTCGCCAATCGCAGTCTGTTTGAGAGACAGATGGATCATGCGAGGCTTGTCATCCCGGAGCTGCCTGCACTCTCCACGCTGGTGCTGCAGTTCTCATGTGTGGACTGTGGAGAAGGTGGACCTGGTCCTGACCCACCTGCCGAGCCTCAGCTCCTTCGGCTTCATCACGGGAGGCTGTTCCGATGGCCCGGATGCGATGCAGCTGCAGCTGGAGGCCTGCAACAGCCTGCAGCACCTCGCAGTCATCACGTGCGACAGGGAATACCGCGACCCCCAAACCCCCAGCTTCATGCGCGTCAGCTTCAGCAGCTACCCTCCGATGAGGCTGGCCAACCAGCTAAAGACGCTGGCTGTGGCTGCCAAAGATGCAGAAGCCACGGTGGAGCTGATCAGCAGTGTGCTGCGAGAACGCTGGGAGAAGAACGGGGAGGCAGAGCTGAACGTGTGCTCCTGGCTTGACGACGCCGTGGGCCTGCCAGGCGCTGACCAGGCAGAGACGGGGCAGCCCTTCACCCGGCAGCTGGGGCAGCTGCTGGAGGATGCACATCTGCATGTCCTCCTGCTGAAAGAGTTGCCCAAGGAGCTGACGGCCAACGGCGTAGGGCTCGCAAAATACCTGGAACGACGCTCCGCTCTGCAAGTAAGAAACCCATCCGTCCCCACGTGTGCATGCATGCATGTGCATGTGCTCCCAGCGTCTGCTGTTGGTGAGGGCTCTGTCGGATGCCCCAGGGTTTTGTGTGCTTCCAGAAAGCGGTCGAGGACAAGGGGGGGGGGCTGCTGGTGCTGCTGCTGGTGCTGCTGGTGCTGGTGCTGGTGCTGCTGGGGGGTTGCTATATAATCCATTCCTTTCTTGTGCAGGCAAAGAAACCTCAGCCGAGTCGACAGATGGCTGTGGCCTCACACGATCCTCCCCTCACTCTCCCCTCATTGTTTATTATCAGGTGGCGGCTGGGACAAGCACAACCCCTTCTACTACCACGAGTCCATGGTCAGAGGTAGGCTGCCAGCCTGCCATCCTGCCAGCCTGCCTGCCTGCCTGCCAGCCTGCCTGCCTGCCAGCCTGCCTGCCTGCCTGCCTGCCTGCCTGTCTGACTGACTCCCTGACTGACTGACAGAACAAGCTTGGGGCCTGCCAGCCTGTCTGACTGAATGAATGAATGAATGGATGACAGCCAGAACAAGTGACTGGGTAGATGGCTATATCCATCCATATTGAAATGCCTGACTGCTTGATTACCTGGCTGGCAGGACTTTATGGGAGGGCCAGGTGCGGGCTGCAGCCGACAGGAAGAGGGCGGCTGCGGCAATGGCGGCGGAGGAGAACGCAGCAAAGGACCTGAAAGCAGCTGAGGGTGGGTGGGAGGGTGGGAAGGGGGGGGGCAGGTAAAAGCCCTCGAAATAGCTGAGGGTCTGTGGGTGGGAGGGAGAAAAGCCCCTGAATGAGGCTGAGGGTGGGCGGGAGGGTGGGCAGGAGGGAGCAAAGGCCCTGAAAGAGGCTGAGGGTGGGCGGGAGGGTGGACGTGCTGCTGGGTAGGGTCAAACTTTTGGTGCGTTCCTCATCCACAGGGGCGGAGAGTCCTCACTCGAATCTGGAGCTCGTTGCCACGCACGTCATCACCCGAAACCCCAAACCCTAATGGTGGAGTGGGGGCTGCATAGGTGTGCAGGGATCTCCTGCACTCCGGTGCCCTTCCCCATCCCACCTCCCTAGACTATCTCCCCTTGTCCAGTCGGCACCTCCCTCAGGGAGGCGGGCACTGGGGAGGGGGCACTGGGGAGGGGGCACTAGTGAAGTGGAGCTGCATGGGGGTGCAGGGATCTCCTGCTGCTGTGAAAGGGGTGCTTCATTGGGTCTCGTGTGCACAGGTGTCTGGCCGGGCCTCTCCAAATTGTTCAGCGAGATGGAAGCTGATGCACGGCCAAAGTCAGGGAGATGGGGAAAGGGGGGATATCGCGACCACTGGGGTGGGGGCTGTGCTTTGGGGGCTATAGGCTATGGGGTGCGGGCTGCGTGCTCCAGGGTGCTCTGGGGGCCTGTGGGATTTGGGCCGAGTGGTCCGGGGTGGGCGCTGTGGTCCCACGGCCCTGTGCACGCCCTTCAGTCTGCCCTGTAGGGATATGGACAAAGCGATGACGGGTCCCGAAGTCCCTCTGGGTCTGCCCCTCCCCCATGGCGACTGCCCTGCTCCCCATCCTGTCCCCCACCCCCTGCACCTTCCCTGGATGAAGGCAGGGACAACCCTCCTTCACGGATGCTGAACCCCTCCCCCCTCCCATATCCCCCCCCCCCTCACCCCGCTTCTTATGATAGTGTTGGCAGGCGCAGTCCTCTAACATGGATGCTGAACACGTGCCCCCTCTCCTCCCCTCCCCCCTCCCCCCGCTCTCCTTCCCCTCCTACCCTCCCTGGATGGTGAAGGCAGGCACGTCCCTCCCGAGTGCAGGCGCCCAGTGGAAGTCCGAGGGGCCAGGGGGAACACCTTACCCCTTCCCCCCCCCAGCTCTCCCCCCGCTCTCCATGCCCTTCCACCTTCCCTGGATGGTGAAGGCGGGGACGTCCCTCCCCAGTGCAGGTGCCCGGTGGTAGTCCGAGGGGCCAGGGAAAACGTCCATGGCAACAGGCCGGGGGCAGCCCACCATGGAGATGGCAGGCCCTGTGGACAGGGGGGCATGCCACCAATGTGAGGTGAGGGCAGGCTGTGGACAGGGGGGGAATTGCACAAATGTGAGGTGAGGGCAGGCCTAGAGGACAGAGGGAATGGGAGCTCGTAACAACGAAGGGGATGTGAATGGAGGGTCTACAGCTGCAGGCAGTAGGGGCCGTGCTGTGATGTGGGAGGTCCTGTGGCTCAGTGGAGGAAATGCCCTGTGGAGGGCAAGGCGGCATGTGACCGAGGAAAAGGTGAGGTGAGGTGAGGGCTGGGTCCACAAGGCTGCAAGCGGGCGGTGCACTAATGAAAGGGGAGGTTGTGCTGCGATGAGGTGGGAGGTCATGTGGCCCAGTGGAGGGAATGCCCTGAGGAGGGGATGGCAGCACGTGACTGAGGAAGAGGTGAGGGCTGGGTCTACATACAGGCAGCCGGCAGTATAAGTCTACCACTGGCCGCTACCTGCCCTCACCCTGGAGAAGGTGCGGGGGTCTGCCCGTGGGGGGCACTCCCCTGCCCTTGGGGGACTCCCTCAGCTCACGGGCACTCAACCTGCCATTGGGAGGCCTACAAGCATGGCCGAGGCACTCCCTGTCATGGCTGCTACCTGTCCTGCCGTCCTAAACGAGGTCTTACTCCCCAGGTCCCGGCAGCCACCCAGCAGCTACCCTGCAGCTACTTGTCCTGCCGTTGCGGATGAGGTCTTACTCCCCAGGTCCAGGCAGCCAACCAGCAGGTACCCAACAGTTACTTGTCCTGCCGTTGCGAACGAGGTTGTACTCCCCAGGTCCTGGAAGCTACCTGGTGGCTATCGGGCAGCTACCTGTCCTGTCATTGCGAACGAGGTCGTACTCCCCAGGTCCCGGCAGCTTGACGACCCGGTCTGGCGGCCGTGAGGCACTAGTGAAGGCGGGGGCGCCACCGACGCCCCTAATGCAAACAGGGCAGAGGGCTGTATGACAAGGAGGGATCCTCCCCGTTGAAGCATATGGCACAGGGCAGAGGAGGGATCAAAGAAGGATCCATCTGTGCTGATGCAAACAGGGCAGAGGTCGGAGGGCTGTATGGCAAGGAGGGGTCCGCCCCTGTTGAAGCACAGGCAGAGGGTGAAGGGCAAGGTGGGATCGGACAGTGCAACTGCCAGCTCCTGCCATTAGCAGTAGAGGCGCATGGTAGCTTGTATTGAAGAAAGACATGCATGGGGAGGCGAGGCAGCCGAAGGTAAGCATAGGGAGCAAAGGCAGCCGAGGGCATGCACGGGACAGACGAGTGTGCTTGCACCTCGCAGAAGAGAACACATCCAGCGACATCTGCTGGGATGTGGCTGATGTCCAGTGTTTCTTGTAGTCAGTACTCAGTACCGTCAGACCACCTTTGGCAGGCCGCGCTGCGGCCGCCAAGGGCCCGATGGCCCCCAAACTTTGTCCGGCCTCCGGACGGTGGCCCAAGCTGTATGCCTGGCCACTCCTGGGGCCTCCGGCTGGAGGCCGGACTGTAGCTGAAATGTAGCTAAACCTCCTGCGCTATTATACTGGCATCACGCCGGTGTATCACCATCGAGCAGCCAAGGGCATGCACGGGGCAGCTGACTGAGCCTGCACCAGGCAGAAGAGAACTAATCCGGCGACATCTCAATGCGCCTGATGTCCTGCGCTATTATTGTGGCATTATGCCGGTGTGTCACCACCGAGAGCCATACCCCAAAATAAATAATAAAATAAATAGTACAGAGCACCAGGCACATCCATACATCACCGCTTGTGTGTTGCTATTGTTTGAAGTCAATTTACCAAAACAACTGGTGGTAGGGTGCAGCTGCTATGTTGCGCAAAGGACCTATTCTGCTGGGCCGTCTCATGTTGCCTGAGGTGGGCACCTATCTATTGCTGCCCTGGGGGGGCACAGCGCCTTGATCTTAGGCGCACACGGATGGAGAAGGTGAGGTACATGAAGGCGGTCCCTTGAGGGGGGTGGGGGTCAGGGACTGGCGCAGCTAGGGAAATCCCAGCCATTAACAACAGAGGGGAAGATGGACCAGGCGTTGCACTGCTGCCCTAGAAGCCATCAGCAGACCATGGGGCAGGTGTAGCATTGTCCTATCAGCCATCACATCTCATGGCCAGGGAAAGGGCAGGGCTCGAACCTAGGCGAGGGCAAAAGGCCATGGCCATGGCGCTCCATGCATCGCGCTGCCCCCTCTCCCCACCTTGTCCGCCACCTTGCTCATGTCGTTGTTGTACGCCGACGGTGCCCCTGCCCGGAGCCCGATGGTGGCCTGTTGCATGCAGGGCAGTCACTTCCGCGGCGCAGCAACAAGGGTCAACAAAGCAGGTGGGTGAAGGAACGTTCAGGGAAGGTTCAGGGAAGGTGAAGAAAAGGTGTTGCGGCCGTGTCAGGTTAGAGTGCAAGGCGGGGGGCACCAGGGTGGGGGTACTCGTGCGCTTGTTGCTGTTGTTCAGGTGCTGGCGCCTTTGGCCCCACGTCACTCTCAGCCCACCCCATCAGCCCCTCCCCCACCTCCCCCACTAGCACCCCCACCTGGCCTTGGGTCCCATGGGAATGCCCATGTGGAGAAGGGGCCGGCTGTCTCAGATGTCTCAGCCGTCTCAGTTATCTCAAATGTCTTGGCTGTCTCAGCCGTCTCAGCCGTCTCATCTGTCCCAACTGTCTCAGCTGTCTCTGCCGTCTCAGCTGTCTCGGCTGTCTCAGCTGTCTCTGCCGTCTCAGCTGTCTCTGCCGCCTCGGCTGTCTCGGCTGTCTCGGCTGTCTCGGCTGTCTCGGCTATCTCAGACCTCCTCGCCTCCAGCAAGGAGGCACTGCCCGAGCGCCCTCTGACCTCCTCACCCCCAGCATGGCGGCGCAGTTTTTTGTGACATAAGGCCTCCTCACGTACAGAGGGTGCTGCTGTCCAGTGCGCTCTTTAACCTCCTCACGTACAGCAGGGCGGCACAGCCCCGTGCGCCTTCATACATACACCTCCAGTAACGTGAAACAGCCACGTGCGCCCTCAGACCTCGTCGCCTCCAGCACAGTGAAGCAGCACCCGTGGATCCCTTGACCTCCTAAGCTCCAGGAAGGCTCCGGGCGCCCTTAGAACTCCTCACCTGCAGCAAAGCAGCTCAGCCCTGTGTGCCCTCTTCCTCACCTCCAGCAAGGCGGTACAGTTCCGTACCTCCTCACCTCCAGCAAGGCGGCGCTGTCCCTGGCGCATCAGACATCCTCACATATAGAGGGCGTTGCTGTACGCCCTCTAACCTCCTCACCTCCAGCAATGTGGCGCTGCCCCGTTCGCCCTCATACCTCCTCACCTCAAGCAAGGCGGCGCTGTCCCGCGCGCCCGCACACCTCCTCGCCTCCAACAAAGTGAAACAGCCCCGTGCGCCGTCATACTTCCTCACCTCCAGCAAGGCGGGGCAGACCCGGGGGCCCACTGACCTACCAACTCACCTCAAGCAGGGCGGAGGTGTTCCGTGCGCCCTCAGACGGGGAAACGCTTGACACATTACGACGAACAGGCCCACCAGCAACAAAGGCGGCAAGGCAGTGTTAGAGTCAGAGTCAACATCAGCGCCAGGGTCATGGTCATGGTCAAACGCAGGGTCGGACGCAGGTGTGAAGCATGCCCTCTGCACAACCTACACTCAAAATGGTGTGAAGCGGACGCGGTGTGAAGCGGACGCAGGTGTGAAGCATGCCCTCTGCACAACCTACACTCAAAATGTGGCAGGCCATGCATCGAAGACCGGTTAAAACCTGCATTTGGGAGACAGGTAGCATCGGTCGGGTTCTTGGCCGGGCGCTCCGCTGCCCCTGCCATCCGAAAGAGCTGTGGCTCGGGTGCTGCTGCCGCCAGTCTCGTCCAAACGGAACAGGCGAGAGGGAGAGGGGGTCTTATGCGCAAGGGTTTGGAAGGGAGGGGACGCTGTTGGTTGGAAGTTGGCGGATGGTTGGTTGGCGAAAAGCTGCAGGAAGCAGCACACTATCAAGAAAGTGTTGGAAGTGTGGGAACCTCAAGAACCCTACAAGATAGCAATGCAGTGAAGGTTTCTGCGGGTAACTGACAGAATTAACTTAACATTCGACCGTGAGCTCTACATGTTGAAACCATCAACCCTGATCCGTTCACAGTGACCCCGAAACCCTGACCCCCTGCCTAGGTACTTCCTGGACCCCGAGTGCGACAGCAAGGTGGACCTCGTCAGCTCCGCTGACTGGACCTCCCTCACCGACTTCTACGGGACCTCTGAGCTGGTGGCGGCTGCAGAGAGATGGGACAAGGACGAGACACCGAGCGGGGGGAGCAGGCGCCAGAGACGCTGGTGGGTATCAAGGTGCTACTAATGCTGCCCGAGGGGCCGCCGCTGGCAGCTTCCGATGCTTCCTTGGGAGGAGGGGCCTCAGGGGCCGCAGGCTCCGCCTCGATGGCGGCAGATGGGCACGCGGCAGCGGCAGCAGCAGCAGCGCACACGCCGAGGAGGAGGCAGGAGGGCGGCCGGCGGCGGCGGCGGCGGCGGCAGTGACGGCGGCGGCGGCAGCAGCGGCGGCGGCAGCAGCGGCGGCGGCAGTGGCGGCGGCGGCGGCGGCAGCGGCGGTGTGGCAGAACCGGCAATCATTGACCTGTCCGGCGGTGACAACAACAACGCTACTTCCTCGCACAGGTCCATGTCCCAGAGGAGCGCTGCGGCGGGATCAGCCGCCGCCCTCGCACGTGCAGCTGCAGCAGCAGCGGCGGCGCAGGAGGAGGAGGAAGGCTCATGCAGCATCGTCGTATCCCCGCCCGCGCCGCCGCCGCAGCAGCAGCAGCAGTAGCGTCATTTTCTCCATTCCTCATCTGACGGCGCAGGTGCGTGCGCCGCTGTTCCGCACGTCGCTGCCGCGTGGGGTGAGCAGGCTCTAGAGACGCTGGTGGGTATCATGGCGCTACTATTGCTGCCCGTGGGGCCGCCGCTGTCAGCTTCCGATGCTTCCTTGGGAGGATGGGCCGCGAGGCGCAGCCTCGCTGGCGGCAGATGGGCACGCGGCAGCGGCAGAAGCAGCGGCAGCAGCAGCAGCAGCAGCAGCGGCAGCAGCAGCGCACACGCCGAGGAGGAGGCAGGTGGGCGGCCGGGGGCCCGGCGGCGGCGGCGGTGTGGCAGAACCGGCAATCATTGACCTGTCCGGAGGTGACAATAATAACGCTGCTTCCTCAGTCCATGTCCCAGAGGAGCGCTGCGGCGGGATCAGCCGCCGCCCTCGCACGTGCTGCTGCTGCAGCAGCGGCGGCGCAGGAGGAAGAGGAGGAAGGCTCATGCATCATCGTCGTATCCCCTCCTGCGCCGCCGCAGCAGCACTATGATATTACCTGAAACCTGGACCCTGGACCCTGATCCCCTGAACCTAGCGCTGTTATCCCTGGCAGGTGCACCTGCAAGGGAGCAGGCTGCTGGAGGACGACGACCTGACCCTGGCGCAGCTCGAGGTCTTCCCGGACGAGGAGGTAGGAGATAGCACCTCTAGGCTGAGCCCTGGCCCTCAATTCTGCACCCTAAATCCTGAGCCCTTAACCCTGGACCCTGAGCCCTGAACCCTCAGGTTGTGTAGGTGAGGGCAGGGTCTGTGGACAAAGATGAGGCTCTCTAGGCAGCACATCCGCACCCGTACCACCCGTACCTCTTAACCTGACCAACCCAAGCAACCCAGCTCAACACAGCCCAACACAGCCCAACAAAACCAACCCACCTCTGGCTGCCGCAGAACCGTCGCCTTGCCTGATTCACTTTTTCATGATTTTCATACATCTCATCTCCAGAGTGTTTTTTAGTGACCCTCAGCTATATTTCTGCTACACTTCGGCCTCCGGCCAGAGGCCCCAGGTGTTGCCAAGCATGCTGCTTCGGCCTCCGACCGAAGGCCGGTCAAGGTTTGGTGGCACTCCGGCATTAGATGGCCGCTAGGCGGCCTGTCAAAGGTGGCTAGAAAGCTGAGAACAGAGAACTGAGAACTGAGAACCGACTAACAAAAGCACTGCTCTCCTGCAGGTGCGTGTGGTGGACGCTCAGCTGGTCGACAGCTCGGACCTATCGTTCTTAAAGGGCGGCGAGGGCCAGCGGCGGGGGCGGGGGCGGGCCGCGGAGACATGATTCAGGAACACTCTGCTGACCTCGGAGCTGCCGTTGCCAACACCTATATATACAGCAGCAGGTTGCAGAGGGCGCTGTTCCTGACCTTACCTCGTGACCTGGTCATTTGCCTCTACCTTTTTGTCCTTGAGTGTGGGGAAGGGTCTAGAAACTAGTTCCACTTAATACACACCAGCATGCCTCTCTGCAAAAGAAGGGGAAGGGGCGAGCTGGAGGAAGCTGGGCTTGCCTCAGAAGAGGATCTTTGCCTAGTTCTAGGTTTAGGGTTAAGGGTTTCAGAGCTAATTTGTATTTGTTTTGAAGGCACGTCAATGGTGCTCCACCTTCATGCCCGCGGCAGCAGGCGCCACAGGAGCAGCAAAGGTCGGGTGCCAGTGGCCGGTCATCAGCGTCGCCACTCCCAGGTCACAGAGCCCCCGGTGGACTGTCCAGCCACGCGTGATGGCTCCCATGTTGATCGCTTGAATAGGGATGGTCGTCATCATGGCCGCCAGCGCAGCTCTCCTCGATTCGGCGTTCATGAAGTTGGCCAATAGACTCTGAGCTATGGGGATTGCTATGTAGCATGGTTAGGCGAGGGTAGCCAGGATATAATGCGGGCCATAGACGCCACTCAGGTTGCCCCGCCAGGTCATCAGCCTCTCATCCGCAGCCGGCACGGTCCTAGTACGCCACATGCTGGTTGCGGACAGCAGGTAGCCTGCCTGGGTAGCCATTAGCACTTACTGATGCTGGTGGTGGACAGTCAGGGCATAAGTGGTGGTCAAAAAATTAAGACAATTACACTCCATCTAACCCATGCTCAGCAGACTACCTTTCAGACTCAAATGTGAGATTGCGGACTCCTCCGTGACATAGTTGAGAAATGTAAAGGGTTAAGGTGTAGGATTTAGTGTCTGCACCAGTATTGCTTGTTTGTTTAGTATCACCACCTTTTCTTCGTCAGACATACCGTGGGTTACCACTTTTTCCGATGGTGCAAGCCACTCAGATGAAGAACAGGTTTTTTCCAATTTAGATAATTCCGCCGGCAGATGATAACGACCATTTTCCACTATGTTACAATTAGTCAAGTTGTTGAGTATCACTTCAGAACAATTCATCACCAACATACTTTCATAACTGTAGTTCAGTACCCACACCGTTTAACTACTATTGAAATCAATTTATTTTAACATAACCAGGGTCATGACAAAAGTCACTACCACTACCCACACCTAAAAGGTCCACTTCCCACATTAAACAGTTTCACTACTCACAAGTAACAGTTTCACTACTCACAAGTAACAGTTTCACTACTCACAAGTAACAGCTTCACTACTCACAAGTAACAGTTTCACTACTCACAAGTAACAGTTTCACTACTCACAAGTAACAGTTTCACTACTCACAAGTAACAGTTTCACTACTCACAAGTAACAGTTTCACTACTCACAAGTAACAGTTTCACTACTCACACCTCACACTTCACAGTGTAAGAGTGGTTTATATAATAAGATGCCTGCCACTATTCCTCGTAAAAACCCAGTCGTGCAGAATGTTGCAATGAATGATGCACGTTGGTTAAAAGCAGCAGGGCTGCAATACAGCATTACAGCTGATGCCGGAAAAATAGCCTATGGAAAGCCCCTCACTAGACCTCTCAGCCAGCTATTGATACACAATTTATCATCCAGAAAACTAACTTAAGTTGCCCCCCATGAGGTTCTACGTGAAGGCACTGAGCACAAATCTACATGGAGAGGGAATCCATAAGGTAGCAGCACTCAAATTTCTCCTACTCAAGCACTCTCCCGTGGGGCAACAACAGCACGCTTGCGCCCCGCGCAAACAATCCACGTGGTGAGGACGATGATGATGATGGTCAAACCAACACCTAGGCCAACACCCAGACCTATGGCCAGCTTTTGATTGCTCGAGGATGGGGCAGGCATCGGGGCTACATAGCCAGGCGTTGTAACTGCTCCGGAGATGCTTGTGATGCCAAATCGGACTAAGAACCCTGCAGGAAAGGTGCCAGGGGTAATGCTGGCCAGTAACTGCGTCACAGCTGCTGTCCCGGCACTGGCGGTGGTGCCGAGCGGTAGGTTGACTAGTGTTGCAACGATGATGGAGCCGGCTGAGAAGCCCGTGACGCTCACTCTTGCAACAATGCCTTGAGCAGATAAGGCACTAGTGAGCACTTCGGTAACAGTATAGTTAAAATCGTAGGTCGCAGTCACATTGCTTATCACCGTGGTATAGTCTGCGCCAGCGAAGGTGAGGGAGAGGGTTTGTTGGTTTTCAGACAACACCGCGGGGGAGGGAGTGGACGCCAGAGGTGGCAACGGAGGGGTCGAGGTAGGTGAAGGTGAGGTAGAAGGAGGGGGGTAAGGAGGAGGTGAGGGAGAAGGAGGTGAGGGGGGAGTCGTATAGATTTGTGTAAGCACGGGTGCCACGTCCATCGAGGCAGCAGTCACACCATAATTGGAAGCGAATTGGGAGCTCCCATAAGCAGTAGTGGCTGCTGCCTGGAAACTGCCGGTGGCTGCAGTTGCATCAGAGGTCAAGGTTCCAGGCGGTGTGTAAATGCTGGAAGAGACAGTGACCGATGACGCAAATAGCAGTGAGCGATGCCTGGTTGAAGAGCAGTTGGTAATCACACCTCCAACAGGTACTATGACATCTCCAGCCTGGATGGGGATCGTCGGGGTAGCTTTGTTCCAAGCAGTGGCTGTTGTCTGTTGGTACTGAGATATGAACGCATTGGGATACGCGGCAATATTATTGCAGGCAGTTGATGCGACTGTCAGTACTGAAGATTGCGGTACGATAACTGCTGCTGATCCGCTGGAGCGCACAGTCACTGATGCTGGAGGCACCGAGTTCGTTGATGGAAGAGGTGAAGAGGGAGGCTGAGGTGGGAATGGTGGTAACGGAGGGGCAGTAGGTGGCAACGGTGGAGGGGGGGAGATAATGGGAGCCATAATTGCGGATGGTGGAAGATTCATCGTGCAGTTTCCAGTGTATGTCCAGGTGCCGTCTTGCACAGCGCATACTGGAGCGGTGATGTTGCCAGCATACGTGGAGGTGCAAGAGAATGTGCCCGAAGAACCGGAGACGGTGAGGGATGCTGTGCCACCCGTGGACGTGACGTGTGTCGAGGCCACCGGCAGGACGCAGGTAGACGCAGCAGCAGCTGCACAGAAGGACAGGGTTTAGGGTTTAGGGTTTTAGTACGTTAGATGAATTCAAATGATGCAGAGATGAACAAGAAGCAGAGCAAGGGTTTAGTCATAGTGAAAGGGTCTTCGAAACATACCTGTGCAGCTTCCAGTATATGTCCAGGTGCCGTCTTGCACAGCGCATACTGGGGCGGTGATGGTGCCAGAATACGTGGAGGCACAAGAGAATGTGCCGGAAGAACCGGAGACGGTCAGGGATGCTGTGCCACCTGTGGACGTGACATGCGTTGCGGCTGCCGGCAGGACGCAGGTAGGCGCAGCAGCAGCTGCACAGAAGGACAGGGTATAGTACGTTAGATGGACTAACATGGCACACAGATGAACAAGATACAAGGCCAGGGGTCGGTCTTGGCAAAAGGGTCTTCAAATCACACCTGTGCAGCTTCCAGAGTATGTCCAGCTTGATCCTTGCGAAGGACAAACTGGAGCAGTGATGGTTCCAGAGTACCCAGTGGCACAAGAGAATGTGCCCGAAGAACCTGAGGCGGTGAGGGATGCTGTGCCACCCGTGGACGTGACGTGTGTCGAAGCCACCGGCAGGACGCATATAGGCGCAGCAGCAGCTGCACAAAACAACAAGGTTGTAGTTCGTTAGATGAACTCAAATGATGCAGAGATGAACAAGAAGCAGAGCAAGGGTTTAGTCACAATGGAAGGGTTCCAGAAACATACCTGTGCAACTCCCAGTGTATGTCCAGGTTGATCCTTGGGAAGAACACACTGGAGCAGTGATGGTGCCAGAGTACCCAGTGGCACAAGAGAATGTGCCAGAAGTACCGAGGACGGGTGACGTGGCAGAGGCGAGCGTTGCTGAGCCAGCTGCGCTACCAGTGCCAGTGACGACGTTGGTCGTGGCCGCCGGCAGGTAGCAGGTATTAGCTGCACATAAGAAGGAGAAGGTTGTAGTTCCTTAGATGAACTCAAATGATGCAGAGATGGACAAGAAGGTAAGCAAGGGTTCAGTAACATGGTGAAAGGGTTCTAGAAACACACCTGTGCAGCTCCCAGTGTAAGCCCAGGTTGAGCCTTGCGTAGCACATATTGGAGCGGTGATGGTGCCAGAGTACCCAGTGACACAAGAGAGCGTGCCCGAGGTACCGAGGACCGCTGAAGTGGCAGAGGCGAGCGTTGCCGTGCCGGTACCGGAGGCGGATACGACATTGGTTGTGGCCACCGGCAGGTAGCAGGCATTAGCTACACATAATAAGGAGAAGGTTGGTAGCACGTTAGATGGACTAAACTGATTCAGAGATGAACAAGAAGCAAAGCAAGGGTGCAGCAGGCACAGCTGGCGTAGTAGGCAGTAGGCGCGACAGGCAGCAGGCGCGGGAAGCAGCAGCTGTGGGAGGCAGCATTCAAGGGTTGTCGCGGTGAAAAGGTTTGTCGCACACACCAGAGCAGCTCCCAGTGACTGCCCAGGTTGAGCCTTGCGTAGCACATACTGGAGCGGTGATGGTGCCAGAGTACCCAGTGGCACAAGAGAGTGTGCCCGAGGTACCAAGGATGGGGAGTGCCGCATTGGCGAGCGTTGCTGTCCCGGTACTGGCGGCAGTTACGACGTTGGTCGTGGCCGCCGGCAGGTAGCAGGTATTAACTGCACATAAGGAGGAGGAGGTTGTAGCGCGTTAGATATGAGCCGACATGATGCAGAGATGAACAAGAAGCTAAGCAAGGTTTAGTCACAGTGAAAGGGTAGGTCCCAGCTGTGGTCGCTGTCAAAGCAGCCTCAGACGATGGGTAAAAGTCGAGGGCATGTGGCAGCGTGTAGTGGACCCACCAGTGCATGTAGCGCTGCCGGTCTGACTCCATGCGCCCCCAGCAGCGGGGCAGATGACGGAGGAGGCAGTTCCAGTTGTGTAGGCTAGTGTGTAGCCCGCGGCACATCCAACATTGACACCGGCGGTGCCACCCGTGAAGCCGGTGGTAGGTGTGCATGCTGCGCCCGATGCTGCAACAACAAGGCAGGGGAGGGTGACAGGGTGTCAAGGGTGTTTTTTGAGGAGGCCGGGTGTGTTTCGAGGTGGCCAGGGGGGATGCAACAGGGTGGCAGGGTGGAAGGAGGTGCCAGGGCTGCTGGAGGTAGCAGGGGAGCAGGCTGGCAATGGTGTGCCAGGTTGAAGAGGAGAACGAGACTAACCTGCGCAAGTGCCGCCGGTGATGGTCCATGCGCCGTTGTTAGATGAGCATGCACCAGTAGCTGACCCTATAGTAGTAGGAGTGAAACCCGCATCGCAAGTGACGGCGGCGCATGTGGTGGTGGTGGCCCTTGTGGCGTCGGTGTTGCACACGTAGCCAGTTGGTGGTATGCATGTGTTGGCTGCAGCACAACGGGCCAGGGCAGGCAGGGTGACAGGTGACAGAGTCTAATGGAGGGGGGACAAGATAGCAGGTGTCTGAGTGACTGTCATCACACCCTGCAGGAGGTGCCAGGGGTAAGTAGGCAAGGGTGTGCCAGGTTGACAAGAGACGAACGAGACAAACTACAGAAGAAGAAGAAGATTGTTTTAGTATGCTGTAGATGGACTAAAATGATGCAGAGATGAAGAAGCAAAGCAAGCTTTGTCGCACACACCTGTGCAGCTCCCGGTGTATGCCCAGGTTGAGCCTTGCGTAGTACATACTGCAGCGGTGATGGTGCCAGAGTACCCAGTGGCACAAGAGAGCGTGCCCGAGGTACCGAGGATGGCTGGCGCGGCAGAGGCGAGCGTTGCTGAGCCAGCCGCGCTACCAGTGCCAGTGACGACGTTGGTCGTGGCCGCCGGCAGGTAGCAGGTATTAGCTGCGCACAAGAAGGAGAAGGTTGTAGTACGTTAGATGAATGGGTTTAGTCACAGTGAAAGGGATCCAGAAACATACCTGTGCAGCTCCCAGTGAATGTCCAGGTTGATCCTTGCGTAGCACATACTGGAGCGGTGATGGTGCCAGAGTACCCAGTGGCACAAGAGAATGTGCCCGGAGAACCGGAGACGGTGAGGGATGCTGTGCCACCGGTGGATGTGACGTGTGTCGAGGCCGCCGGCAGGAAGCAGGTAGCATCAGGGGAGTCGATAGGCGGTGGTGGGGAATCCACGGGAGGAGGAGGGGAGTCCACGGGAGGAGGAGGAGAGTCCACGTGAGGAGGAGGAGAGTCCACGGGAGGAGGCGGGGAGGCAACGGGAGGAGGCGGGGAGGCAACGGGAGGAGGCGGGGAGTCCACGGGAGGAGGCGGGGAGTCGACAGGCGGTGGTGGGGAGGCAACGGGAGGAGGCGGAGAGTCCACGGGAGGAGGCGGGGAGCCGACAGGCGGTGGTGGGGAATGCACAGGTGGAGGCGGGGAGTCGACAGGCGGTGGTGGGGAGGCAACGGGAGGAGGAGGAGAGTCCACGGGAGGAGGAGGAGAGTCCACGGGAGGAGGCGGGGAGGCAACGGGAGGAGGCGGAGAGTCCACGGGAGGAGGCGGGGAGTCCACAGGTGGAGGCGGAGAATGAGGAGGAGGAGGAGGAAGAGGAGGGTGTGGTGGGGGTGGGGGAGGGGGAGAAGGAGGTGGGGGAGAAGGAGGTGGGGGAGAAGGAGGTGGGGGAGAAGGAGGTGGGGGAGGAGGAGGTGGGGGAGAAGGAGGTGGGGGAGAAGGAGGTGGGGGAGGAGGAGGTGGGGGAGAAGGAGGTGGGGGAAAAGGAGGTGGGGGAGAAGGAGGTGGGGGAGGAGGAGGTGGGGGAGAAGGAGGTGGGGGAGAAGGAGGTGGGGGAGGAGGAGGTGGGGGAGAAGGAGGTGGGGGAGAAGGAGGTGGGGGAGAAGGATGTGGGGGAGGAGGAGGTGGGGGAGAAGGAGGTGGGGGAGGAGGAGGTGGGGGAAAAGGAGGTGGGGGAGAAGGAGGTGGGGGAGAAGGAGGTGGGGGAGGAGGAGGTGGGGGAGAAGGAGGTGGGGGAGAAGGAGGTGGGGGAGAAGGAGGTGGGGGAGAAGGAGGTGGGGGAGAAGGAGGTGGGGGAAAAGGAGGTGGGGGAGAAGGAGGTGGGGGAGAAGGAGGTGGGGGAGAAGGAGGTGGGGGAGAAGGAGGTGGGGGAAAAGGAGGTGGGGGAGAAGGAGGTGGGGGAAAAGGAGGTGGGGGAGAAGGAGGTGGGGGAGGAGGAGGTGGGGGAGAAGGAGGTGGGGGAGAAGGAGGTGGGGGAGGAGGAGGTGGGGGAAAAGGAGGTGGGGGAGAAGGAGGTGGGGGAGAAGGATGTGGGGGAGGAGGAGGTGGGGGAGAAGGAGGTGGGGGAGAAGGAGGTGGGGGAGAAGGAGGTGGGGGAGGAGGAGGTGGGGGAGAAGGAGGTGGGGGAGAAGGAGGTGGGGGAGGAGGAGGTGGGGGAGAAGGAGGTGGGGGAGAAGGAGGTGGGGGAGAAGGAGGTGGGGGAGAAGGAGGTGGGGGAGAAGGAGGTGGGGGAGAAGGAGGTGGGGGAGAAGGAGGTGGGGGAGAAGGAGGTGGGGGAGAAGGAGGTGGGGGAAAAGGAGGTGGGGGAGAAGGATGTGGGGGAGGAGGAGGTGGGGGAGAAGGAGGTGGGGGAGGAGGAGGTGGGGGAAAAGGAGGTGGGGGAGAAGGAGGTGGGGGAGAAGGAGGTGGGGGAGGAGGAGGTGGGGGAGAAGGAGGTGGGGGAGAAGGAGGTGAAGGTGAAGCGTAGATGTTGCAGTTCCACGTACTGGCACTTCCATATCGGAAAAGAGTATGTGCTCTTGACGTCCACCAAGTGAATGGCCCTTGTTTGAAAAGCCCTATGACAACACGGATGGAGGGGGGGCATAGCGCATTCAGTGGTTTCTTCATGATTGATAGGGGGGCAATGCATGGCATGGGTGCTGCCAGTGTTCATCAAAGGCATCCTTGTGCTCAAGAGGGGGGCTTAGAGCAGAACCTCCACACCGTTCTTATGCACTGGATCTTTGGCTACATGCAGGAGTAGCACTCAGCGAACAAGAAAAGGCCGAATTCTTATTCGAAGCATTACAAGATGCTTAGTGGTTTGTACTACATGACGATACCACAGATTTCACACTTGTATTTACTGTGAGTCGAAAATGTAAGGATAATATTCTCACCGAAAAGTTCCTTGAAAACATAAGTGATGCTGATTTGGAGGCCTGTCACCACAACATCCAAGTTGACACATGATGGCTTTGAGATCCAGCTGGAGATGCCCCCGGTCTTGGGGTCAATTTGCCAGCCGAGTGATTTGACGATGGATGGATCGGCCAGCTGGATGGCCGCAGTCAACGTGGCCGAGGCTAGGCCAATGCTGGCTGTTAAACCTCCCGAGGCAGACAGGGAGCCTGGTGTGGGGGGGGGGCGGGGTCTAGGTAGGCAAGGGGTATGAGAATAGAAAGCAGGGAACTTGAAGGCAAGGAATGTGGGAGAAGTAAGTGTGTGAGGGCGTGTGAAAGACATGTTCTCCCTGCTGACGCAGCACAGCTATTCGCCGTACCATACCATATAGATCATTTGACTGGTAAATAAACCACCCCTAAAACACCAATCCTTGTTATAATCCATGTTACATCCCCGACACACACTGCATTCATCCTCCTGCCTTGACTCTTCGTAGAAGTTGCAGAATTAGTGTTCACATCGTATGCTAACTTGCCTGTGAGGAGTCCACCGATCCCAAAAACCGGGCTTCCTCCTGCAGAACAAGTGGCCGCCGCCATTCCAACCCCGAGCGAACCATACAGCTGAAAAGTAGCCGTGAGGGCTTTACTGAGTATGGGGAACGGGAGGATCGGGATCGAGACGGTAAAGAAGTTCCTACTGCCTGACGACCACAGGGTTTGGAACACTCCACTGTTCGGATCCATCACCAAGGAGCAATCGCCATTAGCCACGTTGAGTGTTGCCTGCGCGGGCAAGGAGTTGAATCAGCCAGCTGACTGAATTTATCCACTCTCTGACCCTTGAAGCACCCGGAAACCTAAAGCTAGGCACCCTGAATCCTAAAACTGTACCATGCTACCTGTCAAAAATTGTCAAATTACCCAATTTGTCTTTAGTGGCGGACTAAGAATATATATGCATGGGCCTTACCTGTTTGTCGAAGACATTGCTTGAGAAAATGTCTAGCGAAGCCTCGGCGCTTATGCCTTGGGGACCTGCGTCGGGAAAATGAGATCCAATCCCTCAGATTGCATCCATCCATCTTGTCATTTTTTCTTTCTTCATACATCAAAACCGAATGACAGAAAACTGGACCCTAGATCCTTATCCCCCTGGGCCCTGCACCCTTATCCCACATATAGGGCCCAGTACATATGGGGGATGAGGAAACAGCGCAGCAGCATGGGGTCGAGGCTTCCCTCGTGCCACCATTCATGTAAGATCAGTCATCACTAGTACTAAGAGTCACCATGCCAGTAACTGCTCCGTCATCCACCATATCTGGTCAAGACTTTTCATCCTGTGCTGAGATGGGAAATGTACAAAGGAGATTGACCTGCTTTTAACATCATATCAACCCTTCCACCCCAATAATAGTCCCATGTGATACCCCACTAATTGCTTTTCCTGTTTATCAACATCGATCTCTCACTCTCAATCTTTTGCACCTAAAGCCTAAAACGTACCGGCTATTGCCGTAAAATATAAATCCGCCAGATCCGATTCATGTCCAAAGAAGTCAACGGTCAGAGTGCTCTGCAGTAAGACTTGCCCAGAGCAGGTTGCCATCTGAATCTGAGGGGGGGGGGGGCAGGTTAGGGGTATGGGGTTTAGTGTAGAGGGTTTTGGGGGGGGTACAGCACAGGGTTCATAAGTTAATTCTACAAGGGTTTAGGGCAGAAGGTCTAGGGGACTACATCAAAGGGTCAAAGGGATTAGAACAGTGGGTAGGGCACAGGATTGGGGGGGTTAATGCATAGGGCTGAGGGGGGTAGGGCACAGGGTGAAAGGGGCCTTAAAGCCATGGTTCCAGCCCCAAACCTGTACAAACTTCCCAGTCAAGTTCCCCAGCTATGTCCCCCAGCCATGTCCCAGAATTCTTTTGCACTTACCCGGACATTAGCCCCTAACGACGCGGATTGACCGTTGCTATGGCCGCTGTAGTCGGTTGGATTGTATTCCAAAATGCCTTCCTTTTGACTGTCATACAATGTGCTTGACGTATAATCGCCGCAGTGGAACAGGCCTGTCAGGGACCGGGTTGAGTTTCGCCGCCTCCTTGTGGGAGTGTTCCGGTGAGCCGAACGTGCGGCTTGCTTGACTAGGAACTTGGCTTGGAGAGCGGATTTCGTCTTCATATTGTACGTCAAAAAGCCACCTAGTGGCAATGGAGATAGGGCAGGGGAACATGTAATGGTCATACGTCCGTGGTACACATTCCAGGGTTGGGGTTTGGGGTTCGGTTTAGGGTTGGCGGCTTGCCATAGCTCAAGGTCCCAAGGTTCAGGGCTTGAGGCTCACAGCTGGACTGCTCACTCTCACCGGGATAGAACTCGTCCATAGAGATTCCAGAGGTTTGAAGTCTCACAATCAGTGCTGACATGTCAGGAAATAGCGTCGTCAGCTGATGGTCTGCCGTCTCCCCCCTTGACTCGGAGTGGACTCCCTGGAATTCGAAGGGCAGGGGCACGGGCAGGGGCAGATGGGTGAAGAGAGGAGCTTCAGTCCCTCACTGAGACACAGTCGTGTACCCTAAATCCACTCCACATGAAATAAGAAATATCATATCACAGTGGTCACACCTGTGAGGTTGTCAGTGTGGGGAGGGTGTGCCAGGTTACGCAAGGTTGATTTGGCACAGTTTGAGGGTTTACCTTACATCCCCTTCGTTGGATGTCTCACCTTCCATTCATCCCAACGGCTTGAGGGTTTACCTTTATCCCCATGTTATGAGGGATCACCTTCCATCCATCTACACAGTTTGAAAGCTTTCCTTATTTCGTCCACACGCGCTGAGGGCTTACCTGCATCCTGCGCCCCACTGTGGACGTGGTACCATTGTCAATGCCATTGGACTTGGTGGTGAGGATGACCAAACGCATACTCAACATGGTGCCATCAGAGCCATCGCCACTACTAGCGACTGGCAGATCCATCGCTGTGATTTCGATTCGCTTAATCAGAACTCCATTTGAGTAGAAGTGAGCGGCCTTTTGCCCTGCAAGAACATCACCAGTGACAGCTTAATTTGGAATCATCTTCTGCAGTCTGGCTGTGCCGTCTGTGGGTGCAAGTAGGGTTCATTGGATCTGCCAGTTGTTCATTTCATTCAGCGATCATTGGATAGGCAGAGCTTGCTTGGCCTTACGCACCCCGGAAATCCCCTTATGCAGGTCTTGGTTGCCCCAACAAATCCAGCAACAGAAAAAGCGAGCAATCCTTAATACGGACTTGCCTGCGGCAAGGTCAATGGATCCGCCCATCGCATCATATGTGGCCGAATTCGGTGTTAGATACATATTGTGCGACCCCGAGATGGAGCCCAAGCTGTGGTAGGAAGCATTGTAGTCGACATTGTACTGGTAGGGTAAAGGCTGGCCACCCTCCGCCTCTGCGACACCACGCGTCCTTGCGTTTGCACGGTAGACGGTGCCGTTGAACTGCAGATCCTGGACACCACTCATGCTGCCCGTCGTTGATGAGTTCATGACCCTGTCATGAGCCAGAAAATGAATGTAACCAAGAGCAGGTGAGGCTAATGATGGCGGTGATGAGAGTTCAAATCTTCAAGAGGTATGATACGATGCAACTTTGGCTTGAACCTCATTGACAGTAGTGGCAGCTGACAAAAGCGGTAGCCTGGATCTGCTGTGGATAGCCCCTTCGTCAAAAGACGCGTAGGGTTTAGGGAACAGGGTATCTGTCTAATAAGCAGGGGTTGTTAAGGCCCCCCCTTAACCACCTTACGGGGGCCTTAACCCTACTAGCCTAGTAAACAAGGGGAGGCGCGCATTGCACACAATGTACACAACAACTACAGCTACAGAACATGCACCACATGGCTGTCGGTGCTGTGTTGTTATCATGGGTTGTGTATACAATGTGCTCAGAATACACATGTGCTCAGCCTGAACCTGACTTGTAAATAAATATGTGTTGATTATTCCAAAGATAACATCGACCGTTCTATATACAGTACACACAACACTGTACCGCACTGTAGCATGGCGGGCAGTATAGTACAGTACCACCTTGCAGAACCGTACTAAGCATGCACAGTACCACGCTACAAGTAGTACTAGTTACTGACCTGACATTGACTTGGGATGCGATCATGCTGAACAAGCTGAGCAGGGTGCCGTTGGCGCCAGTGTCGTTCATGGTCGCGTCTCCGCAGTCTTGGAGGATTGGTAGAGTCAGTGCGAGGGACGCGGGGATGTACTCTCCGCTCGCAGCTTGGCAGAATGTTGCGACGACCCCAGTGAGCAACTAAAGGGCGTGACACATAAGCAAGATAGGAGGTATATGGCGCTTATTAATAGTCTCCTGCTGATGGGCATTCAACAAAGCACTCAGCTACTTATACTGCTCAGCTATTATACATGAAGTACAAGGCTCGATCATGACTAACAAGACTAACAAGACAGTGGGGCAGGGTAGGGCAGGGTAAAGGATAAATAGTGGGTTTCTGGGTTAGGTGGGTTTCTAAAAAAAATTCTGAGGCTATGTTGTTATGTGCTAAATTGTATTGCATTGTATTGTTTTGCATACCGTAGTAGATATCCCGTACATATTGTATTAATATATTAATATCCTGGTCCGGAGTTTTCAAGAGGTATCTTCTGATCTGAACATAACCTCCTTAAACCTCCGGAGTCCGGCCCATGTGAGGGCTCATGATTGACGTAAGAAGTTGAAAAGTGTTGCAACCTCTTAAGTTACCTGGAAGCACCCGCTGGACAGGGAGCACATCGTCGTGGGGGGATCACTGGAGTCGGAGGGCGCGGAGATGCAGTTGTGAATGCCCTGGATGCTGAGCGTGTACGCATTGCCCAGAGAGGCAGAGCTGCCGGTGGGGTCGAAGGTGACGGAGAATGTGCTGGAGGTCGAGTGGTCCGCCGTCCCACGTCCCGTCCCGCTGTAGGAAATGTTCATGACAACGTCGTATCTCCCGTTCAGGGCGAAGGCACTCTCGGCGGCGGCATCGACACGCGGGAGGGGGCTCGAAGTAGCTGTGGCGGACACCAAGTAGGGGAACAACACGCGGATATGAGGGCCCAGAAGGAAAGAAGACCATGGTCAGCAGGCGATAAGGAAAAGGGGCAAAGCATTGCATCGGTTCTTGAAAAGCGACGGACGATAGTGCGTTGCAATTTAATACATACCTGTATGCATGAATTATGTCCAGTCGATGCAAGGTAGTCTGAGAGTCTAAAGGCGGAATTATGAATTTTGATAGAAGACACCCCCACCCACATATGTGCGTCTGCAGGATGAGATGCGACTCATATTCCGTAACGAATGCCCGTCACATGAGCCAGAGAATCGATCACTCGCATCACACGATGCAGTTCCCAATCCACAAAAGACCCAACGCCCTTACTCACTGGCATAAGTAGCTGACGCTCGTCCGTCTGATAGCCAGATGGAAATAAGAATGGTAAGGGTAGCCCATTATTAGTTGCTCATGCTATTTCAGGCAAAAGGCTGCTATCACTCACATGTGGCGCAGCCCAAGATGAGAAGAATGCTTATGATCATAAGATTTTGCATAGTAGGTTCCGAAGGGAAAACTCGCAGGTACCGAAGGTAAACGAGAAATCTTTGCTTGGGTACCCCTTCTTTTGCTTGGGGGCCAGTCTTGCAGCGATTTTGTTTCACGTGTATTTTGAGATAATATTCGTACTCTAAGGAGGCGGGGCTGGATTCGCTAGCCACTCCGTACTTCGCGGGTTCTGCTTTTCAAGTTTCTAAGCATTTAAAGCGATTTCGGCCTTCTGTGACCGTTGTCAAAAGAGAAAAGTGACGTCATCCTTCAACGTGATACACATGTCCCTTACTTATCTAACCCACAAGTACCACAGGGGGGCAGATGGTTTGCGTGAGCATGTGTCCTTTGGCAGAGTGCCTCTAGCACGTGCCCCCCGACGTGCGACGGTACAGCCTCCAGGGTAGGGCCTCCGGTGCAGGGAGAAGCCGTGCCTCCGACGCAGTGCTTCCGACAAAGTGCTTCCAACGCAGTGTTTTCTGCATAGTGGCGCTTGCGCAGTCCTCCGGTGCAGTGCCAGCAGCACAAGGCCTTTGGCGTAGGGCCTCCGGCGCAGAGAGAAGCAATGCCTCCGGCGCAGTTCCTCTAGTGCAGTACTGCAGTGCATCCGGCGGAGTGCCTCTGGTTCAGTGCCTCCGGTGCAATGCCTCTAGCAGAGTGAGAAGCTGTGCCTCCGACACAGTGTCTCCGATGCAGTGGTATGGCGCAGTGTCTCCGACGCTGTGCCTCCGTGGTGTTTCGCCATATTGCAGGATCAGTACGGCTTCCTGGTGAGCCAGTCTCTGGGCCATGCCCACATGCCGAGTTTTGTGTTGCAAGTGGACTGGCTTACTTTTTTGAGGAGGGGTGGTGGGAGGAGGGGCCAAGAACCACAAAAACATGGGGCAACAGAACCTGCCACCAACATCGGCGGTTGGGACGGACAAGACGACTGAGTCCGGTGTCTCTCGTCGGTAACATTTGAGCGCTTAATTTGGGCGCTTGATTCGACCTCCATTTCAGACCACTGGAAGACCCGAGGCTTGAACGCACCTGGTTTCAGACGGCAAACAGGCGTGACCACTGACAAGTCGAATTAACATCTATCAACTGGAAATACTTTAAGTTACTAATGTTAATGAGCTACATGTAGTGAATATCGACGGCGATTGACACAGGCGCCTGTTGCCGGTCTGTGACCCAGCTGGGACGCATGTACTGTAGGCAACCGACTTATTATAACAACTTTCAGCAGTGACTTTCTCACGCCTCGCAGGCTTTGAATGTGATCGAAACATGTTTTATTTTAGTTAGGCTTCAACTTACTGGTAAATCTAGCCCTCATTGACGAAGACAGGTTGTGGAGCGCACGGGGCGCTTGAGAGCTCACTGTGGCGACCGGTCTGACTACTGGGTGACTCCCAGTACGTCGGAAGTTTTATGATAAGCTCCCCAGGACTTCTAAGCAGCTTAAACAAGGTCACTAAGCTGCAGCAGCGGAAGCCTACCAACATGTGTGCATGAGCGAGAGCTATCCGGCAGCTCATAATGTTGCCGCCCCTAAACAAACGGTCAGCAGCTGCGACAAGAGTAGAGGAGGCAGCAACAGAAGGATACAGCGGTAGAGCCCTCAGTGTCAGGTAGAGTCAGCGCTGTGGGACTCGTTTTTCAGCTTGCATGTCTGGCATGTGTTGTGCCTTGCCCATACTGTATGCACATCGCCCAAGCGCAGCGCCCCGCCTGCATGCACAACGCCCTTCATGCATGCGCATTTCCCTCAAGCATGAGCAGCGCCCCGCACGTATACTAGCACTTCCTGGTATTCCTATCGCCGGCCTGTTTGCACAGTGCTCTACCGGTACTTGAATCCGTAGCACCCGATCACCTCATGCGCATGCAGAGCACCCCGCCCGATGGGCAATGCCGTCCATATGCCTCGCCGTCCTGCGGATTGGTGTAGTGCCCCACCCACCTGCAATGCCCGCCCGTATTATTTACTGTGCACAGCGCCCGCCCGGATTACCGTGCCCCTC
The DNA here is from genome assembly GCA_037349105.1 of Limnomonas spitsbergensis. Lineage (NCBI taxonomy): Eukaryota > Viridiplantae > Chlorophyta > Chlorophyceae > Chlamydomonadales > Limnomonas > Limnomonas spitsbergensis. The sequence continues at coordinate 1,479,348 of JAYJMM010000090.1, read as the reverse complement.
CGATTGGCGTAGTGCCCCACCCGCATGCATAGCACTTGCCCGTATGGACAGAGCCATGCAAGTGGGTGCTACGCTCTTTCCAGGGAGACTGGCTCATGAGGGTAACGCATTATGAGGTGCAGAACAACAACCCTAAACCTTCACCGGTGTGCACAGCAATCGCCCATATTTCCAGTGTCCTACCGGTGGGTGCAGCGCTAAACCGGTGGGTGTACCGCTTCATCGGCATGCTTCGCAACGGCCTGTATTTCCTGTGCCCTACTGTTGGGTGCATTGCTTCACAGGCATGCACCCCAACCGCCCTGCATCCCGGTGTCACTGAATAAATTAAGAAGCTTTTGCCATAAGCCTAGAACGCAGCAATGGTAATGCCTGCGCTAAGCGCCCGCTCTTTAGTACATTCACATGATATCCTGTTTAGTGGCCAGTGGCCCAAGCTTGTGTGTAGAATAGCTCAGGCTGTGTGCAAACATTGTCATTAGCTGTGCAGCTGCCGGTACCGCAACTTCAGGCTGTGTGCAAACACTGTCAATGGCGGTGCAGCTGCCGGTACCGCAACTTCAGGCTGTGTGCAAACACTGTCACTGGCGGTGCGGCTGCCGGTACCGCTGCTTTAGGCTGTGTGCAAACACTGTCACTGGCGGTGCGGCTGCCGGTACCGCAACTTCAGGCTGTGTGCAAACACTGTCACTGGCGGTGCAGCTGCCAGTACCGCTGCTTCAGGCTGTGTGCAAACACTGTCACTGGCGGTGCGGTGCAGCTGCCAGTACCGCTGCTTCAGGCTGTGTGCAAACACTGTCAATAGCGGTGCGGTGCGGCTGCCAGTACCGCTGCTTCAGGCTGTGTGCAAACATTGTCACTGGCGGTGCGGTGCGGCTGCCAGTACCGCTGCTACAGGCTGTGTGCAAACACTGTCAATGGCGGTGCGGTGCGGCTGCCAGTACCGCTGCTTCAGGCTGTGTGCAAACACTGTCACTGGCGGTGCGGTGCGGCTGCCAGTACCGTTGCTTCAGGCTGTGTGCAAACACTGTCAATGGCGGTGCGGTGCGGCTGCCAGTACCGCTGCTTCAGGCTGTGTGCAAACACTGTCAATGGCGGTGCGGTGCGGCTGCCAGTACCGCTGCTTCAGGCTGTGTGCAAACACTGTCACTGGCGGTGCGGTGCGGCTGCCAGTACCGCTGCTTCAGGCTGTGTGCAAACACTGTCACTGGCGGTGCGGTGCGGCTGCCAGTACCGCTGCTTCAGGCTGTGTGCAAACACTGTCAATGGCGGTGCGGTGCGGCTGCCAGTACCGCTGCTTCAGGCTGTGTGCAAACACTGTCAATGGCGGTGCAGCAACCAGTACCGCTGCTTCAGGCTGTGTGCAAACACTGTCAATGGCGGTGCGGTGCGGCTGCCCGTACCGCTGCTTCAGGCTGTGTGCAAACACTGTCACTGGCGGTGCAACTGCCAGTACCGCTGCGTCAGGCTGTGTGCAAACACTGTCACTGGCGGTGCAACTGCCGGTACCGCTGCGTCAGGCTGTGTGCAAACACTGTCACTGGCGGTGCAGCTGCCAGTACCGTTGCTTCAGGCTGTGTGCAAACACTGTCACTGGCGGTGCAGCTGCCAGTACCGCTGCTTCAGGCTGTGTGCAAACACTGTCACTGGCGGTGCAACTGCCAGTACCGCTGCGTTAGGCTGTGTGCAAACACTGTCAATGGCGGTGCAACTGCTAGTACCGCTGCTTCAGGCTGTGTGCAAACACTGTCACTGGCGGTGCAACTGCCAGTACCGCTGCTTCAGGCTGTGTGCAAACACTGTCACTGGCGGTGCAACTGCCAGTACCGCTGCTTCAGGCTGTGTGCAAACACTGTCACTGGCGGTGCAACTGCCAGTACCGCTGCTTCAGGCTGTGTGCAAACACTGTCAATGGCGGTGCAACTGCCAGTACCGCTGCTTCAGGCTGTGTGCAAACACTGTCAATGGCGGTGCGGTGCGGCTGCCAGTACCGCTGCTTCAGGCTGTGTGCAAACACTGTCACTGGCGGTGCGGTGCGGCTGCCAGTACCGCTGCTACAGGCTGTGTGCAAACACTGTCAATGGCGGTGCGGTGCGGCTGCCAGTACCGCTGCTTCAGGCTGTGTGCAAACACTGTCACTGGCGGTGCGGTGCGGCTGCCAGTACCGCTGCTTCAGGCTGTGTGCAAACACTGTCAATGGCGGTGCGGTGCGGCTGCCAGTACCGCTGCTTCAGGCTGTGTGCAAACACTGTCACTGGCGGTGCGGTGCGGCTGCCAGTACCGTTGCTTCAGGCTGTGTGCAAACACTGTCACTGGCGGTGCAACTGCCAGTACCGCTGCTTCAGGCTGTGTGCAAACACTGTCAATGGCGGTGCGGTGCGGCTGCCAGTACCGCTGCTTCAGGCTGTGTGCAAACACTGTCACTGGCGGTGCAACTGCCAGTACCGCTGCGTCAGGCTGTGTGCAAACACTGTCACTGGCGGTGCAGCTGCCGGTACCGCTGCTTCAGGCTGTGTGCAAACACTGTCACTGGCGGTGCAACTGCCAGTATCGCTGCTTCAGGCTGTGTGCAAACACTGTCACTGGCGGTGCAACTGCCAGTACCGCTGCTTCAGGCTGTGTGCAAACACTGTCACTGGCGGTGCAACTGCCAGTACCGCTGCTTCAGGCTGTGTGCAAACACTGTCACTGGCGGTGCAACTGCCAGTACCGCTGCTTCAGGCTGTGTGCAAACACTATCAATGGCGGTGCGGTGCGGCTGCCAGTACCGCTGCTACAGGCTGTGTGCAAACACTGTCAATGGCGGTGCGGTGCGGCTGCCAGTACCGCTGCTTCAGGCTGTGTGCAAACACTGTCACTGGCGGTGCGGTGCGGCTGCCAGTACCGCTGCTTCAGGCTGTGTGCAAACACTGTCACTGGCGGTGCGGTGCGGCTGCCAGTACCGCTGCTTCAGGCTGTGTGCAAACACTGTCACTGGCGGTGCGGTGCGGCTGCCAGTACCGTTGCTTCATGCTGTGTGCAAACACTGTCGCTGGCGGTGCAACTGCCAGTACCGCTGCTTCAGGCTGTGTGCAAACACTGTCAATGGCGGTGCGGTGCGGCTGCCAGTACCGCTGTTTCAGGCTGTGTGCAAACACTGTCACTGGCGGTGCAACTGCCAGTACCGCTGCGTCAGGCTGTGTGCAAACACTGTCACTGGCGGTGCAGCTGCCGGTACCGCTGCTTCAGGCTGTGTGCAAACACTGTCACTGGCGGTGCAACTGCCAGTATCGCTGCTTCAGGCTGTGTGCAAACACTGTCACTGGCGGTGCAACTGCCAGTACCGCTGCTTCAGGCTGTGTGCAAACACTGTCACTGGCGGTGCAACTGCCAGTACCGCTGCTTCAGGCTGTGTGCAAACACTGTCACTGGCGGTGCAACTGCCAGTACCGCTGCTTCAGGCTGTGTGCAAACACTATCAATGGCGGTGCGGTGCGGCTGCCAGTATCGCTGCTTCAGGCTGTGTGCAAACACTGTCAATGGCGGTGCGGTGCAGCTGCCAGTACCGCTGCTACAGGCTGTGTGCAAACACTGTCAATGGTGGTGCGGTGCGGCTGCCAGTACCGCTGCTTCAGGCTGTGTGCAAACACTGTCAATGGCGGTGCAACTGCCGGTACCGCTGCTTCAGGCTGTGTGCAAACACTGTCACTGGCGGTGCAGCTGCCAGTACCGCTGCTTCAGGCTGTGTGCAAACACTGTCACTGGCGGTGCAGCTGCCAGTACCGCTGCTTCAGGCTGTGTGCAAACACTGTCACTGGCGGTGCGGTGCGGCTGCCAGTACCGCTGCTTCAGGCTGTGTGCAAACACTGTCACTGGCGGTGCAACTGCCAGTACCGCTGCTTCAGGCTGTGTGCAAACACTGTCAATGGCGGTGCGGTGCGGCTGCCAGTACCGCTGCTTCAGGCTGTGTGCAAACACTGTCACTGGCGGTGCAACTGCCAGTACCGCTGCGTCAGGCTGTGTGCAAACACTGTCACTGGCGGTGCAGCTGCCGGTACCGCTGCTTCAGGCTGTGTGCAAACACTGTCACTGGCGGTGCAACTGCCAGTACCGCTGCGTCTGGCTGTGTGCAAACACTGTCACTGGCGGTGCAGCTGCCGGAACCGCTGCGTCAGGCTGTGTGCAAACACTGTCACTGGCGGTGCAACTGCCAGTACCGTTGCTTCAGGCTGTGTGCAAACACTGTCACTGGCGGTGCAGCTGCCAGTACCGCTGCGTCAGGCTGTGTGCAAACACTGTCACTGGCGGTGCAACTGCCAGTACCGCTGCTTCAGGCTGTGTGCAAACACTGTCACTGGCGGTGCAACTGCCAGTACCGCTGCTTCAGGCTGTGTGCAAAAACTGTCAATGGCGGTGCAGCTGCCAGTACCGCTGCTTCAGGCTGTGTGCAAACACTGTCACTGGCGGTGCAACTGCCGGAATCACTGCTTCAGGCTGTGTGCAAACACTGTCATTGGCGGTGCAGCTGCCGGTACCGCTACTTCAGGCTGTGTGCAAACACTGTCAATGGCGGTGCAGCTGCCAGTACCGCTGCTTCAGGCTGTGTGCAAACACTGTCAATGCCGGTGCGGTGCGGCTGCCAGTACCGCTGCTTCAGGCTGTGTGCAAACACTGTCACAGGCGGTGCAACTGCCAGTACCGCTGCGTCAGGCTGTGTGCAAACACTGTCACTGGCGGTGCAGCTGCCGGTACCGCTGCTTCAGGCTGTGTGCAAACACTGTCACTGGCGGTGCAACTGCCAGTACCGCTGCTTCAGGCTGTGTGCAAACACTGTCACTGGCGGTGCAGCTGCCAGTACCGGTGCTTCAGGCTGTGTGCAAACACTGACACTGGCGGTGCAGCTGCCAGTACCGCTGCTTCAGGCTGTGTGCAAACACTGTCACTGGCGGTGCAACTGCCAGTACTGCTGCTTCAGGCTGTGTGCAAACACTGTCACTGGCGGTGCAGCTGCCAGTACCGCTGCTTCAGGCTGTGTGCAAACACTGTCACTTGCGGTGCAACTGCCAGTACCGCTGCTTCAGGCTGTGTGCAAACACTGTCACTGGCGGTGCAGCTGCCAGTACCGCTGCTTCAGGCTGTGTGCAAACACTGTCACTAGCGGTGCAACTGCCAGTACCGCTGCTTCAGGCTGTGTGCAAAAACTGTCACTGGCGGTGAAGCTGCCAGTACCGCTGCTTCAGGCTGTGTGCAAACACTGTCACTAGCGGTGCAACTGCCAGTACTGCTGCTTCAGGCTGTGTGCAAACACTGTCACTGGCGGTGCAGCTGCTAGTACCGCTGCTTCAGGCTGTGTGCAAACACTGTCACTGGCGGTGCAACTGCCAGTACCGCTGCTTCAGGCTGTGTGCAAACACTGTCACTGGCGGTGCAGCTGCCAGTACCGCTGCTTCAGGCTGTGTGCAAACACTGTCACTGGCGGTGCAACTGCCAGTACCGCTGCTTCAGGCTGTGTGCAAACACTGTCACTGGCGGTGCAACTGCCAGTACCGCTGCTTCAGGCTGTGTGCAAAAACTGTCAATGGCGGTGCAGCTGCCAGTACCGCTGCTTCAGGCTGTGTGCAAACACTGTCACTGGCGGTGCAACTGCCAGTACCGCTGCGTCAGGCTGTGTGCAAACACTGACACTGGCGGTGCAGCTGCCAGTACCGCTGCTTCAGGCTGTGTGCAAACACTGTCAATGGCGGTGCAACTGCTAGTACCGCTGCTTCAGGCTGTGTGCAAACACTGTCACTGGCGGTGCAACTGCCAGTACCGCTGCTTCAGGCTGTGTGCAAACACTGTCACTGGCGGTGCAGCTGCCAGTACCGCTGCTTCAGGCTGTGTGCAAACACTGTCACTGGCGGTGCAGCTGCCGGTACCGCTGCTTCAGGCTGTGTGCAAACACTGTCAATGGCGGTGCAGCTGCCAGTACCGCTGCTTCAGGCTGTGTGCAAACATTGTCACTGGCGGTGCAGCTGCCAGTACCGCTGCTTCAGGCTGTGTGCAAACACTGTCACTGGCGGTGCAGCTGCCGGTACCGCTGCTTCAGGCTGTGTGCAAACACTGTCAATGGCGGTGCAGCTGCCAGTACCGCTGCTTCAGGCTGTGTGCAAACACTGTCAATGGCGGTGCAGCTGCCAGGATCGCTGCTTCAGGCTGTGTGCAAACACTGTCACTGGCGGTGCAGCTGCCGGTACCGCTGCTTCAGGCTGTGTGCAAACACTGTCACTGGCGGTGCAACTGCCAGTACCGCTGCTTCAGGCTGTGTGCAAACACTGTCACTAGCGGTGCAGCTGCCAGTACCGGTGCTTCAGGCTGTGTGCAAACATTGTCACTGGCGGTGCAGCTGCCAGTACCGCTGCTTCAGGCTGTGTGCAAACACTGTCACTGGCGGTGCAGCTGCCAGTACTGCTGCTTCAGGCTGTGTGCAAACACTGTCACTGGCGGTGCAGCTGCCAGTACCGCTGCTTCAGGCTGTGTGCAAACACTGTCACTTGCGGTGCAACTGCCAGTACCGCTGCTTCAGGCTGTGTGCAAACACTGTCACTGGCGGTGCAGCTGCCAGTACCGCTGCTTCAGGCTGTGTGCAAACACTGTCACAGGCGGTGCAACTGCCAGTACCGCTGCTTCAGGCTGTGTGCAAACACTGTCACTGGCGGTGCAGCTGCCAGTACCGCTGCTTCAGGCTGTGTGCAAACACTGTCAATGGCGGTGCAACTGCCTGTACCGCTGCTTCAGGCTGTGTGCAAACACTGACACTGGCGGTGCAGCTGCCAGTACCGCTGCTTCAGGCTGTGTGCAAACACTGTCAATGGCGGTGCAACTGCTAGTACCGCTGCTTCAGGCTGTGTGCAAACACTGTCACTGGCGGTGCAACTGCCAGTACCGCTGCTTCAGGCTGTGTGCAAACACTGTCACTGGCGGTGCAGCTGCCAGTACCGCTGCTTCAGGCTGTGTGCAAACACTGTCACTGGCGGTGCAGCTGCCGGTACCGCTGCTTCAGGCTGTGTGCAAACACTGTCAATGGCGGTGCAGCTGCCAGTACCGCTGCTTCAGGCTGTGTGCAAACATTGTCACTGGCGGTGCAGCTGCCAGTACCGCTGCTTCAGGCTGTGTGCAAACACTGTCACTGGCGGTGCAGCTGCCGGTACCGCTGCTTCAGGCTGTGTGCAAACACTGTCAATGGCGGTGCAGCTGCCAGTACCGCTGCTTCAGGCTGTGTGCAAACACTGTCAATGGCGGTGCAGCTGCCAGGATCGCTGCTTCAGGCTGTGTGCAAACACTGTCACTGGCGGTGCAGCTGCCGGTACCGCTGCTTCAGGCTGTGTGCAAACACTGTCACTGGCGGTGCAACTGCCAGTACCGCTGCTTCAGGCTGTGTGCAAACACTGTCACTAGCGGTGCAGCTGCCAGTACCGGTGCTTCAGGCTGTGTGCAAACATTGTCACTGGCGGTGCAGCTGCCAGTACCGCTGCTTCAGGCTGTGTGCAAACACTGTCACTGGCGGTGCAGCTGCCAGTACTGCTGCTTCAGGCTGTGTGCAAACACTGTCACTGGCGGTGCAGCTGCCAGTACCGCTGCTTCAGGCTGTGTGCAAACACTGTCACTTGCGGTGCAACTGCCAGTACCGCTGCTTCAGGCTGTGTGCAAACACTGTCACTGGCGGTGCAGCTGCCAGTACCGCTGCTTCAGGCTGTGTGCAAACACTGTCACAGGCGGTGCAACTGCCAGTACCGCTGCTTCAGGCTGTGTGCAAACACTGTCACTGGCGGTGCAACTGCCAGTACCGCTGCTTCAGGCTGTGTGCAAAAACTGTCAATGGCGGTGCAGCTGCCAGTACCGCTGCTTCAGGCTGTGTGCAAACACTGTCACTGGCGGTGCAGCTGCCGGAACCACTGCTTCAGGCTGTGTGCAAACACTGTCACTGGCGGTGCAACTGCCAGTACCGCTGCTTCAGGCTGTGTGCAAACACTGTCACTGGCGGTGCAACTGCCTGTACCGCTGCTTCAGGCTGTGTGCAAACACTGACACTGGCGGTGCAGCTGCCAGTACCGCTGCTTCAGGCTGTGTGCAAACACTGTCAATGGCGGTGCAACTGCTAGTACCGCTGCTTCAGGCTGTGTGCAAACACTGTCACTGGCGGTGCAACTGCCAGTACCGCTGCTTCAGGCTGTGTGCAAACACTGTCACTGGCGGTGCAACTGCCTGTACCGCTGCTTCAGGCTGTGTGCAAACACTGACACTGGCGGTGCAGCTGCCAGTACCGCTGCTTCAGGCTGTGTGCAAACACTGTCAATGGCGGTGCAACTGCTAGTACCGCTGCTTCAGGCTGTGTGCAAACACTGTCACTGGCGGTGCAACTGCCAGTACCGCTGCTTCAGGCTGTGTGCAAACACTGTCACTAGCGGTGCAGCTGCCAGTACCGCTGCTTCAGGCTGTGTGCAAACACTGTCACTGGCAGTGCAGCTGCCGGTACCGCTTCTTCAGGCTGTGTGCAAACACTGTCAATGGCGGTGCAGCTGCCAGTACCGCTGCTTCAGGCTGTGTGCAAACACTGTCAATGGCGGTGCAGCTGCCAGTATCGCTGCTTCAGGCTGTGTGCAAACACTGTCACTGGCGGTGCAGCTGCCGGTACCGCTGCTTCAGGCTGTGTGCAAACACTGTCACTGGCGGTGCAGCTGCCAGTACCGCTGCTTCAGGCTGTGTGCAAACACTGTCACTTGCGGTGCAACTGCCAGTACCGCTGCTTCAGGCTGTGTGCAAACACTGTCACTGGCGGTGCAGCTGCCAGTACCGCTGCTTCAGGCTGTGTGCAAACACTGTCACAGGCGGTGCAACTGCCAGTACCGCTGCTTCAGGCTGTGTGCAAACACTGTCACTGGCGGTGCAACTGCCAGTACCGCTGCTTCAGGCTGTGTGCAAAAACTGTCAATGGCGGTGCAGCTGCCAGTACCGCTGCTTCAGGCTGTGTGCAAACACTGTCACTGGCGGTGCAGCTGCCGGAACCACTGCTTCAGGCTGTGTGCAAACACTGTCACTGGCGGTGCAACTGCCAGTACCGCTGCTTCAGGCTGTGTGCAAACACTGTCACTGGCGGTGCAACTGCCTGTACCGCTGCTTCAGGCTGTGTGCAAACACTGACACTGGCGGTGCAGCTGCCAGTACCGCTGCTTCAGGCTGTGTGCAAACACTGTCAATGGCGGTGCAACTGCTAGTACCGCTGCTTCAGGCTGTGTGCAAACACTGTCACTGGCGGTGCAACTGCCAGTACCGCTGCTTCAGGCTGTGTGCAAACACTGTCACTGGCGGTGCAGCTGCCAGTACCGCTGCTTCAGGCTGTGTGCAAACACTGTCACTGGCGGTGCAGCTGCCAGTACCGCTGCTTCAGGCTGTGTGCAAACACTGTCACTGGCGGTGCAACTGCCAGTACCGCTGCTTCAGGCTGTGTGCAAACACTGTCACTGGCGGTGCAGCTGCCAGTACCGCTGCTTCAGGCTGTGTGCAAACACTGTCACTGGCGGTGCAACTGCCAGTACCGCTGCTTCAGGCTGTGTGCAAACACTGTCACTGGCGGTGCAACTGCCAGTACCGCTGCTTCAGGCTGTGTGCAAAAACTGTCAATGGCGGTGCAGCTGCCAGTACCGCTGCTTCAGGCTGTGTGCAAACACTGTCACTGGCGGTGCAGCTGCCGGAACCACTGCTTCAGGCTGTGTGCAAACACTGTCACTGGCGGTGCAACTGCCAGTACCGCTGCTTCAGGCTGTGTGCAAACACTGTCACTGGCGGTGCAACTGCCTGTACCGCTGCTTCAGGCTGTGTGCAAACACTGACACTGGCGGTGCAGCTGCCAGTACCGCTGCTTCAGGCTGTGTGCAAACACTGTCAATGGCGGTGCAACTGCTAGTACCGCTGCTTCAGGCTGTGTGCAAACACTGTCACTGGCGGTGCAACTGCCAGTACCGCTGCTTCAGGCTGTGTGCAAACACTGTCACTGGCGGTGCAGCTGCCAGTACCGCTGCTTCAGGCTGTGTGCAAACACTGTCACTGGCGGTGCAGCTGCCGGTACCGCTGCTTCAGGCTGTGTGCAAACACTGTCACTGTCGGTGCAACTGCCAGTACCGCTGCTTCAGGCTGTGTGCAAACACTGTCAATGGCGGTGCAGCTGCCAGTATCGCTGCTTCAGGCTGTGTGCAAACACTGTCACTGGCGGTGCAGCTGCCGGTACCGCTGCTTCAGGCTGTGTGCAAACACTGTCACTGGCGGTGCAGCTGCCAGTACCGCTGCTTCAGGCTGTGTGCAAACACTGTCACTGGCGGTGCAGCTGCCAGTACCGCTGCTTCAGGCTGTGTGCAAACACTGTCACTGGCGGTGCAACTGCCAGTACCGCTGCTTCAGGCTGTGTGCAAACACTGTCATTGGCGGTGCAGCCGCCGGTACCGCTACTTCAGGCTGTGTGCAAACACTGTCAATGGCGGTGCAGCTGCCAGTACCGCTGCTTCAGGCTGTGTGCAAACACTGTCAATGGCGGTGCGGTGCGGCTGCCAGTACCGCTGCTTCAGGCTGTGTGCAAACACTGTCACTAGCGGTGCAGCTGCCGGTACCGCTGCTTCAGGCTGTGTGCAAACACTGTCACTGGCGGTGCAGCTGCCAGTACCGGTGCTTCAGGCTGTGTGCAAACATTGTCACTGGCGGTGCAGCTGCCAGTACCGCTGCTTCAGGCTGTGTGCAAACACTGTCACTGGCGGTGCAGCTGCCAGTACTGCTGCTTCAGGCTGTGTGCAAACACTGTCACTAGCGGTGCAGCTGCCAGTACCGCTGCTTCAGGCTGTGTGCAAACACTGTCACTTGCGGTGCAACTGCCAGTACCGCTGCTTCAGGCTGTGTGCAAACACTGTCACTGGCGGTGCAGCTGCCAGTACCGCTGCTTCAGGCTGTGTGCAAACACTGTCACAGGCGGTGCAACTGCCTGTACCGCTGCTTCAGGCTGTGTGCAAACACTGTCACTGGCGGTGCAACTGCCAGTACCGCTGCTTCAGGCTGTGTGCAAAAACTGTCAATGGCGGTGCAGCTGCCAGTACCGCTGCTTCAGGCTGTGTGCAAACACTGTCACTGGCGGTGCAGCTGCCGGAACCACTGCTTCAGGCTGTGTGCAAACACTGTCACTGGCGGTGCAACTGCCGGTACCGCTGCTTCAGGCTGTGTGCAAACACTGTCACTGGCGGTGCAACTGCCTGTACCGCTGCTTCAGGCTGTGTGCAAACACTGACACTGGCGGTGCAGCTGCCAGTACCGCTGCTTCAGGCTGTGTGCAAACACTGTCAATGGCGGTGCAGCTGCTAGTACCGCTGCTTCAGGCTGTGTGCAAACACTGTCACTGGCGGTGCAACTGCCAGTACCGCTGCTTCAGGCTGTGTGCAAACACTGTCACTGGCGGTGCAGCTGCCAGTACCGCTGCTTCAGGCTGTGTGCAAACACTGTCACTGGCGGTGCAGCTGCCGGTACCGCTGCTTCAGGCTGTGTGCAAACACTGTCAATGGCGGTGCAGCTGCCAGTATCGCTGCTTCAGGCTGTGTGCAAACACTGTCAATGGCGGTGCAGCTGCCGGTACCGCTGCTTCAGGCTGTGTGCAAACACTGTCACTGGCGGTGCAGCTGCCAGTACCGCTGCTTCAGGCTGTGTGCAAACACTGTCACTGGCGGTGCAGCTGCCAGTACCGCTGCTTCAGGCTGTGTGCAAACACTGTCACTGGCGGTGCAGCTGCCAGTACCGCTGCTTCAGGCTGTGTGCAAACACTGTCATTGGCGGTGCAGCTGCCGGTACCGCTACTTCAGGCTGTGTGCAAACACTGACACTGGCGGTGCAGCTGCCAGTACCGCTGCTTCAGGCTGTGTGCAAACACTGTCAATGGCGGTGCAGCTGCTAGTACCGCTGCTTCAGGCTGTGTGCAAACACTGTCACTGGCGGTGCAACTGCCAGTACCGCTGCTTCAGGCTGTGTGCAAACACTGTCACTGGCGGTGCAGCTGCCAGTACCGCTGCTTCAGGCTGTGTGCAAACACTGTCAATGGCGGTGCAACTGCCAGTACCGCTGCTTCAGGCTGTGTGCAAACACTGTCACTGGCGGTGCAACTGCCAGTACCGCTGCTTCAGGCTGTGTGCAAAAACTGTCAATGGCGGTGCAGCTGCCAGTACCGCTTCTTCAGGCTGTGTGCAAACACTGTCAATGGCGGTGCAGCTGCCAGTATCGCTGCTTCAGGCTGTGTGCAAACACTGTCAATGGCGGTGCAGCTGCCGGTACCGCTGCTTCAGGCTGTGTGCAAACACTGTCACTGGCGGTGCAACTGCCAGTACCGCTGCTTCAGGCTGTGTGCAAACACTGTCACTGGCGGTGCAGCTGCCAGTACCGCTGCTTCAGGCTGTGTGCAAACACTGTCACTGGCGGTGCAGCTGCCAGTACCGCTGCTTCAGGCTGTGTGCAAACACTGTCACTGGCGGTGCAGATGCCAGTAAAGCTTCAGGCTGTGTGCAAACACTGTCACTGGCGGTGCAGCTGCCAGTACCGCTGCTTCAGGCTGTGTGCAAACACTGTCACAAGCGGTTAACTGCCAGTACCGCTGCTTCAGGCTGTGTGCAAACACTGTCACTGGCGGTGCAGCTGCCAGTACCGCTGCTTCAGGCTGTGTGCAAACACTGTCACTGGCGGTGCAACTGCCAGTACCGCTGCTTCAGGCTGTGTGCAAACACTGTCACTGGCGGTGCAACTGCCAGTACCGCTGCTTCAGGCTGTGTGCAAAAACTGTCAATGGCGGTGCAGCTGCCAGTACCGCTGCTTCAGGCTGTGTGCAAACACTGTCACTGGCGGTGCAGCTGCCGGAACCACTGCTTCAGGCTGTGTGCAAACACTGTCACTGGCGGTGCAACTGCCTGTACCGCTGCTTCAGGCTGTGTGCAAACACTGTCACTGGCGGTGCAACTGCCTGTACCGCTGCTTCAGGCTGTGTGCAAACACTGACACTGGCGGTGCAGCTGCCAGTACCGCTGCTTCAGGCTGTGTGCAAACACTGTCAATGGCGGTGCAGCTGCCAGTACCGCTGCTTCAGGCTGTGTGCAAACACTGTCACTGGCGGTGCAACTGCCAGTACCGCTGCTTCAGGCTGTGTGCAAACACTGTCACTGGCGGTGCAGCTGCCAGTACCGCTGCTTCAGGCTGTGTGCAAACACTGTCACTGGCGGTGCAGCTGCCTGTACCGCTGCTTCAGGCTGTGTGCAAACACTGTCACTAGCGGTGCAACTGCCAGTACCGCTGCTACAGGCTGTGTGCAAACACTGTCAATGGCGGTGCGGTGCGGCTGCCAGTACCGCTGCTTCAGGCTGTGTGCAAACACTGTCAATGGCGGTGCGGTGCGGCTTCCAGTACCGCTGCTTCAGGCTGTGTGCAAACACTGTCACTGGCGGTGCAGCTGCCGGTACCGCTGCTTCAGGCTGTGTGCAAACACTGACACTGGCGGTGCAACTGCCAGTACCGCTGCTTCAGGCTGTGTGCAAACACTGTCACTGGCGGTGCAACTGCCAGTACCGCTGCGTCAGGCTGTGTGCAAACACTGTCACTGGCGGTGCAACTGCCAGTACCGCTGCTTCAGGCTGTGTGCAAACACTGTCACTGGCGGTGCAACTGCCAGTACCGCTGCTTCAGGCTGTGTGCAAAAACTGTCAATGGCGGTGCAGCTGCCAGTACCGCTGCTTCAGGCTGTGTGCAAACACTGTCACTGGCGGTGCAGCTGCCGGAACCACTGCTTCAGGCTGTGTGCAAACACTGTCACTGGCGGTGCAACTGCCTGTACCGCTGCTTCAGGCTGTGTGCAAACACTGTCACTGGCGGTGCAACTGCCTGTACCGCTGCTTCAGGCTGTGTGCAAACACTGACACTGGCGGTGCAGCTGCCAGTACCGCTGCTTCAGGCTGTGTGCAAACACTGTCAATGGCGGTGCAGCTGCCAGTACCGCTGCTTCAGGCTGTGTGCAAACACTGTCACTGGCGGTGCAACTGCCAGTACCGCTGCTTCAGGCTGTGTGCAAACACTGTCACTGGCGGTGCAGCTGCCAGTACCGCTGCTTCAGGCTGTGTGCAAACACTGTCACTGGCGGTGCAGCTGCCGGTACCGCTGCTTCAGGCTGTGTGCAAACACTGTCAATGGCGGTGCAGCTGCCAGTACCGCTGCTTCAGGCTGTGTGCAAACACTGTCACTGGCGGTGCAGCTGCCGGTACCGCTGCTTCAGGCTGTGTGCAAACACTGTCAATGGCGGTGCAACTGCCAGTACCGCTGCTTCAGGCTGTGTGCAAAAACTGTCAATGGCGGTGCAGCTGCCAGTACCGCTGCTTCAGGCTGTGTGCAAACACTGTCACTGGCGGTGCAGCTGCCGGAACCACTGCTTCAGGCTGTGTGCAAACACTGTCACTGGCGGTGCAACTGCCTGTACCGCTGCTTCAGGCTGTGTGCAAACACTGTCACTGGCGGTGCAACTGCCTGTACCGCTGCTTCAGGCTGTGTGCAAACACTGACACTGGCGATGCAGCTGCCAGTACCGCTGCTTCAGGCTGTGTGCAAACACTGTCAATGGCGGTGCAGCTGCCAGTACCGCTGCTTCAGGCTGTGTGCAAACACTGTCACTGGCGGTGCAACTGCCAGTACCGCTGCTTCAGGCTGTGTGCAAACACTGTCACTGGCGGTGCAGCTGCCAGTACCGCTGCTTCAGGCTGTGTGCAAACACTGTCACTGGCGGTGCAGCTGCCGGTACCGCTGCTTCAGGCTGTGTGCAAACACTGTCAATGGCGGTGCAGCTGCCAGTACCGCTGCTTCAGGCTGTGTGCAAACACTGTCACTGGCGGTGCAGCTGCCGGTACCGCTGCTTCAGGCTGTGTGCAAACACTGTCAATGGCGGTGCAGCTGCCAGTACCGCTGCTTCAGGCTGTGTGCAAACACTGTCAATGGCGGTGCAGCTGCCAGTACCGCTGCTTCAGGCTGTGTGCAAACACTGTCATTGGCGGTGCAGCTGCCGGTACCGCTACTTCAGGCTGTGTGCAAACACTGTCAATAGCGGTGCGGTGCAGCTGCCAGTACCGCTGCTTCAGGCTGTGTGCAAACACTGTCACTGGCGGTGCAGCTGCCGGTACCGCTGCTTCAGGCTGTGTGCAAACACTGTCACTGGCGGTGCAGCTGCCAGTACCGCTGCTTCAGGCTGTGTGCAAACACTGTCAATGGCGGTGCAGCTGCCAGTACCGCTGCTTCAGGCTGTGTGCAAACACTGTCATTGGCGGTGCAGCTGCCGGTACCGCTACTTCAGGCTGTGTGCAAACACTGTCACTGGCGGTGCAGCTGCCAGTACCGCTGCTTCAGGCTGTGTGCAAACACTGTCAATGGCGGTGCGGTGCGGCTGCCAGTACCGCTGCTTCAGGCTGTGTGCAAACACTGTCACTGGCGGTGCAACTGCCAGTACCGCTGCGTCAGGCTGTGTGCAAACACTGTCACTGGCGGTGCAGCTGCCGGTACCGCTGCTTCAGGCTGTGTGCAAACACTGTCACTGGCGGTGCAACTGCCAGTACCGCTGCTTCAGGCTGTGTGCAAACACTGTCACTGGCGGTGCAGCTGCCAGTACCGCTGCTTCAGGCTGTGTGCAAACACTGTCACTAGCGGTGCAGCTGCCAGTACCGCTGCTTCAGGCTGTGTGCAAACACTGTCACTAGCGGTGCAACTGCCAGTACCGCTGCTTCAGGCTGTGTGCAAAAACTGTCACTGGCGGTGAAGCTGCCAGTACCGCTGCTTCAGGCTGTGTGCAAACACTGTCACTAGCGGTGCAACTGCCAGTACTGCTGCTTCAGGCTGTGTGCAAACACTGTCACTGGCGGTGCAGCTGCTAGTACCGCTGCTTCAGGCTGTGTGCAAACACTGTCACTGGCGGTGCAACTGCCAGTACCGCTGCTTCAGGCTGTGTGCAAACACTGTCACTGGCGGTGCAGCTGCCAGTACCGCTGCTTCAGGCTGTGTGCAAACACTGTCACTGGCGGTGCAACTGCCAGTACCGCTGCTTCAGGCTGTGTGCAAACACTGTCACTGGCGGTGCAACTGCCAGTACCGCTGCTTCAGGCTGTGTGCAAAAACTGTCAATGGCGGTGCAGCTGCCAGTACCGCTGCTTCAGGCTGTGTGCAAACACTGTCACTGGCGGTGCAGCTGCCGGAACCACTGCTTCAGGCTGTGTGCAAACATTGTCACTGGCGGTGCAACTGCTAGTACCGCTGCTTCAGGCTGTGTGCAAACACTGTCACTGGCGGTGCAACTGCCTGTACCGCTGCTTCAGGCTGTGTGCAAACACTGACACTGGCGGTGCAGCTGCCAGTACCGCTGCTTCAGGCTGTGTGCAAACACTGTCAATGGCGGTGCAACTGCCAGTACCGCTGCTTCAGGCTGTGTGCAAACACTGTCACTGGCGGTGCAACTGCCAGTACCGCTGCTTCAGGCTGTGTGCAAACACTGTCACTGGCGGTGCAGCTGCCAGTACCGCTGCTTCAGGCTGTGTGCAAACACTGTCACTCGCGGTGCAGCTGCCGGTACCGCTGCTTCAGGCTGTGTGCAAACACTGTCAATGGCGGTGCAGCTGCCAGTACCGCTGCTTCAGGCTGTGTGCAAACACTGTCACTGGCGGTGCAGCTGCCAGTACCGCTGCTTCAGGCTGTGTGCAAACACTGTCACTGGCGGTGCAGCTGCCGGTACCGCTGCTTCAGGCTGTGTGCAAACACTGTCACTGGCGGTGCAGCTGCCGGTACCGCTGCTTCAGGCTGTGTGCAAACACTGTCAATGGCGGTGCAGCTGCCAGTACCGCTGCTTCAGGCTGTGTGCAAACACTGTCAATGGCGGTGCAGCTGCCAGTACCGCTGCTTCAGGCTGTGTGCAAACACTGTCATTGGCGGTGCAGCTGCCGGTACCGCTACTTCAGGCTGTGTGCAAACACTGTCAATAGCGGTGCGGTGCAGCTGCCAGTACCGCTGCGTCAGGCTGTGTGCAAACACTGTCACTGTCGGTGCAACTGCCAGTACCGCTGCTTCAGGCTGTGTGCAAACACTGTCACTGGCGGTGCAGCTGCCGGTACCGCTGCTTCAGGCTGTGTGCAAACACTGTCAATGGCGGTGCAACTGCCAGTACCGCTGCTTCAGGCTGTGTGCAAACACTGTCACTGGCGGTGCAGCTGCCAGTACCGCTGCTTCAGGCTGTGTGCAAACACTGTCAATGGCGGTGCAGCTGCCAGTACCGCTGCTTCAGGCTGTGTGCAAACACTGTCAATGGCGGTGCAACTGCCAGTACCGCTGCTTCAGGCTGTGTGCAAACACTGTCAATGGCGGTGCAGCTGCCAGTACCGCTGCTTCAGGCTGTGTGCAAACACTATCATTGGCGGTGCAGCTGCCGGTACCGCTACTTCAGGCTGTGTGCAAACACTGTCAATGGCGGTGCGGTGCGGCTGCCAGTACCGCTGCTTCAGGCTGTGTGCAAACACTGTCACTGGCAGTGCAGCTGCCATTACCGCTGCTTCAGGCTGTGTGCAAACACTGACACTGGCGGTGCAGCTGCCGGTACCGCTGCTTCAGGCTGTGTGCAAACACTGTCAATGGCGGTGCGGTGCGGCTGCCATTACCGCTGCTTCAGGCTGTGTGCAAACACTGTCACTGGCGGTGCAGCTGCCTGTACCGCTGCTTCAGGCTGTGTGCAAACACTGTCACTGGCGGTGTAGCTGCCAGTACCGCTGCTTCAGGCTGTGTGCAAACACTGTCACAGGCAGTGCGGTGCGGCTGCCAGTACCGCTACTTCAGGCTGTGTGCAAACACTGTCACTGGCGGTGAAGCTGCCGGTACCGCTGCTTCAGGCTGTGTGCAAACACTGTCACTGGCGGTGCAGCTGCCAGTACCGCTGCTTCAGGCTGTGTGCAAACACTGTCAATGGCGGTGCAACTGCCAGTACCGCTGCTTCAGGCTGTGTGCAAACACTGTCACTGGCGGTGCAGCTGCCAGTACCGCTGCTTCAGGCTGTGTGCAAACACTGTCAATGGCGGTGCAGCTGCCAGTACCGCTGCTTCAGGCTGTGTGCAAACACTGTCATTGGCGGTGCAGCTGCCGGTACCGCTACTTCAGGCTGTGTGCAAACACTGTCAATAGCGGTGCGGTGCAGCTGCCAGTACCGCTGCGTCAGGCTGTGTGCAAACACTGTCACTGTCGGTGCAACTGCCAGTACCGCTGCTTCAGGCTGTGGGCAAACACTGTCACTGGCGGTGCAGCTGCCGGTACCGCTGCTTCAGGCTGTGTGCAAACACTGTCAATGGCGGTGCAACTGCCAGTACCGCTGCTTCAGGCTGTGTGCAAACACTGTCACTGGCGGTGCAGCTGCCAGTACCGCTGCTTCAGGCTGTGTGCAAACACTGTCAATGGCGGTGCAGCTGCCAGTACCGCTGCTTCAGGCTGTGTGCAAACACTGTCAATGGCGGTGCAACTGCCAGTACCGCTGCTTCAGGCTGTGTGCAAACACTGTCAATGGCGGTGCAGCTGCCAGTACCGCTGCTTCAGGCTGTGTGCAAACACTATCATTGGCGGTGCAGCTGCCGGTACCGCTGCTTCAGGCTGTGTGCAAACACTGTCACTGGCAGTGCAGCTGCCATTACCGCTGCTTCAGGCTGTGTGCAAACACTGACACTGGCGGTGCAGCTGCCGGTACCGCTGCTTCAGGCTGTGTGCAAACACTGTCAATGGCGGTGCGGTGCGGCTGCCATTACCGCTGCTTCAGGCTGTGTGCAAACACTGTCACTGGCGGTGCAGCTGCCTGTACCGCTGCTTCAGGCTGTGTGCAAACACTGTCACTGGCGGTGTAGCTGCCAGTACCGCTGCTTCAGGCTGTGTGCAAACACTGTCACAGGCAGTGCGGTGCGGCTGCCAGTACCGCTACTTCAGGCTGTGTGCAAACACTGTCACTGGCGGTGAAGCTGCCGGTACCGCTGCTTCAGGCTGTGTGCAAACACTGTCACTGGCGGTGCAACTGCCAGTACCGCTGCTTCAGGCTGTGTGCAAACACTGTCACTGGCGGTGCAACTGCCAGTACCGCTGCTTCAGGCTGTGTGCAAACACTGTCACTGGCGGTGCAGCTGCCAGTACCGCTGCTTCAGGCTGTGTGCAAACACTGTCACTGGCGGTGCGGCTGCCAGTACCGCTGCTTCTGGCTGTGTGCAAACACTGTCACTGGCGGTGCAACTGCCAGTACCGCTGCTTCAGGCTGTGTGCAAACACTGTCACTGGCGGTGCAACTGCCAGTACCGCTGCTTCAGGCTGTGTGCAAACACTGTCACTGGCGGTGCAACTGCCAGTACCGCTGCTTCAGGCTGTGTGCAAACACTGTCACTGACGGTGCAACTGCCAGTACCGCTGCTTCAGGCTGTGTGCAAACACTATCACTGGCGGTGCAACTGCCAGTACCGTTGCTTCAGGCTGTGTGCAAACACTGTCACTGGCGGTGCAACTGCCAGTACCGCTGCTTCAGGCTGTGTGCAAACACTGTCAATGGCGGTGAAGCTGCCAGTACCGCTGCTTCAGGCTGTGTGCAAACACTGTCACTGGCGGTGCAGCTGCCAGTACCGCTGCTTCAGGCTGTGTGCAAACACTGTCACTGGCGGTGCAGCTGCCGATACCGCTGCTTCAGGCTGTGTGCAAACACTGTCACTGGCGGTGCAGCTGCCGGTACCGCTGCTTCAGGCTGTGTGCAAACACTGTCAATGGCGGTGCAGCTGCTAGTACCGCTGCTTCAGGCTGTGTGCAAACACTGTCACTGGCGGTGCAGCTGCCAGTACTGCTGCTTCAGGCTGTGTGCAAACACTGTCACTGGCGGTGCAGCTGCCAGTACCGCTGCTTCAGGCTGTGTGCGAACACTGTCACTGGCGGTGCGGTGCGGCTGCCAGTACCGCTGCTTCAGGCTGTGTGCAAACACTGTCACTGGCGGTGCAGCTGCCAGTACCGCTGCTTCAGGCTGTGTGCAAACACTGTCACTGGCGGTGCAGCTGCCTGTACCGCTGCTTCAGGCTGTGTGCAAACACTGTCACTAGCGGTGCAACTGCCAGTACCGCTGCTACAGGCTGTGTGCAAACACTGTCAATGGCGGTGCAGTGCGGCTGCCAGTACCGCTGCTTCAGGCTGTGTGCAAACACTGTCAATGGCGGTGCGGTGCGGCTTCCAGTACCGCTGCGTCAGGCTGTGTGCAAACACTGTCACTGGCGGTGCAGCTGCCGGTACCGCTGCTTCAGGCTGTGTGCAAACACTGACACTGGCGGTGCAGCTGCCAGTACCGCTGCTTCAGGCTGTGTGCAAACACTGTCACTGGCGGTGCAACTGCCAGTACCGCTGCGTCAGGCTGTGTGCAAACACTGTCACTGGCGGTGCAGCTGCCGGTACCGCTGCTTCAGGCTGTGTGCAAACACTGTCACTGGCGGTGCAACTGCCAGTACCGCTGCTTCAGGCTGTGTGCAAACACTGTCACTGGCGGTGCAACTGCCAGTACCGCTGCTTCAGGCTGTGTGCAAACACTGTCACTGGCGGTGCAACTGCCAGTACCGCTGCTTCAGGCTGTGTGCAAACACTGTCACTAGCGGTGCAACTGCCAGTACCGCTGCTACAGGCTGTGTGCAAACACTGTCAATGGCGGTGCGGTGCGGCTGCCAGTACCGCTGCTTCAGGCTGTGTGCAAACACTGTCAATGGCGGTGCGGTGCGGCTTCCAGTACCGCGGCGTCAGGCTGTGTGCAAACACTGTCACTGGCGGTGCAGCTGCCGGTACCGCTGCTTCAGGCTGTGTGCAAACACTGACACTGGCGGTGCAGCTGCCAGTACCGCTGCTTCAGGCTGTGTGCAAACACTGTCACTGGCGGTGCAACTGCCAGTACCGCTGCGTCAGGCTGTGTGCAAACACTGTCACTGGCGGTGCAGCTGCCGGTACCGCTGCTTCAGGCTGTGTGCAAACACTGTCACTGGCGGTGCAACTGCCAGTACCGCTGCTTCAGGCTGTGTGCAAACACTGTCACTGGCGGTGCAACTGCCAGTACCGCTGTTTCAGGCTGTGTGCAAACACTGTCACTGGCGGTGCAACTGCCAGTACCGCTGCTTCAGGCTGTGTGCAAACACTGTCACTGGCGGTGCAGCTGCCGGTACCGCTGCTTCAGGCTGTGTGCAAACATGGTCACTGGCGGTGCAACTGCCAGTACCGCTGCTTCAGTCTGTGTGCAAACACTGTCACTGGCGGTGCAACTGCCAGTACCGCTGCTTCAGGCTGTGTGCAAACACTGTCACTGGCGGTGCAACTGCCAGTACCGCTGCTTCAGGCTGTGGGCAAACACTGTCAATGGCGGTGCAGCTGCCGGTACCGCTGCTTCAGGCTGTGTGCAAACACTGTCACTGGCGGTGCAACTGCCAGTACCGCTGCTTCAGGCTGTGTGCAAACACTGTCACTGGCGGTGCAACTGCCAGTACCGCTGCTTCAGGCTGTGTGCAAACACTGTCAATGGCGGTGCGGTGCGGCTGCCAGTACCGCTGCTTCAGGCTGTGTGCAAACACTGTCACTGGCGGTGCAGCTGCCGATACCGCTGCTTCAGGCTGTGTGCAAACACTGACACTGGCGGTGCAACTGCCGGTACCGCTGCTTCAGGCTGTGTGCAAACACTGTCACTGGCGGTGCAACTGCCAGTACCGCTGCTTCAGGCTGTGTGCAAACACTGTCACTGGCGGTGCAACTGCCAGTACCGCTGCTTCAGGCTGTGTGCAAACACTGTCACTGGCGGTGCAGCTGCCGGTACCGCTGCTTCAGGCTGTGTGCAAACATGGTCACTGGCGGTGCAACTGCCAGTACCGCTGCTTCAGTCTGTGTGCAAACACTGTCACTGGCGGTGCAACTGCCAGTACCGCTGCTTCAGGCTGTGTGCAAACACTGTCACTGGCGGTGCAACTGCCAGTACCGCTGCTTCAGGCTGTGGGCAAACACTGTCACTGGCGGTGCAGCTGCCGGTACCGCTGCTTCAGGCTGTGTGCAAACACTGTCACTGGCGGTGCAACTGCCAGTACCGCTGCTTCAGGCTGTGTGCAAACACTGTCACTGGCGGTGCAACTGCCAGTACCGCTGCTTCAGGCTGTGTGCAAACACTGTCAATGGCGGTGCGGTGCGGCTGCCAGTACCGCTGCTTCAGGCTGTGTGCAAACACTGTCACTGGCGGTGCAGCTGCCGATACCGCTGCTTCAGGCTGTGTGCAAACACTGACACTAGCGGTGCAACTGCCGGTACCGCTGCTTCAGGCTGTGTGCAAACACTGTCACTGGCGGTGCAACTGCTGATACCGCTGCTTCAGGCTGTGTGCAAACACTGTCACTGGCGGTGCAGCTGCCAGTACCGCGGCTTCAGGCTGTGTGCAAACACTGTCACTGGCGGTGCAACTGCCAGTACCGCTGCTTCAGGCTGTGTGCAAACACTGTCACTGGCGGTGCAACTGCCAGTACCGCTGCTTCAGGCTGTGTGCAAACATTTTCACTGGCGGTGCAACTGCCAGTACCACTGCTTCAGGCTGTGTGCAAACACTGTCACTGGCGGTGCAACTGCCAGTACCGCTGCTTCAGGCTGTGTGCAAACACTGTCACTAGCGGTGCAACTGACAGTACCGCTGCTTCAGGCTGTGTGCAAACACTGTCACTGGCGGTGCAACTGCCAGTACCGCTGCTTCAGGCTGTGTGCAAACACTGTCACTGGCGGTGCAACTGCCAGTACCGCTGCTTCAGGCTGTGTGCAAACACTGTCACTGGCGGTGCAACTGCCAGTACCGCTGCTTCAGGCTGTGTGCAAACACTGTCACTGGCGGTGCAACTGCCAGTACCGCTGCTTCAGGCTGTGTGCAAACACTGTCACTGGCGGTGCAACTGCCAGTACCGCTGCTTCAGGCTGTGTGCAAACACTGTCACTGGCGGTGCAGCTGCCGGTACCGCTGCTTCAGGCTGTGTGCAAACACTGTCACAGGCGGTGCAGCTGCCGGTACCGCTGCTTCAGGCTGTGTGCAAACACTGTCAATGGCGGTGCGGCTGCCAGTACCGCTGCTTCAGGCTGTGTGCAAACACTGTCAATGGCGGTGCAGCTGCCAGTACCGCTGCTTCAGGCTGTGTGCAAACACTGTCACTGGCGGTGCAGCTGCCAGTACCGCTGCGTCAGGCTGTGTGCAAACACTGTCAATGGCGGTGCGGTGCAGCTGCCAGTACCGCTACTTCAGGCTGTGTGCAAACACTGTCACTGGCGGTGCAGCTGCCGGTACCGCTGCTTCAGGCTGTGTGCAAACACTGTCAATGGCGGTGCAGCTGCCCGTACCGCTGCTTCAGGCTGTGTGCAAACACTGTCACTGGCGGTGCAGCTGCCGGTACCGCTGCTTCAGGCTGTGTGCAAACACTGACACTGGCGGTGCAGCTGCCAGTACCGCTGCTTCAGGCTGTGTGCAAACACTGTCACTGGCGGTGCAACTGCCAGTACCGCTGCGTCAGGCTGTGTGCAAACACTGTCACTGGCGGTGCAGCTGCCGGTACCGCTGCTTCAGGCTGTGTGCAAACACTGTCACTGGCGGTGCAACTGCCAGTACCGCTGCTTCAGGCTGTGTGCAAACACTGTCACTGGCGGTGCAACTGCCAGTACCGCTGCTTCAGTCTGTGTGCAAACACTGTCACTGGCGGTGCAACTGCCAGTACCGCTGCTTCAGGCTGTGTGCAAACACTGTCACTGGCGGTGCAGCTGCCGGTACCGCTGCTTCAGGCTGTGTGCAAACATGGTCACTGGCGGTGCAACTGCCAGTACCGCTGCTTCAGGCTGTGTGCAAACACTGTCACTGGCGGTGCAACTGCCAGTACCGCTGCTTCAGGCTGTGTGCAAACACTGTCACTGGCGGTGCAACTGCCAGTACCGCTGCTTCAGGCTGTGGGCAAACACTGTCAATGGCGGTGCAGCTGCCGGTACCGCTGCTTCAGGCTGTGTGCAAACACTGTCACTGGCGGTGCAACTGCCAGTACCGCTGCTTCAGGCTGTGTGCAAACACTGTCACTGGCGGTGCAACTGCCAGTACCGCTGCTTCAGGCTGTGTGCAAACACTGTCAATGGCGGTGCGGCTGCCAGTACCGCTGCTTCAGGCTGTGTGCAAACACTGTCAATGGCGGTGCAGCTGCCAGTACCGCTGCTTCAGGCTGTGTGCAAACACTGTCACTGGCGGTGCAGCTGCCAGTACCGCTGCGTCAGGCTGTGTGCAAACACTGTCAATGGCGGTGCGGTGCAGCTGCCAGTACCGCTGCTTCAGGCTGTGTGCAAACACTGTCAATGGCGGTGCAACTGCCAGTATCGCTGCTTCAGGCTGTGTGCAAACACAGTCAATGGCGGTGCAGCTGCCAGTACCGCTGCTTCAGGCTGTGTGCAAACACTGTCACTGGCGGTGCAGCTGCCAGTACCGCAGCTTCAGGCTGTGTGCGAACACTGTCACTGGCGGTGCGGTGCGGCTGCTAGTACCGCTGCTTCAGGCTGTGTGCAAACACTGTCACTGGCGGTGCAGCTGCCAGTACCGCTGCTTCAGGCTGTGTGCAAACACTGTCACTGGCGGTGCAGCTGCCAGTACCGCTGCTTCAGGCTGTGTGCAAACACTGTCACTGGCGGTGCAACTGCCAGTACCGCTGCTACAGGCTGTGTGCAAACACTGTCAATGGCGGTGCGGTGCAGCTGCCAGTACCGCTGCTTCAGGCTGTGTGCAAACACTGTCAATGGCGGTGCAACTGCCAGTACCGCTGCTTCAGGCTGTGTGCAAACACTGTCAATGGCGGTGCAGCTGCCAGTACCGCTGCTTCAGGCTGTGTGCAAACACTGTCACTGGCGGTGCAGCTGCCAGTACCGCTGCTTCAGGCTGTGTGCGAACACTGTCACTGGCGGTGCGGTGCGGCTGCTAGTACCGCTGCTTCAGGCTGTGTGCAAACACTGTCACTGGCGGTGCAGCTGCCAGTACCGCTGCTTCAGGCTGTGTGCAAACACTGTCACTGGCGGTGCAGCTGCCAGTACCGCTGCTTCAGGCTGTGTGCAAACACTGTCACTGGCGGTACAACTGCCAGTACCGCTGCTACAGGCTGTGTGCAAACACTGTCAATGGCGGTGCGGTGCGGCTGCCAGTACCGCTGCTTCAGGCTGTGTGCAAACACTGTCAATGGCGGTGCGGTGCGGCTTCCAGTACCGCTGCGTCAGGCTGTGTGCAAACACTGACACTGGCGGTGCAACTGCCGGTACCGCTGCTTCAGGCTGTGTGCAAACACTGACACTGGCGGTGGAGCTGCCAGTACCGCTGCTTCAGGCTGTGTGCAAACACTGTCACTGGCGGTGCAACTGCCAGTACCGCTGCGTCAGGCTGTGTGCAAACACTGTCACTGGCGGTGCAGCTGCCAGTACCGCTGCTTCAGGCTGTGTGCAAACACTGTCACTAGCGGTGCAACTGCCAGTACCGCTGCTTCAGGCTGTGTGCAAACACTGTCACTGGCGGTGCAACTGCCAGTACCGCTGCTTCAGGCTGTGTGCAAACACTGTCACTGGCGGTGCAACTGCCAGTACCGCTGCTTCAGGCTGTGTGCAAACACTGTCACTGGCGGTGCAGCTGCCGGTACCGCTGCTTCAGGCTGTGTGCAAACATGGTCACTGGCGGTGCAACTGCCAGTACCGCTGCTTCAGGCTGTGTGCAAACACTGTCACTGGCGGTGCAACTGCCAGTACCGCTGCTTCAGGCTGTGTGCAAACACTGTCACTAGCGGTGCAACTGCCAGTACCGCTGCTTCAGGCTGTGGGCAAACACTGTCAATGGCGGTGCAGCTGCCGGTACCGCTGCTTCAGGCTGTGTGCAAACACTGTCACTGGCGGTGCAACTGCCAGTACCGCTGCTTCAGGCTGTGTGCAAACACTGTCACTGGCGGTGCAACTGCCAGTACCGCTGCTTCAGGCTGTGTGCAAACACTGTCAATGGCGGTGCGGTGCGGCTGCCAGTACCGCTGCGTCAGGCTGTGTGCAAACACTGTCACTGGCGGTGCAGCTGCCGATACCGCTGCTTCAGGCTGTGTGCAAACACTGACACTGGCGGTGCAACTGCCAGTACCGCTGCTTCAGGCTGTGTGCAAACACTGTCACAAGCGGTTAACTGCCAGTACCGCTGCTTCAGGCTGTGTGCAAACACTGTCACTGGCGGTGCAGCTGCCAGTACCGCTGCTTCAGGCTGTGTGCAAACACTGTCACTGGCGGTGCAACTGCCGATACCGCTGCTTCAGGCTGTGTGCAAACACTGTCACTGGCGGTGCAGCTGCTAGTACCGCTGCTTCAGGCTGTGTGCAAACACTGTCACTGGCGGTGCTACTGCCAGTACCGCTGCTTCAGGCTGTGTGCAAACACTGTCACTGGCGGTGCAGCTGCCAGTACCGCTGCTTCAGGCTGTGTGCAAACACTGTCACTGGCGGTGCGGCTGCCGGTACCGCTGCTTCAGGCTGTGTGCAAACACTGTCACTGGCGGTGCAACTGCCAGTACCGCTGCTTCAGGCTGTGTGCAAACACTGTCACTGGCGGTGCAACTGCCAGTACCGCTGCTTCAGGCTGTGTGCAAACACTTTCACTGGCGGTGCAACTGCCAGTACCACTGCTTCAGGCTGTGTGCAAACACTGTCACTGGCGGTGCAACTGCCAGTACCGCTGCTTCAGGCTGTGTGCAAACACTGTCACTAGCGGTGCAACTGACAGTACCGCTGCTTCAGGCTGTGTGCAAACACTGTCACTGGCGGTGCAACTGCCAGTACCGCTGCTTCAGGCTGTGTGCAAACACTGTCACTTGCGGTGCAACTGCCAGTACCGCTGCTTCAGGCTGTGTGCAAACACTGTCACTGGCGGTGCAACTGCCAGTACCGCTGCTTCAGGCTGTGTGCAAACACTGTCACTTGCGGTGCAACTGCCAGTACCGCTGCTTCAGTCTGTGTGCAAACACTGTCACTGGCGGTGCAACTGCCAGTACCGCTGCTTCAGGCTGTGTGCAAACACTGTCACTGGCGGTGCAACTGCCAGTACCGCTGCTTCAGGCTGTGTGCAAACACTGTCACTGGCGGTGCAGCTGCCGGTACCGCTGCTTCAGGCTGTGTGCAAACACTGTCACAGGCGGTGCAGCTGCCGGTACCGCTGCTTCAGGCTGTGTGCAAACACTGTCAATGGCGGTGCGGCTGCCAGTACCGCTGCTTCAGGCTGTGTGCAAACACTGTCAATGGCGGTGCAGCTGCCGGTACCGCTGCTTCAGGCTGTGTGCAAACACTGTCACTGGCGGTGCAGCTGCCAGTACCGCTGCGTCAGGCTGTGTGCAAACACTGTCAATGGCGGTGCGGTGCAGCTGCCAGTACCGCTGCTTCAGGCTGTGTGCAAACACTGTCAATGGCGGTGCAACTGCCAGTACCGCTGCTTCAGGCTGTGTGCAAACACTGTCAATGGCGGTGCAGCTGCCAGTACCGCTGCTTCAGGCTGTGTGCAAACACTGTCACTGGCGGTGCAGCTGCCAGTACCGCTGCTTCAGGCTGTGTGCGAACACTGTCACTGGCGGTGCGGTGCGGCTGCTAGTACCGCTGCTTCAGGCTGTGTGCAAACACTGTCACTGGCGGTGCAGCTGCCAGTACCGCTGCTTCAGGCTGTGTGCAAACACTGTCACTGGCGGTGCAGCTGCTAGTACCGCTGCTTCAGGCTGTGTGCAAACACTGTCACTGGCGGTGCAACTGCCAGTACCGCTGCTACAGGCTGTGTGCAAACACTGTCAATGGCGGTGCGGTGCGGCTGCCAGTACCGCTGCTTCAGGCTGTGTGCAAACACTGTCAATGGCGGTGCGGTGCGGCTTCCAGTACCGCTGCGTCAGGCTGTGTGCAAACACTGACACTGGCGGTGCAGCTGCCGGTACCGCTGCTTCAGGCTGTGTGCAAACACTGACACTGGCGGTGCAGCTGCCAGTACCGCTGCTTCAGGCTGTGTGCAAACACTGTCACTGGCGGTGCAACTGCCAGTACCGCTGCGTCAGCCTGTGTGCAAACACTGTCACTGGCGGTGCAGCTGCCGGTACCGCTGCTTCAGGCTGTGTGCAAACACTGTCACTAGCGGTGCAACTGCCAGTACCGCTGCTTCAGGCTGTGTGCAAACACTGTCACTGGCGGTGCAACTGCCAGTACCGCTGCTTCAGGCTGTGTGCAAACACTGTCACTGGCGGTGCAACTGCCAGTACCGCTGCTTCAGGCTGTGTGCAAACACTGTCACTGGCGGTGCAGCTGCCGGTACCGCTGCTTCAGGCTGTGTGCAAACATGGTCACTGGCGGTGCAACTGCCAGTACCGCTGCTTCAGGCTGTGTGCAAACACTGTCACTGGCGGTGCAACTGCCAGTACCGCTGCTTCAGGCTGTGTGCAAACACTGTCACTGGCGGTGCAACTGCCAGTACCGCTGCTTCAGGCTGTGGGCAAACACTGTCAATGGCGGTGCAGCTGCCGGTACCGCTGCTTCAGGCTGTGTGCAAACACTGTCACTGGCGGTGCAACTGCCAGTACCGCTGCTTCAGGCTGTGTGCAAACACTGTCACTGGCGGTGCAACTGCCAGTACCGCTGCTTCAGGCTGTGTGCAAACACTGTCAATGGCGGTGCGGTGCGGCTGCCAGTACCGCTGCGTCAGGCTGTGTGCAAACACTGTCACTGGCGGTGCAGCTGCCGATACCGCTGCTTCAGGCTGTGTGCAAACACTGACACTGGCGGTGCAACTGCCAGTACCGCTGCTTCAGGCTGTGTGCAAACACTGTCACTGGCGGTGCAACTGCCGATACCGCTGCTTCAGGCTGTGTGCAAACACTGTCACTGGCGGTGCAACTGCCAGTACCGCTGCTTCAGGCTGTGTGCAAACACTGTCACTGGCGGTGCAGCTGCCAGTACCGCTGCTTCAGGCTGTGTGCAAACACTGTCACTGGCGGTGCGGCTGCCGGTACCGCTGCTTCAGGCTGTGTGCAAACACTGACACTGGCGGTGCAGCTGCCAGTACCGCTGCTTCAGGCTGTGTGCAAACACTGTCACTGGCGGTGCAACTGCCAGTACCGCTGCTTCAGGCTGTGTGCAAACACTTTCACTGGCGGTGCAACTGCCAGTACCACTGCTTCAGGCTGTGTGCAAACACTGTCACTGGCGGTGCAACTGCCAGTACCGCTGCTTCAGGCTGTGTGCAAACACTGTCACTAGCGGTGCAACGGACAGTACCGCTGCTTCAGGCTGTGTGCAAACACTGTCACTGGCGGTGCAACTGCCAGTACCGCTGCTTCAGGCTGTGTGCAAACACTGTCACTGGCGGTGCAACTGCCAGTACCGCTGCTTCAGGCTGTGTGCAAACACTGTCACTAGCGGTGCAACTGACAGTACCGCTGCTTCAGGCTGTGTGCAAACACTGTCACTGGCGGTGCAACTGCCAGTACCGCTGCTTCAGGCTGTGTGCAAACACTGTCACTGGCGGTGCAACTGCCAGTACCGCTGCTTCAGGCTGTGTGCAAACACTGTCACTGGCGGTGCAACTGCCAGTACCGCTGCTTCAGGCTGTGTGCAAACACTGTCACTGGCGGTGCAGCTGCCGGTACCGCTGCTTCAGGCTGTGTGCAAACACTGTCACAGGCTGTGCAGCTGCCGGTACCGCTGCTTCAGGCTGTGTGCAAACACTGTCAATGGCGGTGCGGCTGCCAGTACCGCTGCTTCAGGCTGTGTGCAAACACTGTCAATGGCGGTGCAGCTGCCAGTACCGCTGCTTCAGGCTGTGTGCAAACACTGTCACTGGCGGTGCAGCTGCCAGTACCGCTGCGTCAGGCTGTGTGCAAACACTGTCAATGGCGGTGCGGTGCAGCTGCCAGTACCGCTGCTTCAGGCTGTGTGCAAACACTGTCAATGGCGGTGCAACTGCCAGTACCGCTGCTTCAGGCTGTGTGCAAACACTGTCAATGGCGGTGCAGCTGCCAGTACCGCTGCTTCAGGCTGTGTGCAAACACTGTCAATGGCGGTGCAACTGCCAGTACCGCTGCTTCAGGCTGTGTGCAAACACTGTCAATGGCGGTGCAGCTGCCAGTACCGCTGCTTCAGGCTGTGTGCAAACACTGTCAATGGCGGTGCAGCTGCCAGTACCGCTGCTTCAGGCTGTGTGCAAACACTGTCACTGGCGGTGCAGCTGCCAGTACCGCTGCTTCAGGCTGTGTGCAAACACTGTCAATGGCGGTGCGGTGCGGCTGCCAGTACCGCTGCTTCAGGCTGTGTGCAAACACTGTCACTGGCGGTGCGGTGCGGCTGCCAGTATCGCTGCTTCAGGCTGTGTGCAAACACTGTCACTGGCGGTGCAGCTGCCAGTACCGCTGCTTCAGGCTGTGTGCAAACACTGTCAATGGCGGTGCGGTGCGGCTGCCAGTACCGCTGCTTCAGGCTGTGTGCAAACACTGTCAATGGCGGTGTGGTGCGGCTGCCAGTACCGCTGCTTCAGGCTGTGTGCAAACACTGTCAATGGCGGTGCGGTGCGGCTGCCGGTACCGCTGCGTCAGGCTGTGTGCAAACACTGTCACTGGCGGTGCGGTGCGGCTGCCGGTACCGCTGCTACAGGCTGTGTGCAAACACTGTCAATGGCGGTGCGGTGCGGCTGCCAGCACCGCTGCTTCAGGCTGTGTGCAAACACTGTCACTGGCGGTGCGGTGCGGCTGCCAGTACCGCTGCTACAGGCTGTGTGCAAACACTGTCAATGGCGGTGCGGTGCGGCTGCCAGTACCGCTGCTTCAGGCTGTGTGCAAACACTGTCACTGGCGGTGCGGTGTGGCTGCCGGTACCGCTGCTTTAGGCTGTGTGCAAACACTGTCAATGGCGGTGCGGTGCGGCTGCCAGTACCGCTGCTTCAGGCTGTGTGCAAACACTGCCACTGGCGGTGCGGTGCGGCTGCCAGTACCGCTGCTACAGGCTGTGAAGGAGTAGAGCGGGAGCGCTGACCGCAATAAGCTGCGGTGATGCGGTCTGGCCATGGGTTCTTAATTTACTCAGTTTATCAGGCTGAACAGCTATTACCCCTGCAGCATGCTGCACACTAGCTAGGGCCCGTGGGCAGCAAGCCTTGACAGGAAGTCAATGACATTACACCCCTGGGCCTTGACAGGAAGTGAAGGAGTAGAACGGGAGCGCTGACCGAAATGAGCTGCAGTGATGCGGTCTGGCTATGGGTTCTTAATTTCGTCAGGTTCATCGGGCTGAACAGCCAATACCCCTGCAGCATGCTGTATAAAACGGTCGCTAGGGCCAGTGTGCAGCAAGCCTACACAGGAAGTGAAGAAGTAGAGCGGGAGCGCTGACCGAAAAATGCTGCGGTGATGCGGTCTGGCTATGGGCTCTTATTTTATTCAGGTTCATTGGGCTGAACAGCCAATACCCCTGCAGCATCCTGCACACAAGAAGGGTCAGTGGGCAGCAAGCCTTGACAGAAATTCGATGACATTACACCTCTGGGCCTTGACAGGAAGTGAAGGGAATAAGAAAACAGTGGGAGCGCTGATCGCAACGAGCTGCGGTGATGCGGTCTGGCTATGGGTTCTTAATTTACTCAGGTTCATCGGGCTGAACAGCCAATACCCCTGCAGCACGCTGTACACAACGGTGGCTAGGGCCAGTGGGCAGCAAGCCTTGACAAGAAGTGAAGGAATAGAGCGGGAGTGCTGACCGCAATAAGCTGCGGTGATGCGGTCTGGCTATGGGTTCTTAATTTACTCAGTTTTATCAGGCTGAACTGCTAATACCCCAGCAGCATGCTGCACACTAGCTAGGGTCAGTGGGCAGCAAGCCTTGACAGGAAGTCAATGACATTACACCCCTGGGCCTTGACAGGAAGTGAAGGAGAAGAGCGGGAGCGCTGACCGCAATGAGCTGCGGTGATGCGGTCTGGCTATGGGATCTTAATTTACTCAGGTTCATCGGGCTGAACAGCTATTACCCCTGCAGCATGCTGCACACTAGCTAGGGCCCGTGGGCAGCAAGCCTTGACAGGAAGTCAATGACATTACACCCCAGGACTTTGACAGAAAGTGAAGGAGTAGAACGGGAGCGCTGACCGCAATGAGCTGCGGTGATACGGTCTGGCTATGGGTTCTTAATTTCGTCAGGTTCATCGGGCTGAACAGCCAATGCCCCTGCAGCATCCTGTATAAAACGGTCGCTAGGGCCAGTGGGCAGCAAGCCTTGACAGGAAGTCAATGGCATTACACCCTTGGGCCTTGACAGGAAGCGAAGGAGTAGAACGGGAGCGCTGACCGCAATGAGCTGCAGTGATGCGGTCTGGCTATAGGTTATTAATTAATCAGTTTTATCAGGCTGAACAGCCAATAACCCTGCAGCATGCTGCACACTAGCTAGGGCCCGTGGGCTGCAAGCCTTTACAAGAAGTCAATGACATTACACCCCTGGGCCTTGACAGAAAGTGAAGGAGTAGAACGGGAGCGCTGACCGAAATAAGCTGCGGTGAAGCGGTTGGTTAAGGGTTTTTATAATCAGGTTCATCGGGCTGAACAGCCAATACCCCTGCAGCATATTGCACATTACTGTAGCTAGGGCCACTGGGCAGCAAGTCTAGACATGAAGTGAAGGAATAAAGCGGGAGCGCTGACCGCAATAAACTCTGGTGATGCGGTCTGGCTACCGGTTCTTATTTCTTAATTTGCTCAGGTTCAACGGGCTGGACAGCCAATACCCTTGCATCATGTTGCACACTACCTAGGGCCAGTGGGCATCAAGTCTAGACATTAAGTGAAAGAATTGAGCGGGAGCGCTGACCGTGATAAGCAACGGTGATGCAATCGGGCTATGGGTTTTTAATTTACTCAGGTTCATCGGGTTGAGCAGCCAATACCCTTGCATCAGTACAGCTACTGGTAGTTAGATCTGCATCCCGGTGTAAATGTTTAAGTTAAGAAGCTTTGGCCGTAAGCCTGGCCGTAAGCCCCGCATCATGCGCATGGCCATGTTGTTCAGACCTTGGCTCTTGTCTCAGCATCTTTTTGTATTCCTGAGGGCAGTAGTGCTCATGCATCTCAAATTAGCATGAAAAGCAAGCTACCGTTTGCCACGAATAGGTTCTGAACCGCCGATTTGAGCTAGAGGTTTTGTACCTGGTGGCCCAAGGGCCCAAGGTGCCACTTGACAGGTTTGTGTGCGTATGCCCTTCACTGCACGCTGTCAACCCTGCTGGGCCTCCTCCACAGTCATGGTAGCATGCTGCACAGTGCCATGCACACCCCTTGATGCCTCATCTTTGTTCCTGAGCAGCCCAGTGACCCAGTCACCCTCTTTTGTCAAGGACAAGCAAGGGCATATGACAATGTTTTTTAAAGTCTTTCATGCCCACACTTCTGCAAGCTGACAGTCCACACTCCACTCCCCATCTCTCACAATTGTAAAGCACCATGCATCAGAAATTTCGAGTCCCATGCGTCAGAACAGTTGCAGTATGCCGTTGGCTGGTTCTGGCTGTCGGCTTCAAAGGTAGATTCGGCTCATCGAATGCAGCCATGTCGGCTTTCTCGTGGTCTGCCAGCTCCTTCGTCACGTTCTTTAGGAGGACGTCGTTACCCCCCTGTACTGGTATTTCACCCATACTGACTGTGACGAAACCAAGACAGGCGCACGGCCGGTGGTCTAAGCTTGCAAGGTACCAATGGACATGCTCGTCTGTGTGAGCCCTTCACTGTACGCTGTCGATGTTTGAACGTCGACAAACGTGTACCGCACCGGTGTGTGGGCTCGAGGTATGGAGCCAATTGTGCCGTCAGAGCCTGCCCGCTGCCCCTCGTGATCATACCAGTCTCAAATGATCCCCGACGACAGCTGAATATAATCTCGCAGGATTAAGGCATGCATCAGCTACCAGGAGCGGGATGCGCCCGAAATCTCAAGCTCCGGGAGCAACGGTAAGAAACTCGTCATAATTCTCTCGTCCTCACGCTGAATGACTTCACATTGATTCCTAATTTGCAGGTGAAATATGAAGTCGTTGAAGCTGGCGGGGAAGCTAAAGCAGACGAATGTGTTCTCTGCCTCAGATCTGGCGTGAACCTCACTTCAAACCGACGGTGGAGATGCGACAGAGGACACGTAAACGAGGAAAGGTAGAATGTCCGCGACTTGTATCAATGCTAAACATGTCAGGTGGTCTGCCCTCGCACTGCGAAATTTGACTGAGCCCGACTTCTACATTGCTGAGTGACTGCTACCTCGAGTGACCTCAAACTTCTGATGCTGCAGAGGATATCAGCTAAAGGACATGAAGGAATTTCTTGCGAATCCTGGTTCATCATCAACTTCGCCGTCTCTTAGGCAGCAGGGCCCAGGTAAGGCCATCTATCGCGAGCTCATGTAAGGTTCTTTGTTGCAGGAACCTTGGTCATCACGCGAGAACACCATCAACCAAACACGTAGTAAATTAAATCTGCACCTTTCCCCTCCTCTTCACAGGCAGTTGAGTTTTGTTGTCCTTAACAGCCTCTGCGGGACGGGCAGACACCTGCATAGGCTGATGGTGGATGATGTTTGAAGGTGCGTCCATGCTGGCATGGAAGATGCTTCATTGGTTTTCTGGCTTCCATCCATTTTTGGCTGAACATCTGATTGCAAGTCTATGAATATGTGAGTATTTGCTAAATTCAAATCCATCGTGATACAGGGTCCTCAACAATGCTGGCACATTCAGCTAACATTACTGGGCATTGCAGCCCAGCAAAGAAGCTGCGAGACATTTGCTCGAACAACTGGGCATGCCCCCTTGCTGAAGGTGTCTGAGCAACGGGATTTCTTCCAGGCAAGTATCTGCTATTTTGGTCGCATGAATTGTGAAATATGTTGCTAGTGATCTCCAGGTCGTCATCTTCTTACAAACTGCTGACATCTTGTTTCATTTCTTTCTTTAGGTCAAGTAAATGATGCCGATGAAGAAGAGGTATCATGGAGTTGGCCATGCCGCTAGCCTCAGAACTTTCTCAAACATTTGTTACATTGGCTTAATACCTGTTGTGAACATGGCTAGTCACATGTTATTCTTGGGACAGTTGGGCGCCCAAGCAGCTGAGCCTTTTTGATCAGGGCCCATAGGTATAACGTCACTGACATGTTATACTTGATGCGTAAATAGTACGCAGCAGCCCCGGCGGCTGCACCATCATGCGGGGCTGGCAACAGCGTGGGTGCCAGCGGCACTGCGCTGCCCGCCATGCAGGACAGCAGGGATTCCAGTTTTGTCATATCCGGCCTACCAGAGGGTGGTTTGGGGGAGGACTGTGCGGCTCAGGTCTGTGAGACAGTGTGCAAGCTCATGGGCATCACTATCAATGTCAGTGCATGGGCGGCAAGGAGTTGTGGAAGCTTAAGATGAGCGAGGCAACGGGGCAGTGGCAGATGCATATGGTACGAAGTCTGACATGAGTGTGGTCATGCATTTGGTCATTGACATTTAAACCCACCTAAAAACACTACATTGTAATGAATTTTGTGTCTTCAGCAAAGAATGTACCTGCTAGTACTAACTATTTACTTTCTTCCTCCCTCGTTTTAGTGGTCCCAGTTTACCGCTTCGGGAGAAGTTCACTAAGACCCTGGGGAAGGGTGCCAGCCACACTGACTTGGACGCCTTCAAGGCATGGTCTCAAGGGCTGCTGGCTGGTGACGTGTACAGGTACGGCCGTCTGGAATGAACTATGTCTTGCCCTAATTGGCTCACTGAGTTGGCTTGTTGACAAATATTGTGGCTGCACAATGTAGGATCCTAGGGCAAGAGTGTATGTACCAATATTTACTTTCTTACACCTTTCTAATTCTGCAGGGCCCTGCCCAATGCTGGCCCCTTCTCTTCGCACGCCTTCCTGGCGGGCATAGCCCAGGCACTCGAGCCGAAAAACGCTTCTAGCATCCACCTGCTGACACGGCTGTTGGCCCCGTGAAGGTGTCTCTCGAGCAACTGGCTTTCTTCAGCTTCGAGGCAAGTCCATTATTTGTGTTTAAGTTATGTGTCAATTGAGTTCCATGCCTCTCATGTGGGTGAGATTAAGATGCTCAATGCCTCGTTAATCACATTGCCAGATTGTCAATGCAACTTCCTGATATTTGCTTCCTATTGCTTCTTCTTAGGTGAAATACAGGCTACAGAACAAGCAGGGCAACCAGGGACAGAGCCATGCCATGGGCATCTTAGCGGAGATCAAAATAGTCGAAGCTGCAGGAGATGAATATGGGTGGGAAGGCATGGCTGATCTGATTCAGGTGGCCGGAAAAAACTGCTAGCAGCTTGATGTAGTTGGCTGCATGAGATATAGATTGTGGGCGGTATCCAATAGTGTCAAATTGATTTATTTTAAGAACTGTTGAACTTCAAAGACAGATGAGCCCAGTCTAAGCATTGTGTTCATTTTGAATGCATCTTCTTGCTGTCAGACGCTCCTAATTCATGAGATGGGCCACTTACAAATTTGGATTATTTGGATCTTGAACACTGTTATATTTGAACACTGTTTGATTCAAACCTGCTAGATTTAATTTGTTTGATTCAAGCAAGAGTCCGTCTGAACTCCGGATTGATTCAGACCGTCTGAATTGTGCTGTAACGCCTGATTCACGCTTGAATCAAGACGCTTGATTTTGCCTTGTTTCAACCCACTTGAATCGCGCTTGAATCAATCCGCTTGAACACCTCATGATTTCGGCTTGATTCAACATGCCTGAACATCGCTTGATTCCGGCCTGATTCAACACGCCTGAACACTGCCTGAGCCCGGCCTGATTCAGACGCTAGTTTCAGTGGTTTGAATCAAGCGTTAGTCCGTCTGATCTCCAGAATGATTCAAACGCCCGTTTCAGACAGGAATTTCACTGATTCAAGCGTAATTCAGGCGGCCTAATGTTACCGGCTGCAGTCTCAGCTGTCTATGCACTCAGCCGCCTCAGCCATTTCGGCTGTCTCGGCCGTCTCAGCCGTCTCAGCTATCTCAGCAGTATAGGCTGTCTCGGCCGTCTCAGCAAACTGAGTCAGTCGAGGCAGCTGAGACAGCTGAGATGGGCAAGGCGGCTGACACTAATCAGCCGTCTCAGCCATCGCAGCTATCTCAGCTGTCTCAGCCTTTTCAGCAAACTGAGTCAGTCAAGATAGCTGAGACGGCTGAGACAGGCGAGGCAGCTGCGAAGGCTGAGACGGCCGAGACAGCCGAGACTGCTGAGACAGCCAAGACGGTTGTGACAACCGATACAGCCGAGACAGCTGAGATGGCCAAGACGGCTGAGACAGCTGAGACAGCCGAGGCGGCTGGGACGGGCAAGATGGCTGAGGCCAGTCAGCTGTCTCTGCCGTCTCAGCTGTCTCAGCCGTCTCAGCCGTCTCGGCTGTCTCAGCTGTCTCAGCTGCTTTTTCTGTCTCAGCTGTCTCAGCCTTTTCAGCTGTCTCAGCCTTCTCAGAAAACTGAGTCAGCGTGTCTGTGCGCTGTGGCGGCATGTTTGTGTGGTATAGGGGCGCATCTGTGCGCTGTGGGTGTGAACATGTGCGTTGTGGTAGTGCTTCTGTGCGCTGTAGCAGCATGTCTGTGTGTTGCAGGAGCGCATCTGTGCGTTGTGGCAGTGTCTTGTGTGTTGTGGTATTGCATCTGTGCGCTGTGGCGGCATGTCTACGTGTTGGAGGAGCGCATCTGTGCGTTGTGGCGGTGTGTGTGTGCGTTGTTAAATCGCGTCTCTACGCTATGGCAGCATGTCTGTGTTACAGGAGCGCATCTGTGCGCTCTGGCAGCATGTCTGTGTTACAGGAGCGCATCTGTGCACTGTGGCTGCGTGTCTGTGTGTTGTAGGAGCGCATCAGTAATGCTCTGTGGCGGCGTGTCTGTGTGTTGTATGAGCGCATCTGGGCGCTGTGGCAGCGTGTCTGTGTTGTAGGTGTGCATCTGTGTGCTTTGGCAGTTTACTTCGTCAGCTCGACAGCGTCACCTAACCCTTTTGAGGCATGTGCACGCCTGCCGGGTCCAGAGTTGCTGGCGCTCGACAGGGAGGGTATAAAGCAGTCTCACCCCCTTCTATCTGACACCTACAGCAATGGGGGAGGCCACTAAATCAGCGCTGACATCGGACTCAGCTGTCAACATTCAACGTTCTGCAGTCAGCGGTTGGTGGTCGACGGTCAGCATCAAGCGTTCAGCAGTCGGTAGTGCGAACTCCACGGTCAGCATGCAGCGCACAGCAGTCAGCGCGCAGCAGCAATCTGCAACCGGCGGTCTGCTGGAAGCAGCCAGCAGTTGGTCATCAGTCAGCAACCAGCAGCAGCGCACACACCTGCTCTATGTCCATCCCAGCGCCTCGGCCATTTCGACTACTTTCCCCGTGCCGCCTCCCCCCGACGTGCTGGAGGCAAAGGAGGAAGAAGGAGAGGAGGGCGACGCATACAAGGAAGTTGAGAGCGAGGAGGAGCCCGTCGTGTCTTTTGATGACAAGGATGATGATCCTGACTATGCCCCTGAATCCTCATCGTCGTCAGAGGATGAGGAGTGGGGTGGGCGAGGATTAGTATGAGGAAGAACAGGCATTGCACCTTTATTACATAGTGTGAGCGGGTTTGTAATACATCCAGTACTCTCCGGTATATGGGCAATGCGCACAAGCACATTTGCGCCAGAGCCAAGTGC
The DNA here is from genome assembly GCA_037349105.1 of Limnomonas spitsbergensis. NCBI lineage: Eukaryota > Viridiplantae > Chlorophyta > Chlorophyceae > Chlamydomonadales > Limnomonas > Limnomonas spitsbergensis. Next base: position 1,440,530 of record JAYJMM010000090.1, on the reverse strand, counting down.
ATGGCCAGTCTCTGGGCCATCCCCACGTGCCGAGTTTTGCTTGCAAGTGGAATGGCTTTTTTGAGGAGAGGTGGCGGGAGGAGGGGACAAAATCACATAAACATGGGGCAACACAACCTGCCACCAACATCGGCGGCTGGGACGGGCAAGGCGGCTGAGTCAGCTGTCTCTGCTGTCTCAGCTGTCTCAGCCGTCTCGGCTGTCTCGGCTGTCTCAGCTATCTCAGCTATCTCAGCTGTCTCGGCTGTCTCGGCTGTCTCGGCTGTCTCAGCTATTTTGGCTGTCTCAGTAGTCTCGGCTATCTCGGCCGTCTCAGCAAACTGAGTCAGTCAAGACAGCTGAGACAGCTGAGATGGGCGAGGTGGCTGACACATTTCAGCTGTCTCAGCTGTCTCGGCCTTTTCAAGTGTCTCAGCCTTCTCAGCAAACTGAGCCAGTCTTAGCTGTCTCAGGCTTCTCAGCCGTCTTGGCTGTCTCAGCTATCTCTGATGTCTCAGCTGTCTCGGCTGTCTCGGCTGATGCAGCCGTCTTGGCTGTCTCAGCAGTTTCGGATGTCTCAGCAAACTGAGTCGGTTGAGTCAGCTGAGACAGCTGAGATGGGCGAGGCAGATGTCACATCTCAGCCGTCTCAGCCGTCTCAGCTGTCTCAGCCGTCCCAGCCTTTCTAGCTGTCTCAGCCTTCTCAGCAAACTGAGTCAGTCAATATAGCTGAGACGGATGAGACAGGCGAGGCAGCTTTAGCAGCTGAGATAGCTGAGACAGCCAAGACTGCTGAGACAGTCGAGACAGCTGAGACAGCTGAGACAACCGAGGCGGCTGGGATGGGAAAGACAGCTGAGACAGCCGTCTCAGCCGTCTCAGCTGTTCTCAGCAGGTAGCACAATCCGGATACGCTTCTGCTCCGGTCCAGTCCGCTCCGCTTCGATACGGCGGGCTCGAAGATGGTTGCAGGCCAGCAGACAGCCCCCATGCATGCCCAGATGCCCCCCCCTACTGACCCCAAAGTAACCATGCATCCATGCAGCATGCATGCATGCATATTAGTTAGGACTTGGACCATGCAAAATGCTGTGGCAAAACAGCCAATGATTGATGCAGTCCCCAACTCCTGAACTGTCCACACAATAACAACCAAGAACCCCAGTTGTGGGTGACATGCATAACTAATATCCCCTCAAATGTCCCATTTGCCCTTCAAATCTGCAACCTCGCCTGATACCATCGGTCCATCGGTTTGCAGAATTTGGCGACTTTGGCTCAGGGTTCCCCGGGTGAAGGCAGGGTTTTCTTAGCTCGTCAAGTGCTGAATTGCTGATAGATCTGACGATTCTAATATGGCTCGGATACCGTTTAGTAGGCGCAGACGTGTTTCGTTGTTTTCGGAGTTCTTTGTTCCTTAAAACAGCCGATTGATTGATCGCAGGCATCTTTCCCTGTCCCTGTGTTGCAATGGGCTTAAGGCTTCGTCATACCGGAGCCAGACAACTTTAGCTTGCATAGCTTGCAACGCCATCGCGTATTGGAAGACAACTTGTACGGGTCAGAGGGGTTTAGCGTTTTCCCGAGGATATTAACGAATCTGTCTCGAACGTCAGCGATGTCCTCAGTTCTATCGGACATGTTGTGTATACGTACTATCGCGTGGTTGCTGAAGCCGCTCCCAAGGCGTCTAAGCAGCTCGTGTGCAGCATGAGTTGCATGGCCTGTCATGTCGCCCGCCGGAAGGGCTGCAAAAAAAAAAATCCTGCATGGTGAGCCGGATCGGAGCAGTATTGCCGTATCCGGAGCGGAGCAGCGATCTGCTCCGGATAGGAAACAGGTTTTGCCGTATTGTGCTACCTTGGTTCTCAGCCGTCTCAGCTGTCTCAGCCTTCTCAGCAAACTGAATCAGCGTGTCAATGCGCTGTGGCAGCATTTCTGTGTGTTGTGGGAGCGCATCTCTGCGCTGTGGCAGCGTGTCTGTGTGTTGTGGGAGCGCATCTCTCTGCTGTGGCAGTGTGTTTGTATGTTGTAGGAGAGCATCTGTGTCTGTGCGTTGTGAAAGCGCTTATGTGCGTTGTGGCAGTGTGTCTGTGCATTGTAGGAGCTTATCTGTGTGCTGTGGCGGGGTGTCAATCTGTTGTAGGAGCGTATTTGTGCGCAGAGGCAGTGTGTCTGTATGCTGTGGGGGCACATCTGTGCGCTGTGGCGGCGTGTCCGTGTGTTGTAGGAGCACATATGTGCGCTGTGGCAGTGTGTCTGTGTGTTGTGCGAGTGCTTCTGTGCGCTGAGGCGGCATGTCTGTGTGTTGTAGGAGCGCATCTGTGCACTGAAGGTATATGTATGTGCGTTGTAGGAGCGCGTGTGTGCGCTGAGGCAGTATGTCTGTGCGTCGTGGGGGCTCATCTGTGCGACAAGGCGGTGTCTCTTTGTGTTGTGGGAGCGCATCTGTGAACTGTGGCAGCGTGTCTGTGTTTGTGGGAGCGCATCTGTGGGCTGTGCCAGCGTGTCTGTGTTTTGTGGGAGCGCTCATGCGCACGTGCCAGCGTGTCTGTGTGTTGTAGGAGCGCATCTGTGCACTGTGGCAGCGTGTATGTGTGTTGTGGGAGCGCATCTGTGCGCTGTGGCAGTGTGTCTGTGCGTTGTGGGAGCGCATCCGTGTGCTGTGGCGGTGTGTCTGTGCGTAATAGAAGGGCACCTGTGCGCTGTGGCAGCGTGTTTGTGTAATGTAGGAATGTATACGTGCGCTGTGGCAGTGTGCCTAGAGTGTTATAGGTAGGAGAGCATCTGTGCGCTGTGGTGGTGTGCCGCATGTGTTGTGGGAGCGCATATGTGCGCTGTCGCAGGGCGCCATGTATCTTGTGGAGCGCATCTGTCCGCTGAGGCGGAATGTGTCTGTTCGTTTTAGGAGTGCTTCGGTACGTTGTTGCAGCGTGTCAGTGCATTGTAGGAGCGCATCTGTGCACTATGGCAGTGTCTTGTGTGTTGTAGGAGCACATATGTGCGCTGTGGCGGTGTGCGCTGTGGCAGAGTGTCTGTGTGTTGTAGGAGCACACCTGTGCGCTTTGGCCGTGTGTCTGTGTGTTGTGCGAGTGCTTCTGTGTGCTTAGGCGGCATGTCTGTGTGTTGAAGGAGCGCATCTGTGCACTGTAGCAGTGTGTATGTGCGTTGTGGGTTTTGCTCCTGTGCGCTGTGGCAGCGTGTCTGTGTTTTGTGGGAGCGCATCTCTACGCTGTGGCAGCCTGTCTGTGTGTTGTAGGAGCGCATATGTGGGGAAGACGTCTGAGGCAGCTGAGATAGCCGAGGCATCTGGGACGGGCAAGATGGCTGAGACAACTGAGGTGGCTAGGACGTGCGAGACAACTGTGACGGCCTTGACGCCCTGTTTTCGAGTCTCTCACCGTCGTTTTTGAGACTTGCGTACTGCTATGCTTGCTCCGGGGTTACTCTGTGGCTGCATTGAGGTTGAGAAGAGTGTCTACTATCAGGATGCCCTGGCTTGGGCCTATTCGGGCCACGGTTTTGTATGTTGACTTATTTGTACTCTTCTCTCTTCGACTTGTGTCATGCCCTCTTTGTCTCCATGTGAGGGGCAGCTCGAGCACAGTTCACAATTCACAATTCATATCACGTGGACGGAGCGTGCCCTAGAGGACAAGGTGGTGGCCGAAATTGAGGCTGGCTGGCTTGGAAAGTTGCTGCCTCAGCTCCTTGTGGCATCATCACTTTGTCACGAGGCAGCAGTGAACATGAAGTTTCACTGCGCACAGAAGACACTTATTGGAGTGCTAAGTGCCCTTTATAGGGGTTAACTAGCGTGTGCAGGAGCGATAAACTGCTGGCAGACAGTTTATCCTCGACTAATCCTCGGGTTACTGCACTAACCTTTGATGATTCCTCTCTTACTGTTGACAAAAGTAGCGAAGTGAACTCGTTCCTGCTGGGGCTAGTTGTACTGAAGCCGACTGTTGACAGTAGGAAATAGTGTGGAACGGACTTGAGAGTCGATCCAGCCGAAGTGATGAGAAAGAAGGAGCCGAAGAGGCGACTCTTTGATGAGGAGGATCGGCTGCTGGTGCAGTAAATCAACTTGGTAGCCAGAAAAGGCCTGGGTAGCAGCTCACACTGTCGAATTATAGCCTAGAGATAGAACTGTTGAAGCTCACAGTGTAGGGTATAATCGAGAGATAGAGCTGAGATGGATGAAGTAGAGAAGCTGATGCTAGAGATCACGAATAAGTGTAGTGGTTAACTAGAGATATTCGATCAGTGTAACGATCAGGGCCTATTACTGAATGATGTGGTCTTGGAGAAATAGGATCAGTGTAGTGTAAACTAGAGATCTCCTATTAGTGCAGTGTCCTGGCCTTGATAAGAGGCCGAAATATCACAGTTGGACGTTAATCCCAGAACAGTTTACAGATAGCAGGGTGATTCAACTTCGGTATGTTACTTGAGTAAGAAGAGAAGAATGCCTGGAGTTAGCCAGGCATCTTCTAAGTACCACAAACAGATGAAATCCGAAACCAAAAAGCGGTACAAGCCACCCATACGTGCGGTGCACCCATACGTCGTGACAGCTGTCACGAGGCAGCAGTGAACATGAAGTTTCACTGCGCACAGAAGACACTCCCCCCCCAGTCCGACCTTCATAATGCAAGAGCTTAATTAAGGGAGGACTGTATAAGTACCTCCTTGGCCAATTTCGCAGGATGAAAACCCCAGTGGGGAAATGCTTACGGCCATAATAAAGGACTGTAAACAGTTACCTTTCAAAAATGCTATGGAGGTTTACGATCCATAGCATATAATCCTGTGGTTGTGCAGTAGGCTACGTGGCGTTATGGGGCACGACATTGACGGTCATCAGGAAGCCCTCTTGCCAACATAACGTCTGCACTCAAACACCACAAGATTCTCCCCCCCAGCTCTTGACACTATCAGCTTCCCCGCCAGCGCCCGTATAGATTGTCCCATCAGTCCATCCCTCGCCAGCCGACCACGGCTCCAGGGCTCCACTCCACGACGCGTCCTTTATTGGCAGGCCTACCTACCCAGGCACACCTATCCCTCCTCGCGTTATGCGCCCCAAACCACTACTTGACTCAACTCGCTTTATGCGCCCCGGGCAATCCCACGCGTGCACGCGTCTCTTGCACCCTACGTGCCCCTTCACTCAACTCTCTAATGCACTAGACCTGCCAGCGTTAACGCCCCGACTCGATCTCCTCAATTCCCTTCTGCTTCGCAGATTTCTCACACTAAATTCTCTCTTTGTCCCCAAACTCCCCTCTAATCCTGCTGACTAACCCCAAATCAACGAACCCGGGCTATCACTCACTATCGCAGCATGCGCCCCATGACCTCCCGTGACGCAAAGACCAGAATCCACACCCTAGGCCCAGCCCCACTTCCTTCCCCAGACCCTCCAGACACCGCCTTAATGGCCATCCTCCCCTGCAACTGTAGTTGCTAGAGCCACTCAAATCTTGCTGGAGAACACCTCAGAAAACTAACCGCTACCAAACAGCAGACCACGGGTGGGACTGCGTGTACTGCGACAGCGAGCACAATGTCCTCAAGTGCTGCCGCTGGGTGGACAATGATGACGTGGAGACCGTGATGCTTCCTCAGAAACCGATACGAGGCGGGCTGCATGGGGTCCAAGTGATAATCCGTCCTGCCCGCGGGGTCGTTGCAGTTGGTGATGACACCTGGCCATCGGTCCTCCAGCATGGCAACAGAAACACGGGGCTCAGAACACATAAGCACGACGCTGGGAGAAAGACTGAAATCAACAGCGGCGCACAGCACATCACATTCAATGACAGATAATGGCAACCACTCTAGCAGCGCGATTCTTGGATCACGGTTCAGCTCAGTAATGATTAACTCGACTGCAACATCTCGACCTGACCATAATCCTGGCATCAGCCACAACAATTCATCGCGGACACCGTCCTTAGTGGTCCAGTCAGGGAACATCGTGGGTGAACATTGATCAGGTACCGTCGTGAGATGGGTCCTCAACCGCAACGGAAGACGGCTTACCCGGGCTGGCCGACCACTTGGAGGTCTCGGTGGAACGGTTGCCGTGGCGGGTGCCGCTGACTGAGAGGATTCACCGCCCGGATAGGACGCGTGATCCTCTGGCGGCCTTACCATCACCCGCGGAGGTGATGGCGGTTCGCGAGCCTGCGCAACGTTGAGTTGCCGGCTGGTCCAGTCCGAGGGCGGAACTGCTGCAAATGCTCGTGGTTCTGATGGCGGCCGCGGCTGTAGGGCCGGCCGCGGCGCAGGGCTCAGCCAAGGTGCAGCTGGCGGCCGTGGCGCTGGCAGCGGTGGCAATGGGCTGACCTTCTGCGGCTTGAGCGACACCCTTTTGGCTCTGGGCTTCTCCTCGGTCATGGCCTGCTCCCTTAGCGTCAGTAGGGCTGGGGTGCCAGCACCAAGTGCCTTGCACTGCTCGCAGACCCAACTGCCCTTCAGAACCCTGCTCAAAGGTGGATTCATGCAGTAAGTAGGGCAACCTCGGTTACATGAATCACAAAGGACAAGCAGCCTGTCAGCATCCGGCAGCAGGCACACCTCACACGGCGTATCCAAAGAAGGGCGCAGGTATTGCAAAGACGGCCCTCTCGGTACGCGCTTAAGTCTCCCCCCAGGCATGCGCTTGTGCAACTGTTGATTGACAGTCCGCTCAAAATGCGATGATCGCCTTAAGATCCTGCGGCGTTCAGTGGCCGTACTCTGGTCTAGACTATCTGGGTCAGGGCAGAGGGGTCCGACCCATAGAACCGCTGTGTCCCTAGGCTACTTTCGACGTACTGTTGAAATCGACAGCGCGCTGTCAATTACTGATTTCCACTGTTGAAAATTGCGTTCGCTGTCGATAACTGTGCTGTACCTTTGAGCGCTCTTTCAACAGCGAAAAAACAACAGCCAAGTAGCCGAGTAGCGGAATGCCCACTCTTTCCGTCTTCGCCCCAACAGTTTGCGCGTTCGCTGGCTTTGCCTTGTATCAAAGTATAAAGTCGTGACTCATACATATATATATGTGTATGTAACGATGGCGGATGTCATATGCCCTCACTACAGTTGGATTACTTGAGCTGCTGGCTAAATAGCTTTCGCGTCAGTCTGGACGTGCTGCCGAGCTTTCGCGACCACATGGACCTGCTGCCCAACTTGCGCACCATCGTAGTACTGCGCGCCAGCCTAGACCTGTTGCCGCGTCAGCCTGGACGTGCTGCCAAGCTTCCACGCCAGCATAGACCATCTGCCCAGGTTATGCCCCATCCTGGAGCTGCATGACTGCTTGCTTATGCGCCAGGCTAGACATGTTGTCAAGCTTCCGCGCCCGCATGGACCTGCTGCCCAGATTGCGCACAGGCCTTGTACTGCTGGCTAGATTACTTGCGCACCAGTGTGGAGCCTGGACATGCTGCCACGCTATGACGCCAGCATGGAGCTACTGCCCAGCTTGCGCACCTGCCTAGAGCTGCTGGCCGGCTTGCTTGCATGAGGCACTCCTCCAAGGTGTGCAGCATTCCTCCCGGTTGTGAGGTATTTTGTAAGGCTGTGTGGTTATTCTTCAGGTTGTGCAGCATTTCTCCCGGTTGTGAGGCATTTTCTCAGGCTGTGTGGCAATTCTTAAGTTTGTGCAGCATTCCATCCGGTTGTGAGGCATTTTCTCAGGCTGGGTGGCATTTCTTCAGGTTGTGCAACATTCTTCGGCTATGAGGCGTTTTCTCAGGCTGTGCAGCATTTCTTCAGGTTGTGTGGCAGTCCTCCCAGCTGTGAGGCATTTCTCAGGTTGTGCGGCATTCCTCCCAGCTGTGCGGCAATCCTCCCAGCTGTGAGGCATTCCTCCCAGCTGTGCGGCATTCCTCCCAGCATTGAGGCATTTCTCAGGTTGTGCGGCATTCCTCCCAGCTGTGCGGCATTCCTCCCAGCTGTGCGGCATTCCTCCCAGCTGTGAGGCATTATTCAGGTTGTGCGGCATTCCTCCCAGCTGTGCGGCATTCCTACCAGCTGTGAGGCATTTCTCAGGTTGTGCGACATTCCTCCCAGCTGTGCGGCATTCCTACTAGCTGTGAGGCGATTCATCAGGTTGTGCAGCATTCCTCGTGGTTGTGAGGCATTTTCTCAGGCTGTGTGGTATTTCTTCAGGTTGTGCGGCATTCCTCTCGGCTGTGAGGCATTTTCTCAGGCTGTGCAGCATTTCTTCAGGTTGTGCAGCATTCCTCCCGGCTGTTAAGCATTTTCTCAGGCTGTGTGGCATTTCTTCAGGTTGTGCGGCATTCCTCCCTGTTGTGAGGCATTTTCCCAGGCTCTGCAGCATTTCTTCAGGTTGTGCGGCATTCCTACCGGCTGTGATGCATCTCTCAGGTTGTGCGGCATTTCTTCAGGTTGTGAGGCATTTTCTCAGGCCGTGCAGCATTTCTCCAGGCTGTGCGGCATTCCACCCGGCTGTGAAGCATTTTCTCAGGCTGTGCGGCATTTCTTCAAGTTATGCAGCATTCCTCCCAGCTGTGAGGCTTTTCTCTGGTTGTGCGGCATTCCTCCCTGTTGTGAGGCATTTCTCAGGTTGTGCGGCATTCCACCCAGCTGTGAGGCATTTTCTCAGGCCGTGCGGCATTTCTTCAGGTTGTACGGCATTCCTCCCGGCTGTAAGGCATTTGGTCAGGCTATGTGGCATTTTCTTCAGGTTGTGCTGCATTCCTCCCGGCTGTGAGGCATCTTCTCAGGCTGTGTGGCATTTCTTCAGGTTGTGCTGCATTCCTCCCGGCTGTGAGGCATTTCTTAGGCTGTGAGGCATTCCTCCAGGTTGTGCGGCATTCCTCCCGGCTGTCAGCAAGTTTCTCTGGTTGTAACGCATCCCTTCAAGTTGTCCGGCATTCCTCCCGGTTGTGCGGCATTTTCTCAGGCTGTGAGGCATTCCTCCAGGTTGTGCGGCATTCCTCCGTGCTGTGCGGAATTTTCTCAGGCTATGCAGCATTTCTTCAGGTTGTGCGGCATTCCTCCTGGCTGTGAGACATTTTCTCTGGCTGTGAGGCATTTCTTCAGGTTGTGCGGTATTCCTCCCGGCTGTGAGGCATTCCTTAGGCTGTGCGGCATTCCTCCAGGTTGTGTGGCATTTCGCCCGGCTGTCAGCAAGTTTCTCAGGCTGTGCAGCATTTCTTCAGGTTGTGCGGCATTTCTCCCAGCTGTGCATCATTTTCTCAGGCTGTGAGGCATTCCTTCAGGTTGTGCGGCATTCCAACCTGTTGTGCGGCATTTTCTCTGGCTGTGAGGCATTCCTTCATGTTGTGCGGCATTACACCCAGCTGTGCGGCATTTTCTCAGGCTGTAAGACTTTCCTTCCGGTTGTGCGGCATTCCTCCCAGCTGTGCGACATTTTCTCAGGCTGTGCAACATTCCCTCAGGTTGTGCAACATTCCAACCTACTGTGAGGCATTTTCTCTGGCTGTAAGGCATTCCTTCAGGTTGTGCGGCATTTGTCACGGCTGTCAGCAAGTTTCTCAGGCTGTGAGGCATTCCTTCAGGTTGTGCGGTATTCCTCCCGGCTGTGAGGCATTCCTTAGGCTGTGCGGCATTACTCCAGGCTGTGAGGCATTCTTTCAGGTTGTGCGGCATTTCTCCCGGCTGAGAGATATTTTCCCAGGCTGTGAGGCATTTCTTCAGGTTGTGCGGCATTCCTCCCGGCTGTGCGGAATTTTCTCAGGCTGTGCAACATTTCTTCAGGTTGTGCGGCATACCTCCCGGCTGTGTGGCATTTCTCAGGCTGTGCGGCATTCCTTCATGTTGTGCGGCATTACACCCAGCTGTGCGGCATATTCTCAGGCTGTAAGACTTTCCTTCCGGTTGTGCGGCATTCCTCCCAGCTGTGGGACATTTTCTCAGGCTGTGCAACATTCCCTCAGATTGTGCAACATTCCAACCTGCTGTGAGGCATTTTCTCTGGCTGTAAGGCATTCCTTCAGGTTGTGCGGCATTTGTCACGGCTGTCAGCAAGTTTCTCAGGCTGTGAGGCATTCCTTCAGGTTGTGCGGTATTCCTCCCGGCTGTGAGGCATTCCTTAGGCTGTGCGGCGTTACTCCAGGCTGTGAGGCATTCTTTCAGGTTGTGCGGCATTTCTCCCGGCTGAGAGATATTTTCTCAGGCTGTGAGGCATTTCTTCAGGTTGTGCGGCATTCCTTCCGGCTGTGTGGAATTTTCTCAGGCTGTGCAACATTTCTTCAGGTTGTGCGGCATACCTCCCGGCTGTGTGGCATTTTCTCAGGCTGTGCGGCATTCCTTCAGGTTGTGTGGCATTCCTTCCAGCTGTGAGGCATTTTCTCAAGTTGTGCGTTATTTATTCAGTGTGTGCGGCATTTCTTCAGGTTGATAGTGCGGCATTGCTTCTAGACCTTCCGGTATGTATTTGTAAGCGGCCAGATCATCTCCAACCGGCAGGCATTAGGCTAGTGACAACATAGCCTTGTTCGGTCTATCTTTGGACGGTGCTTTGTTGCTCTAATCTTCAAGGCCTAGTCATAATCGTAACTGATCACTTTTCAATTGTAAATGTTGTGTTAGTCTGCCTATGAAATGATGTTAACGTTCTTTGGGTTCAACTCCCTTGGTCAAACGGCCGTAACTACTCTGGGATTTATATAAAGACGCGAGTCTCGTGTCAGTCCGGAAGTCGTGAGAGTCACGGCGGGCGATACTACTTCTTTCGTGTGGTCACCGGCGGATGGAGTTTTCGCGAGTGGGGCAACGGAGTTGTGTCGTCTCAGTAGCGGCCATGACGATGCTGGCAGCAGCGTACCTCACATCCAAGCTTTGATTCCAGGTGGGTGCGACACACTGTTCATTGGAGTCATCACGGTTGGCGCCTAGCGTCTTCATCAATTCTAGGGCGACAGCTGCCTTGTTTTCAGAGACACTTTTGGAACCATCAATGCGAAAAACTTGCAACCAGTACACCTTCGATTTACATTGCAACAATGTGCGCAAGGGTTCATACGATATCTCGTTGAGGAAAAGCCATGATGACGAAGGGCGTCTCTGTGGGCGATGTCATACGTAGGCACTGTATGGTAATAAAGCAGAAGTCGGCGGTGGGCTTCTTATCACGGCGGAAGTATGAGAATCAACGCGTAACGATGAAAAACACTTACAAACGATGAAAAACACTTCAGATGTATGAGAATCAATTCAGAAGTATGAAATCACTTCTCAACTGTCGAATCCCAACAGTGACGGTACTCTATCAACAGCGGCTGTTGCCTGTAAACCGTGACTGTTGGTAATCAACAGCGCCTGTCGGACTTCATTTGTTAAATCGCGACAGCCGCTGTCGAAATAGTACCGTCACCGTTGAGATTCGCAACAGCCGCTGTCGAAATTCTACCGTCACTGTTGACAATCAACAGTGGTGAATTGATTGTCATACTTCTGCGGTGATTTCCCCACTTCCGCGGTGATTTCCTACTTCCGCGTTGATTTCCCCACTTCCGCGTTGATTTCCCCACTTCCGCGTTGATTTCCTCACTTCCGCGGTGATTTCCCCACTTCCGCGGCGATAGAAAGCTCACCACCGTCTAATGTCGCCACATCATTCATGCGTATGATACTTACAGAGATACCCTCAATGCTTTCCATCAACAAGTTATCATTTGAAGCCTTTTATCATTTCTTTACATCCACAGCCTTCAGTCTCCCTTGTAACGTACATACTGGTCCGGTCCGTATTCATTTGCGCAACCTCTTAAGGCATTTGCTGCAGCATTCTTTCCTGGTTGAAGAGAGTGTGCACAGCTAGCCTGGTCCGTATTCATTTGCGCAACCTGTTAAGGCATTTGCTGCATTATTCCTTCCTGGTTGAAGGGAGTGTGCACTGCTAGCATGGTCCGTATTCATTTGCGCAACCTCTTAAGACATTTGCTGCATCATTCCTTCCTGGTAGAAAGAGTGTGCACTGCTGGCCCGGTCCGTATTCATTTGCGCAACCTCTTAAGACATCTGCTACAGCATTCCTTCCTGGTTGAAGACAGTGTGCACTGCTGGCCCTGTACGTATTCATTCCCACATCCTTTTCAGGCATCTGCTGCAGCATTCCTTCCTTGTTGAAGAGAATAAGCATTGCTGGTCTGGTCCCTTTTCATTTGCGCAACCTATTAAGGCATTGGCTGCATCATTCCTTTCTGGTTGAAGAGAGTGTGCACAGCTGGCCTGGTCCCTATTCCTTTGCGCAACCTCTTAAGGAATCTGCTGCAGCATGTCTTCCTGGTTGAAGAGAGTGTGCACTGCTGGCCGGGTCCGTATTTATTTGCGCAACCTCTTAAGACATTTGATGCAGCATGTCTTCCAGGTTGAAGAGAGTGTGCACTGCTGGCCGGGACCGTATTTATTTGCGCAACCTCTTAAGACATTTGCTGCAGTATTACTTCCTGGTTGAAGAGAGTGTGCACAGCTGGCCTGGTCTATATTTATTTGCGCAACCTCTTAAGGCATTTGCTGCAGCATTCCTTCCTTGTTGAAGAGAGTGTGCACAGCTGGCCCGGTCCGTATTCATTTCCGCATCCTCCTAAGGCTTTTGCTGCAGCATTCCTTCCTTGTTGAAGAGAGTGTGCACTGCTGGCCAGGTCCGTATTCATTTGCGCAACCTCTTCAGGTATTTGCTGCAGCATTCCTTCCTGGTTGAAGAGAGTGTGCACTGCTGGCCTGGTTTGTTTTCATTTGCGCAACCCCTTAAGGCATTTGCTGCAGCATTCCTTCCTGGTTAAAGAGAGTGTGCACACCTGGCCTGTTCCGTATTCATTTGCGCAACGTCTTCAGGCATTTGCTGCAGCATTCCTTTCTGGTTGAAGAGAGTGTGCACAGCTGGCCTGGTCCCTATTCCTTTGCGCAACCTCTTAAGGAATCTGCTGCAACATGTCTTCCTAATTGAAGAGAGTGTGCACTGCTGGCCGGGTCCGTATTTATTTGCGCAACCTCTTAAGACATTTGATGCAGCATGTCTTCCAGGTTGAAGAGAGTGTGCACTGCTGGCCGGGACCGTATTTATTTGCGCAACCTCTTAAGACATTTGCTGCAGTATTACTTCCTGGTTGAAGAGAGTGTGCACAGCTGGCCTGGTCAATATTTATTTGCGCAACCTCTTAAGGCATTTGCTGCAGCATTCCTTCCTTGTTGAAGAGAGTGTGCACAGCTGGCCTAGTCCGTATTCATTTCCGCATCCTCCTAAGGCTTTTGCTGCAGCATTCCTTCCTTGTTGAAGAGAGTGTGCACTGCTGGCCAGGTCCGTATTCATTTGCGCAACCTCTTCAGGTATTTGCTGCAGCATTCCTTCCTGGTAGAAGAGAGTGTGCACTGCTGGCCTGGTTTGTTTTCATTTGCGCAACCCCTTAAGGCATTTGCTGCAGCATTCCTTCCTGGTTAAAGAGAGTGTGCACACCTGGCCTGTTCCGTATTCATTTGCGCAAAGTCTTCAGGCATTTGCTGCAGCATTCCTTTCTGGTTGAAGAGAGTGTGCACAGCTGGCCTGGTCCCTATTCATTTGTGCAACCTCTTAAGGCATCTGCTGCAGCATGTCTTCCTGGTTGAAGAGAGTGTGCACTGCTGGCCTGGTCTGTATTCATTTGCGCAACCTCTTAAGGCATTTGCTGCAGCATTCCTTTCTGGTTGAAGAGAGTGTGCACAGCTGGCCTGGTCCCTATTCCTTTGCGCAACCTCTTAAGGCATCTGCTGCAGCATGTCTTCCTGGTTGAAGAGAGTGTGCACTGCAGGCCTGGTCCGTATTCATTTGCGCAACCTCTTAAGGCATTTGCTGCAGCATTCCTTCCTTGTTGAAGAAAATAAGCACTGCTGGTTTGGTCCGTATTCATTTGCGCAACCTCTTAAGGCATTGGCTGCAGCATTCCTTTCTGGTTAATGAGAGTGTGCACTGCTGGTCTGGTCCGTATTCATTTGCGCAACCTCTTAAGGCATTTGCTGCAGCATTCCCTTCTAGTTGAAGAGAGTGTGCACAGCTGGCCTGGTCCGTATTCATTTGTGCAACCTCTTATGGCATTGGCTGCATCATTCCTTTCTGGTTGAAGAGAGTGTGCACTGCTGGCCTGGTCTGTATTCATTTGCGCAACCTCTTCAGGCATTTGCTGCATCATTCCTTTCTCATTGAAGAGAGTGTGCACAGCTGGCCTGGTCCCTATTCCTTTGTGCAACCTCTGAAGGCATCTGCTGCAGCATTCCTTCCTGGTTGAAGAGAGTGTGCACTGCTGGCCGGGTCCGTATTTATTTGCGCAACCTCTTAAGCCTTTTGCTGCAGTATTACTTCATGGTTGAAGAGAGTGTGCACAGCTGGCCTGGTCCGTATTTATTTGCGAAACCTCTTAAGGTGTTTGCTGCAGCATTCTTTCCTGTTTGAAGAAAGTGTGCACTGCATGCCTGGTCTGTATTCATTTGCGAAACCTCTTGAGGCATTTGCTGCAGCATTCCTTCCTGGTTGAAGAGAGTGTGCACTGCAGGCCTGGTCAGTATTCATTTGCGCAACCTCTTAAGGCATCTGCTGCAGCATTCCTTCCTGGTTGAAGAGAGTGTGCACTGCTGGCCCGGTCCGTATTCATTTCCGCATCCTCTTAAGCCTTTTGCTGCATCATTCCTTTCTGGTTGAAGAGAGTGTGCACTGCTGGCCTGGTATGTATTCATTTGCGCAACCTCTTCAGGCATTTGCTGCAGCATTCCTTCCTAATTGAAGAGAGCGTGCACAGCTGGCCTAGTCCGTATTCATTTGCGCAACCTCTTAAGACATCTGCTGCATCATTCCTTCCTGGTTGAAGGAAATAAGTACTGCTGGTCTGGTCCGTATTCATTTGCGCAACCTCTTCAGGCAATTGCTGCAGCGTTCCTTTCTGGTTGAAGAGAGTGTGCACAGCTGGCCTGGTCCCTATTCATTTGCGCAACTTCTTAAGGCATCTGCTGCAGCATTCCTTTCTGGTTGAAGAGAGTGTGCACAGCTGGCCTAGTCCCTATTCATTTGCGCAACCTCTTAAGGCATCTGCTGCAGCATGTCTTCCTGGTTGAAGAGAGTGTGCACTGCTGGCCTGGTCCCTATTCATCTGCGCAACCTCTTGAGGCATTTGCTGCAGCATTCTTTCCTGTTTGAAGAGATTGTGCACTGCTGGCCTGGTCCGTATTCATTTGCGCAACCTCTACAGGCATTTGCTGCAGCATTCTTTCCTGTTTGAAGAGAGTGTGCACTGCTGGCCTGGTCCGTATTCATTTGCGCAACCTCTTAAGACATCTGCTGCATTATTCCTTTCTGGTTGAAGAGAGTGTGCACAGCTGGCCTGGTCCATATTCATTTGCGCAACCTCTTAAGGCATCTGCTGCAGCATGTCTTCCTGGTTGAAGAGAGTGTGCACTCCTGGCCTGGTCTGTATTCAATTGCGCAACCTCTTAAGGCATTTGCTGCAGCATTCCCTTCTGGTTGAAGAGAGTGTGCACAGCTGGCCTGGTCCATATTCATTTGCGCAACCTCTTAAGGCATTGGCTGCATCATTCCTTTCTGGTTAATGAGAGTGTGCACTGCTGGTCTGGTCTGTATTCATTTGCGCAACCTCTTAAGGCATTGGCTGCAGCATTCCTTCCTGGTTGAAGAGAGTGTGCACTGCTGGCCTGGTCCGTATTCATTTGCGCAACCTCTACAGGCATTTGCTACAGCATTCCTTTCTGGTTGAAGAGATAGTGCACAGCTGGCATGGTCCATATTTATTTGCGCAACCTCTTAAGGCATTTGCTGCAGCATTCCTTCCTGGTTGAAGAGAGTGTGCACTGCTGGTCTGGTCCCTATTCATTTGCGCAACCACTTAAGGCATCTGCTGCAGCTTGTCTTCCTGGTTGAAGAGAGTGTGCACTGCAGGCCTGGTCCGTATTCATTTGCGCAACCTCTTAAGGCATTTGCTGCAGCATTCCTTCCTTGTTGAAGATAATAAGCACTGCTGGTCTGGTCCGTATTCATTTGCGCAACTTAGTAAGGCATTTGCTGCAGCATTCCCTTCTGGTTGAAGAGAGTGTGCACAGCTGGCCTGGTCCATATTCATTTGCGCAACCTCTTAAGGCATTGGCTGCATCATTCCTTTCTGGTTAATGAGAGTGTGCACTGCTGGTCTGGTCTGTATTCATCTGTGCAACCTTTTAAGGCATTTGCTGCAGCATTCCTTCCTGGTTGAAGAGAGTGTGCACTGCTGGCCTGGTCCGTATTCATTTGCGCAACCTCTTCAGGCATTTGCTGCAGCATTCCTTCCTGGTTGAAGAGAGTGTGCACTGCTGGTCACATACAATCCATCCAATCCATCCCATTCATCCCAACGCATTCTTCACATGCTTGCTGTCTCACCTACCCGAACATCATGGGCAACACCGTTTGACACATTGCTGACGGCTGTGCTGTCCGCGAGTGTCAGCCATTCTGACAACACCGAGCCGCAACATAAAGTTTGTGCCAAGCACACTCCTTGGGCTGGTGCGGCCCCTGCCCAATGCCCGTCATATACTGAAACCAGGTGCGATAGGCGGCCGCAGACCACAGTGCAATGGCAGGACTTCTTGGGTCTCCATTGACAGCTGCAATCTGTTGCGCCCACTTGTCTGCTGCCTGAGCTAGAGACCGGGAGAAAGCCCGGTGAAAGCAAGAGGCTAGCTGATCGGCAGACACGTCCATGTCGTCATACTGCGTGCTGACTAGGGACATATTGGTCTGTGGCGTTGTGGCAGAGGGGGGGAGATGGCAGTAAAGTGCTGCCGCAAATGAGCCACCCACCTCAGGGAGAAGACGATAGTAGTGGGGCAAGCATGCCGCCTGTCTTGCATCAACTCCCAATACAGGCAATGGTCATGACGCTGCAACCTATGCGCTATAGCTGCGGCCATATTGCGCGTGAAATGTCCGCGGAGAAGGGCAGACCCGGTAGAAGGGCAGGAGGGTAGAAGGGTAGGAGGGTAGAGGGGCAGGAGGGTAGGAGGGCAAGAGGGTAGAAAGGCATGAGGGTAGAAGAGGAGGAGGGTAGGAGGGCAGGAGGGTAAAAGGGCAGGAGGGTAAATGGCATGTGGGTAGAATGGTAGGATGGTAGAACAACAGGAGGGTAGGAGGGCAAGAGGGTAGAAGAGCAGGATGGTAGGAGGGCAGGCGGGTAGAAGGGCAAGGACAGGGGCATAGGACAGGAGCAGGGCCAGGAGCAGTGACAAGAGATGGGTGCAGGGGGACGAGGGACAGGAGCAGGGATAGGAGCAGGGACAGGGGACAGGAGTAGTGTCAAGGGACAGGAGCAGGGGCAGGGGACAGGAGTACTGCCAAGGGACAGGAGCGGGGACATGGGCAGGAGCAGTGATATGAGCATGGACAGTGGACAGGAGCATGGACATGGGACAGGAGCAGGGACAGGGACAAGGGACAGAAGCAGTGACAGGAGCAGTGACGGGAGCAGTGACAGGGGACAGGAGCATTGACAAGGGACAGGAGCAGTAACATGAGCAGGGACAGGGGAGGGGAGCAGGGACAAGGGTCAGGAGCAGGGACAGGGGCAGGAGAAGGGATGGGAGACAGGAGCATGAGCATGGACAGGGGACAAGAGCATGGCCATGGGGCTTGAGCAATGACCAGGGACAGGAACATGGGACATGTGCATGAAAGGGGACAGGAGCAGGAACAGGGGGCATGAGCAGTGACAAGGGTCAGGAGCATGGTCAGGGGACATGTGTATGATAGGGAACAGGGGCAGTGACAGGGGACATGAGCATGAGCAGGGACCGGAGCAGGGACATGAGCCTATTTCACCTAGCTACAAAATATTCTAGAAACACGACACACCTTTTTCGCAGGTTGCGTAGGAAGATCGATACTCGATGATGACGGCTTAGTTGACCGGCGCTTTCCTTGAATCTGAAGGGAACAGTGTTTCCCATTGCAGTTGAATGTAGTCATGAGCCTATTTATCTTCACACTCATGTATATTATCAACATGCATAGCATGGAGTGCTAGTACTTGAGAATTGTTAATGCCATGCTATGCTATGAATTTAACGCACAATCGGCACCTGGTCGTGCAGTAGATGGCTATGAGTAGTAGTAGCAGGAGGGCATGAGGGTAGGAGGGTAGGAGGAGGGCAGGAGGGCGTCAAGGCGAGAGGGTAGGTGGGCAGGAGGCAGGGTAGGAGGACAGGAGGGCAAGATGACATTAAGAGCATCCAACAAACATGACAAACTGGTTGCGTCAGAAGATCGTAACGGTATTCATCCGCACACTCATGCGTGCAATCTCTGAACCAGCATGGGATGGGATGGTAGTATTCACGATAATAATCGAGGGCTGGGTCACCAAGCAATTGGAGTGTTGCGATTTCCGTCTGAGTCGAATCTACTAGTATAAATCAAACGTCCAACCTGAAGTGCAGGGAATGCAATAGCCTGTATGAGAATAAGATATGACGGATTCCGAGGAACACCTTAGACGAGGAAAAGTGGGGAGCGAGAGCAGACGTTCAGCTACAAGAAACGGCTGTTGAGAAAGCTGTACAGCGACAGCGTGTTTCACATTGTTCGCTGTTCGTTTTAGCACAATATCGACAGCCGATCGCCGAAAGCGACAGGCTGTCGCTTTCTGCTGTCGAAAACTGACAGCACGCCGAAAGTAGCCTAGGGACACAGCGAAAACGACTTTCCCCCTACCGTCGGACCCCTCTAGTCAGGGTGCTGCAAGTACTGCATGACAGCAGAGTCCAGCCAGACATCTAGATGGTTCAAGGGGTCAGGGCCATTACACAACTCTTCGTCCTCAGCTGCCAGGGCCTGGGCTGACTGAAAAATCAGGGAGGATCATGCACAGATCCTGTCATGCAATTCCTGATGCTCCTGATCTCCTCCCCCAGCTCAGGACCAGGCATGGCTTCAACCGAGGTCGTGAAAGAAATGGGCCCGCGGTCACAGGTGAGACGGATGGCAAGACCAGTTGCTATCAAGTGACTCACCGAGTTCGCGTCAAATGCACTGCCAGTCAGGTTGTGCCTGGCGGCACAAGAAATACCTGGCGCAACAGTGCAATTATCCATGTAACCCATGCAGCGTTCTCTCTCCAAAATAGTGAGGTCAGATAGGCCGCGGTCACTGTCGATTACCAGTCCCTGACCAGCAGGGCCGAGCGCTCCAGGTGCGCTGTAAGCCCATGAGTGCTCAGCGGCAAACTCGTCCTTCAAGGAAACACTGCCACCCACTTGGAGTAGCACTCGATCGCTTTCGACGCGAGATCTGCGGGGAAGGGATGAACCGGGACATAGCTTGAGTCAAGACTCATAAGATTATTTAAACATGAGCCATGTGGACACAGCCTGGTCATGGACATGGTGAGGTTTTGGAGCTCCACTCCATCTAAGCAACCTGCCAAAGGCCGCCCAGACCAACTGCTGGCGGTTGGGACACTATTTCCTGAAAGCGTGGTCCAAATACATGTCGGGTTAAAAGCGCTCAGAGCGCTAGTCAGGCTGCGGGACTACTGAAGGAGAACATGTCAGACATAGCAGCGCACGACACGGAGTGGGACGGGGGTCTACAACACGGAACATCTATAACCCTTGAGATCTGCAAGTCAAGATCAGCATCACAACAGATCTGCAAGGCAAAATCTGTATCACTACAGATCTACTATCAGGAGCTGCAAGTCAAGTCCCTCAGGTCAAGATTTGCATCGTTGCAGATCTGTAAGTCACGATCTGCAAGTCAGAATTTAATTTACTGGCAATGTCAAGATCTGCACCACAACAGATTTGCAGTTTACCGGCGAAGTCAAGGTCTGCAACACAGCAGATCGGCAATACAGCAGATCGGCAAAGCATGATCTGCAAGTCAGGATCTGAATCACTGCAAATCTACTTATCTGGATCTGCAAGTCATAACATGCGGGTCAAGATCTGCATCATTAAAGATCTGCAAGTCAGAAAATCCAGCACAAGCGAACATGTCACGGTATAATGCAGTATACGTGCCAAAACCGTAGGGACCGCTGACGCGTCCCCGTAGACTCCGCAGCTTCCCTGCGGAGCCCCTTTTTAGGGTTAGGAGCCCAGCTTCCCACTTTCGGGAAGGTCTGAGGCAGGATTTCCCGTACTCAGTAAATAGGGCTTGCCGGGACCTTTGAATCCCGGCTTGCACGCTTGACATTTACTTCGTTCCTTTTAAGTGGACAGGCCTCTAATTGTAATCAGCACCGGCTATCAACCCAAGATATACCCTGTGAATACCAATAACGCCAGTACCACGAAGGCACGAAGACGATCAAGCCTAGTTCGGCCTCAGAGCCGACATAGCAACCTAGTAATCCTCAGCTAGATGCCCAGCCCGACCTAGGACACCGCCCGCAGTCTACGGCTACGACATCCCCCGCTTCACGCGGTAAGTGACTCAGTGACCCGACAGATCAGCTATCTGAAGGGCCAGCAGTTTAGCTTTACAAGTGACCAGCTCCGTGTCTGTCATCTAGAAGTTCCAGCCACAGCTTAACGCGCTGCGCATCCGCGGCCAGTGTGTAGTCACTGAGTCCGCCCGTAGGCGTCCGCCACTATGTGGGGAAGAAGTCCGCCACGGACCTGAAGCAAACCTCTCGTGTCCACTTAAAAGGAACGAAGTGGATCTTGCCTAATCAGCCTGACCCAACGAATCCTGCTAAAGGTGTATGTGCTGTGGAGCTTGGAATTTCTTTTTGAGACAGCAGATCTGCCTTGGACAGCTAGAAATCACTAAGCAGAGCTGATAGTGCCTGTGCATCTGGACTTGCCTTTGTGGTGGAGTGCAAATTCCCAAGTGTTGACAGAAGTGGATCTGCGGATCAGTGATTAAGTGGATTGCTGAGGCCGAGACATAGCAAGCTCAAGACTCCCTAGCGGGAAGCCCGACTCAACCTAGGACTACGTCTACGGTCAGCGTCTGCAGTCTACGGTCAGCGTCTGCCGTCTACGGTCAGCGTCTGCGGTCTACGGTCAGCGTCTGCGCTGCGAAGCGGAAAGAAATAGCGGACGAGACCCGCTATATGCGGAATCATCCAAGGCTGCAGAACGCAGCTTGAGAGGAGCCTGCGAAGCTCGAGGAGCAATCTGCGCTGCGAAGCGGAAGGAAATAGCGGACGCGACCCGCTATACGCGGAATCATCCAAGGCTGCAGAACGCAGCTTAAGAGGAGTCTGCGAAGCGCGAGGAGCAAACTGCGCTGCAACCCAGAAGGTGAAAATACCCGCCGGACCCATAAAAGAAAATTTTCCCATGCTTGACCTGTCTAGCAAAAGCCTAATCAGCCTGCAGAAGGTAGAGGAGAACGGAAGCAGGCTTTAAGTTCGTGCCCAGTTGCTGTGAGCCCACACAGTCGAGCTGGCACAGCTGTTCAGCATCGATAGTAATTAGTACAATGCAGGATGCCATTGTAGATCCCAACCGCCACCAGCACCCTGTAGCCGAGGAAGCAAAGCAGATTTCCCTTGGCTTGTCGAGGGATGAATACGCAGGGATGGGGGACAAGACCCTGGGGGTTGTTAGTTCTCGAACCTTGGATGCGAGTACGGTGCACAGTGAAGTGACACGCAGGGGTATCGGACGAGGCGGCACCGCGCGCATCCCGACGGGGCTGAGCCAGGAGGGAGAGCGGTGGCCGGTTCCCGACGATGAATCCCTGGACCCGACCTCGGCGCCACCCACTGAGAGGTCGCAGACCGGTGGTGTTGGAGAGGGAGGCGGGCCAGAGGAACCTCCGGTGGACCTGCCTGTCGGGGCAGGGACACGGAGCAGCGAGGTCAAGATGGATCTCCAGGTGTCGCACACAGAGATCGGCCGAGATGAGCCAGTGCCCCAATCAACCCCGGATTTTTGGAGGCAGGGCCTGGCATATGCGCAGGGGTTGAAGCTGAAAGGAGGCACCCCTGAGTTGGCCTTGGATCCAGATACAGCAGTGTCACACACAGAGATCGGCCGAGGTGAGCCAGTGCCCCAATCAACCCCGGATTTTTTTAGGCAGGGCCTGGAATACGCGCAGTGGTTGAAACGGGTAGGAAGTGCATCTGAGTCGGCTCCAGATCCAAACACGGCTGTGTCGCAGCTACGGGGCGCGGATCTATGCAGTGGGCCAGAATACGCGACGCAGAAGAGGCCGCTGGGAGTGGCAAGCGCTGCGCAACGCGTCAAAGAAAAGAGTGGGACGATGCCCCGAGGTGGAAATCAGATGATCAGGAAACTTGCAGATCTGCAGGCGGTAGAGGGAGCAAAAGCCGCCACCACTGAATGGCCCCCAGTAAAAAGGAAGGAGGACCTGGCCCAGCCGGTAGGGTGGAAGAGGCTAGGGCAGTGGGCCACTGGAGTGTGGAAAGTTGTGTGTGACGCAGAGCAGGTGGGGTTGGGCAATCTGGCTGTGCTGGTTGGCACCGCAGGTCGCGTGCACTTGGAGGCATTGACCAGGCGTGTGGAGCAGCCATGTAGGCAGGTGCCCCCCAACGGCTGGTCCATGTTTGATATCCTCAGCAGTGAAGGCGAGCCAAGTTCCATGCACCAACAGCAGACCCGAGGGAGTGCCTGTCCACCCAGGCGGGATAGCCCGGTAGCTAGCGAGCAGCTGCGCCTGATCAACTGTGTTACGGCAGAGAGTGCCTGCCCACCCAGGCAGGATAGCCCGGTAGCTAGAGAGCAGCTGCACCTGATCAACTGTGTTACGGCAGAGAGTGCCTGTCCACCCAGGCGGGATAGCCCGGTAGCTAGCGAGCAGCTGCGCCTGATCAACTGTGTTACGGCAGAGAGTGCCTGCCCACCCAGTCAGGATAGCCCGGTAGCTAGAGAGCAGCTGCACCTGATCAACTGTGTTACGGCAGAGAGTGCCTGCCCACCCAGGCGGGATAGCCCGGTAGCTAGCGAGCAGCTGCGCCTGATCAACTGTGTTACGGCAGAGAGTGCCTGCCCACCCAGGCAGGATAGCCCGGTAGCTAGAGAGCAGCTGCACCTGATCAACTGTGTTACGGCAGAGAGTGCCTGTCCACCCAGGCGGGATAGCCCGGTAGCTAGCGAGCAGCTGCGCCTGATCAACTGTGTTACGGCAGAGAGTGCCTGCCCACCCAGGCAGGATAGCCCGGTAGCTAGAGAGCAGCTGCACCTGATCAACTGTGTTACGGCAGAGAGTGCCTGCCCACCCAGGCGGGATAGCCCGGTAGCTAGCGAGCAGCTGCGCCTGATCAACTGTGTTACGGCAGAGAGTGCCTGCCCACCCAGGCAGGATAGCCCGGTAGCTAGAGAGCAGCTGCACCTGATCAACTGTGTTACGGCAGAGAGTGCCTGCCCACCCAGGCAGGATAGCCCGGTAGCTAGCGAGCAGCTGCACCTGATCAACTGTGTTCCGAAGGGGAATGCCTGTCCACCCAAACCAGCGGCCGGTGGCTGCAAGCCAGGCCAACTGCAGGTGCAAGCGTTACGGCTGTGCTTGCAGAGGGAGGCAGTTCCTGCGACACCTGTGATAATCAGCGGCTGCGAGCCGGGCCAACTGCAGGTGCATGAGTCACGGCTATGCTTGCAGAGTGAGGCAGTTCCCGTAACACCTGTAGTGATCGGTGACTGCGAGCCAGGCCACCTGCAGGTGCAAGCGCCACGGCTGTGCTTTCAGAGGGAGGCAGCCCATGTGACACCTGTAGGGATCGGTGACTGCGAGCCTTGCCAACTACAGGTGCAGGCGTCACGGCTGTGTTTGCAGAGAGAGGACGTTCCTGTGACACCTATAGGGATCGGTGGCTGCGAGCCAGGCCAACTGCATGTGCATGCGTCACGGCTGTGTTTGCCGAGGGAGGCACCCCATGAGACACCTGTGGTGGCCGGTGGCTGTGAGCCAGGCCAACTGCAGGTGCAGGCGTCACGACTGTGTTTGCAGATGGAGGACGTTCCTGTGACACCTGTGGTGGCCGGTGGCTGTGAGCCAGGCCAACTGCAGGTGCAGGCGTCGCGACGGTGCTTGCAGAGGGAGGCAGTTCATGTGACACCTGTGGTGGCCAGTGGCTGTGAGCCAGGCCAACTGCAGGTGCAGGCGTCACGGCTGTGTTTGCAGAGAGAGGCAGCTCATGTGCCACCTGTGGTGATCGATGGCCACGAGCCGTGCCAACTGCAGGTGCATGCGTCACGGCTGTGTTTGCCGAGGGAGACAGCCCATGGGACACCTGTGGTGGCCGGTGGCTGTGAGCCAGGCCAACTGCAGGTGCAGGCGTCACGGCTGTGTTTGCAGATGGAGGACGTTCCTGTGACACCTGTGGTGGCCGGTGGCTGTGAGCCAGGCCAACTGTAGGTGCAGGCGTCGCGACGGTGCTTGCAGAGGGAGGCAGCTCATGTGACACCTGTGGTGACCGGTGGCCACGAGCCGTGCCAACTGCAGGTGCATGCGTCACGGCGGTGTTTGCCGAGGGAGGCAGCCCATGAGACACCTGTGGTGGCCGGTGGCTGTGAGCCAGGCCAACTGCAGGTGCAGGCGTCACGACTGTGTTTGCAGAGAGAGGACGTTCCTGTGACACCTGTGGTGGCCGGTGGCTGTGAGCCAGGCCAACTGCAGGTGCATGCGTCGCGACGGTGTTTGCCGAGGGAGGCAGCCCATGTGCCACCTGTGGTGGCCGGTGGCTGCGAGCCGGACCAACCGCATTCTTGGGAACAAAAGCTGAGCCAGCAAGTGGCTGAGGAACCAGTTGGACCAAGTGAGGGCGAGGACCACGTGCACAGGCATGCAACGGTGTCAGTTCAGATGCATATACACCAGCCAGAAGAGGATGGGCCTATCACACCACCAGTGGCAGCAGCTCCTGGAGGGACCAAGGTGCCAATATCAGACCCAGGGGCGGTCCAGCAGGCCAACAAACAGCTGGGGGCGCCAGAGAGTGAGGCATGTGTGCCTACAGCTGCCGGCAGCCCTAGCCAGTCCCTGGTCAAGGCCCCAGGACTCAAGGGGGGCCAGGCAGGCAACCTGCCGGAGGGGTTGGCCGTGCAGGGTCCAACTGAAGGGGCAAGGCAGGTGATCCCGGGCACAAGGGTAGCAAGCCCAACCCACCAGGACAGTGCCCATGGGGAACACAATGGACACTCACCCAAGCCAGTTGCAGCAGAGAATCCTGAGGGGTCAGAGGAGCAGGGAATCTCCGTACCCATGCTGAGGGAAAAGGTTAACTGGTACCGGCAGAAGCTCAAAGGAGTGGCCAGGCAGCTGTGGGTGGCCAGGCAGCCAATGTTGGCTTGGCAGTTGAGGATGACCAGGCAGCTGAGGAGGGTGAAGCATAGCTTGGAACATGCCAATCAGAACTTACAGGCGTTGCAGCCACAAGGCGAGGAGGAGGAAGAGCAGCAGCTGCAGCACGCAGCCATGGTTGCATGGCACGTGGCACTACCCTGGGGGCACGGGGCTGAGCAGGCCAGCCATGAGGGTTCCTGCTCAGCAGAGCCGGGTGGGCCAGTGGGTCAAGCCAGCCCTAGCCTGAGTCTCGACCCAGACGACTGCAGCAGTTCCAGCTTGGCAATGGCAGGCAGGGCAGCTGACAGTGACATGGAAGCAGCTAGGAGCAGCAGGTCTCCGGTGCCAGCACCCGAGGACGACAGCGGCATCAGAAATTTGTGCCCGGTAGCAATTCATGATGTACCGCCTGCAGATGTGGATCTAGACAGGCTCTGGGAGGACCGTGCAGCAGGTGCCCGTCAGCAACCGATGAAGATCCGCAATGGCATGCGTCAGGCCATGCGGCTTAACAAAGGAGGAGTATGCATGTTCTGCGGGTTCGAGTGCGAGCACAGCGACAGGGCATGTGAGCATCTCATGGATGCCACCATCCAGAGGGGAGGAGCAAAGCAGGCAGCGCTGGAGGCGGTTGAGAACCCGGGGCAGGGTCAGCCGCGGGTGCAGGAGCCACACCAGCCCCAGAAGGCTGAGGCGGGCTCCAGCAGGGTGGAGGAAGAAGAGCCCAAACCAATGAGAAGCAGGGTGGAAGCTGTTGAGCAGGAAAGCATCCGGGAGCCCATGTGGTTGGCACCCAGGTATGGACAGATACCCGTTCAAGCAGCACCCGCATCCACGGGGCATGGCACACCCCAGTCCAGGTTCCCAGCTAGCGCAGGCAGGCAGAGGCAAGAGGCCGTGGCCAAAGGCAACAGCAGGGAAAAGAAGGGCAGCGGCCAGGCTGACAGCCTTTATGGGTATTTCAGCAACCCGGGGTGGACGCCTATCCCAGGAGAGCGGCGTCCGGCAGTGGAAGAACACGCGGGGAGCGTAAGCCAGACGGGTACGGCGGAACTACCAAGAGAACTCCAGCCAATCGGATGGGCAGACATCCTGCAATGGGCAGCACGGCTGTGGCAGCATGTGTGCTCCAGGTGTTTCGCCCACCTCAGCGATCAGACCCAGGCTATCGAGGAGTTCCAAAGCCACCACCTGGCGGAATGGGCGACGAAGGCCCTTATGGGCATCCCCCACACGGGGCAGGACCGGGCAACGCTGCTGGCAGCCCTGCGCAGAGTGTCCAGAGGAGCAGCAGGGCCTGAGGCGGTCCTAGCTGTCAAGGCCTTCGCCGACGGATGGTGCAACGGCACAGCAGGGGATCAGGAAGAGCCCGAATCGGAGCAAGGGGAGCTCGAGGAGTGGGAAAGGTTCGAAGCATCCAGACTGCAGCAAGACGACCGCAGGGAGGTGCGATGGCAGGAGCAGACGGAAGGGACCGCACCTGCTGCAAGCCAAGCCAGATGGGAGCGCCTGGAAGCCAGCAGTGAGCCCAGCCTCCGAAACCAGCGGCTGGACGTAGGGCGCAGACCCAGACCCAGCAGCCCAGCGGCCAGCGAACAGCCCAGGACAACCGGCTTCCAGCAGGGCCCAGTGCCAAGAAGGGCCAGCAGGCAAGAATCCCACGACCTGCTGCGCTTCGTGGATCATACGGAACACAGCGGCCAAGAAGGCCAGGTGGACCACATTGCTGAGTTCCCGCGGGGACAAGCAGCACAGGCACGAGGCAGGCCGGAGAGGAGCCAAGGCCCCAGCCAAGGAAGGCGGGTCGTTCAGGAAATCAACCAGGCAGGCACCACCGGGGGAGACTACCAGCAAAGGCAGGAAAGCAGGGACGACTGCCTGTCAGCTTCCGAGGCAAGGGAGTACACGGGTGGAAAGCAGCCCAGCAGGCATGGCAGTTACCAGCCCAGCAGGCAGGCGGAGTCAGAAGGGGGTAGGCGCCAGGACCCGGCAAGGCAGCCTTCGGAGGGCAGTAGGCCATCCGGCAGAGGGCAATCCCACCCGAGCGCAGACCGCAGAGACCAGCGGGATCGGCGCAGGCAGAGCCCGACCAGGAACGGCGGCGGCGGATCTGGCTCGGACCCCAGCATGTCAGGCTCGGAGGATACAGAGGGGCACGGCCCAGGCTCCGGCAGGGAATCTGCGAGACACAGAAGGGAAAGGTTAGCCCAGGAGCAGGCGGAGACAAACATACGGCTGCAGCAACAGATGATCCTGCAGCTGGCTGGGGGAACGCGGTTCACCAAGATCCCCAACATTCAGGGCAATGTGCCAGTGCTGGACATGTCCCAACCGGGGGCAGTCGCAGCCAGGCAATACTGCCAGGCCTGCAGCTCATGGGGCTCGCACAACCGCCTGGCTTTATCGGACGAGCCGCCAGCCCTGGCAGTGGTGGCAGGAGAAATTGCAGGGTCTTGCCAGTCACCCTCAGCCATGGCTCTGTTGGTCCGCTCCTTGGTGGGCATGTGGACAGCCAAGCCAGCCTGCGTGGGGCCGCTGGTGGTCGCCATACGATCAGCACCCCAAGGAGACAAAGCCTCCAGGGAGGTCGAGCGGATCCAAGAGGCGTGGAGTGCCCCGGCGGTCGGGCCGCCCAGCAAGGTATCCTTACTCACCCTGTGGATCAGGGTGGTCCAAAGGGAGGTGGGCAAGCCAACTTCAGATGAAAGGGCAGCAATCACCGGCCTCAAGCTGGGAGTCAAGACCACCCTGGACCCAGGAGTCAAGCCGGAGGAGACGGTTGAGGCTTTCGCCCACAGGATCCTGTCCACGGCAGAGTTGCTGCAGATCTCCAGGGATGCACCAGACCACTTTGGCAGAAAGCACTCGGTCTCGCACATGTTCTATGATGGGCTGCCAGTGGCCACCAGGGCCAAGCTGTGCGAGTTCAGGATGACTGTGCCCAACTACCTGTGCATGACCGATGAGGAGCAGATCACTGTGCTGACGCAGCAGGTGGTGCTGATGGAGAGGTTCGCCCTGGAAATGAGAGACCTGGTGGTCGCAGATCACAGGCCAGAGGCGGAAGAGACGGAAGAGAAGGACGAGACAGATGAGGAAGAAGAGACGGAAGAGGAGGACGAGACAGATGAGGAAGAGGAGACGGTAGAGGAGGAAGAGGCGGATGAGACGGGCGAGGGGAGAAAGCCGGCACGTTGGACACCTAGACCAACTCTGCCACCCGGCAGGGGGAACGGCTCGTTACAAGACCACTGGCGGGCGGGCTCAATAGCATCGCGTACACCAATGACAGGGGAGAACCCAATGTCATCTCGCGAGCGGTCCATTGAAGGACCATGGTGGCGCTAGGCTTCCAACGAAGAGGAGGTGTCGGCCCTCGAGGGGCAGATAGACAGCCAAGAAGGGCTAAGGGGGAATAGGAAGCCCCTAGAACAGTAGTACGCGCTGAGCACTTGACGGAACCCACGCCATACCTGGAAGAACGAGCCGGTGCCAGCCCTAGGGGAACACTGAAGGCTAGCATGAGCGTGCTGAACGGCAGGGATGTCGTAATAGCTGCGATGCAGAAGGAGCATGTCAATGTGAAGGCAGTTTTGAAGAAGATGGTGTCAGAAGCAACATTGGCAGCAGCAACAGCAGGAACTACACTGATGGTAGAAACCGAACGATCTAACGGCAGCAGCGTCAACAACAACAACAACACAGAGTGTCAGGCAGCAGCCCCGGCGGTTGCAACATCGTGCGGCGGTGGCACCAGCATGGGTGCCAACGGCATTGCTCCGCTAGCCATGCATGACAGCAGGGATTCCAGCTTCGTGATATCTGGCCTGCCAGAGGGCGGTCTGGGGGAGGACTGTGCGGCTCTGGTGTGTGAGACAGTGTGCAAGCTCATGGGTATCACTATCAATGTCAACAGCGCCTTCCGCATGGGCAAGCCGGATCCCAACAACAAGCTCATGCGGAAGATCAAGTTCCGCGTGGGCAATCGCAGCGAGGCCGAGAGCATAGTGTATGGGAGGATTCAGTTGGCAGGCAAGGGTGTCACCATCTGGGATGATATGTCCCCTGCAGAGTTGTCGGCACGGCATGAGCTCTGGCCCAAGTTCCAGTTTGCCAAGGAGATGAAGTTGAGGGTGTTTTTCACGCGTGCTCGGCTCTTTGTCGATGGGGTGGAGGTGGCCGCATGAGTTTTTGCTTTCATATGTCAGGTTAAGGGGGAGTCTTGACTTGGGATGACTATCACCTTGATTATCACAATTCCTATCTCTGGTCCATGTGTTTGTATCATCGTTTTTGAATCACTAATTTAACATTGAAATGGCTCACTTACAGAAGTTTCACACACTCATCTCAATAATTTATACACACAGGTCACACTTTTTAAACATTTAACTCACTTAAGTTATGTGTCACACAGTTTCATACATATTTCACACATTTTAAAACACTGAAACACACTGAAGTTTCGCTTACACATCACACAGTTTTTACACAGACTCATAAAATTTCACTAAAACTTTCTTGTTTCCTTCTCAATTAGAATCTAACGCTGTCCCTTACGACACTCACCTGTCTTTCCTAGTAGGAGGCGTACAACCGAACTCTTTTGCACCCACGTCATGTTTTATGGCTGGGGCTAATCTGCTGCACTATGGGGTTCATTCCCACGCTACTGCTCGGTGGTTGAGTGTTGGTTGCTTGCCCAGGGGGGTCATTGGTTTTCGCTCGCTGTCCTAGCATATTTAGTGCCTGTACCGGTTTACGGGCACAAGTCCCATGCATCAAATGTGATGCCCCGTTGGACTGTAAAAACTTCACAAACTTCACCCCATGGGCGGCACGACTGGCACTAGTAGGCAGCAGGCAGTGGACCGACGTCCAGCAGGACGTAGCCTAGTACTCAAGTAAAAAGCTTTCCCGATGTACCGTAGGAGCAGGAGCAGCGAGCCAAAGGAGTACATAGTGACGACGGCTACAGCGCTGATTCCAGTAGTAGACTTGCATGACAATTGCCTTTGAAGTAGAGATTGCCGCAGGGCCAACCAGCAGAGGGGCAAGACTAGGATAAGACACCGCTGCTACTGCACTCATCTCCTGTGGCCTAGGGCCAGGTGTCAATGGTGCATTGGGGCGAGAGCAGCGGACGGTCTGCGGTTGTCTGTGTGCTTGACTGAGGCCTTTGGATTGGAACGCTTCCAAGCGTTAGAACATGTGAATGCTGACAGTTTCTGAGGATTCTGTAGATTCTGACGGGTTCTGGATTTCTGACGGATTTTGATGGTTTTTTGAATTTACCCAAGCATGACACTGGTGACGGTACCGAATTATTTGTGCCATGATCAGGCCAGAGAGAGGTCGGGAGGAGCCCAGAGGCCTTTGTCGAGTGTG
This sequence comes from Limnomonas spitsbergensis, assembly GCA_037349105.1. NCBI lineage: Eukaryota > Viridiplantae > Chlorophyta > Chlorophyceae > Chlamydomonadales > Limnomonas > Limnomonas spitsbergensis. The sequence continues at coordinate 1,409,902 of JAYJMM010000090.1, read as the reverse complement.
CGTAACCGTGGGAGGACCTAGGGTTAGCCACGCATTTCAGTGAATTTTCTTTGGTGAATTTCCTTTTGTGGATGTCCTGCAGCACATTTCCTGCAGTGGATTTTCTTTCGTGGATTTTCTTTCGACTAGCTGGATTGCAGTCAGATGTGTAGGAGACTTCCGTGTTAGGGAACTGACAAGTGCTGAGTGTACATATTTTCCGATTCCAGTTTCAGTACCACCCCTAGTCCGGCTCCCCACGCAAGCCCTGAGTGCTTATCGTGAGGAGCGGGGGGCGAGTAAAGTAGGGGCGGTACCCACAGCTAGGGGCGCCCGGGTAGGCCAGCTTTCCCTCTTATACGGTACGCTGTACCAAGTTACCCCTTTACAGCCCTTGTACCTCCGCAGTGTAGTACAAGAGGCACGTGTGTACAGGTGTTCAACCTTAGTTGTGAGTAGTTTGAGCCTATCTAAGGCAGTATTGACAGCTTACACCATTTTGGCACGGTTACTGCTTTATGGTGCGACAGCTGTCACGGTATAATGCAGTATACGTGCCAAAACCGTAGGGACCGCTGACGCGTCCCCGTAGACTCCGCAGCTTCCCTGCGGAGCCCCTTTTTAGGGTTAGGAGCCCAGCTTCCCACTTTCGGGAAGGTCTGAGGCAGGATTTCCCGTACTCAGTAAATAGGGCTTGCCGGGACCTTTGAATCCCGGCTTGCACGCTTGACATTTACTTCGTTCCTTTTAAGTGGACAGGCCTCTAATTGTAATCAGCACCGGCTATCAACCCAAGATATACCCTGTGAATACCAATAACGCCAGTACCACGAAGGCACGAAGACGATCAAGCCTAGTTCGGCCTCAGAGCCGACATAGCAACCTAGTAATCCTCAGCTAGATGCCCAGCCCGACCTAGGACACCGCCCGCAGTCTACGGCTACGACATCCCCCGCTTCACGCGGTAAGTGACTCAGCGACCCGACAGATCAGCTATCTGAAGGGCCAGCAGTTTAGCTTTACAAGTGACCAGCTCCGTGTCTATCATCTAGAAGTTCCAGCCAGAGCTTAACGCGCTGCGCATCCGCGGCCAGTGTGTAGTCACTGAGTCCGCCCGTAGGCGTCCGCCACTATGTGGGGAAGAAGTCCGCCACGGACCTGAAGCAAACCTCTCGAGTAAAGTAGGGGCGGTACCCACAGCTAGGGGCGCCCGGGTAGGCCAGCTTTCCCTCTTATACGGTACGCTGTACCAAGTTACCCCTTTACAGCCCTTGTACCTCCGCAGTGTAGTACAAGAGGCACGTGTGTACAGGTGTTCAACCTTAGTTGTGAGTAGTTTGAGCCTATCTAAGGCAGTACTGACAGCTTACACCATTTTGGCACGGTTACTGCTTTATGGTGCGACAAACAGCAAGGCTGCGATATACAGCACTCGTGATCCACATCACTCGAGATCTGCAGATCAAGATCTGTACTGAAGATCTACATCGCTCAAGATCTGTAGGTCCAGATCTGCAACACTGGGCATCTGTAATGCCAGATCTGCAACATGCAATCAGGACATGCAAGTCAGGTCCGGAAGCGCTCAAGGCATGCGTGTGAACTAAGATACGAACAATTAAATCACGGGAGACTCGGAACTCTTGGTGAGCATGCGAGCAGAACTCAGGGGACCTTGCCAATACCGATCATGATGCAGCGACCAGTAGACAACGCCACACGTCGTTGCGCCGGCGCTGATAACCTTGTCTCCTCAGGACCTACAGGTCAAGATCTGCATCATTGAAGACCTGTAAGTAAAATGCAGCATAAAGGAACAGCAAAGCTGTGATCTACAGCACTCGAGATCTTCATCACTAGAGATCAGCAGGTCGAGATCTGCACTGAAGATCTACATCACTCAAGATCAGCAGGTCAAGATCTGCCATACTGAACAGCTGGAATGCCAGATCTGCAACATGCAATCAGGATATGCAAGTCAGATTCGGCAGCACGCAAGGTGTGCGTGTGAAGGTACGGACAACTAATCAGGGGAGCCTCGAAATTATTGGTGAGCATGCGAGCATAACTCAGGTGGCTAGTGGCTACGCCAATACCGATCATGGTGAACGACCAATAGTCAGCACCACACGCCGTTGCGCCGGCGCTGATAACCTTGTCTCCTCAGTTGACCGTGACGACCATGATGGCACCAGCCCCCGTAGCTGCCACGTCCGCTGTGCAAGATCCCGAACCAGCAGTAGGTCCGCTGATCAGTTGGCTCGGAGGTGCGGCTTGCGTCGATCACCCGCGGCCAAGACGTCCTGTCCCGCATGGGGAAGGGGAGACCATGCCTTGAAGAGGGCAGAAGGCACACATCTGAGACGCTGGTTGCTCTGGTCTTTCTTGCTCAGACTGCCCTGTCCATCATGTTGGTCGAGGGCACCCTGGCTCTGGGCAAGAAAAGGGACAAGCTGTCGCACCATAAAGCAGTAACCGTGCCAAAATGGTGTAAGCTGTCAGTACTGCCTTAGATAGGCTCAAACTACTCACAACTAAGGTTGAACACCTGTACACACGTGCCTCTTGTACTACACTGCGGAGGTACAAGGGCTGTAAAGGGGTAACCTGGTACAGCGTACCGTATAAGAGGGAAGGCTTGCCTACCCGGGCGCCCCTAGCTGTGGGTACCGCCCCTACTTTACTACATACACGAGAGGTTTGCTTCGGGTCCGTGGCGGACTTCTTCCCCACATAGTGGCGGACGCCTACGGGCGGACTCAGTGACTACACACTGGCCGCGGATGCGCAGCGCGTTAAGCGGTGGCTGGAACTTCTAGATGACAGACACGGAGCTGGTCACTTGTAAAGATAATCAGCTGGCCCTTCAGATAGCTGATCTGTCGGGTCGCTGAGTCACTTACCGCGTGAAGCAGGGGATGTCGTAGCCGTAGACTGCGGACGGTGTCCTAGGTCGGGCTGGGCATCTAGCTGAGGATTACTAGGTTGCTATGTCGGCTCTGAGGCCGAACTAGGCTTGATCGTCTTCGTGCCTTCGTGGTACTGGCGTTATTGGTATTCACAGGGTATATCTTGGGATGATAGCCGGTGCTGATTACAATTAGAGGCCTGTCCACTTAAAAGGAACGAAGTAAATGTCAAGCGTGCAAGCCGGGATTCAAAGGTCCCGGCAAGCCCTATTTACTGAGTACGGGAAATCCTGCCTCAGACCTTCCCGAAAGTGGGAAGCTGGGCTCCTAACCCTAAAAAGGGGCACCGCAGGGAAGCTGCGGAGTCTACGGGGACGCGTCAGCGGTCCCTACGGTTTTGGCACGTATACTGCATTATACCGTGACAGCTGTCGCACCATAAAGCAGTAACCGTGCCAAAATGGTGTAAGCTGTCAGTACTGCCTTAGATAGGATCAAACTACTCACAACTAAGGTTGAACACCTGTACACACGTGCCTCTTGTACTACACTGCGGAGGTACAAGGGCTGTAAAGGGGTAACCTGGTACAGCGTACCGTATAAGAGGGAAAGCTGGCCTACCCGGGCGCCCCTAGCTGTGGGTACCGCCCCTACTTTACTCGCCCCCCGCTCCTCACGATAAGCACTCAGGGCTTGCGTGGGGAGCCGGACTAGGGGTGGTACTGAAACTGGAATCGGAAAATATGTACACTCAGCACTTGTCAGTTCCCTAACACGGAAGTCTCCTACACATCTGACTGCAATCCAGCTAGTCGAAAGAAAATCCACGAAAGAAAATCCACTGCAGGAAATGTGCTGCAGGACATCCACAAAAGGAAATTCACCAAAGAAAATTCACTGAAATGCGTGGCTAACCCTAGGTCCTCCCACGGTTACGCACACTCGACAAAGGCCTCTGGGCTCCTCCCGACCTCTCTCTGGCCTGATCATGGCACAAATAATTCGGTACCGTCACCAGTGTCATGCTTGGGTAAATTCAAAAAACCATCAAAATCCGTCAGAAATCCAGAACCCGTCAGAATCTACAGAATCCTCAGAAACTGTCAGCATTCACATGTTCTAACGCTTGGAAGCGTTCCAATCCAAAGGCCTCAGTCAAGCACACAGACAACCGCAGACCGTCCGCTGCTCTCGCCCCAATGCACCATTGACACCTGGCCCTAGGCCACAGGAGATGAGTGCAGTAGCAGCGGTGTCCTATCCTAGTCTTGCCCCTCTGCTGGTTGGCCCTGCGGCAATCTCTACTTCAAAGGCAATTGTCATGCAAGTCTACTACTGGAATCAGCGCTGTAGCCGTCGTCACTATGTACTCCTTTGGCTCGCTGCTCCTGCTCCTACGGTACATCGGGAAAGCTTTTTACTTGAGTACTAGGCTACGTCGGTCCTGCTGGACGTCGGTCCACTGCCTGCTGCCTACTAGTGCCAGTCGTGCCGCCCATGGGGTGTTCCCCTAGGGCTGGCACCGGCTCGTTCTTCCAGGTATGGCGTGGGTTCCGTCAAGTGCTCAGCGCGCACTACTGTTCTAGGGGCTTCCTATTCCCCCTTAGCCCTTCTTGGCTGTCTATCTGCCCCTCGAGGGCCGACACCTCCTCTTCGTTGGAAGCCTAGCGCCACCATGGTCCTTCAATGGACCGCTCGCGAGATGACATTGGGTTCTCCCCTGTCATTGGTGTACGCGATGCTATTGAGCCCGCCCGCCAGTGGTCTTGTAACGAGCCGTTCCCCCTGCCGGGTGGCAGAGTTGGTCTAGGTGTCCAACGTGCCGGCTTTCTCCCCTCGCCCGTCTCATCCGCCTCTTCCTCCTCTACCGTCTCCTCTTCCTCATCTGTCTCGTCCTCCTCTTCCGTCTCTTCTTCCTCATCTGTCTCGTCCTCCTCTTCCGTCTCTTCCGCCTCTGGCCTGTGATCTGCGACCACCAGGTCTCTCATTTCCAGGGCGAACCTCTCCATCAGCACCACCTGCTGCGTCAGCACAGTGATCTGCTCCTCATCGGTCATGCACAGGTAGTTGAGCACAGTCATCCTGAACTCGCACAGCTTGGCCCTGGTGGCCACTGGCAGCCCATCATAGAACATGTGCGAGACCGAGTGCTTTCTGCCAAAGTGGTCTGGTGCATCCCTGGAGATCTGCAGCAACTCTGCCGTGGACAGGATCCTGTGGGCGAAAGCCTCAACCGTCTCCTCCGGCTTGACTCCTGGGTCCAGGGTGGTCTTGACTCCCAGCTTGAGGCCGGTGATTGCTGCCCTTTCGTCTGAAGTTGGCTTGCCCACCTCCCTTTGGACCACCCTGATCCACAGGGTGAGTAAGGATACCTCGCTGGGCGGCCCGACCGCCGGGGCACTCCACGCCTCTTGGATCCGCTCGACCTCCCTGGAGGCTTTGTCTCCTTGGGGTGCTGATCGTATGGCGACCACCAGCGGCCCCACGCAGGCTGGCTTGGCTGTCCACATGCCCACCAAGGAGCGGACCAACAGAGCCATGGCTGAGGGTGACTGGCAAGACCCTGCAATTTCTCCTGCCACCACTGCCAGGGCTGGCGGCTCGTCCGATAAAGCCAGGCGGTTGTGCGAGCCCCACGAGCTGCAGGCCTGGCAGTATTGCCAGGCTGCGACTGCCCCCGGTTGGGACATGTCCAGCACTGGCACATTGCCCTGAATGTTGGGGATCTTGGTGAACCGCGTTCCCCCAGCCAGCTGCAGGATCATCTGTTGCTGCAGCCGTATGTTTGTCTCCGCCTGCTCCTGGGCTAACCTTTCCCTTCTGTGTCTCGCAGATTCCCTGCCGGAGCCTGGGCCGTGCCCCTCTGTATCCTCCGAGCCTGACATGCTGGGGTCCGAGCCAGATCCGCCGCCGCCGTTCCTGGTCGGGCTCTGCCTGCGCCGATCCCGCTGGTCTCTGCGGTCTGCGCTCGGGTGGGATTGCCCTCTGCCGGATGGCCTACTGCCCTCCGAAGGCTGCCTTGCCGGGTCCTGGCGCCTACCCCCTTCTAACTCCGCCTGCCTGCTGGGCTGGTAACTGCCATGCCTGCTGGGCTGCTTTCCACCCGTGTACTCCCTTGCCTCGGAAGCTGACAGGCAGTCGTCCCTGCTTTCCTGCCTTTGCTGGTAGTCTCCCCCGGTGGTGCCTGCCTGGTTGATTTCCTGAACGACCCGCCTTCCTTGGCTGGGGCCTTGGCTCCTCTCCGGCCTGCCTCGTGCCTGTGCTGCTTGTCCCCGCGGGAACTCAGCAATGTGGTCCACCTGGCCTTCTTGGCCGCTGTGTTCCGTATGATCCACGAAGCGCAGCAGGTCTTGGGATTCTTGCCTGCTGGCCCTTCTTGGCACTGGGCCCTGCTGGAAGCCGGTTGTCCTGGGCTGTTCGCTGGCCGCTGGGCTGCTGGGTCTGGGTCTGCGCCCTACGTCCAGCCGCTGGTTTCGGAGGCTGGGCTCACTGCTGGCTTCCAGGCGCTCCCATCTGGCTTGGCTTGCAGCAGGTGCGGTCCCTTCCGTCTGCTCCTGCCATCGCACCTCCCTGCGGTCGTCTTGCTGCAGTCTGGATGCTTCGAACCTTTCCCACTCCTCGAGCTCCCCTTGCTCCGATTCGGGCTCTTCCTGATCCCCTGCTGTGCCGTTGCACCATCCGTCGGCGAAGGCCTTGACAGCTAGGACCGCCTCAGGCCCTGCTGCTCCTCTGGACACTCTGCGCAGGGCTGCCAGCAGCGTTGCCCGGTCCTGCCCCGTGTGGGGGATGCCCATAAAGGCCTTCGTCGCCCATTCCGCCAGGTGGTGGCTTTGGAACTCCTCGATAGCCTGGGTCTGATCGCTGAGGTGGGCGAAACACCTGGAGCACACCTGCTGCCACAGCCGTGCTGCCCATTGCAGGATGTCTGCCCATCCGATTGGCTGGAGTTCTCTTGGTAGTTCCGCTGTACCCGTCTGGCTTACGCTCCCCGCGTGTTCTTCCACTGCCGGACGCCGCTCCCCTGGGATAGGCGTCCACCCCGGGTTGCTGAAGTACCCATAAAGGCTGTCAGCCTGGCCGCTGCCCTTCTTTTCCCTGCTGTTGCCTTTGGCCACGGCCTCTTGCCTCTGCCTGCCTGCGCTAGCTGGGAACCTGGACTGGGGTGTGCCATGCCCCGTGGATGCGGGTGCTGCTTGAACGGGTATCTGTCCATACCTGGGTGCCAACCACATGGGCTCCCGGATGCTTTCCTGCTCAACAGCTTCCACCCTGCTTCTCATTGGTTTGGGCTCTTCTTCCTCCACCCTGCTGGAGCCCGCCTCAGCCTTCTGGGGCTGGTGTGGCTCCTGCACCCGCGGCTGACCCTGCCCCGGGTTCTCAACCGCCTCCAGCGCTGCCTGCTTTGCTCCTCCCCTCTGGATGGTGGCATCCATGAGATGCTCACATGCCCTGTCGCTGTGCTCGCACTCGAACCCGCAGAACATGCATACTCCTCCTTTGTTAAGCCGCATGGCCTGACGCATGCCATTGCGGATCTTCATCGGTTGCTGACGGGCACCTGCTGCACGGTCCTCCCAGAGCCAGTCTAGATCCACATCTGCAGGCGGTACATCATGAATTGCTACCGGGCACACATTTCTGATGCCGCTGTCGTCCTCGGGTGCTGGCACCGGAGACCTGCTGCTCCTAGCTGCTTCCATGTCACTGTCAGCTGCCCTGCCTGCCATTGCCAAGCTGGAACTGCTGCAGTCGTCTGGGTCGAGACTCAGGCTAGGGCTGGCTTGACCCACTGGCCCACCCGGCTCTGCTGAGCAGGAATTCTCATGGCTGGCCTGCTCAGCCCCGTGCCCCCAGGGTAGTGCCACGTGCCATGCAACCATGGCTGCGTGCTGCAGCTGCTGCTCTTCCTCCTCCTCGCCTTGTGGCTGCAACGCCTGTAAGTTCTGATTGGCATGTTCCAAGCTATGCTTCACCCTCCTCAGCTGCCTGGTCATCCTCAACTGCCAAGCCAACATTGGCTGCCTGGCCACCTACAGCTGCCTGGCCACTCCTTTGAGCTTCTGCCGGTACCAGTTAACCTTTTCCCTCAGCATGGGTACGGAGATTCCCTGCTCCTCTGACCCCTCAGGATTCTCTGCTGCAACTGGCTTGGGTGAGTGTCCATTGTGTTCCCCATGGGCACTGTCCTGGTGGGTTGGGCTTGCTACCCTTGTGCCCGGGATCACCTGCCTTGCCCCTTCAGTTGGACCCTGCACGGCCAACCCCTCCGGCAGGTTGCCTGCCTGGCCCCCCTTGAGTCCTGGGGCCTTGACCAGGGACTGGCTAGGGCTGCCGGCAGCTGTAGGCACACATGCCTCACTCTCTGGCGCCCCCAGCTGTTTGTTGGCCTGCTGGACCGCCCCTGGGTCTGATATTGGCACCTTGGTCCCTCCGGGAGCTGCTGCCACTGGTGGTGTGATAGGCCCATCCTCTTCTGGCTGGTGCATATGCATCTGAACTGACACCGTTGCATGCCTGTGCACGTGGTCCTCGCCCTCACTTGGTCCAACTGGTTCCTCAGCCACTTGCTGGCTCAGCTTTTGTTCCCAAGAATGCGGTTGGTCCGGCTCGCAGCCACCGGCCACCACAGGTGGCACATGGGCTGCCTCCCTCGGCAAACACCGTCGCGACGCCTGCACCTGCAGTTGGCCTGGCTCACAGCCACCGGCCACCACAGGTGTCACAGGAACGTCCTCTCTCTGCAAACACAGTCGTGACGCCTTCACCTGCAGTTGGCCTGGCTCACAGCCACCGGCCACCACAGGTGTCTCATGGGCTGCCTCCCTCGGCAAACACAGCCGTGACGCCTGCACCTGCAGTTGGCACGGCTCGTGGCCACCGGTCACCACAGGTGTCACATGAGCTGCCTCCCTCAGCAAGCACCGTCGTGACGCCTTCACCTGCAGTTGGCCTGGCTCACAGCCACTGGCCACCACAGATGTCACAGGAACTGCCTCCCTCGGCAAGCATCGTCGTGACGCCTGCACCTGCAGTTGGCCTGGCTCGCAGCCACCGGCCACCACAGGTGTCACAGGAACGTCCTCTCTCTGCAAACACAGCCGTGACGCCTGCACCTGCAGTTGGCCTGGCTCACAGCCACCGGCCACCACAGGTGTCCCATGGGCTCTCTCCCTCGGCAAACACAGCCGTGACGCATGCACCTGCAGTTGGCACGGCTCGTGGCCACCGGTCACCACAGGTGTCACAGGAACGTCCTCTCTCTGCAAACACAGCCGTGACGCCTGCACCTGCAGTTGGCATGGCTCACAGCCACCGGCCACCACAGATGTCTCATGGGGTGCCTCCCTCGGCAAACACAGCCGTGACGCATGCACCTGCAGTTGGCACGGCTCGTGGCCACCGGTCACCACAGGTGTCACATGAGCTGCCTCCCTCTGCAAGCACTGTCGTGATGCCTGCACCTGCAGTTGGCCTGGCTCACAGCCACTGGCCACCACAGATGTCACAGGAACTGCCTCCCTCGGCAAGTATCGTCGTGACGCCTGCACCTGCAGCTGGCCTGGCTCACAGCCACTGGCCACCACAGGTGTCACAGGAACTGCCTCCCTCTGCAACCACAGCCGTGACGCCTGCACCTGCAGTTGGCCTGGCTCACAGCCACCGGCCACCACAGGTGTCTCATGGGCTGTCTCCCTCGGCAAACACAGCCGTGACGCATGCACCTGCAGTTGGCACGGCTCGTGGCCACCGGTCACCACAGGTGTCACATGAGCTGCCTCCCTCTGCAAGCACCGTCGTGACGCCTGCACCTGCAGTTGGCCTGGCTCACAGCCACTGGCCACCACAGGTGTCACATGAACTGCCTCCCTCTGCAAGCACCGTCGCGACGCCTGCACCTGCAGTTGGCCTGGCTCACAGCCACCGGCCACCACAGGTGTCACAGGAACGTCCTCCATCTGCAAACACAGCCGTGACGCCTGCACCTGCAGTTGGCCTGGCTCACAGCCACCGGCCACCACAGGTGTCTCATGGGGTGCCTCCCTCGGCAAACACAGCCGTGACGCATGCACCTGCAGTTGGCCTGGCTCGCAGCCACCGATCCCTACAGGTGTCACAGGAACTGCATCTCTCTGCAAACACAGCCGTGACGCCTGCACCTGTAGTTGGCCTGGCTCGCAGTCACCGATCCCTACAGGTGTCACATGGGCTGCCTCCCTCTGAAAGCACAGCCGTGGCGCTTGCACCTGCAGGTGGCCTGGCTCGCAGTCACCGATCACTACATGTGTTACGGGAACTGCCTCACTCTGCAAGCATAGCCGTGACGCTTGCACCTGCAGTTGTCCTGGCTCGCAGCCACCGGCCGCTGGTTTGGGTGGACAGGCATTCCCCTGCGGAACACAGTTGATCAGGTGCAGCTGCTCGCTAGCTACCGGGCTATCCTGCCTTGGTGGGCAGGCACTCTCTGCCGTAGCAAAGTTGATCAGGTGCAGCTGCTCTCTAGCTACCGGGCTATCCTGCCTGGGTGGGCAGGCACTCTCTGCCGTAACACAGTTGATCAGGTGCAGCTGCTCGCTAGCTACCGGGCTATCCCGCCTGGGTGGACAGGCACTCTCTGCCGTAACACAGTTGATCAGGTGCAGCTGCTCGCTAGCTACCGGGCTATCCCGCCTGGATGGACAGGCACTCCCTCGGGTCTGCTGTTGGTGCATGGAACTTGGCTCGCCTTCACTGCTGAGGATATCAAACATGGACCAGCCGTTGGGGGGCACCTGCCTACATGGCTGCTCCACACGCCTGGTCAATGCCTCCAAGGGCACGCGACCTGCGGTGCCAACCAGCACAGCCAGATTGCCCAACCCCACCTGCTCTGCGTCACACACAACTTTCCACACTCCAGTGGCCCACTGCCCTAGCCTCTTCCACCCTACCGGCTGGGCTAGGTCCTCCTTCCTTTTTACTGGGGGCCATTCAGTGGTGGCGGCTTTTGCTCCCTCTACCGCCTGCAGATCTGCAAGTTTCCTGATCATCTGATTTCCACCTCGGGGCATCGTCCCACTCTTTTCTTTGACGCGTTGCGCAGCGCTTGCCACTCCCAGCGGCCTCTTCTGCGTCGCGTATTCTGGCCCACTGCATAGATCCGCGCCCCGTAGCTGCGACACAGCCGTGTTTGGATCTGGAGCCGACTCAGATGCACTTCCTACCCGTTTCAACCACTGCGCGTATTCCAGGCCCTGCCTAAAAAAATCCGGGGTTGATTGGGGCACTGGCTCACCTCGGCCGATCTCTGTGTGTGACACTGCTGTATCTGGATCCAAGGCCAACTCAGGGGTGCCTCCTTTCAGCTTCAACCCCTGCGCATATGCCAGGCCCTGCCTCCAAAAATCCGGGGTTGATTGGGGCACTGGCTCATCTCGGCCGATCTCTGTGTGCGACACCTGGAGATCCATCTTGACCTCGCTGCTCCGTGTCCCTGCCCCGACAGGCAGGTCCACCGGAAGTTCCTCTGGCCCGCCTCCCTCTCCAACACCACCGGTCTGCGACCTCTCAGTGGGTGGCGCCGAGGTCGGGTCCAGGGATTCATCGTCGGGAACCGGCCACCGCTCTCCCTCCTGGCTCAGCCCCGTCGGGATGCGCGCGGTGCCGCCTCGTCCGATACCCCTGCGTGTCACTTCACTGTGCACCGTACTCGCATCCAAGGTTCGAGAACTAACAACCCCCAGGGTCTTGTCCCCCATCCCTGCGTATTCATCCCTCGACAAGCCAAGGGAAATCTGCTTTGCTTCCTCGGCTACAGGGTGCTGGTGGCCGTTGGGATCTACAATGGCATCCTGCATTGTACTAATTACTATCGATGCTGAACAGCTGTGCCAGCTCGACTGTGTGGGCTCACAGCAACTGGGCACGAGCTTAAAGCCTGCTTCCGTTCTCCTCTACCTTCTGCAGGCTGATTAGGCTTTTGCTAGACAGGTCAAGCACGGGAAAATTTTCTTTTTCTGGGTCCGGCGGGTATTTTCACCTTCTGGGTTGCAGCGCAGTTTGCTCCTCGCGCTTCGCAGACTCCTCTTAAGCTGCGTTCTGCAGCCTTGGATGATTCCGCGTATAGCGGGTCTCGTCCGCTATTTCCTTCCGCTTCACAGCGCAGATTGCTCCTCGAGCTTCGCAGGCTCCTCTCAAGCTGCGTTCTGCAGCCTTGGATGATTCCGCATATAGCGGGTCTCGTCCGCTATTTCTTTCCGCTTCGCAGCGCAGACGCTGACCGTAGACCGCAGACGCTGACCGTAGACTGACGGCAGACGCTGACCGTAGACCGCAGACGCTGACCGTAGACGTAGTCCTAGGTTGAGTCGGGCTTCCCGCTAGGGAGTCTTGAGCTTGCTATGTCTCGGCCTCAGCAATCCACTTAATCACTGATCCGCAGATCCACTTCTGTCAACACTTGGGAATTAGTTTGCACTCCACCACAAAGGCAAGTCCAGATGCACAGGCACTATCAGCTCTGCTTAGTGATTTCTAGCTGTCCAAGGCAGATCCGCTGTCTCAAAAAGAAATTCCAAGCTCCACAGCACATACACCTTTAGCAGGATTCGTTGGGTCAGGCTGATTAGGCAAGATCCACTTCGTTCCTTTTAAGTGGACACGAGAGGTTTGCTTCGGGTCCGTGGCGGACTTCTTCCCCACATAGTGGCGGACGCCTACGGGCGGACTCAGTGACTACACACTGGCCGCGGATGCGCAGCGCGTTAAGCTGTGGCTGGAACTTCTAGATGACAGACACGGAGCTGGTCACTTGTAAAGCTAATCAGCTGGCCCTTCAGATAGCTGATCTGTCGGGTCCCTGAGTCACTTACCGCGTGAAGCGGGGGATGTCGTAGCCGTAGACTGCGGACGGTGTCCTAGGTCGGGCTGGGCATCTAGCTGAGGATTACTAGGTTGCTATGTCGACTCTGAGGCTGAACTAGGCTTGATCGTCTTCGTGCCTTCGTGGTACTGGCGTTATTGGTATTCACAGGGTATATCTTGGGATGATAGCCGGTGCTGATTACAATTAGAGGCCTGTCCACTTAAAAGGAACGAAGTAAATGTCAAGCGTGCAAGCCGGGATTCAAAGGTCCCGGCAAGCCCTATTTACTGAGTACGGGAAATCCTGCCTCAGACCTTCCCGAAAGTGGGAAGCTGGGCTCCTAACCCTAAAAAGGGGCACCGCAGGGAAGCTGCGGAGTCTACGGGGACGCGTCAGCGGTCCCTACGGTTTTGGCACGTATACTGCATTATACCGTGACAAAGCTCATGGTCGTGGTCAGTCAGCATGGCCAGGGCAGAGCATGGGATTATCTGGCCACGCTCACTTGCGGCCTGGCCTGTGTCAGCCCACATCTGCCGAATCTCCCATTCCCCAATCACGTGTGTGGTGAACAGCGCGAAGCGGTGTGCATCATGCTCAACCTGATCTGCCGACTCACATGGTCGGTGATGGTCCTCGCTGCGGGGCCCGGGCGCTAGAGCCATATCGTGCGGCACTAGACCATGACCCTCAAAGAGGGGGTTTTGCCATTCAAACCACGGCTTACCTGTCTGAGAACTTGTGGGGGTCCCCCCCACAGTTGTGATCGACACCTCACCTTCGGTGCGCAAGCCACACAACCTTGTGGCTAGATCTGAGGTGACCCCACGGGACCCCCGTAATTCCCTGAACAGCTCATTCCTTACCGGGTTCTCATCGGCGGGGACTCCAGTATATGTTTTGGGGATTTGCATGCTTCCACCCGGGTCATACTGATGGGAACCTCGGTAAGGGGTCTGACTCACGTCAGTGGTGTTGTCCATGCCCCCCCCAAGCAATCCCTTCACCTTTTGTGCCAGAAAAGACCAGCCATCAGAAGACTCGTTGTCGGGGATGAAGGCAGAGCAACGTGCCGTACCAGCTCCGGATCCAATCTCTTGACCCTCTCCAGAGACCCGGCATGCACCCACCTGAAGTTGCACACCGTATACTGGTGTTGGTGGCGCGGTGTCCTGCGGGAAGCCTTCCCACCCCTGGTGATGATGATCACATGGAGGGTCCTCCCCTGACTGAGCGCTACCAAAACCCAGGTATTGTTGTGCATGCTGTACTGGCTGTTCCTGCAGCTCCACTACTGGTGGTGGCTTGTGTCCCTGATGCACACGTCCTAGCATGTCTCGCAACAGGTCCCTCATCTCACCAATTGTGACGACGTCGTTGGCCTCAGAGGCAACGGGAACGACGGCTAAGCGGTGGTCCATGTTCAGCTGCTTACCCTGATGACAAGAGGGGTCATGCCGCCCTGTTTCCTTGCCAGAAACAGCCTCACCCGGAGGTCCCCATGATTGCATAGCCTCACCTGACACCACGCTCACGAACGAGGGGGTGGGGGTACACTCAGGAGCAACCATGTCAGCCGACGGGCGTGACACCGTGGGTGATGCATGCTTCACCTCATACTTGAAGCCTTCGGGTACATGGTCAGCGACGGCTGAGTTGATCCGGTAAGCTACGTTACCGGACTGATGAAATCCAGCCATCATCGGGGACTCTTGCAAGGTCATTGCTGGGAGGGAAGTCTGATCCCCACCGGGCACGGGTGCAACCTGGACCGGTGCAGGTATAGGTGACGAGCGTGCGCTGCAGCAATCGTCTTGTGCATCAAGGTATGCAGGGTTATCGACTAGCTGGTCAAACCGCTGCAGGCCCTCGTAATGAGTCCGGGTCACCTTCAAAGGGGTCAGTGCCAGCCTCTCATCCGCACTACGAATCATGTGAGCCTGCACTTCTCTTTCAGCGCGCTGCACTTCTTTTTTTATCGCAGCTTCCTGCTCGGCCTGAGCCTGCTTGGCCTGTTCCTGCGCCTCAGCCGCACGCCGCAATGCATCAAGGCGACACATTTCGCGCTGACGCTGCTGGACTTGTTCGGCATGGAGTACTTCCGCGGCAGCGAGTTTCCTTGCCTGAGCCTTTGACCTCATGTGAGCTTGGTTAGCTAGCACAGCCTGATCCTGGGCTAGCAACTGCCGAATGCGTTGCTCGGCCTCAGTGAGAGGCTTAGCCTCCTGTAAAGGAGGTTCCCTCCCCTGGGTAGAATGGGAATTCATCCAGGGGTTGAACACGAAATTGGTATCTGTTCGCTGTTATCGCTGACTTTTCGGCAACAGAACACGATCATGAACCTTACTTCCGGTTTTTACTCGCCAGCAGATTCGAAGTGATGCGAACCTGGATTCTTCTCTTCTTATTGGAGTGCTAAGTGCCCTTTATAGGGGTTAACTAGCGTGTGCATGAGCGATAAACTGCTGGCAGACAGTTTATCCTCGACTAATCCTCGGGTTACTGCACTAACCTTTGATGATTCCTCTCTTACTGTTGACAAAAGTAGCGAAGTGAACTCGTTCCTGCTGGGGCTAGTTGTACTGAAGCCGACTGTTGACAGTAGGAAATGGTGTGGAACGGACTTGAGAGTCGATCCAGCCGAAGTGATGAGAAAGAAGGAGCCGAAGAGGCGACTCTTTGATGAGGAGGATCGGCTGCTGGTGCAGTAAATCAACTTGGTAGCCAGAAAAGGCCTGGGTAGCAGCTCACAGTGTCGAATTATAGCCTAGAGATAGAACTGTTGAAGCTCACAGTGTAGGGTATAATCGAGATAGAGCTGAGATGGATGAAGTAGAGAAGCTGATGCTAGAGATCACGAATAAGTGTAGTGGTTAACTAGAGATATTCGATCAGTGTAACGATCAGGGCCTATTACTGAATGATGTGGTCTTGGAGAAATAGGATCAGTGTAGTGTAAACTAGATATCTCCTATTAGTGCAGTGTCCTGGCCTTGATAAGAGGCCGAAATATCACAGTTGGACGTTAATCCCAGAACAGTTTACAGATAGCAGGGTGATTCAACTTCGGTATGTTACTTGAGTAAGAAGAGAAGAATGCCTGGAGTTAGCCAGGCATCTTCTAAGTACCACAAACAGATGAAATCCGAAACCAAAAAGCGGTACAAGCCACCCATACGTGCGGTGCACCCATACGTCGTGACAACTTCCCCATCTCGTAGTTCCTGCAAGTGCTGCATGAACCATATGTGCCAGGGTGAGGGGAAGGAGGGCGTTGTGGCACATGCTATGGCTCCTATTTTTCCAGCTTTTCTTTTTTGCCTGCCTGCTGCGCCCACTCTGCCGTGCCTGCTGCCATGCCTGCTGCCTCTTCTGCTTGCTGCCATGCCTGCCGCGCCTACTCTGCCTGTTGCTTGCACTGCCTGCTCTGCCATGCCTGGCTGTTGCGGCTGGCCAGAAATGGCTTCATGATCCCTCGGGCTTCCCCTTCTGTGTATCAGAGGGCATGGGACAGCGCTAGGTTGCTTGGCTTCTGGAGGGGGGGTCACTGGCTCCTGTTGAATTGTGTCAGGCTGTCGTCTGCAGTACGTGTGTGCTTTTGATGGGAAGACCCATGGCCTCGGGGTTCGCACAAGAGGATGTGGTATAAAGGCAAGTAGCACGCTGTTCATCACATCACAAGCAGCCACAGATGGCGACTTCACATGATACATCATCAGCGAGTGAGCTGACCTTCGATTCTGAAAGCTACAAGTTCAACGATGGGGGTAGCCTGGGATTTATGGTGTGGCAGCAGACAAACGAGGCCTACGTTCACCGCGATGGTTGCCGCCGATGCCAGCTGACAAAGAGGCATCTCCATGCGTCGTACTGCCTCTCCGCCGAGCGCGACAGCGTCCTTCTCCACCTGCCTGTGAGCCGCCACGGATACGACACTCGCGCAATGAAGGTGCCGGCTAGAGGGAGCGTCTCTACCCTCCTAGGGGCCATCCACAATTTTTATTCCTCGGTCATCCCCAGCGAGGTAGACATCCCCACGCTGACAGAGGGCGACTACGATGCGAAGGATGCGGTGGACGGCATGCGCAACGGGGAGCTCGTCGTGTGGCACAAGCTGCTTGGCAGTCGCATGAGCAATGGAGATCAAGCGACTCGACTCTGGAGGTCCACTTCAACAGTGGCCTCGTACATTTCGAGGGCATCAAGGGCAGTTCTGTTGGCGGCGAGTTCGAGGTCCTCCTTGGGTCGTAGAATCTGTAGATTAAACAATCGTGACACACATACTGGGCTGCAAGGTGGGACAAGGGCATCCACTCAGGGGTGCATATGCCCAGCCACAGACCAACCAAAAAAGTGATCCACTTTTCACGCAACAGCCTGTTTGTGACCAATGTATTTAAAGTGGATGACAGTTTTGGGTGCTGCCACTTCCAATCAAGGTCTTAGGCTATTTCGTTTTGTCATGGGCCTTCACTTTTTGGCCAGACCCCCCCCCCCCCCTGGCCCCGGAACCCAGAAAACTTTGAATATCACAGTCACTTTTCAGATTTTTTGACTATGTGAGGGGGGGAGAGTGATCAGCATATCAACACATATCTGCCTGCATCATTAGATTTGACACATTCATCCAGTTATGTTCAGAAATGAGGAAACCAGTGAAGATGGTCACAGTCTCCTCGTTGAAGAACACCTGGCTCAGCACCCAGCTCAGCTCCCCCTTGAGCACCCAGCTCAGCACCCGGCTCAGCACCGCCCACAGCACCCAGCTCAGCACCCGGCTCAGCTACCGGCATTAATACCAGGCTGAGAGTGCCCCTCAGCAATCGGCTCCAAGGTCCGGGGCTAATCAGGCTGGTGGCTGCCGCAACTTGCCGTTGCTGCAGCAGAGGAAGGTGGGCACAGATGAGCAGTTCCTTTTATATGGAGGTTCACGTCAACTACACATCAGTTATACAAGGGCCGGAGGCCCTAGGTTCACGTCAACTACACATCAGTTATACAAGGGCCGGAGGCCCTAGGTTCACGTCAACTACACATCAGTTATACAAGGGCCGGAGGCCCTAGGTGTTAAAGGCCAGTCAAGGTCTGGGCTAATCGGGTTGTAAGCTGCCACATCTTGCCCCCTCGGCAGAGGAAGATGGCACAGATGAGCTTTGATTTTTTGTTTAGTTTCAGCTACATGTCAGGTGCACTCCAGCTACATGTCAGGTACACTCCAGCATCCGGCTAGAGGCCCTAGGTGTGGCCAGGCATGCTGCTTGGGCCTTCTGTCTTAGGTTGGGGCCAATCGAGCAGAAGGGGGGGCAGCCTGCTCTAAGGTGGTCCATAAGCACTGCATGGAACACTAGCGCACAAGGGCTCATTCCAGGAAGGATGGAAGGATGGAGATCATCGACCTGGTGGGCCACAACATTCGGAAAGGTGCGTCCTGCTCATTTTTGCTCTGATCCTGCTATTTCTGGCTGGACAGACTGCCTGTCTTTGATTGCCAAGGCTCATTTCCACCCCTTCCCTTACCAGTTGCCACTAGCTGGCCTGGATGTGCACCAGGCTCATTTTTGCTCTGATCACACTATTTCAGGCTGGACAGACTGCCCGTCACTTTGATCGCCAAGGCTCGTTTTCACCCCTTTCATTACCACGTACCACTAGCTGGTCAGGTGCTTCTGGACTGCCTGCCTGGCAGTTTGAGTGCCAAGGCTCATTTTACACTTTTCCTGGCTACGTGCTGCAGGCTGGCCTGGACGCTTCTGTGAACATACTGCATGGCCGCATGACTGCCGAGGGCCGTGCTTCGCTCACAAAGGCAGGCATGCCCCCAGCTTTGGCGAGCAGGCTGGCTCCGGGGCTGGTCCCTGAAGATCTGGAGGATGAAGATCTGCAGGTGGGGGCAGTCGGGGGAACTTCAGGGCACTTGGGGACACTTGGGGACACTTGGGGGGACATCAGGGTTGCTGGGGGCAGTTGGGGGAATTGGACATGAACTGCAGGAGGCTGCAGGTGGGGGGCACTCGGGGGCATTAGATTAGACTGATAACAACCCTATCTTCCGCACTCATAACCAAGTCCGGCTGTACAGGCATAACCAGGTCCGACACGAGGTGCGGCATTTTTGTTGATCCACTGGATTTTGGAAGCTGGTCACATGTAACGAACGTCTTCAATAGTAGCTTTGCCTAAAAGTGCTGCGAGGGTTTATGTGGGGGGGCGCAGACCATCTGTCGAGGTTATAAGAGAATCAGGGTTGCAGCTGGCAGCTAGCAGCTGGCAGCTAGGTGGGGGTACTTGGAAGCACGTCAGGTTAGGTGGGAGCAGTTGGGGGAATTGGGCATGAACCGCAGGAGGCTGCATGTCGGGGGAACTTCAGGGCAGTTCCGGTTAGGTGGGGGAACTAGGGGGCACCTCAGTAGAGGTGGGGGCAGTTGGGGGTGGCTGTGGGTAGTTGGGGTGGTTGGGGCAGTTGGGGGGTGCTGTGGGTGGTTGGGAGGTGTTGAGGGTGGTGGCAAGTGTCCTTCTTCCTATGCTATCCCTGTCCCCCTGCGTCCCTATTCTGTATCCCTCCTTGTCAGGCCATGATTGACACAGGCAACTCTGGCGGCGTGGACAGCAGGGCCTTCTTGCAGGCTGCGAAAGAGTGCCTCGAGGCCGAGAAGCACGTACGCAGCCACCATCCAGATGTGCATGCAGCACTGCAGAAAGTCTCTCAGTACCTCCGGAACGACTATGTGAGAGCACGAGATGGGGGGGACAGAGAGAGGCCGGGTGGTGAGCCCATAGGGCAAGCAGACATCATGCGTCCATGGCCAGTGCCCAAAATTACTTAAGGGCTGAAGGGCTGAAGGGTTCAGGGTAGTAATTTTCTATCATTATATCTGAATGTGACCTTGAGAAAACATGTGTGGCCTGTCATGCACCTTCATTTCTCCATTCCTTCTCCAGGATGGAGCCTATGTTAGGTTCCTCAGCCTCGACATGAGAGGCAAGTGGCGATTGGAGCCGGACGAGGTTCTTAAGTTTTTGCGTTCGGCACGGTTGGGCCTCAACACGCAGGAGCTGCGTTATCTCATCTCCCTCGTCACAGAGTGAGGCACTGAAATGCGAAGGAACAGCGGAAGAGGCCCCAAGGCATATAGAGGCACACTATATTGTAGCCATCCTCCAGCTTCTCCCTGTCTCTAAGAGAGAGAATGGCGTACAGACATATCAGGAAATCTCCTCTCGCACACTCTCCACAGTGTGGGACACATCCACACGCACACCATTGCACACACTACAGTAAATGTGATGTCCTCTTGCAATTCTTGCTACCCCAAGTCGCTTCGCCGCCCATCATGCCTCACCACTTTGCTTGTGGTGGCGACATGCTGATAGCCATTTCTTATTCCTGCCACACAACAATTGAATCCATCTATAAGACCTGGTCAGTGGTCACCACTTTCTTCGGAAATGCCCACACAGCTCTTGGCACGTGTTCTGGCGGCTGCATCTCCTTGTCTGTCCTTTGATTCCCTTTCCACCTTCTCCCACGCAGCATGGATGTCGAGGGCCATGGCTGCACATCCTGGCAGGAACTGCTGCGTGCCCTCAACGCCGCCTATGTGCAGACAAGTGGCAGTGCAGCAGGCGGGAGGAGCAGGGACCTACACACAGCCGCAGGGGCCAGCTCGCTTCGGTGAGGCCTGGTACATGGTTGATGGGTAGCGATAGAAGCATCTGATTCACATCGAGTTTGAGCCATTCCCGCCTCCCCTTCTGGCAAGGGGGAATGTCTCGTAATAGTCCCCCTGCAGACTAAGGTATTTACGCCAATGAACTAATCCGAAGGTTTTAAACATTTTCTGTAAAGTAGCAACCAATAAGCTCAGACCGGACCTAAGACCCTGAGCTGAACCCTAAAAGGGGAACACGCAGAACTGGACAGTACAACACCATTCTGTCAACACCCCTTACGTGAGCAGGAGGGACATGGAACAGATCTGCGCTGAGCACTGTCAGGGCTGACACATTGTTGCATAAGACAAACACTTCGAACGGGTCGCGCAGCCCAAAGGGAACCAGGTTGCTGCCCCGGACGTGTTGGAGTACCTGGACTAGGAGACGAGTCTATAAATTTTTAGACCTTCAAAAACTCACATACTGCAGCCATGTGTTAGATCCTAGTAACAACTACAGGTCAATAACGTTATACCTCTGGGCCCGCTCAAAGCTTGAGTGGCCGCGTGGGCGCCCAACTGTTCAGAAGGGAGAAAAGAAGCAACTACAAGTATACAAGGGGGGAGATTACTGTACCTAAGGCCTAGAGCATAGGCATACACACAACGGTGTTTCTTGTTTAGGGAGCCGCCCCCTGTGCCAAAATGGGATATACGGTAGTACGGTACAAGATAACGGGTTTTAAACAAATTTCATGATGTACGATATTTCATGATGCAGGTCGGCGGCATTTGCCGAGAGGAGTGTAACGGTGTGGCTTTCGTCTCGATATGATGTCTGAAAGAATGATAATAATGTTCAGTAATGTCCGCCTAAAACTTTTTTTGGTGGCTCCTGTCCCTTACTCGCCCGTCATCTTTCTACCCTAGTTTTTTTGGTGGCTCTCCCTTACTCGCCCGTCATCTTTCTACCCTAGTTTTTTTGGTGGCTCTCCCTTACTCGCCCGTCATCTTTCTACCCTAGTTTTTTGGTGGCTCTCCCTTACTCGCCCGTCATCTTTCTACCCTAGTTTTTTTGGTGGCTCTCCCTTACTCGCCCGTCATCTTTCTACCCTAGTTTTTTGGTGGCTCTCCCTTACTCGCCCGTCATCTTTCTACCCTAGTTTTTTTGGTGGCTCTCCCTTACTCGCCCGTCATCTTTCTACCCCCCTACCCTACCCTGGGCCAAAAGCATTTGAATTCCAGATTTGGAATGCTCTCATGAAGGTTGACAACTTTGGGATGATGGGGTACACCATTTATTTTTTCTCCCCTCCTCCTTGCTGGGGGGGGCATGCTGTAACAAACTAGCCCTTGTACCAGTTGTATGCCGGGTAGTAGCTGGAATTCAGCCGATGCTTTTTAAGCAAGCGCTGCGTCTCATGCAGCCATTGCAGTTTTTCATTCATTCGTATATTGAAGGAAACCTGCTAGAAACGGCCCACAAGAGACCAAAGTACCAAACGTAGTGTTGACATTAGGGTAGGGGTACCCATGCAAGACATTTCATCTGCAGAGTTAAATATAGACACTCTTTGGGTTCATCAGGAGCTCCGATGGAGTTGGATGGATTGGAGGAAGAAGGGCTGGTTGGATGCAAGCGCTAATCGTTAGTGCCCAGGGCTGCAGCACTGCGAATTGCAAATTTCGCTCCCCAACTTTGCTTGCCTTGCACGTTTAAAATGAGCGAGTAATCGATTATGCCGCGATTATGCACTTAATTGTTGCGACAAACAACCGTTCGTTTTTAATAATCTCTTTCGATCACATGAAACGGCGTATTTTTAAGATGGGAATGTGCACAGAAAGCAGCAAAGGACCACTGACCACTCTGCCCGGAACCCACCAACTATGAAGAAAGTACCCGCCTCAATTTTATTTGTGATCATTTCATGATAACGACCCAGCTATCATGTATACCCTTCACATCTCAAAACTTATATAGATGGGTGTTGGGGTAAAAACCTTTAGCCGAAACAATTCAAGAGCTTCTTAGAACATGCATGTCAGTAGGGCTTAGACAAGATACATCCGAGATTCCCTTGGGTCAGGATGCATGGTCATTTCCACATCTCCAAAGCCCATACATCGCTACAAACTGCCACAATGGGTTTAAAGACGCATACAAGGGGCATCCACCTTTCTCTCCGCCCCATGGCTTCAGGTCAGCCGCGTGTCTTCCCTGAGTCTTTTACGGTGAGTGCACTGCCTGATCCAGACCCGGTTATCCTCTCGGCGCTGATGGCTTGTGCGACCAGCGTCTCACACTACTTCAGATCCCTTCCAGGTCTGCTGTTTTACTTCAGTAATCCGATCAACAAACCAAGTGAGTGCATGGGGCTGGTGATCGACGATGAGAAAAAGATACCGCTGAAGGCTATGCTTGATTTTGGGTCCAACTGCTTCCTGATTACTGATGTTGAGGCGAGAAGGCTGCGCATACCTGTCGTTCCGTATGATGTCGGTTTGAATACTAGCAATGGCACGAGCACGATCCTTGGGGTCACAGAACCTGTAATTGTATCATATGGATTTGGTGCCACTGAGTTGCGCACATCGCACTGTTTGCTGGTAGTCAAAGAACCTGCAAATGCCGCATTCTCAGTCTTGGTCGGGAATCCTGATGGCGCAGCCTTCTCCTCAATTCACGATGTGGGAAATGGAACCCTCACTATGACGTCTGTTGATCCGCCGATTGTTCTGCAAATGCCTATAGCGCTTCGCAGCCCCAACAGCGTGTCTTAACCTGTGATGCTTGATGACTTAACTCAGCTAGGTGATGCTGGGCAAGATTCAGCAGTTTCAGATTGCGTCATACTTCCTCATCTGGGGGGGGGAGTACCTGCTTCACACCTGAATCACACATGCTGTTATATTAAATAATGATGCTGTTCCCCCATCCTGTGCAGGCCACATTCACAAGTGAGTACGCTCAGCTGTGGCACCAAGAGGGGTGCCATTCAGCCTGGAATTGCTGTAAAAGCTTGCATGAAGTACCGGTCTTCCAAGACGGTATAGTATTGCCTGATAGGGGATTAGTTAAACCTCTCAACTAGTGCAGTAGCACTTAGTTTATAGCCTGTCCTCTCGCATTAGGCTGAGTGATTTAGGTTTCCTGCTGTGCAGATGGCACGTACTGCCGATAGACGCGCTGCTTCTAAGCGCCGTCGTGTGCCGCCGGACGCGGTTGACCCTCCCCCTTCGCCTGAGCCGGGAGGTGACCCGAGCTCTTCTGATGAGTCGGAATACGCTGCTTGTGCATCCCCGGATGAGAGCCTAGAAGGGGAGCACCGCGCCGTGTATGATAGCTTCGTGGGGCGCTGGGGGCAGTGTCGCCGCATGCTCATGCGTGCGATGTTTAAGGCGGCCCGATGCCGTCTGGTCAGCACCCCCCTGCTCCTAGCTCTGTGCGGACGTCACCTGGAGATCAGGGACATAGTCAAAAACCCTGACACCTGTGCACCATTTGCTGAACTGCACGGCCCAACACAGCCACCTCTCATTCTGCATTATCGGGCAGCCCTGGCCACCATGGCCACGCAGTATGATCAGCGCTCCAACTATCACCGCTATATGCTCGCTGACCTGCTGATAGAATACAGCATGTGGCCGGAATGGTACCCAGGCATCATGACGTCTCCCAGCCCGTGGCATGGCTCAGAACCCCACCCCTGGATGACTGAGTTGGAGGCTCTGATAGTGCTGACCCCGGCAGAACAGTTTGCCGACGCTGTTGACTACTAATCCGCCATACTCTGTCGGCTCCAGATGTCGCAGCACGGAAGCCATGGACGCGGCGGTGGTGGCAATCAGGACGCGCTGGCCATCCGGCGGGCTGCAATGAGGAGGCAGTCCGTCGGCCTGTTTCACTCGGAGAGACAGTCGTACCGTCGGGAGGCTCGGGATAGCATGACCGAAGTACTTTTACAGCGACGCAAGCGCGGTCGAGGTGGACGCGGCCAGTACGGTGCTGAACAGTACTACGAAGAGGATATGCAGTCGCAGCCCGACACTTCTGAAACCGACCTGCATCGCCGGTCCCCTGTGCATTCCGCTGCGCCTCGCGATGCCCAGGCTGCTGCAGCAGACTTAGAAGCTCGCTTGGACAGCGGGTTGGACGACTACATGGCGGCAGGGCTGCTCCACCGTACCGCGACCGCAGCCGCAACCGCAGCCGCAACCGCAGCCGCAACCGCAGCCGCGACCGCAGCCGCGACGGCAGCCGCAGCCGCAGCCGCTGCCGCAGTCAGCGAGCCAAGGCCCACAACAGAGGACAACATCCACGAGTGGATCAATCACGGACAGCTGAAGTGCTTCCGCCGAGCCGTTGCAGTGGACAGGGCCGCTGGTGCCTCTGATGACGATGACGGGACTTCGTGGTATGCTGTCACAAGGTGCTGGCAGACGTTCCTCGACATCAACTCACCTCCGCTTGGCGATCACGAGGCCATCAAAGCGTATGTCTACGACTTGCTCGGGCTTCCCACTCGGGGAACCTCAACTGAGTGAAGGTGGGCGCGGTGCAGGGATCGGGGGTTGTTTAAGCAAGTGCTGCGCATGTACCCCGTTCCCCGCATTGCCTCCCCCTTCCAGGCCCAGCCTAGGTTAGGTGACCTGGGCGGTACGCCTCTGCTGCGCGGTCTGCGTTTGCATCGTTTGCGAATTTGGCGCCAGCGGTTGAATGTAGTTAAGGCAGGACTCAGGGATAGGCGCTTGAGGCGCAAGGCCAGCAAGGCACAGGCAGTGGTGGATCTAGCTGCCAGGCAGGCGCTGAACTCTGTGTGCCGCCCTGTCAGGATCGAGGTCTCTCGCACGCTAGTGCGTGAATGTAAAAATGTGCGCTGCAACGTGGGCCCTCCTGCCTCAAGAGTGTTCACAGGGTTCCGCAAAATTGTTCTGCTGGTCGTTCTCACTTTCTTCCTGATCATTGGATCTGTCTGGGCTACGCCCGGGCTCAGCGATATGCCCACATTGGCTCAAGAAGCCGTGTTCTCAAGGCTCCCGACCGTCCCTCTATGCCCTCAGCAAGAGTGGGCAGCTTTTCAGGCTGATGTCTGGTACCCTGATCCATTTGTAGAGCCTTTCCTGCAGCCCATTGTAGGGTTGGGTGAAGTCCCTATAGAGGAGTCGTGGACCCTGGATAGTTTGACACCTGACAGCCCTGCCGATCCAGTAGAACCAGGGAAACACCAGAAGATGAAAGATGGTTGGATCCTAGGTGATCATCCAGAGATGTCCGCTTCGGAACGACAGGAGTTTGTCCGCGACCTAGGGCACATGATCAAAGAGACTAGTGCGTTCGAGCTTGCTGATCTGACTGGGTACTGTGGTCGTGTCCCTGATTTCACTATTGGACCCCCTGGAGTTTTGGTGGAAGTCCCCGCAGGTGCTGTACCGCGCAAGAGCCGGAGGCGTTCTCCGTTGGAGACTGACGTCATGAACGAGCACATGCAGCCCCTGTTAGCCGCTGGGTTCATTGAGCCCTGTCCCTTTGCTACATTAACACATGAGGCAGTGATCGCAGCGAAAAAGGATCCAGTCACGGGGGCATGGACGGACAAGCGCTGCTGCATCAATTATGGTAAGGCAGCGGGGGGAATTAACGCCTTCACGCCTCCTGATCCCTACCCTCTGCCCCTACCTGAGGAGTTGTTTGCTGAAACCAAGGGTTGCAAGTTCTTTTCGGTATGTGATATGAAATCAGGGTTTGGGCAGACCAAGCTTGACCCTTCCTGCCAGCACCAGACTGCCTTCTGGTGGAACCGCCAATTATGGCAGACTAAGAGGAATACTTTCGGGTTGTCCAATATGCCGGCTTACTTTCAGCGGGTCATGACAACCACAATTCAGGATGCAGGGCTGGGTCATTGCTGCTGTTGTTTCATCGATGATGTGCTGATTTTTACTAAAGATCTTGCGTCACACAAGGTAGCTGTCGCTGCCTTACTGGCGGCATTGCAGAAGGTGGGGTTGAAGGTCCATCCAGGTAAGTGCAAGTTCTGTTTTGATGCAGTAGAGTACCTTGGGCACATGATTGGCTCTGGGGGAATCTCTCCCAGCGAGACCAAGGTCACTGCCATCCGAGCCCTGCCCACGCCCACGTCTGTCCATGAACTGAGGAGGGTTCTCGGTTTTGCCAATTATTATCGTTGCTATGTGCCTAACTTTTCAACAATGGCCAGCCCCCTGACTGAGCTGCTTAAAAGCAACGTGTCCTGGGAATGGACGCCAGCACGAGACGTTGCCTGGAACGAGCTCAAGGATGCATTATGTCAGCCGGGCAATGCGCTGCGGAATCCAGATCCCAGTCGTAGGTACATTCTGCATACTGACTGGTCTCAAAAAGGTATGTCTGCAGTACTGGGGCAGTTGGATGATGATGGCCATGAGTACCTGGTTGCTTGCATCAGCAGGACGTGCAATGTGCATGAGGCCAATTATGGTTCTTACAAAGGGGAAATGCTAGCTGCGGTATGGGGAGTCCGCAGTTTCCGATATTACCTACTGGGTGCACACTTGCCTTTTCTCATGATCAGTGATCATAAGGGTTTGTCTTGGCTCATGTCCAATCGAGAATTGGAGGGGCAGTACGCCAGGTGGTCAGTTATGTTGAGCCCCTTTTCATTTGAGCTGCAATATAAGCCGGGGGTGAAACACATCGTGGCTGACGTTCCTAGCCGTTATCCTGTACCATCATCTGCAGACACGACAGGCACTCGGGAAACCCACTTTAGTGTGGATTGGCCGGATCAGCTAAACGACAAGTTTTGCAAAAAGGCAGAGCATGATGCCCCTCATGCCTTATCACTGATGGTTGCATGCTTTTCCCGCACCCCGCAGTCACGCGTGCCCTGGGCCCTGTCAATGGCAGCACAAGCGCTTACCGAGCTGGCCGAACCCAGTAGTTTCTCTCCTCTCAATGACTTGGTGCAGGTTCCACGCCCTACAGTGTGGCCTGGAGTGGAGATAGAAATTCTGACTAACGAATCCCCCCTGTTTGGTAGAAAGGTAGCGTCACAAATTACCCAACTTGCCAACCAGCTGGTGATTACCCCAGCTCTGAGTCAGGCCCAGGAGCCCTGTGATCCTGATTGTATGCAAGCAGCTCATGCACTCGATGCGGAGATATCTGGTTTTCACTGCTTCACTTCTGATTGTCTGCCTGTTTACCCCCTGTGCCTCACCAGCAAACATCAGGCGTTGCGAGCAAGGGCTTCCGCGCAAGTGGAGGCCTGCTTATTGAAGTTGCGGCGCACCCCTGCATCTGTGCCAAGTCGCCTTATTATGGGTAAAGGGCCGGCGGGTGACTTTGTTGAATCCATTGACTCGTCACCAGTGCACATTATTGACCTGACTGTTGCCCTGCGGGATGGCATATCTCTCATTGAACTCTTCGGGGGAATGACCAGTGGGTTGGAATGTATGCTCAGGAATGGCATTCGTGTTAACAGATACTTGTACTGTGACAGGTGCGCGTCTGCCAGAACAGTTGCTCAATTTCGAGTTCAGCAATTGTCTCTTGCGTATCCGCATCTGCTTTCTTCTGATGCAGTGGAAAATGCCTTTACTGTCCTGCCGCAAAATGTGTATGACATATCTGAGAACCACCTCATAGCTGCAGGATGCTTAAATGGAACGCAGTGGATGGTAATCGCTGGGTTCATGTGCAATGACTTGTCATCCGCAGGTAAACGCTCGGGGTTGCAAGGTGAGCATAGCTCCACTTTCTTTCCTCTTCTTAGGATTATGGGCACATTGCAAGTGTTGCAGAGGTCCAGCACACCTCCCATGTACCTCATTGAGAACGTTGCTGTTCAACATGCGGTGGCTGCATCAAAGATTATGTTAGATAGCTATGTGGAACTGTGTGACCGCTTGGGGACACCAGTGACTTTTGACGCAGCTGCCATGGGCAGTTGTGCACACAGATTGCGTAATTACTGGTGCAATCTATGTGATCCCAAGGCCCTGCAGGTCGTGTTGTCGTCTGTTGTGCGAAATGAGACGGTTACGGTTGCAGATATTTTGGAGAGCTGTCGCAGGCCTCAAATTTGCAACAGGGTTAACCAGCGTCCTTATTACCAGGCCAATGTGATTGATCATCCACTAATTGTCCTCCCCACTCTTGTTGCCCGTCAACACTCTTGGTCCTTCGCTCTGCCTGGAGATTTGCCCCCTGGTCAGGGGCTGGTGTGGGAGACTGGCAAGGGTCTGTGTGACCTCACCATCCTGGAAAGGGAGAGAGCCTTGGGGTATGCGGACAACTGCACGGCTGCACCAGGTATATCTTTCCATGCGCGACACATTCTCACGGGAGGTGCGTTTGACGCCAATGCGGTGAGTTCATTGGTTGCTTTCAGCCTGGCCATTAGATTTGGTTTTCATTCAGGGCCTTCTTCTTTCTCAGTTGATGTTGCGTTTGAGCCAGGCCTTGAGCTGGGGGGGGAGAGTCATCAGATGCACCAGGAACTGCATGATCGATTCAGTGCAGGATCGCACCTGATGTTTTATGCAGCTCAAGCCCAGGCTGCTGAGATGGAAGAATACAGCAACAGCGCAGATGACACTATGCATGTGGATGTCTGGCTTGACCATGCAGTTATGAGGTATCTGCAACACCCAGATGCAGCCAGGCTTGCCTCGTGCTCAATGATTGAGCGTAGACGGATCCTGAGAAGAGCCGCACATTTTGAGTGGTCAGTTGGTAAACAGCTTCACAGGCGCATGCCTGGGGGGGGCTTGAAGATCGTGCCTGCCCCTGATGACCGCCTGCCATTAGTCAGGCGCATGCATGCAGAGAATGGGCATTTCGGGCGAAGACGCACGACTGCGCTGGTCACCATGAAGCATTGGTGGGTGGGCCTGTGGAATGACTGCAAGCGCGTAGTGCAGTCATGTGCGGCCTGTGACTTCACCAAAGCTGCGTTCAATCAGCAACAGGCTGTTCTTAACCCCCTTCCGATCAAAGGCATGATGTATCGCTGGCACCTAGATTTATCTGGCCCCTATGCTGTGTCTGATCAGGGAAACAAGTACGTCATGGTGGCTATCGAGAGCTACTCTAAGTGGGTGGAGGTATTTCCCATGAAGGACAAATCATCTGCAGAGGTAGCGTACCATTTCTTACACGGCATCTTGGCCAGGTACGGGGCCTGCGCTGAAGTCGTTACTGACGGAGGTGGCGAATTTCAAGGTGAAATGGATGAACTGCTAGTGCGAGCGCTAATAGATCACAAGGTCACATCACCTCATCACCCCCAAGCCAACGGGGCTGCAGAACGGCTGGTTCAAACTGTGAAAACTGCGCTGTTGAGGCACCTGCACGAAGATGCAAAGCACGTGCAAACTTGGGACACGTACCTGCCCTGGATTGCATTAGGTTACCGAGTAACAAAACACCAGAGCACTAAGATGAGCCCTTATCAACTCCTCTTTGCCTGTGACCCAGTTATCCCTCCTGATGTCATGGAACGGATGCCTGGATTAGAAGATGATTATCTGAATGTAGATCTTGCTGCTGAGCATGTGCTGCAACGTGCCAAAATCATGGCAGATGAGTGTGCCATGGCAGGGCAAAACTTGTTGGTTGCTCAGCACCGTGACACACTGAGGTATGCCAAGTTGCGCAGCGGTGCCTATCTACCCAAAATTGTCAAGTTTCAGGTGGGACAATTTGTGTACGTCCGAAGTGAAGATCGGTTGCACCATGCAGCCAGGCCTGTAGTGCTTAGAGTCCATGATGTCAGACCCAGTGGGGTCCTGGTGCTGGCTGGGAGGGACGGCCGCACCATATCAGAAAATGTCATTAACTGCGCACCATGCCATCTGCCCATTAATGAGTTGAGGGGCCCGTCACTGCAGTACCAGCGACCACCCTTAGACACTCCATGCGAAGTGTGTTTGCTGCCAGACTTGGACAGGCTGCTAGTCTTGTGTGATGCATGCAACAGAGGGTGCCATATTTACTGTATGACCCCTGCCCTCTCCAAAGTGCCTAAAGGTCGCTGGGTATGTGACCAATGCCTTGTCTTAGGAATTGCTACGCCCACATTTCTGACGCAGCGTGCAGCAGCACTGACTGAGGAGCCCTCGGTAAAGCGAGTCACGCTGAAGCACGTGACCATGAAGGCGCCACAGCCACCAGCTGCTCCAAAGACACTAGTTGTCCGTCCGCCTATCCCTAACGGCAGGACTACTCGACGGGTTACACCCATGACGAGCGACGAGCCACCGCCACCCGCATTGGTAACATCAGTGCCGCCTATTCAACGACTAATGCAATCAGCGGACGGTCTACGACTGACACCGTCCCCACCGCTGACCAGCCCAAGCGGTCGGCCAGTTCGGGTAAGCAGACTCCCACTGCGGCTTGAGGCGCATGTCACGGATATATGTGAGCGCTTGGTTCCCACGATGTTTCTGGACTGGACCACTATTGCGGGCGTGCTGGATGGTATGACGTGGCTGATGCCAGGGGTTTGGTCGGGCAGGACCGCAGCTGCTAAAATGGTATTGGCACACTTAGCACAAGTCAGGGGGGGCCACCCTGCTAATACATTAGGGATAACCTCAGGAGAATGCAAAACCCTGTGTAACATCCTTGACTTGAGTTTATCCCCAAGCACTGTCATTATGTGCGCTGAGCCTGGTCTTTCCCCTGCCATGTATGAGGACCACTGGCCAGGTGTGATCACCAATTACGGATGGGCTGCGGGAGTGGCGGACTACTACCTGAACCCGATGCAGCTGACATCGTATCGCTTTTTGGGCAAGCATCATGGCCTGCACGTCATCATTGTCAACCCATCACCAGCACTGGCTGACATCGTGTGCGCCGTAGCTGTGTTAGCAGTTCCGCATGTAGTTTGTTGTTTGGTAGAGAGAGGGTTTTTGCAGTGCGCACCAGCGCGGTTTGAGTGGCTATGGCAGCTACAATTGCAGGGCAGGATAGCTATCAGGCCAGCAGATGCTATGGTGGTTAGTGGGACGGCCAGTGGGTCTGGGAGAACTGATCGAGTGTGGATCTTAGTTTTCGCTTCACGAGAGGTCAAGAGTCGCATGCTGCGTTAAACAGGTAGTTGGGTGCGATGTACGGCGCAAGTTAGTAGGATGGTGGGTCAGTGATTAGGGGCACGATGCACAGTGCTAAAAGGGTTAGGGGAAGAGGTATAAGTGGAAAATCTGCATAGCAGAGGGAAGTTGAGGAGATCGTGTCGGGGCGTGCTTACGCTGGCAGGTCTAGTGGTTGGGGCGCATAACGCGTGGTGTGCAGATTTGAGGTCAAGAGATTTGAATCAGGGTGTGCAAGCGCAGGTGGGGACTTGGGACGCATAACGCGTAGTTCTGAGGTGAGTGTTACGGGCGCATAATGCGGAGGGAAATAGGGAGTGTCAGGGTTAGTAGGCCTGCCAATAAAGGACGCGTCGTGGAGCTTGGAGTATTGGAGCCAAGACAGGATCATCGCAGTGGATCATCGCAGTGGATCATCGTAGATTGTCTCAAGACCTTACAAGGTTTCCCCACGAGGGTTTTCATCCTGTATTTGGTCCACTCACGGCTTATCCGTGTAAGAATCCTTGAGGTGCTAGAGTGGAGGGCACAGAGGCATTTTGACGTGCATGATATGTCAAAACATCAGCCGTAATCTCGCATGGCTGTGCCCACCTCAAGGATTAAGAGGGTCTTTTTACAGTCCTCTATTGATAATTGCTCCGCCTTCTGAATTTCGGACTGGGGGGGGAGTGACTGCTGTGCGCAGTGATACTTCAAGGTCACTGGTACCTCGTGACAGCTGTCACGACGTATGGGTGCACCGCACGCAGGGGTGGTTTGTACATTCTTTTTGGTTTCGGATCCATTACGTTTCGTGGTACTTCGAGAATGCCTGGCTCGTTCCAGGCATTCTTCTCTTCTTACTCAAGTATACACGAAGTTGAATCACCCCGTTTTAATCTGTTCTGGGACTAATTGTCTACCTGCGATATTTCGGCCCCTTATCAAGGCCAGGAAACTACACTGGAAGGAGATCTCTAGTTAACTCTACACTGATCCTTTCGCTCTTAAGACCACATCACTAAGTATCGAAGCCTGGACACTACACTGTGCGAATAGCTCTAGTTACACACTACACTTATTCGCTATCTCTAGTTCCATCTCCTCTACTTCCACTCCTCATTCTTCTTGTTCTCTCGCTTGACACCTCTACACTGCGAGCTCTCAGCTCAATCTCTAGAACTCAAGTCGACACTGCAAGCTGCTTCCCCAGCCTTTCCTGGCTACCAAGTCGATCATCTGATCTTTCAGTTGATCTTCTCCATCAAGAGTCGTTCAGTCAGCTCTACACTCTTCATCACTTCGGGCAGCTTCGTCCACAAGTCCGATCTAAGCCGCCCCAACCTGTCAACTATCGACATCAGTGCATCAGTCTTCACCAGGGTCGACTTCACTTCGTAACTTCTGTCAACAGTAAGGGAAGAATCATCAAAGGTTAGTGCAGTAACCTGAGGATTAAGTCGAGGATAATCTGCTCACCAGACAGATTATCGCTCCTGTACAGCAGGTTACCCTTGGTAAAGGGCTCCTAGCACTCCTTTAAGAAGAGAAGAATGCCTGGAACGAGCCAGGCATTCTCGAAGTACCACAAAACATAATGGATCCGAAACCAAAAAGAAAGTACAAGCCACCCCTGCGTGCGGTGCACCCATACGTCGTGACAGCTGTCACGAGGTACCAGTGACCTTGAAGTATCACTGCGCACAGCAGTCACTCCCCCCCCAGTCCGAAATTCAGAAGGCGGAGCAATTATTAATAGAGGACTGTAAAAAGACCCTCTTAATCCTTGAGGTGGGCACAGCCATGCGAGATTACGGCTGATGTTTTGACATATCATGCACGTCAAAATGCCTCTGTGCCCTCCACTCTAGCACCTCAAGGATTCTTACACGGATAAGCCGTGAGTGGACCAATTACAGGATGAAAACCCTCGTGGGGAAACCTTGTAAGGTCTTGAGACAATCTACGATGATCCTCTGCGATGATCCTCTCTGTCATGGCTCCAAGACTCCATGCTCCACGACGCGTCCTTTATTGGCAGGCCTACCTACCCTGACACTCCCCATTTCCCTCCGCATTATGCGCCCGTAACACTCACCTCAGAACTACGCATTATGCGTCCCAAACCTCAATCTGCACATACGCATACCAACCCCCAAATCTCCTTTTGCACACCTCGCTTTATGCGCCCCAATTACAAGCCCTGCCAGCGTAATCACGCCCCAACCCAATCTCCTCACATCCCCTCTGCTACGCAGATTTCTCACGCATACCTTTTCCCTAACCACGTTTTGCACTCAACACCCTACCCCTACTCTTTGAGACACTACTTAACGGACTCTCACTACTTAACGCAGCATGCGACCCATAACCTCCCGCTAAAAACTAAGATCCACACTCGTCAACCCTACCAGACCCACTGGCCGTCCCACTAACCACTGTAGCGTCTGCTGCTCTGATGGCTAGCCTGCCCTGCAATAGCAGCTGCCATAGCCACTCAAACCGCGCTGGTGCGCACTCCAAAAACCCTCTCTCTACCAAACAACAAACTACATGCGGAACCGCTGGCACAGCCACTGCGCACACTATGTCAGCCAGTGCTGGTGATGGGTTGACAATGATGACGTGCATGCCGTGAGCTTGCCCAGGAACCGATACGATGTCAGTTGCATCGGGTTCAGGTAGTAGTCCGCCACTCCCGCGGCCCATCCGTAATTGGTGATCACACCTGGCCAGTGGTCCTCATACATGGCAGGGGAAACACCAGGCTCAGCGCACATAGGGTTACGTTACACAGGGTTTTGCATTCTCCTGTGGTTATTCCCAATGTATTAGCAGGGTGGCCCCCCCTGACATGTGCTAAGTGTGCCAGTTCCACTTGAGCAGCTGCGGTCCTTCCCGGCCATACCCCTGACATCAGCCAAGTCATACCATCCAGCACGCTCTCCATGGTGGTCCAGTCCAGAAGCATCGTCGGAACCAGGCGCTCACAAATGACAGTGGCATGTGCCTCTAGCCGTAGCGGAAATCTGCTTACCCGGATTAGCCGGCCACTTGGGCTGGTCAGAGGTGGGGACGGTGTCAGTCGTAGACCGTCCGCTGTCTGCGTTGGTCGTTGAATTGGCGGCACTGCCGTCACCAATGCGGGTGACGGTGGCTGGCCGCTCGTCATGGGTGTAACCCGCCGAGTAGTCCTGCCATTGGTGATTGGCGGACGGACATCAAGTGTCGTTGGAACCGCTGGTGGCTTTGGAGCAGCCGGTGGCTTTGGAACAGCTGGTGACTGTGGCGCCTTCATGGTCACAAGCTTCAGCGTGACTCGCTTTGCCTGGGCTCCTCAGCCATATCCATCTTCGAACACCAGGCCTTGACCTGCTGGCCAAGGGCCCCTGGTGCGCTGTAAGCCCATGATTGCTCAGCGGCAAAGTCGTCCTTCAAGGAAACACTGCCACCCACTTGGAGTAGCACTCGATCGCTTTCGACACGAGATCTGCGGGGAAGGGATGAACCGGGGACATAGCTTGAGTCAAGACTCATAAGATTATTTAAACATGAGCCATGTGGACACAGCCTGAGACAAGCAGCCTTCCCCCCCCCCAGCCTGGGGCGGGGATCTACAACACGGAACATCTATAACCCTTGAGATCTGCAAGTCAAGATCAGCATCACAGCAGATCTGCAAGGCAAGATCGGTATCACTACAGATCTACTATCAGGAGCTGCAAGTCAAGTCCCTCAGGTCAAGATCTGCATCGTTGCAGATCTGCAAGTCACGACCTGCAAGCCAGAATATAATTTATAGACAATGTCAAGATCTGCACCACAACAGATTTGCAGTTTACTGGCGAAGTGAAGATCTGCAATACAGCAGATCGGCAATGCATTATCTGCAAGTCAGGATCTGAATCACTGCAAATCTACTTATCTGGATCTGCAAGTCATAACATGCGGGTCAAGATCTGCATCATTAAAGATCTGCAAGGCAAGATCTGTATCACTACAGATCTACTATCAGGAGCTGCAAGTCAAGTCCCTCAGGTCAAGATCTGCATCGTTGCAGATCTGTTAGTCAAGATCTGCAAGTCAGAATTTAAGTTACTGGCAATGTCAAGATCTGCACCACAACAGATTTGCAGTTTACCGGCGAAGTCAAGATCTGCAACACAGCAGATTGGCAATACAGCAGATCGGCAATGCATGATCTGCAAGTCAGGATCTGAATCACTGCAAATCTACTTATCTGGATCTGCAAGTCATAACATGCGGGTCAACATCTGCATCATTTAAGATCTGCAAGTCAGAAAATCCAGCACAAGCAAACAGCAAGGCTGCGATATACAGCACTCGAGATCCACATCACTCGAGACCTGCAGATCAAGATCTGTACTGAGGATCTACATCGCTCAAGATCTGTAGGTCAAGATCTGCAACACTGGGCATCTGTTACGCCAGATCTGCAACATGCAATCAGGATATGCAAATCAGGTCTGGAAGCGCTCACGGCATGCGTGTGAAGATACGAACAATTAAATCAGGGGAGACTCGGAACTCTTGGTGAGCATGCGAGCAGAACTCAGGGGACCTTGCCAATACCGATCATGATGCAGCGACCAGTAGACAGCGCCACACGACGTTGCGCCGGCGCTGATAACCTTGTCTCCTCAGGACCTACAGGTCAAGATCTGCATCATTGAAGACATGTAAGTAAAATGCAGCATAAAAGAACAGCAAAGCTGAGATCTACAGCATTCGAGATCTTCATCACTAGAGATCGGCGAGATCTGCACTGAAGATCTACGTCACTCAAGATCAGCAGGTCAAGATCTGCCATACTGAACAGCTGGAATGCCAGATCTGCAACATGCAATCAGGATATGCAAGTCAGATTCGGCAGCTCGCAAGGTGTGCGTGTGAAGGTACGGACAATTAATCAGGAGAGCCTCGGAATTATTGGTGAGCATGCGAGCAGAACTCAGGTGGCTAGTGGCTACGCCAATACCGATCATGGTGAACGACCAATAGTCAGCGCCACACGCCGTTGCGCCGGCGCTGATAACCTTGTCTCCTCAGTTGACCGTGACGACCATGATGGCACCAGCCCCCGTAGCCGCCACGTCCGTTGTGCAAGATCCCGAACCAACAGTAGGTCCGCTGATCAGTTGGCTCTGTGCATGGGAGCAACACGTTTTTTTTAATTCATTTTTTTCTTCCAGAATAAAATGCAAGTAGACAAGAAATCAGGACAGACCAACTGTCCCCCCCCAACCTGAGCCAAGCACATCGTTGGAGAGGGTTGCAAGCAATAAGGGCAAGCCGGATTTCCTGGAAATAAAATAAAAGCTACACTCCGTATCGCATGTGCAAACAGTCGGGCACATGCTGAGAGGTGTGTATAGCGGTGGGACTGGCGCGTGACTAGGCGCATGCTGACAGGTGTACCGCAGGTGTGTACCAGAAATATGATATGACAGAACACCGAGCAAGCACCGACACGTGAGAACTGTGAACAACAAGGTTGCACCACAAGTGTTAAGTGGCAGGTGATCTAGATGGTTGCACTGCAAGACAGGTGTGTGCTCCCGCATAGGATGGGTAGGAGAGCAAAATATCGGGGAAATCTTTTCAAGAACTAGGTTTGACATGTGGCACCCACCACTGAAGTCCTTTCCAATGGATTGATCATGAGCCACGCTTGGGGCCGGGAACCTGCAGAACCCACATACCTCAAGTTGGCAGTGAACTTGCTTAAACCATAGAAAGCATCGGCCTTCCATATTACCAGAGGTGTGGCTTGCGTCAATCACCCGCGGCCAGGACGTCTTGCCCCGCATGGGGAAGGGGAGATCATGCCTTGAAGGGGGCACAAGGCACACATCTGTGACGCTGGTTGCTCTTGATTTTCTTGCTCAGACTGCCATGTCCATCATGTTGGTCGAGGGCACCCTGGCTCTGGGCAAGAAAAGGTACAAGCTCATGGTCGTGGTCAGTCAGCATGGCCAGGGCAGAGCATGGGATTATCTGGCCACGCTCACTTGCGGCCTGGCCTGTGTCAGCCCACATCTGCCGAATCTCCCATTCCCCACTCACGTGTGTGGTGAACAGCGCGAAGCGGGATGCATCAGGCTCAACCTGATCTGCCAACTCACATGGTCGGTGATAGTCCTCACAGAGGGGGTTTTGCCATTCAAACCACAGCTCACCTGTCTGAGAACTTGTGGGCCCCCCCCCCATAGTTGTGATTGACACCTCACCTTCGGTGCACAAGCCACACAACCTTGTGGCTAGATCTGAGGTGACCTCACGGGACCCCCGTAATTCCCTGAACAGCTCATTGCTTACCGGGTTCTCATCGGCGGGGAATCCAATAAATGTTTCGGGGATTTGCATGCTTCCACCCGGGTCATGCTGATGGGAACCTCGATTAGGAGCATGACTCTCGGCTGTGGTGTTGCCCATGCCCCCCACGAGCATTCCCTCAATTGCCACCAGTTGAGGCAAGATTTTCGACTTGACATTGCCCCGATCACTGACCTGGCCTTTATCGTCATAGTCATCGCCATGCGAGTGCCACTTGGGGCTGTAACCTGAATCTTCCGGCCTGCCAAGCCCGCCTGTTCCTCCTGATCCACCAGTGTACCTGGAACCTTCATGACCCTCAGATCCACCTGTCCTAGCTGGTTGTCCAGGACCCCCATATCCACCTGCCCCTCCGGCACCAGTTGGGTAGCCTGACCCCCTCGAGTTCCCATTTCCACCTGGATACGCAGGTCCACCGGAACCCTGTTCATCACCCTGGGCACCTGACTGACCATCCGAACCAACACCATTGTACGACATGCCAGGACCATTTGGGACCCCTCCACTGCCTCTTGGGGATCGGGGCGCACTCTGATGCAGCCATGACTGCCCCTCCTCACCTGATCCGAATGACGTAGAGGTAGGTGTGGACATCATCTGCGCCTCAGGTTCTGCCGGTGGCCTTGACGCGGTAGGTGTGGCTGGTCTCAAGGCCAGTTCAAGCGATTCGGGTACAGGCTTGACGATTGACTCACGTAGTAAGGGAGCAGCTTCAATCTCCATCAGGGGTACCTGCAATACAGGTGCTGAGGAAAGGGCACACATCCCACTTCCTGATGGTTCTTCAGCAACACGCAGCGACTTTACTGGCGTTCGCACGCTCAAGCATTTTTGGACAGCTGTCAAATACAGGGGGTTATCGACCATCCGTAGGCACACTTTCTCTCCATCACTGTATGACTCTGTCACCTTTTTCGGGGTACTATCCCTACATTTATCGGCGTTGAGAATACTTAGGTCCCGGTCTTCCCTATCTTCAGCCGCTCGTTGCTCGGCTTCACGTTGCTCTTCATCGGCTACACGTCGCTCTTCATCGAGCCGCGCAATTGCAGCAATCGCATCTGCGGTGATTCTACGATCATGCGCCTCTTTGGCCCTGGCCCTGACGGCAAGTTGCTTCTGTATCCTCAATTGTTCGTTGTTTTCAAACTCTTGCATGGCGGTGAGGACTGGGACCTGCTCTTGCATGGCAGTGAGGAATGGGACATGCGGGTCCCTTCCAGACGACGCAGCGGTATCCCGGCTAATCTTGGCCGCAGCATCCATGTCTTGCTGGACCATGTTCTGCTTCTGAATGGCGACTTCCTTCTTTACCTCACGCGTGATAGCTCTTGTGTCCCGCGCTACTGCATCCAGTTGAGCCTTATCAAGCTCTGGGATGGTGGGCAGATCACCAGGAAGGGCTTTCTTGCCCTTCCCAGCCTCATGACTCATACTGAGCTGTGCTGGATGGTACAGATCTCTTGCTTAATCAAGGATGCGACTAGGATTTATCGACACTCGACCGATTCAAGCACTGTTTTTAACGACTCAGTTACCAGCGAATTCGAGGTGCTAACGAATCCGGATTCTTCTCTTCTTAAAGGAGTGCTAGGAGCCCTTTATCAAGGGTAACCTGCTGTGCAGGAGCGATAATCTGGCTGGCACCAGATTATCCTCGACTTAATCCTCGGGTTACTGCACTAACCTTTGATGATTCTTCCCTTACTGTTGACAGAAGTTACGAAGTGAAGTCGACCCTGGTGAAGACTGATGCACTGATGTCGACAGTTGACAGGTTGGGGCGGCTTAGATCGGACTTGTGGACGAAGCTGCCCGAAGTGATGAAGAGTGGAGCTGACTGAACGACTCTTGATGGAGAAGATCAACTGAAAGATCAGATGATCGACTTGGTAGCCAGGAAAGGCTGGGGAAGCAGCTTGCAGTGTCGACTTAAGTTCTAGAGATTGAGCTGAGAGCTCGCAGTGTAGAGGTGTCAAGCGAGAGAACAAGAAGAATGAGGAGTGGAAGTAGAGGAGATGGAACTAGAGATAGCGAATAAGTGTAGTGTGTAACTAGAGCTATTCGCACAGTGTAGTGTCCAGGCTTCGATACTTAGTGATGTGGTCTTAAGAGCGAAAGGATCAGTGTAGAGTTAACTAGAGATCTCCTTCCAGTGTAGTTTCCTGGCCTTGATAAGGGGCCGAAATATCGCAGGCAGACAATTAGTCCCAGAACAGATTAAAACGGGGTGATTCAACTTCGTGTATACTTGAGTAAGAAGAGAAGAATGCCTGGAACGAGCCAGGCATTCTCGAAGTACCACAAAACATAATGGATCCGAAACCAAAAAGAAAGTACAAGCCACCCCTGCGTGCGGTGCACCCATACGTCGTGACAGCCTGATTGCCTCCGCCCCCAGCAGCCCGATGCGCCCCCTTTGTCTGCACGACTCCACCCTCACAGCTGCCCCCACGTGTCAGTTCACACCTAGGTGCTGGTTCACACCCTGGACTCGGCATCACGGACTTCAAGCCATGGCTAGCCAGGCGGTCTTGCGGGCGCCACGTGTCACTGTCAGGCGGCTGGATCAAAGCCCAGACGAGCGCAAACGGGGTTGCGGGCTTGCCTCTCCTTCCCGATCCCAAATGGCCAAAGCCTCTACTGCAACGCGGTCAGATCCAAGCTCAGCGAGCGGGTCACCACAAACTGCGCAAGCAGGGGGTCAAGGTGAGGAGGGGTTCAATGGGGTGACGTGGCAAGGGGGAATGGGACAGTTTGGATCATGAGCATCTCAAGCGTGCCCCAATGCAGCTAAAGCACGTTGGCTCTTCCCTCCCTCTCCCCTCTTTCATAGCCCTCAACCCTCATAGCCTGTGCGCCCGACCTCAAACTCCACATGCAGCACAATCAGTGTGGCCGGCTCCTCCGCCATCAGCATCTCAAACATGTCCCGATGCAGCTCAAGAATGTCAGACTCCCTCCCTCCCCCCCTTTCTCTCAGCCCTCCACCCTCTCAACCCACCTGCAGCACAATCAGTGTGGCCGGCTCCTCCGCCATCAGCATCTCAAACGTGTCCCGATGCAGCTCCAGCACGCCGGCTGTTACGGAGCGGCACGTCGCGGCCGAGGCGGAGGGGCGGGCCAGGTAGAAGTCAGCTGCGCCCACTATGCAGCCTGGGCCAAAATCGACAGAAGTGGCGGCGGCAACTCCAACCTCCTGGCCACGTGCAGATGTTCAGGGTTCAGGGTTCGGGGTTCAGGGTTCAGGGTTCAGGGTTCAGGGTTCAACACCTGGGTGCTTTGCGCAGGGTTAGGGCCAGGACTGGGGGCCGAGCCAGGTAGAGCCCACCATGCAGCCCAGGCCGAAATCAACAGATATGCTGACATTACCAGTAGGGACGAAATAGTGTTAATACCGACCGTATGGCCGAAAGTCTGTTTTCAAGGGTGTTTTCAAGGGTGTTTTCGAGTGACAACAATTATTATTATTATTATTATCATTATTATTATATCTGCTAATTCCCTTAGTGAAATGGCGGAGCCACTGTCAGCCTCCGGGAGAGTGAAGGATCGGGGTACGGGGTTTGGGATTTTACACTTAGGGCATACCTGCATCTTGGTCTGCTGCCACCCACTTTTTGATCAGGGTTTCACACCTATTTCACACCTATTTCACACCTGTTTCACACCCGTTTGCCCCCAGTTGCGGCCACCTGGTAGCCCCTCAAGAGGTGGTGTAGTGCTGTCTGTTTTATGTAACATATGTTGTTATTATAAGTTTATACTCACGTTTCTGTATACAGTTTTGCACACGATTGTGCAGCCACTCAAAATGTGGTGCTGTGCAGTATGTTTGATGTAACCCGGGGATGTAACCTTTTTTATTCGACGTATGTTTGAAGTCAATTATGCATCCGTACTTTTGCACACCGTTTTGCAATTCTGCATCCACTCAAAAGGTGTTATCCTTGACACTAAAAGGTGGTATCCTGGACACTAAAAGGTGGTATCTTCACACTAAAAGGCGGTATCCTTCACACTAAAACGTGGTATCCTTCACACTAATAACAGCACCAATGGCATTCCATGGCTGGTTACCCTATTAGGGTTCAGGGTTTGGATTTTATATTCCGGGCATCCATTTCGGGATAACGCTTTAGGGTTTGCGCCAGGTGTCTAAGGTTAAGGGTTTAGGGTTTAAAATTAAGGGCTTGAAACAGGTGTTGCTCAGGGTTGTTGCACCAGGTGTTGCTCAAGGTTTTTGCTTCAGGTGTCGCTCGTTGAGATGTTGCGCCGCCATGTGACACTGGCCAGCATGTGTCAAGGTAGCAAGATCCGGCTTCATACAGCACATGTAAAGCCGGATTGACCTACCAAGGTAGCACGATGCGGGCTGATGTGGCACAGGTTTAGCATGATCGTGTTACCAAGGCAAATGTTAGCATCAAGACACAGCTACCGACGTATTTTGGTATTTTGGTATTCTGGTATTCCACAGGCCTCCGGTGTCTGTGCCATGATTCGGGGTTTACGACTTCAGGTGAAAAGGGGTTCCAGGTCTACCGGGATCGAGGTGCCGGTTTACTGGGGTTCAGCACTCCGTACGGTTCCAGACGAGAGCCTCGACCCCAACCTTCCTCTCCTACTGCAATCCTCACCCCCAGGAGACACTCCCTGAACTCCTGCGGCACTCACATTACACTTCCATTACAATCTGCCACCTCTTCACCACACTTCTGGTAAGCTTCCCCTCCCATTTTTCAAAGTGTGACCACCGTTACCACCGTCACTGTCCACCACTCTTATCGAACCCATGTCACACTCTGCAACCCATGTATCACACTTACGTAACACTCGCATTGCCCTATTATCACACATTACCAGGCACAATCGTGCGGTTGAGGTCACCGTAGACTCCACTCGGATCCAACCCATGGCACACTATATCACACTTAGATTACTCGCACATTACCCTTCTGTCACACCTTCTCCAGGGGCAGTCCTGCGATTGATGTCACCACAGACTCCA
Source organism: Limnomonas spitsbergensis (assembly GCA_037349105.1). Lineage (NCBI taxonomy): Eukaryota > Viridiplantae > Chlorophyta > Chlorophyceae > Chlamydomonadales > Limnomonas > Limnomonas spitsbergensis. The sequence continues at coordinate 1,367,062 of JAYJMM010000090.1, read as the reverse complement.
CTCGGATCTGAACCATGACACACTATATCACCCTATCATCACAGTCCCACCACACTCACATTACCCTATTATCACACCTTTTCCAAGAGGTAGTTTTACGATTGACGTCACCGCAGACTCCACTCGGATCTGAACCATGACACACTATATTACCCTATCATCACCCTCCCATCACATTACCCTGATATCACACCTTTTCCAGGGGCAGTTTTGCAACTGACCTCACCACAGACCCCACTCTGATCTGACCCATGGCACACTATATCACCCTATACTCACACTTTCATATCACTCCCAGTACCCTGATATCACACCTTTCCCAGAGGCAGTTTTACGATTGACATCACCGCAGACTCCACTCGGAACAGACCCATGTCATACTATCATCCTTTTATCACACTCAACTTAAATGCATGTCACCCTTATGTCACACCTTTTCCAGGGGCAGTTTTGCAATTGACGTCACCGCAGACTCCACTCGGATCTGACCGGACTCGATGATATACATGCTGTTGGCCACTTCTTCGGCCTTGAACAGAACCTGCGCACACACCCGGGAGGTTCTGTGGTGACGTTTTGTTGCTAATATCTTGCGGTAATATCTTAAGAGTTTACCAGTGGTTACAAGAATAAGGGTTTACACTTTCAGAGTGCTCACATGAGACTTGAACACTGTTTCTAAGGGTAGGGGTTGACACTTTCAGGGTTTACACTTTCGGGTTTAGCACAGGTTATAAGGATGAAATATCACACTTTCAGAATTCGCGCTTTCGGGTTCAGCACAGGTTATAAGGATGAGAGTTAACATTTCAGGGTTCTCACTTTTGGGTTAAGCACTGGTTATACGGGTACACTTTCAGGCTTAGCACAGGTTAAAAGAATAAGATTTAACGCTTTCAGGGTTTACACTGTAGGGCTAAGCATTGGTCTAAAGGGTAAGGGTTTACACTTTCGGTTGAGAGTTGGCAGCTAAGATTCAAGGATCTAGAATGACCAGAATTACGTATCCCACTACCATCTCGGGTAAGGCTTCCCATTAGCATTTACATTACCCACAAAAGTACTGCAGTGGGAAACGTAAATGCTAATGGGATCCATCCACACCTCTGACGCCAGAATGAACATATTTACGTTCCCACCACCATATCGGTTTACGCCTCGCGTGAGCATTTACGTTTCCCTCAAAAGTACTGCCGTGGGAATGACGCCAGATCAGAGGTGTGGAGGGATCGGGCACAGGTGTGGAAGGAACAGACAGATGTGTGAAGGGATCAGTGTGAACGGACAGAGGAGGAAAGGAATCAGTATGTTTAAGTGCTACCAGTGGTGAACAAAAGGGTTTAGGGTTAAGGGTAATTTTAGGTATGACGTTCCATTACCCCTTTTTCCCCCTTGGCCCGATCAGCATCCGCCTGCACTACAATCGCCCCCATTTTCCAAGTCGGCAGGCCTCCCGAAGCACCCATTCGCCGAGTCAGCATCCACCCACAACAGACATCCTCCTGCTTTCCTAGTGGAAAGAAGTGCATGTGGCAGTTGCTAAGTCAGCACCCCCTCTGCTGAAACAACACATTATAAGCCAACATGTATCTGCTGAGTCAGCATCCACATGCTGAGTCAGCAGCCCCTTAACAAGGCAGCATATGGCTCCCGAGTCAGCACCCCCTGCCAAGTCAGCATACATATGCTGAGTCAGCAACCCCGTAACAAGGCAGCATATGTCCCCTGAGTCAGCACCCCCTCCTGTCTAGCCAGTTTCCATATGCTGAGTCAGCACCCCCTCCTGTCTAGCCAGCTTTCATATGCTGAGTCAGTACCCCCTATCCAGTCAGTATCCATATGCCGAGTCATCACCCCCTGTCCAGTCAGCATCCATATGCTGAGTCGGCACCTCCTTGTCTAGCCAGTTTCCATATGCTGAGTCAGTACCCCCTATCCAGTCAGTATCCATATGCCGAGTCATCACCCCCTGTCCAGTCAGCATCCATATGCTGAGTCGGCACCTCCTTGTCTAGCCAGCTTTCATATGCTGAGTCAGTACCCCCTATCCAGTCAGTATCCATATGCTGAGTCAGCACCCCCTCCTGTCTAGCCAGTTTCCATATGCTGAGTCAGCACCCCCTCCTGTCTAGCCAGCTTTCATATGCTGAGTCAGTACCCCCTATCCAGTCAGTATCCATATGCCGAGTCATCACCCCCTGTCCAGTCAGCATCCATATGCTGAGTCGGCACCTCCTTGTCTATCCAGCTTTCATATGCTGAGTCAGTACCCCCTATCCAGTCAGTATCCATATGCCGAGTCATCACCCCCTGTCCAGTCAGCATCCATATGCTGAGTCGGCACCTCCTTGTCTAGTCAGCTTCCATATGTTGAGTCAGCATCCCCTTAACTAGTCAGCATCTATATCCCGAGTCAGAACCTCCCTTACATATGCTACATACATCTGCTGGGTTAGAGACCCCCTACCTAGTCAGCATCCATCTGCTGAGTCAGCACCCCCCTGTCTAGCCAACACTCAAGTGCTGAGTCAGCGCATGCACACCAATTGGTCAGCATCCACCTGCTGAGTCAGCAACCCCCTACCTAGTCAGCATCCATCTGCTGAGCCAGCACCCCCCTGTCTAGCCAACACCCATATGCTGAGTCAGCGCATGCACACCAATTAGTCAGCATCCATCTGTTGGGTCAGCAACCCCCTACCTAGTCAGCATCCATCTGCTGAGTCAGCACCCCCCCTGCCTAGCCAACACCCATATGCTGAGTCAGCGCATGCACACCAATTAATCAGCATCCATCTGCTGAGTCAGCCCCCCCTCCCTACCTGGCCGCGCACGAGGGACAAGTGGCGCAGGTGGCGATGCAGAGTGGCTGCGACAGACGCGAGCTTGCATGTCTGGAAAGGCGGCATCTGCGAGGAGGGGAAAGCATGGAGCATGGGGTTTTGGTGGCGATGTAGAGTGGCTGAGACATACGTCAGCTTGAAGGCCAGGGGGCGGCAGCATCTGTGGGGAGTGGAGTGCGGGGAGCCTTTTGCGGGGAGCCTTTTGCAGCCAAACAGAGTTTCTTTTAGTGCACTTCAGCCACAATTCACTAACATCACATCCTATGGCCGAGGGGGCCTGGGGCAGCAAGTCCTGCTGCTCGGGCCACCGGCCATCGGTCGGTCAAGATTTTGTCTCAATTAGCCCAGTGGTGGCCGCCCGGCGACCCCTTACATGTGGTCTGGTGCAGGAACACTGCATCCCACCCACCACCTAGGGAAGCATCCTTGTCCTAAACCCTCATACTGTCACCCTGAACCCTCACCCTAAACCCTCATACCTTCACCCTAAACCCTCACCTTAAGCCCTCACACCTTCACCCTAAACCCTAGATCACCGGAACCCCCTACGCCTTTCCCCTCAAAACTCAATACCTTCATCCTTATAGCTACATGCACCCTCTGGAATGCCAGGTAAAGAAGTAGGCTTTCAGGATGGACACGAGTGTTTTTTTACTCATACCATGCGCATCCACACCTGGCTGGCATGGGCTTTTCGAACCTCCTCCAGTGTCACTGTGGTCCAGGTCTGGTCTACAACTATGTATGTTCACACTATTTTCACACTTCACGCATCCACACCTGGCTGGCAAGGGCCTCAAAGACCTCCTCCAGTGCCATTGTGGTTTTGGCCTGGTCTGCAAAAGTGTGTATGTTCACACTGTTTTCACACTTTGCACATGCACACCTGGCTGGCATGGGCCTCCAAGACCTCCTCCAGTGTCACTGTGATTCTGGCCACATTTAAAATGTGCACGATCATACTATGTTCACACTGTACACATCCACACCTGGCTGGCATGGGCCTCCAAAACCTCCTCCAGTGTCACCGTGGTCCTGGCTGGCTCCAGCAGGCCACGAGAGATGGCCAGCTGCAGGAACTGATCCTCACAGAAGCGGCCAGCGGCCTAAATAAACAGCAGGGCAGCATTTGTCAAATAAATAACACGCAGCATTTTTCATAACCAGCAACATGGCAGCATTTTTCAAAAGATATACAGAATATTTAGGTGCAGTGCCTCAATAGTAACAATGTGTCTGGGTGAGAGATGCATTCATGAAAATAGTTGTTGATGGGCAATGCAAATTTCAGCCAGAAATGGAGAGTATTTGTCAGTGTTGAACTCGAGGCCATCGTTTTTAAGGCTTAATAATGCACAATAATAATGCACAATAACAATGCACAATAATAATGCACAATAACAATACACAATAACAATGCACAATAATAATGCACATAATAATACACAATAATAATGCACAATAATAATGCACAATAACAATGCACAATAATAATACACAATAATATTGCACACTAACAATGCACAATAATAATGCACATAATAATACACAAAAATAATGCACAATAATAATGCATAATAATGATGCACAATTATAATGCACATAATAATACACAATAATAATGCACATAATAATACACAATGATAATGCAAATAACAATGCACAATAACAATGCACAATAACAATGCACAATGATAATGCACAATACTAATGCACAATACTAACGAACAATAATAAAGCAAATAAAAATGCACAATAATAATTGCACAATAATAATGCACAATAATAATGCACAATAATAATGCACAATAATAATGCACAATACTAATGCACAATAACAATGCACAATAATAATGCACAATAATAATGCACAGTAATAATGCACAGTAATAATGCACAGTAAGAATGCACAATAATAATGCACACTAATAATGCACAATAATAATTGCACACTAACAATGCACAATAATAATGCACAATAACAATGCACAATAATAATGCACAATAATACTGCACAATAATAATGCACAATAATAATGCAGTAAACAATACACAATAATAATGCACAATAACAATGCACAATAATAATGCAAAATAATAATGCACGATAATAATGCACGATAATAATGCACGATAATAATGCACAATAATAATGCACGATAATAATGCACAATAATAATGCACAATAATAACGCACAATAATAATGCACAATAATAATGCAAAATAATAATGCACAATAATACTGCACAATAATAATGCACAATAACAATGCACAATAATAATGCACAATAATAATGCACAGTAATAATGCACAATAATAATGCACAATAATAATGCACACTAATAATGCACAACAATAATTGCACAATAATAATGCACAATAATAATGCACAATAATAATGCAAAATAATAATGCACAATAACAATGCACAATAATAATGCACAATAATAATGCACAATAATAATGCACAGTAATAATGCACAATAATAATGCACAATGATAATGCACAATGATAATGCACAAAAATAATGCACACCCATGGCGGGCAAGACAATTTTGTTGTACCTCAACTATGAGTCTTTTGTTATTCACTGTCCTTTTTGTCAAGCAGATATCGGCCAGATGCAGGTAGTGTTCCTGGCAGAACCTGGCCGATATCTTTCTAGCTCTTTCGGTCCGCTGTTTGTTTTTGGCCCTGATAATGAAAACAGTCGCCACACCAATTTTGAATATAATCAACAGTAACAAAATGGGAACAATTGTGAATGATGGCGTGGGAAGAAAGGGTTTAGAGTCCGGAGCTGAAGGGATCAGGGTTTAAAGTATGGAGCGGAAGGGATCAGGGTTTAGGGTATGGAGCGGAAGGGATCAGGGCTTAGGGTATGGAGCGGAAGGGATCAGGGTTTAGGGTATGGAGCGGAAGGGATCAGGGTTTAAGGTATGGGGCAGAAGAGTTGGGGGTGGAGGGTATGGAGCGGAAGGGATCAGGGTTTAGGGTATGGAGCGGAAGGGATCAGGGCTAAGGGTATGGGGCAGAAGAGTTGGGGGTGAAGGGTATGGAGCGGGAGGGATCAGGGTTTAGGGTATGGGGTAGAAGAGTTGGGGGTGAAGGGTATGGAGCGGGAGGGATCAGGGTTTAGGGTAAGGGGCAGAAGAGTTGGGGGTGAAGGGTATGGAGCGGAAGGGATCAGGTTTAGGGTATGGAGCGGAAGGGATCAGGGTTTAGGGTATGGGGCAGAAGAGTTGGGGGTGAAGGGTATGGAGCGGAAGGGATCAGGGCTAAGGGTATGGAGCGGAAGAGTTGGGGGTGAAGGGTATGGAGCGGGAGGGATCAGGGTTTAGGGTATGGGGTAAAAGAGTTGGGGGTGAAGGGTATGGAGCGGAAGGGATCAGGGTTTAGGGTAAGGGGCAGAAGAGTTGGGGGTGAAGGGTATGGTGCGGGAGGGATCAGGGTTTAGGGTATGGGGCATAAGGGTTGGGGGTGAAGGGTATGGAGCGGAAGGGATCAGGGTTTAGGGTATGGGGCATAAGGGTTTGGGGTGAAGGGTATGGAGCGGAAGTGTTAAGGGTCTGAAGCAGATGACAGTCATGCAAACAAGGAACAAGACGGTGCAGGGCAGGGACAGAGCCATGCAGAGGCTGGGCGAAAATGAATTGTTTTACAGTTTTATTTTCGACTCTGCTCCATTTTTTCTTATATGTCATTCAGGGTCGGGAGGGGGGGGGGTCAGAAGGGTATATAATTCCCCAAAGCAGGTGGCTTAGACAATTTGCAGATGTCCAGCCCTCGAGGTTTCACACTAGGTTTCACACCGCCTGAGGCATAGGCAGTCCCAGGCCCGTCCTTGAGTCAGGAGGCCCAGGCATGCCCACCATTGATTCACACATCGACTCAATAGCACACACACTTACGTTCATACCTTGAGGTTGTGGAAGTCCCAGGCCAGCCCTTGCATCAGAGAGGTCAATCCACACCTTCCACCCCCCCCCCCCGCCCCCCCCCCCCCCCCCCCCAAATGTTCATAGCTTGAGGTTGGGGAAGTCCCTGGCCTGCCCTTGTATCAGAGAGGTCGATCCACACAACCATACTTCCACACTTTCCCCACTTATGTTCACTCAGTCAGGCTGAGAGGTGCGGCATTTTTGTTGATCCACTGGATTTTGGAAGCTGGTCACTTGTAACGAACGTCTTCAATAGGAGCTTTGCCTAAAAGTGCTGCGAGGGTTTATGTGGGGGGGCGCAGACCATCTGTCGAGGTTATAAGAGAATCAGGGTTGCAGCTGGCAGCTAGCAGCTGGCAGCTAGGTGGGGGTACTTGGAGGCACGTCAGGTTAGGTGGGAGCAGTTGGGGGAATTGGGCATGAACCGCAGGAGGCTGCATGTCGGGGGAACTTCAGGGCAGTTCCGGTTAGGTGGGGGAACTAGGGGGCACCTCAGTAGAGGTGGGGGCAGTTGGGGGTGGCTGTGGGTAGTTGGGGTGGTTGGGGCAGTTGGGGGGTGCTGTGGGTGGTTGGGAGGTGTTGAGGGTGGTGGCAAGTGTCCTTCTTCCTATGCTATCCCTGTCCCCCTGCGTCCCTATTCTGTATCCCTCCTTGTCAGGCTATGATTGACACAGGCAACTCTGGCGGCGTGGACAGCAGGGCCTTCTTGCAGGCTGCGAAAGAGTGCCTCGAGGCCGAGAAGCACGTACGCAGCCACCATCCAGATGTACATGCAGCACTGCAGAAAGTCTCTCAGTACCTCCGGAACGACTATGTGAGAGCACGAGATGGGGGGGACAGAGAGAGGCCGGGTGGTGAGCCCATAGGGCAAGCAGACATCCTGCGTCCATGGCCAGTGCCCAAAATTACTTAAGGGCTGAAGGGCTGAAGGGTTCAGGGTAGTAATTTTCTATCATTATATCTGAATGTGACCTTGAGAAAACATGTGTGGCCTGTCATGCACCTTCATTTCTCCATTCCTTCTCCAGGATGGAGCCTATGTTAGGTTCCTCAGCCTCGACATGAGAGGCAAGTGGCGATTGGAGCCGGACGAGGTTCTTTAGTTTTTGCGTTCGGCACGGTTGGGCCTCAACACGCAGGAGCTGCGTTATCTCATCTCCCTCGTCACAGAGTGAGGCACTGAAATGCGAAGGAACAGCGGAAGAGGCCCCAAGGCATAAAGAGGCACACTATACTGTAGCCATCCTCCAGCTTCTCCCTGTCTCTAAGAGAGAGAATGGCGTACAGACATATCAGGAAATCTCCTCTCGCACACTCTCCACAGTGTGGGACACATCCGCACGCACACCATTGCACACACTACAGTAAATGTGATGTCCTCTTGCAATTCTTGCTACCCCAAGTCGCTTCGCCGCCCATCATGCCTCACCACTTTGCTTGTGGTGGCGACATGCTGATAGCCATTTCTTATTCCTGCCACACAACAATTGAATCCATCTATAAGACCTGGTCAGTGGTCACCACTTTCTTCGGAAATGCCCACACAGCTCTTGGCACGTGTTCTGGCGGCTGCATCTCCTTGTCTGTCCTTTGATTCCCTTTCCACCTTCTCCCACGCAGCATGGATGTCGAGGGCCATGGCTGCACATCCTGGCAGGAACTGCTGCGTGCCCTCAACGCCGCCTATGTGCAGACAAGTGGCAGTGCAGCAGGAGGAGCAGGGACCTACACACAGCCGCAGGGGCCAGCTCGCTTCGGTGAGGCCTGGTACATGGTTGATGGGTAGCGATAGAAGCATCTGATTCACATCGAGTTTGAGCCATTCCCGCCTCCCCTTCTGGCAAGGGGGAATGTCTCGTAATAGCCCCCCTGCAGACTAAGGTATTTACGCCAATGAACTAATCCGAAGGTTTTAAACATTTTCTGTAAAGTAGCAACCAATAAGCTCAGACCGGACCTAAGACCCTGAGCTGAACCCTAAAAGGGGAACACGCAGAACTGGACAGTACAACACCATTCTGTCAACACCCCTTACGTGAGCAGGAGGGACATGGAACAGATCTGCGCTGAGCACTGTCAGGGCTGACACATTGTTGCATAAGACAAACACTTCGAACGGGTCGCGCAGCCCAAAGGGAACCAGGTTGCTGCCCCGGACGTGTTGGAGTACCTGGACTAGGAGACGAGTCTATAAATTTTTAGACCTTCAAAAACTCACATACTGCAGCCATGTGTTAGATCCTAGTAACAACTACAGGTCAATAACGTTATACCTCTGGGCCCGCTCAAAGCTTGAGTGGCCGCGTGGGCGCCCAACTGTTCAGAAGGGAGAAAAGAAGCAACTACAAGTATACAAGGGGGGAGATTACTGTACCTTAGGCCTACAGGTGAGCATGGGCATACACACAACGGTGTTTCTTGTTTAGGGAGCCGCCCCCTGTGCCAAAATGGGATATACGGTAGTACGGTACAAGATAACGGGTTTTAAACAAATTTCATGATGTACGATATTTCATGATGCAGGTCGGCGGCATTTGCCGAGAGGAGTGTAACGGTGTGGCTTTCGTCTCGATATGATGTCTGAAAGAATGATAATAATGTTCAGTAATGTCTGCCTAAAACTTTTTTTGGTGGCTCTCCCTTACTCGCCCGTCATCTTTCTACCCTAGTTTTTTTGGTGGCTCTCCCTTACTCGCCCGTCATCTTTCTACCCTGGTTTTTTTGGTGGCTCTCCCTTACTCGCCCGTCATCTTTCTACCCTAGTTTTTTTTGTGGGTCTCCCTTACTCGCCCGTCATCTTTCTACCCTAGTTTTTTGGTGGCTCTCCCTTACTCGCCCGTCATCTTTCTACCCTAGTTTTTTTGGTGGCTCTCCCTTACTCGCCCGTCATCTTTCTACCCTAGTTTTTTTGGTGGCTCTCCCTTACTCGCCCGTCATCTTTCTACCCTATTTTTTTTGGTGGCTCTCCCTTACTCGCCCGTCATCTTTCTACCCTAGTTTTTTTGGTGGCTCTCCCTTACTCGCCCGTCATCTTTCTACCCTAGTTTTTTTGGTGGCTCTCCCTTACTCGCCCGTCATCTTTCTACCCTAGTCTTTTTGGTGGGTCTCCCTTACTCGCCCGTCATCTTTCTACCCCCCTACCCTACCCTGGGCCAAAAGCATTTGAATTCCAGATTTGGAATGCTCTCATGAAGGTTGACAACTTTGGGATGATGGGGTACACCATTTATTTTTCTCCCCTCCTCCTTGCTGGGGGGGGCATGCTGTAACAAACTAGCCCTTGTACCAGTTGTATGCCGGGTAGTAGCTGGAATTCAGCTGATGCTTTTTAAGCAAGCGCTGCGTCTCATGCAGCCATTGCAGTTTTTCATTCATTCGTATATTGAAGGAAACCTGCTAGAAACGGCCCACAAGATACCAAAGTACCAAACGTAGGGTTGACATTAGGGTAGGGGTACCCATGCAAGACATTTCATCTGCAGAGTTAAATATAGACACTCTTTGGGTTCATCAGGAGCTCCGATGGAGTTGGATGGATTGGAGGAAGAAGGGCTGGTTGGATGCAAGCGCTAATCGTTAGTGCCCAGGGCTGCAGCACTGGGAATTGCAAATTTCGCCCCGGCCATCCACCATTCTCTCCGCCCCATGGCTGCCTGATTGCCTCCGCCCCCAGCAGCCCGATGCGCCCCCTTTGTCTGCACGACTCCACCCTCACAGCTGACCCCACGTGTCAGTTCACACCTAGGTGCTGGTTCACACCCTGGACTCGGCATCACGGACTTCAAGCCAGGCGGTCTTGCGGGCGCCACGTGTCACTGTCAGGCGGCTGGATCAAAGCCCAGACGAGCGCAAACGGGCTTGCCTCTCCTTCCCGATCCCAAATGGCCAAAGCCTCTACTGCAACGCGGTCAGATCCAAGCTCAGCGAGCGGGTCACCACAAACTGCGCAAGCAGGGGGTCAAGGTGAGGAGGGGGTCCATGGGGTGACGGCAGGGTGTCAAGGTGAGGAAGGGGTCAATGAGGGGACAGTTTGGATCATGAGCATCTCAAGCGTGCCCCAATGCAGCTCAAGCACGTTGGCTCTTCCCTCCCTCTCCCCTCTTTCATAGCCCTCAACCCTCTTAGCCTGTGCGCCCGACCTCAAACTCCACCTGCAGCACAATCAGTGTGGCCGGCTCCTTCGACATCAGCATCTCAAACATGTCCCGATGCAGCTCAAGAATGTCAGACTCCCTCCCTCCCCCCCTTTCTCTCAGCCCTCCACCCTCTCAACCCACCTGCAGCACAATCAGTGTGGCCGGCTCCTCCGCCATCAGCATCTCAAACGTGTCCCGATGCAGCTCCAGCACGCCGGCTGTTACGGAGCGGCACGTCGCGGCCGAGGCGGAGGGGCGGGCCAGGTAGAAGTCAGCTGCGCCCACTATGCAGCCTGGGCCAAAATCGACAGAAGTGGCGGCGGCAACTCCAACCTCCTGGCCACGTGCAGAAGTTCAGGGTTCAGGGTTCGGGGTTCAGGGTTCAGGGTTCAACACCTGGGTGTTTTGCGCAGGGTTAGGGCCAGGACTGGGGGGTGAGCCAGGTAGAGCCCACCATGCAGCCCAGGCCGAAATCAACAGATATGCTGACATTACCAGTAGGGACGAAATAGTGTTAATACCTACCGTGTGGCCGAAAGTCTGTTTTCAAGGGTGTTTTCAAGGGTGTTTTCGAGTGACAACAACTATTATTATTAATAATATATCTGCTAATTCCCTTAGTGAAATGGCGGCGCCACTGTCAGCCTCCGGGAGAGTGAAGGATCGGGGTACGGGGTTTGGGATTTTACACTTAGGGCATACCTGCATCTTGGTCTGCTGCCACCCACTTGTTGATCAGGGTTTCACACACATTTCACACCTATTTCACACCTGTTTCACACCTGATTTAACCCCAGTTGCGGCCACCTGGTAGCCCCTCAAGAGGTGGTGTAGTGCTGCCTGTTTTATGTAACATATGTTGTTATTACAAGTTTATACTCACGTTTCTGTATACAGTTTTGCACACGATTGTGCAGCCACTCAAAATGTGGTGCTGTGCAGTATGTTTGATGTAACCCGGGGATGTAACCTTTTTTATTCGACGTATATTTGAAGTCAATTATGCATCCGTACTTTTGCACACCGTTTTGCAATTCTGCATCCACTCAAAAGGTGTTATCCTTGACACTAAAAGGTGGTATCCTAGACACTAAAAGGTGGTATCTTCACACTAAAAGGCGGTATCCTTCACACTAAAACGTGGTATCCTTCACACTAATAACAGCACCAATGGCATTCCATGCCTGGTTACCCTATTAGGGTTCAGGGTTTGGATTTTATATTCCGGGCATCCATTTCGGGATAACGCTTTAGGGTTTGCGCCAGGTGTCTAAGGTTAAGGGTTTAGGGTTTCAAATTAAGGGCTTGAACCAGGTGTTGCTCAGGGTTGTTGCACCAGGTGTTGCTCAGGGTTTTTGCTTCAGGTGTCGCTCGTTGAGATGTTGCGCCGCCATGTGACAATGGCCAGCATGTGTCAAGGTAGCAAGATCCGGCTTCATACAGCACATGTAAAGCCGGATTGACCTACCAAGGTAGCACGATGCGGGCTGATGTGGCACAGGTTTAGCAGGATCGTGTTACCAAGGCAAATGTTAGCATCAAGACACAGCTTCCGACGTATTTTGGTATTTTGGTATTCTGGTATTCCACAGGCCTCCGGTGTCTGTGCCATGATTCGGGGTTTACGACTTCAGGTGAAAAGGGGTTCCAGGTCTACCGGGATCGGGGTGCCGGTTTACTGGGGTTCAGCACTCCGTACGGTTCCAGACGAGAGCCTCGACCCCAACCTTCCTCTCCTACTGCAATCCTCACCCCCAGGAGACACTCCCTGAACTCCTGCGGCACTCACATTACACTTCCATTACAATCTGCCACCTCTTCACCACACTTCTGGTAAGCTTCCCCTCCCATTTTTCAAAGTGTGACCACCGTCACTGTCCACCACTCTTATCGAACCCATGTCACACTCTGCAACCCATGTATCACACTTACGTAACACTCGCATTGCCCTATTATCACACATTACCAGGCACAATCGTGCGGTTGAGGTCACCGTAGACTCCACTCGGATCCAACCCATGGCACACTATATCACACTTAGATTACTCGCACATTACCCTTATGTCACACCTTCTCCAGGGGCAGTCCTGCGATTGATGTCACCACAGAATCCACTCGGATCTGAACCATGACACACTATATCACCCTATCATCACAGTCCCACCACACTCCCATTACCCTATTATCACACCTTTTCCAAGAGGTAGTTTTACGATTGACGTCACCGCAGACTCCACTCGGATCTGAACCATGACACACTATATTACCCTATCATCACCCTCCCATCACACTCACATTACCCTGATATCACACCTTTTCCAGGGGCAGTTTTGCAATTGACCTCACCACAGACCCCACTCTGATCTGACCCATGGCACACTATATCACCCTATACTCACACTTTCATATCACTCCCAGTACCCTGATATCACACCTTTCCCAGAGGCAGTTTTACGATTGACATCACCGCAGACTCCACTCGGAACAGACCCATGTCATACTATCACCCTTTTATCACACTCAACTTAAATGCATGTCACCCTTATGTCACACCTTTTCCAGGGGCAGTTTTGCAATTGACGTCACCGCAGACTCCACTCGGATCTGACCGGACTCGATGATATACATGCTGTTGGCCACTTCTTCGGCCTTGAACAGAACCTGCGCACACACCCGGGAGGTTCTGTGGTGACGTTTTGTTGCTAATATCTTGCGGTAATATCTTAAGAGTTTACCAGTGGTTACAAGAATGAGGGTTTACACTTTCAGAGTGCTCAAATAAGACTTGAACACTGTTTCTAAGGGTAGGGGTTGACACTTTCAGGGTTTACACTTTCGGGTTTAGCACAGGTTATAAGGATGAAAGTTCACACTTTCAGAATTCGCGCTTTCGGGTTCAGCACAGGTTATAAGGATGAGAGTTAACATTTCAGGGTTAACACTTTCGGGTTAAGCACTGGTTATACGGGTACGGGATAACACTGTCAGGGTTTACACTTTCAGGCTTAGCACAGGTTAGAAGGATAAGATTTAACGCTTTCAGGGTTTACACTGTAGGGCTAAGCATTGGTCTAAAGGGTAAGGGTTTACACTTTCGGTTGCGAGTTGGCAGCTAAGATTCAAGGATCTAGAATGACCAGAATTACGTATCCCACTACCATCTCGGGTAACGCTTCCCATTTGCATTTACATAACCCACTAAAGTACTGCAGTGGGAAACGTAAATGCTAATGGGATCCATCCACACATCCAGATCCATCCACACCTCTGACGCCAGAATGAACATATTTACGTTCCCACCACCATATCGGTTTACGCCGCGCGTTAGCATTTACGTTTCCCTCAAAAGTACTGCCGTGGGAATGACGCCAGATCAGAGGTGTGGAGGGATCGGGCACAGGTGTGGAAGGAACAGACAGATGTGTGAAGGGATCAGTGTGAACGGACAGAGGAGGAAAGGAATCAGTATGTTGAAGTGCTACCAGTGGTGAACAATAGGGTTTAGGGTTAAGGGTAATTTTAGGTCTGACGTTCCATTACCCCTTTTTCCCCCTTGGCCTGATCAGCATCCGCCTGCGCTATAATCGCCCCAATTTTCCAAGTCGGCAGGCCTCCTGAAGCACCCATTTGCCGAGTCAGCATCCACCCACAACAGACATCCTCCTGCTTTCCTAGCGGAAAGAAGTGCATGTGGCAGTTGCCGAGTCAGCACCCCCTCTGCCGAAACAACACATTATAAGTCAACATGTATCTGCTGAGTCAGCATCCACATGCTGAGTCAGCAGCCCCTTAACAAGGCAGCATATGGCTCCTGAGTCAGCACCCCCTGCCAAGTCAGCATACATATGCTGAGTCAGCCACCCCTTAACAAAGCAGCATATGTCCCCTGAATCAGCACCCCCTCCTGTCTAGCCAGCTTTCATATGCTGAGTCAGTACCCCCTATCCAGTCAGTATCCATATGCCGAGTCATCACCCCCTGTCCAGCCAGCATCTATATGCTGAGTCGGCACCTCCTTGTCTAGCCAGCTTTCATATGCTGAGTCAGTACCCCCTATCCAGACAGTATCCATATGCCGAGTCATCACCCCCTGTCCAGTCAGCATCCATATGCTGAGTCGGCACCTCCTTGTCTAGTCAGCTTCCATATGTTGAGTCAGCAACCCCTTAACTAGTCAGCATCTATATCCCGAGTCAGAACCTCCCTTACATAGGCTACATCCATCTGCTGGGTCAGAGACCCCCTACCTAGTCAGCATCCATCTGCTGAGTCAGCACCCCCCTGTCTAGCCAACACCCAAGTGCTGAGTCAGCGCATGCACACCAATTGGTCAGCATCCACCTGCTGAGTCAGCAACCCCCTACCTAGTCAGCATCCATCTGCTGAGTCAGCACCCCCCTGTCTAGCCAACACCCATATGCTGAGTCAGCGCATGCACACCAATTAGTCAGCATCCATCTGCTGGGTCAGCAACCCCCTACCTAGTCAGCATCCATCTGCTGAGTCAGCACCCCCCCTGCCTAGCCAACACCCAGATGCTGAGTCAGGGCATGCACACCAATTAATCAGCATCCATCTGCTGAGTCAGCCCCCCCTCCCTACCTGGCCGCGCACGAGGGACAAGTGGCGCAGGTGGCGATGCAGAGTGGCTGCGACAGACGCGAGCTTGCATGTCTGGAAAGGCGGCATCTGCGAGGAGGGGAAAGCATGGAGCATGGGGTTTTGGTGGCGATGTAGAGTGGCTGAGACATACGTCAGCTTGAAGGCCAGGGGACGGCAGCATCTGTGGGGAGTGGAGTGCGGGGAGCCTTTTGCGGGGAGCCTTTTGCAGCCAAACAGAGTTTCTTTTAGTGCACTTCAGCCACAATTCACTAACATCACATCCTATGGCCGAGGGGGCCTGGGGCAGCAAGTCCTGCTGCTCGGGCCACCGGCCATCGGTCGGTCAAGATTTTGTCTCAATTAGCCCAGTGGTGGCCGCCCGGCGAACCCTTACAGGTGGTCTGGTGCAGGAACACTGCATCCCACCCACCACCTAGGGAAGCATCCTTGTCCTAAACCCTCATACTGTCACCCTGAACCCTCACCCTAAACCCTCATACCTTCACCCTAAACCCTCACCTTAAGCCCTCACACCTTCACCCTAAACCCTAGATCACCGGAACCCCCTACGCCTTTCCCCTCAAAACTCAATACCTTCATCCTTATAGCTACATGCACCCTCTGGAATGCCAGGTAAAGAAGTAGGCTTTCAGGATGGACACGAGTGTTTTTTTACTCATACCATGCGCATCCACACCTGGCTGGCATGGGCTTTTCGAACTTCCTCCAGTGTCACTGTGGTCCAGGTCTGGTCTACAACTATGTATGTTCACACTATTTTCACACTTCACGCATCCACACCTGGCTGGCAAGGGCCTGAAAGACCTCCTCCAGTGCCATTGTGGTTCTGGCCTGGGCTGCAAAAGTGTGTATGTTCACACTGTTTTCACACTTTGCACATGCACACCTGGCTGGCATGGGCCTCCAAGACCTCCTCCAGTGTCACTGTGATTCTGGCCACATTTAAAATGTGCACGATCATACTATGTTCACACTGTACACATCCACACCTGGCTGGCATGGGCCTCCAAAACCTCCTCCAGTGTCACCGTGGTCCTGGCTAGCTCCAGCAGGCCACGAGAGATGGCCAGCTGCAGGAACTGATCCTCACAGAAGCGGCCAGCGGCCTAAATAACCAGCAGGGCAGCATTTGTCAAATAAATAACACACAGCATTTTTCATAACCAGCAACATGGCAGCATTTTTCAAAAGATATACAGAAGATTTAGGTGCAGTCCCTCAATAGTAACAATGTGTCTGGGTGAGGGATGCATTCATGAAAATAGTTGTTGATGGGCAATGCAAATTTCAGCCAGAAATGGAGAGTTTTTGTCATTGTTGAACTCGAGGCCATCGTTTTTAAGGCATAATAATGCACAATAATAATGCACAATAATAATGCACAATAACAATACACAATAACAATGCACAATAATAATGCACATAATAATACACAATAATAATGCACAATAATAATGCACAATAATAATGCACAATAATAATGCAAATAAAAATGCACAATAATAATGCACAATAACAATGCACAATAATAATGCACAATAATAATGCACAATAATAATGCACAAAAATAATGCACAATAATACTGCAGAATAATAATGCACAATTATAATGCACAATAATAATGCACATAATAATACACAATAATAATGCACATAATAATACACAATAATAATGCAAATAAAAATGCACAAAAACAATGCACAATAACAATGCACAATACTAATGCACAATAATAATGCAAATAAAAATGCACAATAATAATTGCACAATAATAATGCACAATAACAATGCACAATAATAATGCACAATAATAATGCACAATACTAATGCACAATACTAATGCACAATAATAATGCACAATAATAATGCACACTAATAATGCACACTAATAATTGCACACTAATAATGCACAATAATAATGCACAATAATAATGCACAATAACAATGCACAATAATAATGCACAATAATAATGCACAATAATAATGCACAATAACAATGCACAATAATAATGCACAATAATAATGCAAAATAATAATGCACGATAATAATGCACGATAATAATGCACAATAATAATGCACGATAATAATGCACAATAATAATGCAAAATAATAATGCACAATAATAATGCACAATAATACTGCACAATAATACTGCACAATAATACTGCACAAAAATAATGCACAATAACAATGCACAATAATAATGCACAATAATAATGCACAGTAATAATGCACAATAATAATGCACACTAATAATGCACACTAATAATGCACAACAATAATTGCACAATAATAATGCACAATAATAATGCACAATAATAATGCACAATAACAATGCACAATAATAATGCACAAAATAATGCACAATAATAATGCACAATAATAATGTACAATAATAATGCACAAAAATAATGCACAATAATAATGCACAATAATAATGCACAATGATAATGCACAAAAATAATGCACAATAATAATGCACACCCATGGCGGGCAAGACAATTTTTTTGTACCTCAACTATGAGTCTTTTGTTATTCACTGTCCTTTTTGTCAAAAGCAGATATCGGCCAGATGCAAGTTGTGTTCCTGGCAGAACCTGGCCGATATCTTTCTAGCTCTTTCGGTCCGCTGTTTGTTTTTGGCCCTGATAATGAAAGCAGTCGCCACACCAATTTGAATATAATCAACAGTATTGGCCAATGGCACAAAATAGGAAGGCAAACAATTGTGAATGATGGCGTGGGAAGAAAGGGTTTAGAGTCCGGAGCTGAAGGGATCAGGGTTTAGGGTATGGAGCGGAAGGGATCAGGGTTTAGGGTATGGAGCGGAAGGGATCAGGGCTTAGGGTATGGAGCGGAAGGGATCAGGGTTTAGGGTATGGAGCGGAAGGGATCAGGGTTTAGGGTATGGGGCAGAAGAGTTGGGGGTGAAGGGTATGGAGCGGAAGGGATCAGGATTTAGGGTAAGGGGCAGAAGAGTTGGGGGTGAAGGGTATGGAGCGGAAGGGATCAGGGTTTAGGGTATGGGGCAGAAGAGTTGGGGTGAAGGGTATGGAGCGGGAGGGATCAGGGTGAAGGGTATGGAGCGGAAGAGTTGGGGGTGAAGGGTATGGAGCGGAAGGGATCAGGGTTTAGGGTATGGGGTAGAAGAGTTGGGGTGAAGGGTATGGAGCGGAAGGGAACAGGGTTTAGGGTAAGGGGCAGAAGAGTTGGGGGTGAAGGGTATGGAGCGGGAGGGATCAGGGTTTAGGGTATGGGGCATAAGGGTTGGGGGTGAAGGGTATGGAGCGGAAGGGATCAGGGTTTAGGGTATGGGGCATAAGGGTTGGGGGTGAAGGGTATGGAGCGGAATTGTTAAGGGTCTGAAGCAGATGACAGTCATGCAAACAAGGAACAAGACGGTGCAGGGCAGGGACAGAGCCATGCAGAGGCTGGGCGAAAATGAATTGTTTTACAGTTTTATTTTCGACTCTGCTCCATTTTTTCTGTTATGTCATTCAGGGTCGGGAGGGGGGGGGTCAGAAGGGTATATAATTCCCCAAAGCAGGTGGCTTAGACAATTTGCAGATGTCCAGCCCTCGAGGTTTCACACTAGGTTTCACACCGCCTGAGGCATAGGCAGTCCCAGGCCCGTCCTTGAGTCAGGAGGCCCAGGCATGCCCACCATTGATTCACACATCGACTCAATAGCACACACACTTACGTTCATACCTTGAGGTTGGGGAAGTCCCAGGCCAGCCCTTGCATCAGAGAGGTCAATCCACACCTTCCACCCCCCCCCCCCCCCCCAAATGTTCATAGCTTGAGGTTGGGGAAGTCCCTGGCCTACCCTTGTATCAGAGAGGTCGATCCACACAACCATACTTCCACACTTTCCCCACTTATGTTCACTCCGTCAGGCTGGAGAAGTCCCAGGCCTACCTTTGCATTACAGAGGTGGATCCACACTACCACACTTCCACTCTTCCCCCCCCCCCCACTTATGTTCACACCTTCAGGCTGGGGAAGTCCCAGGCCTGCCCTTGCAGCAGAGAGGGCGCGCCGCCATCCTCCTCCACCCCCGTCAGCATGTGTAGCTCTTCGTTGGCTTGGCTACGGCAGGGTGAGGAACAATCGGAGCAGTAATTTAAGGAAGAAGGCTCCTCGACCCCCGTCAGCATGTGCAGCTCTTCATCCAATCGGCTGCTGAAGGGCCAGGGAGAAAAAAAGCAAACATTACGAAGCAGTTGGGTGAATTAATTTGACGCTGGGGGAGTGGGGTTTCAGAAGTAAGGGGCTTGGGCGGAACGGACGCCATCTTCCTCGAGCCCCGTCAGCATGCATAGCTCTTCATTGGTGCGGCTGCGGCAGGGCAATCGAAATTTGGAGCAACCGATTTCAGAAGGGGCTAGAACGGATGGACGCCATCCTCCTCCACCCCGTCAGCACGTGTAGCTATTTGTTGACTCGGCTGCGGCAGGATTCAGGGAATTTGAGAGAATGTTTCTGGAATAAAGGACCCAGATGGACGCAATCTCCCTCGACCCCCATCAGCAAATGCAGCTCTTATTGGCTCCGCTGCGGCAGGGCAAGGGGGATTTTGAGCAAACGTTTCAGAAATAAGGAGAGACGACGGAATCAATGCCGACTTACTCGACCCCCGTCAGCATGCGCAGCTCTCTGTTTGCTCAGCTTCAGCAGGGCAATGGAGTTTGGAGCAAACGTTTCAGAAGGGGTCTTGGATGGAACGGACGCCATCCTCCTCGACCCCTGACAGGGTCTGCGGGTTGAAGCGAGCTTTTCAGGGTTTGGGGTTTTGGGTATGGAGTGAGCTTTTCTGGGTCTAGGGTTTGAAGGTAGGTTTTTAGAAAGAACGGGCACTGCAGGATGTGGGGTTTGGAGTTTGAGATCTAGAGTTCTGGGTTTGGTTAAGGGGTTTGGGATTTGGAGTTCTGCTGTGGGGTTCGGAGTGAACACCGCGGGGTTTGACTGAAGGGTTACAAGGATAAGGTTTAGGGTTTTCGTACATCAGGGTGAGGTTTCATAGATCAGGGTCAGATTAAAGGGCTCTTCGATCAGGAGTCTGGACCTGAGCCATTCAATAGGGTGGGGCTCTAAATAGGGCACTAAACCCTCAACCCTGATGTGCCTTGGTAGATCTGGATCTATGTAGATCCGAGAGGGCCACCCGTGTGATTGAACAGGGGGGGAACCACATTGGTCCACACTTATTCAACCCCACACTTCTGTTACATCAGTCATCTGGGTTTTAATATATACATCAGGATTGGATTCAAAGTGAAGGGCTCTGAGATCAATGTTTTTTCCTCTGCAATTTTCATGCCAGCAGATCTACGGTATCCCCCGGCTGAATCATATTAACCTATTTATTTCACACCAGCTAACCTACTGTACACACCTTTCCCGTCCACACTTCAACACACATGTGCGATAGCACAGCCCACACCACTTCCCACCGTATACCCTAATTTCCACACCTCCACACCTCCAGCCACCTTCTGACGCGTGTCTTATCGTACGACCCTCACCGTTCGGGGGTCTCCTTCTCCGGTATGGTTTCCAGCGAATTGTGAATGACCGGGGCGCGCCCGCGCTTGGAGGCGTCTCCAAGACTGAAGCCCTCGGGGTGCAAGACCAAGGTGAGGCCCTGAGGGGGGAGGGCAGATAAATAAATACCATACATAAATCAATAGTAAATAAATAAACAAACATGGTGAGGAGGCAGGCCCGTGCTTGGAAGCATATCCTAGGCTGAAGCCCTCAGTGAAGTCCTGTTACAGGATGCATAGCCAAGGTGAGGCCCTGAAGGGGGGAGGCAGATATAAATGCTGTAATAAATAAAGAAATAAATATCGTATTTTCAGAGTGCCTTCACGCAAACAAATGTTTACGAGGGTGCACGTTAGACTGCGCGGACTAATAATAATTAATATCAGGGGTGCATTATATCGACGCTGGGCAGAATTGGTTATAATTGGTTGGAATCAGGTTGAATCAGGAAGTGCATGGACTAATAAACCATTCTTTTTCCTCTAAATTTTCCCACCAGTACTTCAAAAGTATTGATACCGGAGGTGAGCGATAGGCCGCGTGGACTAGTGGACAGTGATGAATCTGCATGCTTTGGCGGAGATCTGCATGCTTTGGCGGAGTGCGGATTCGTTCCTTCCTTTCTTCCGTGTGTATGATAACAACGCTGGGGGCGGAATTGGTTGGAATCGATCGGAATTGGTTGGATTTGGTTAAAATCCATCGGAATCGGTTGGAATTGGGCAATGCGTGGACAACTAAACGATCGTCCATTTCCTCCTTCAATCTGAACTTGATGGATAATATTTGTTTCGTTGAGGTGCGGGAAGGCTACCGGTATCATAATCTACAGGACCGTAGATTACATTTGCCTTCCCTAGGGCAACATAAATGATTTAATGCTGCCCTCAGGGCAACCTGTCGACAGAACTTATCTCCGACCAAAAAGTGGCATAAACGATCCATCATTAGTAAACCCCTAACAACGTTAATTATAAAGGAAGGCAAAGAAGATCTTCATACGGTAACCGTTTTTACAAGTTACTTAATTTGACCCACTTGCGATTTCAGCAGGCTCTTCATGGTGACCGACCGATCCGGCTGGATGCCCGAGATGACGATCTGGCAGGTGTGGACATCAGGTGTGGAAAGTGTGAGAAGGTGCATGGAAGGCATACGCAGGGTAGCAAGCAAGCACATTCAAGTCTCAGGTTTTCCAAGGTGGGCGGCCAGTCTCACACTTTGTCAAATCCGACAAAGGCTTTTGGCGGGATGGACCGCTTTATATAGAGCATGTACCGTCGAGCCAGTTTCACTCCGCGATTAATTAATTATTTTCGGGGGTGTGCGAGCAGCATGCACGGTAAAATTAATTCAAAACCCAGTTGCGAGAACTTGGTAGTCACAGGCCAAACAACCTATTTGGGGGGTTGCGAGGCCTATATACCTTTGGTACAAAATGTCAAAATTCTATCAATACTCTGCATGACGACCTAGCGACAAATCAAAGTTTGCAAGTTCGACACCATGCACTGTTCATCGAGTCACCAAACGATCGTTTTGGTTGTGTTGACAGTACGCAGTGGCTATTTGTCCTGTGCGAAGTTGTTTTTTTGTAGCTGCGCTGACCTGTATTAGTAAGATCTTAAGGGCTGCGCGCTCAGGAAATACAATAATTTGCTCGAAATGGCTGCTGCGCGGTGAATGCGTTGCGCGGACACACAGCTTATTTTGCTGCGCGGAATATTTGCTAATATAGTCAAAGCCGGGGTGCGCGTACCCTATCCGGTTCTACGGTAAGGAGGAGCCGTTTTTCTAATTGGAGGGAGTATTAGGTGTGCTCCAGGGGTTTGCTTTACCCCTGAAGAAATGATGCCTTTTGATTTTGGTGGAAGTCTTAGCACCTGCTGCTGGGGAGGATCATGGCGATGTAGCCTAAACCCTAAACCCTCAACTAGGCTTTATAGCTGTTTAGCTAGGTCCATGCTTGCTCATTTCGACGGCCATCTGGATGATACCCAGCCATTGTATCTATCAGGTATCATCTAGCAAACGACAGTATCCAGTTACGGACAACCCTCTGGCATATATTTGGTGCCGGGGTATCAAGTTATGGACAAGTTGACATTATGATGATCTGGATAGCATGTGAATAGTCTCTGGACTCTTCTGTCTCCCCCGCCACTCCTAATTTTCCTGAGTGTAACTCCATCAGAGTGCGTCAGTGTGTGTCCATCCAAACAGGCCCTCGTGAAGCCCAGGTAGCTGGAGTCCGCATCCTCTTCCCTGTACCGATGTGTTCCTAAACTTGGGCTAGGGGACTGTCAGGGTTTAGGACTTGAAAGGCGGAGAATGAGGCAATCGAGAATCTTACATGTCTGAAAATGTACAGGCAAAGCTAAGTCGAAATTGGAAAACGAAGGACTTGCCTCTGTTGCGGATTCCTTGGACGCGCTTACCCGGGAAAACGCACGTTGTCCTGGCAGTAGTAGAAGAAGGTCTTTAGTAATGAAAGTCGCAACAACAACATCGCCGAAAAAGACAACATACGTTTTTAATGTTTAAGATTAGTATATTAATATATATTTGCCTTTTATTTATATAAATTATACTACGGTATATGATTATATTATTTAAAATATGTTTGCCTGTATTCAGCTCTTTTGCATGAGTTATTGCAGCCGTGCCAGCGCTAATCGGCCGTGTGCTTTCCTTTTCCTATTTGTGTCTTCTCAGATGACGACGAGGGCCAAATGCGCACTCGGGATGTGTTTTGTGATAGCGCTTCATGTAAAACGTTAGGCGGCCAGCCTTGTGCTTTGCGGTCCAATAGTCCAAACAAAAAAAACCAAGTGTAATCTAACTGGACACATGAGTGAAGCCTCGGTATACCGTAGATTCGGTTAGCCTTCCCTCATAATTAATGTTGTTTGGGGGTGAGGGTTATGCCCGAGGGATACATCAAATATTCATTATTTGGGGTGAGGGGCGCGAATATTAATCAGATCGAAAATCGCTGTCTTCGAGGCCCCTGTCGCCACAACATGTCGCCGTTCGTTCATTCGACATCTGGTACAACGGGTACCGCATTTTTTGACGTACCGGTACAAGACCTGAGCTTTCAAGCGCTGTTCGTAAAGAGGCTGCACGTTCGAGGTCTAGCGTAATGGCTTAAGAATTAAGATGTCACAGGGTCTGCTCTCTTATTTCGATCTCTCTTCAGACATGGGTTCTTATTTCGATCTTATGTGATGGCCTTCTGGTTTCGATCTCTCATCTGGTCAGCCCTCTTATTTCGATCTCTCTTCTGAAATGCGTTCTTATTTCAATCTCATGTGATGGCCTTCTGGCTTCGATCTCTCATCTAGTCAGGCCTCTTAGTTCGGTCTCTCTTCTGGCATGCGTTCTTATTTCGATCTCATGTGATGGCCTTCTGGTTTCGATCTCTCATCTGATATGCTCCCTTGGGGATCGTGCCCCCTTTGAAAGACCAGCTTGACATGAACCCAGCCTTCATGATGGCTGAGGGCGCTTGCTGAAATTAGATACACAGCTGTGAGGCTTTTAACACTGCTTATAAGCGAATTTCGGTGCCGAGGGAACGGATTAAACAAATAAATATGCCCCGAGGGCAGCATCAAACAACTGATTTTGCCCCGAGGGCAGCATTAAAATAAATAATTAATTGATACCCGAGGGAGGCAAATCAAATCTACGGAAAGAAGTCCTAGACAGGATTTTTAAACAGTAATGCAAGATTCGGATAAGAAGGGAATATGACTAGCATGGCTACCGGTAGCTACTAGATAGAGTGAAGCGTAGCGCTTGCTGCCCACTCTGTCTCACCACTCTTTCCCACACACTTGTACACTATTCTCTCACTCTCGTCTCGTTACTCTCCCTCCAATCTCTTTTACACCTCAGTAAGCAGCCCCACTCACTCCCCTCCCCATTTCCGGTATTTTGAGTAGACACTATGTTTCCACACTCTTGTCACTCTTGCCTTGCCACCCTTTTCCAATGCCTTTTACTATTATCTTATCACTCTCTCTCCCCACTCTCTTCCCTCAACACTTTCCACATTTCCCACTTCATTCCCGCTGTTTCCCTGCCACTGCTCCACTTTATTCCCGCCACATTCCAATGCAGTTCAACACTATTTCCACCACGTTTCCGCTACACGTAAACATTCCTTCCGCTACATTCACACTGCATTCACACTTTCATCACCTGAATGCCGCGGGAGAACAAGCCGTTTGCCAGCATGGCGAAGGTACGTGCCGCCGTAGCATCCATGCTAGGGACCAGCCTGGCAGTACCCAGGTTCAGGGTTCAGGTACAAGGGTCCAGGTACATGGGTTAAGGGTTCAGAATTCAAGTACAAGGGCTCAGGGTTCAGGTACAGGGGTTTGGCGTTATAAACCTGAGGTGTTAGGGTCCTGAGTTCTTTGCTCATAATTCAGGTTTCAGGGTTTGCCGTTTAATAGTTCAGGGTATGGCGAAGGTGCCGGCCGCCGTAGCATCCATGCCAGGAACCAGCCTTGTAGCACACATCAGTTTCAGGGTTCAGGTATTAGGTTTGGACATTAGGCAGTTACTTTACAAGGGGCCAGGGTACTTGCTCACATTTCGTATGCATCCGCCTCCTCCTCCTCTCTCTCCCGTTCTTCCCCTCCTTCTTCTCTTGCTCCCTCTCTGCCTCTGCCTCCACCTCCTCCACCCCATCCGCCTTAGCCCCTACCCCCTCCTCCCCGCTCTCTCCTCCCCCCCTCTTATCCCGCCTCCCACCTCCTCCCTCCTATCACCTGAAATCCACAATCACAAACAAGGGCGAATCCACCTCCCCCTCTTACTGCTCCTGTTCTTCCCCTCCGCCTTGCCCCCCGACCCCCACCCCCCTCCTCCTCCTCCCTCCTCCCCGCTCCTTTCACTCTTCTTACCCCCCCCCCCCCACTCCTCTATCCTTCCTTATCCCCTCCCTCTTCCCCCTCCAACTCCTTCCCCTCCCTCTCCCCTCCCCCCTCCCCCCCTCCCCCCTCCTCCCCAATCTCACCTGAAATCCAGGATCACAAACAGGGGCCCCTCCCCTCTCCTCTTCCTCCTGCCTGTCCCCCTCATCCATCCCCCCTCCCCTCTCCCTCCCCCTCCCCCCTCCTTCCACTCCCCCACTCTCACCTGAAATCCAGGATCACAAACAGGGGCGCATCCGTCAGTGCAGCCGCAGTCTTCCTGGCGGCGCACACCGCCCGCATGCTTGGGCTGTGTGCAAGCTGCTGGGTGCCAACGTGCGGCTCCGGATCCGCGGCCTCGGTGGTCTCGGCAACCTCGAGGTACGCATGCATGGCGCCCTGGATCAGCTCCTCGGCCACCTAAAGGATAATTGTTTAAGGTTAAGGATTGAGTTTAAGATTAGTAGAAGAAGGTTCGGGACTGGAGTTAGCTCGACGGGAAAGAACACCTGCTGGCTGAAACCTTTGTGACCGTGCTCTCGGGAAGGGGAGAAGGGGGGGAGCACTGAAACTCTGGAATGAAGGCTGAGGAAGGACTTACATGGAAGATGGAGACTCTGAAGGTTCCTTGCTTGGCTTGATCGGTTTATAAGCGGAGGCCAGGTATTGGGCCTGATAGATTTATCTCAGGAAAGAGACTTCCTGTTTGGCTAGCGAGGCACATACTTAGTATAGGCGACCAGGCAGAGGCAAGCCCATGAGGGTTCACTAGGGCTGGAGACTCAGAATCGTACAATGATTAAGAGTCGTTCAAGAGGTTATGATCTTCGCAACGCAACGCAACGCGCCAGTGAGTCTGGTAACTCTGGTCGCATAGTGGGATGTTCTGTACTGGAGGGTCCAAGACCACTACAGCGGGGGCAATGCGCATACTTAGTATAGGCGACCAGGCAGAGGCAAGCCCATGAGGGTTCACTAGGGCTGTAGTGGGATGTACTGGACTGGAGGGTCCAAGACCACTACAGCGGGGGCAGTATGTCGCTAGGTGTCTTATTATATTTGGCGCATACGGTACCGGTAATACAACAAGAACCACAAACCCCAGCGGTATGAGGATGAACTCCTCAGGAGGGCGCAGGATGAAGGAGCCCCATGCTTGGGGTCTAGGGATCAGAATCTAGGGCCCAACGTGCGCCTCATCGCGCGGCACGTTCTAAACCCTTAACCCCCAACACACACATGTTGATCGCAACTCTGGTTTATGATCCAAAGGTTCAAAGCCAAGGGTTCTGGGGTTGAAGGGTTGAGGGACAGATCCGACCTATCGACGTGCGTGCTGATCGTAATGCTGCTTGATGGTTTAGGGGTTTTCATTCAACGGTTTTAGGGTTCGGGGTTGAGGGACAAGCTTGCCTTGTGAAGTCCTTGTGTTTTTTTTACAGTTTCACATTTGGTGCATGGGACACAATGGGCCTCGATGAAGCATGTGCTGTTCGCCGAGCTAGTTTTTGTGGGTATGGGTTTTAGAGTCAACGTTTCCAAGGTTCTAGGGATCAGGGACAAACCCACCGCATCAATGCACTCTCATGGCGAAGCTTTGCCGGAGAAGCGAATCAAGAACACACCACCGCAGCTACAGGTCGAGGTCAACCCTTAAACCCGAATTCTGAAACCCTAACCCTAAACCCATTCAGGGTTCCAGGCTAAGTGATACAAGACAAACGAGCCCCGTCCACACATGCGTTCATCGCAACGCTGCTCAGGCTTTCAGGGGTCCAAAGGTACAGGAACATGGATATCAGGGTTTGAGGTTTGAGGTTTAGGGGTCCAGGGGCTAAGGATCACGGGTTTCAGGGTTTAAGGGGGTTCAAAGTCGTGAGCCCTGCACCGTGTCTACGCGCGTGCTGATGGCTCAGCTGGGAATGGTTTGTTGTCACGCGCACCTTGTCTACGCGTGTGCTGATGGCTCAGCTGGGAATGGTTCATTAATCATTTCATTGTCAGGCACACCTTGTCTACCCGTGTACTGATGGCTCAGCTGGGAATGGTTTATTGTCACGCGCACCTTGTCGACGTGCGTACTGATGGCTCAGCTGGGAATGGTTCATTAATTATTTCATTGTTAGGCACACCTTGTCGACGCGCGTGCTGATGGCGATGCTGTTTCCGAAGAAGGTGAAGCCGGACAGCGCAAGCGCGGCCACGCGGCGGGGCATCAGCGCCTCCAGCAGCGCGCGGTGCGAGTAGCTGTGCATTGCGCCAGAGCTGGCAGGGACGGACGTCAACGTGCTCATCGTGCTCTGCGTGCAGCGTACACGATTGCAGATTTAAGGTCAAGGGTGCAGGGTTTAAGGTCAAGGGTGCAGGGCATAAGGTCAAGGGTGCAGGGTTTAAGGTCAAGGGTGCAGGGTTAGGGGTCAAGGGTGCAGGGCATAAGGTCAAGGGTGCAGGGTTTAAGGTCAAGGGTGCAGGGTTTAAGGTCAAGGGTGCAGGGCATTAGTGCGAGGGTGCAGGGTTTAAGGTCAAGGGTGCAGGGCATTAGTGCGTGGGTGCAGGGTTTAAGGTCAAGGGTGCAGGGCATTAGTGCAAGGGTGCAGGGTTTAAGGTCAAGGGTGCAGGGCATAAGGTCAAGGGTGCAGGGCATAAGGTCAAGGGTGCAGGGTTTAAGGTCAAGGGTGCAGGGTTTAAGGTCAAGGGTGCAGGGCATAAGGTCAAGGGTGCAGGGTTTAAGGTCAAGGGTGCAGGGTTTAAGGTCAAGGGTGCAGGGCATTAGTGCGAGGGTGCAGGGTTTAAAAAGGTCGAGGGTGCAGGGCATAAGGTCAAGGGTGCAGGGTTTAAGTGCGAGGGTGCAGGGTTTAAGTGCGAGGGTGCAGGGTTTCAGGTCAAGGGTGCAGGGTTTAAGTGCGAGGGTGCAGGGTTTAAGGTCAAGGGTGCAGGGCATAAGGTCAAGGGTGCAGGATTTTGGCATCAGCGTGCGCGTCGATCTATGCTCAAATTACACGATTGCAGGGTATCAGGTTGAGGGTTCAGGGTGAAAAGGATTTTGCATCAGCATGCTCATCGTGCTATAAATGTGCTACCCACCCAATCACAGGTTATAGTGTTATAACTGTTAAGAGACATCAGGGTGGACACGGAAGGTGGCGGGTTTCCAAGAGGAATAGAGTTCAGAGTGTATATTTTAGGGTGGTTGGGGTTAAAGGTGAGTGCAAAGGGCCTTATACCCCATATAGTCCATAACGCTTAACCAAATACAGTGCCACCTGAACCCTGAACCTCCATTATTAACCCTTAATTACAATCAATCCCACCTGAACCCCACAGTTGCTCCCCTGGACCGGAAATCCTCATTCGTGCACCCTCGTCCACACTATATCCACACCCATCCCACATGCGCATACTCATTCTCACAGTACAGCATGTCCTTGTCCACACCCTACCTACACTGATTCCACTACAAGAAGCCCATGACCACAACATCCACACTAATCCCACCTGTTCCTAACATGGTGATTGCCCCCACCTGCGCATACTCGTACACAAAGTATGACATGGCCATGACGATTCCTGCCGCGATACCGTCCTGCACGTGGCCTAACACAAATCTGTACACATGCACACCATCTCACCTGTGCATACTCGTACACAAAGTACAGCATGGCCATGACAATTCCTGCCGCGATACCGTCCTGCAGTCCGGCGTACATGATGGACATAAAGCTGAGAATGAGCAGCACGTACTCGGGCAGAGACAGCTTCCTACAGACCCAGCATGGTTTAGGGTTCAGGGTTCAGGTTATATCAGCGCAGGGGGCAGGGTGATGCAGATGAGCAGGACACACACGGTCAGAGACAGCTTCCTACAGATCCGGCATGGTTTAGGGTTCAGGGTTCAGGTGGTATCAGCGCAGGGCAGGGTGATGAAGATGCACATAATAGATGCAGGCTGAGTGGGACTTATAGAGAGCCCAGCAGTTTAGGTTGACATGGTTGACATGGTTGACATGGTTCCAGAGCGGTGGGCAGGGCGTCGCAGATGAGCAGCACCTTCTAGGACAAAGATAACTCCCATCATGTCTTGGGCGGCTTAGGGTTTAGTGTTAATGTTTAGGCTAGGGTATAGGGTTTAGGTGTTCAGAGTGGGGTAGGGCGACGCATATGAGCAGGGCACACTATGACGGAGAGAGCTTCTTGCAGCAGACTATGGTTTAGGGTTCATAGTTTAGGGCGTACTAGGGTTCAGGGTTCATAGTTTAGGGCATACTAGGGTTTAGGGTTCATAGTTTAGGACATAGGGTCTAGGTGGCTTCAGAGCGGGGGAGGGGGGATGCAGATGTACAAAATAGATGCTAGCAGAGAGGCGCTCATACAGAGCGCAGCAGTTTAGGGTGGTAGGGTGAAGGTGTTTTTAGAGCGGGGACAGGTTGATGAAGATGCATCGAATAGATGCGGATAGAGGGAGCTTCCCACATAGCGCAGCAGTATAGGGTTCAGGTTTGTGGTTTCAGAGCAGGGCAGGGCGATGCAGATGAACGGCACCATCTGGGACAGAGAGAGCTCCCTCTATCAGATTTAGGGATTAATGTGTAGGGATTAAGGCTGAGGCTTTCGGTGGTTTCAGAGCTGCAGTGCATGATGCACCAGGATCTGCATACCATAGGATTGTTGTATCTGAGCTGTAGCGAACTTATAGCGGAACTGTAGCCTGAGCTGAGCTGAAGGATCACAAAACAAGAATCATGCAGGGTCTCACCAGTAGGACATGATCAGCCAGTTCCCGAAGATGTCACTGCCAAACCATGCGAGGAGAGCGCCGAAGAAGAAAGAGGGGCAGTACTCGGCCTGAGGAAGTGGGAAGAGGAGGCGGACAGGGGGGGGGGGGAGTGGAGTGTGGATGTGGACAGGGGGGGTAAGGAGCGGGCAAGGGGGGTAGGGGGGGAGAAGGAGTGGGACGCAAATGCTGGCAGGGCGATCAAAGAGCGGGCAGGGAATTCTGAAAGGGGAAGCAGGGTGTAGGCACGTTGTGCAAGAAGCCGTCAGGGGAGCGGATAGGAGGAGCATGTGGGGACAAGGAGGATGAGGGCAGGTTGACAACTTGACAGCTTTTCCACCGATTGAGTCACACCCGGGCCCATCTGTTCTTCTGTCCAAAACAAATCCGGATAAAATTTAAGGAAAAGGCTCAGAGAGCATCATGGCAGCTAAGACTGCATTAGTCTAAATTCCATGTATATAAATTGTAGGAGGGTTAATTGTTTTTTTCGCTTGGCTTGTTCACACCCGGGGCCATCTGTTCACACCCGGGGCCATCTGTTCTTCTGTCCAAATCACATTCGGATAAAACTCCCTAAAAAGGCTCAGAGAGCTTCATGGTAGCTAAGATTGGCTTGTTCACACGTTTAAAAAGTGTGAACATGTGACATATAGTGTGATGAAGTGTGAACACAGTGTGAGTGAGTGGACAAAAGGTCGAGTGGGTGACAGGTAGGCAGCTAGGTCAGTACAGCGAGATCTAGATCTTCATGTTTGAACAAGTGCACGTCCTAAATCTGGTTCTGGATAAAGATCTGGTTCCTACAAATTGAGTGTGTGCAAGAATGTCACCCTGTCTTTTGCATGTCCTTGATGCAAAGCTGGATCTTACTACAGAGATGGGTGCAGCACTGCAGCAGGGAGCGTCAGCTCCGATGCCATCCTGCATTTTGCACATTCTCGACACAAATCACAAATCTGGATCCAGATCTGGATCAAACCAATTTAGTTTAGTGCAGCAACAAGCCCAAGATCCAACGCCGCCATGATCCAGTATTTTCAGCCTACGCTTGGGTCTGGTACCTGGATCTAGATCTGGATCTTACCACGTAGCAGGGTGCCGCAGAGAAACGCGAGCTCCAACACCACCCCGTATTTGAACATAACAAGAATGTGGATTATAGATCTTGATCCATATCTGTATCAGAATCTTACCACTGAAAAGGGTGCGGCGAAGAGTGTAAGCTCAATTGCCACCATGGTCCAACCGTTGAACCTGAGGAGCGGGGCAGGGTTCAGGTTTGAGGATTGAAGGTTGAAGGTTGAGTGTTGAAGGTTGAGGGTTGAAGGTTGAGGGCTGAAGGTTGAGTTCTGAAGGTTGAAGGTTGAAGGTTGAGGGTTCAGGAGCGAGCGAGACAGCAAGGGATTTCGGGTGAAGGGTTTCAGGGTAGAGCAGGGCTGAAAGAACAAGCCATTGAACTGGTTTCATCAAATACCGCAGTTATGCACCGGTGCCAGTCCCGCAGACATAAGTCGAAATGAAGATTAGGGAGATGGCAGCATTGGATGTCTGACGCGTTACAGGGTTCATGTTTCCAGCCGAGGAAGGGTGGCAGACTTCTGAGGAACGCGCCCGCTGATGCTGCTTTAAGCTGCCGCATGTGATGCCTTGCCGGGCACATGACCAGGGACCCACATGCAAATCTTAACGCCGGTGCTACTATCCTAGTCTACCCTAGTCTACCCTAGTCTACCCTTGTCTACCCTGGTGTAGCCATTGAGCATGTGGAGCAGGGCAGCACAGCTAGGAGCCATTCCACCAGTTATATCCATAAGTCACGAATGCACAAATGCCGACACCACAGATGGAAAGAAAGGAAAAACAGCTTTGCTCTGTGGGAGGCGTGAGAGTTAAAGGAGACGGTGCAGCCTGGGCCAAAGCCACATCCGCGCCGTTACCGCAGATAAAGCTGATGTGAGAGGCAAGACCGTGCCCTGACACCAAGGTCCAGCCATTAAGCATGTGCGCAAAGGCAGCACAGGAATGTCGATAAACTAGTTATTGACATCTTAACTTGAGATTCTTAGGGTCTCTACCCTGGTGCCAGTTCTGCAGATAAACACCGATATGGCAAGCACTACCTATGGGTCTAGAACCATGGTTCAGCCATCGAGCGAATAGAGTAATGCAGCAAGAGGAAGGCATTGAACTTGTCATATGATTTAGTCATGCCCAGAACCGCAGTGCGGCAGTACTGCAGTACTGTGACCTTATTATAAAGAATATAAACATTACCATGGTTTAGCCCAGGCATCAGGGTTCCCTAAACCCTAAACCCTAAGCCCCATACCCTGCTGTCTGCTGCCCCCCAATCCTGTGCATGATATGGAACACCGCTCCCCGCTGCCCCCACCCACCTGCTCACAACCCCTGACCGTAGAGTGGAGACGGCCTTATGAACAAGTAGCTCCCCGTGAACCTCTCTTCCCGCACCCCGCACCCCCCTTCTCATCCCCCTGCCCTCATCCACCTGTACATGACTCCTGACTGTAGGATGAACACTGCCTGGCTGAACAGGTAGCACTCCATGAACCCCGCTCCAAGCATCAGGTCCGTCCTCATGTTGGCACACCCATTTCCCTTGCCCCACACCCACACACAATACCCCACTCCTCATCTCCCGCTGCCTCTCACCCACCTGTTCATGACTCCCGACCGTAGGGTGAAGATGGACTGACTGAACAGGTAGCTCCCCGTGAACCCCGCACCCAGCAGCCCCGTCGTCATGTTGGCTCGCCCGATCGTTACGAGCTGTTTGTTGAAGTCGATCGGCTGCGGGTAAGACTGCTGGATGGCGGCCACATCCCTGGACATGTGTTTGGGGGGGGGGGGGGGGTCAGAGGTTCAGAAGCTTGGGGTTTATTTAGTGCAAGATGCTTACAAACTAGTCACGAGCTGCATGTTTAAGTCGGTCGGCTGCACCCGCTATGGCGGCCACATCCCTGGACATGTGTTTGGGGGGGGGGGGGGTCAGAGGTTCAGAAGCTTGGGGTTTATTGAGTGCAAGATGCTTACAAACTAGTCACGAGCTGCATGTTTAAGTCGGTCGGCTGCACCTGCTATGACGGCCACATCCCTGGACATGTGTTTGGGGGGGGGGGTCAAAGGTTCAGAAGCTTGGGGTTTATTGAGTGCAAGATGCTTACAAACTAGTCACGAGCTGCATGTTTAAGTCGGTCGGCTGACCACATCCCTGGACATGTGTTTGGGGGGGGGGGTCAGAGGTTCAGAAGCTTGGGGTTTATTGAGTGCAAGATGCTTACAAACTAGTCACGAGCTGCATGTTTAAGTCGGTCGGCTGCACCCGCTATGGCGGCCACATACCTGGACATGTGTTTGGGGGGGGGGGTCAGAGGTTCAGAAGCTTGGGGTTTATTGAGTGCAAGATGCTTACAAACTAGTCACGAGCTGCATGTTTAAGTCGATCGGCTGCACCTGCTATGGCGGCCACATCCCTGGACACGTGTTGGGGGTTTACAGGTCCAGGGGCTCGGTGCTTACAGAGTGTGATAGGCTTAAAAATTAGTCACAAGCAGCTCGTTGAAGTCTTTTGCCTGGGGTTACAACTGCTGGATCCCAGTGTACGTGTATGTGTTTGGCGTTAGGATGTTCAGTGCTTTGTGTTTAGAGGTAGAGGGGTGAGGAGTGAGGGGATAAGTGCTTAAGGTCATCGGGTTAAGTTTTCGAGGGTTCAGGATCTCGTATTCAGAGCTTGCAGGTCAAGTGCCGGAGATTTGTCAGAAAGGCCTAAACCCTGAATCCCCGACCCCTGAACCTCGGATCTCTTACAAGCAACTTAACCCTCAACCCTCACCTGTTAAACCCCAATAGCCGTATATCCCCAAAACCCGTATATCCCCCAAAACCGGATGTCTCCAAAACCCGTTAAACCCCCAAACCCGTAGAACCCTCAAACCCGTGAGCTCTCTTCTGCCCCTTGTTCTCAACCAGATGGCCATGAACAGCCCAAGCAGAGCGTTTCGTGCATTCCTTCCGTTCAACGACATCACACCAAATTCCGTATACACTCTCTCACATGCAGCTTCCGAAGCAGATGACCATGAACAGCCCGAGCATCTTTGGGATCTGCTGCGTGAGCGCCTCCCAGCAGATGCCCTCAGTCAGGCCCTCCCAGGTGCCGTCCAGGCGGATGTTGAACATCAGCCAGAGGTCCCAGAAGTTGCCGCCGGTAGCCTGGGCACAGAAAACAGAGGGGTGGGGGGACAGGTTGGTACCCCTAAACCCTAATCATCAGCAAGAGGTCCCAGAAGCAGCCGCCGGTAGCCTGCATGGAGGGAGGGGGCAGGGTTGAAAAACATGGAGAGTAGTTTTGATTCCGGCATTCCGGAAAACATGTTGGTGACCCTGTCTGTGGCTGATTCCCTCTGACAGCCCCCAACCCCCCAAATGCCGTCGGACAAAGTATTTTAGACGAGCTGCGGGTCTCGGATTTCGCCGACACTGGCCTGCAAGCGGAGCGCGGAGGTAGGCTTCCGGTTTCAGACCTGAGTTTCGGGGTTCAAATGTTTAGGTTTTAATTAAAACCAGGGTTTCGAAGCCATCCCGAAACCTAGGTAAATGTATTAGGAAATTTGGGTTAGCAGGAAAAAGGTGGACGGCCGATTCCTTCCGAGAGGCCTTTCAATCCGCCGTCCAGCTGGAGCTCCAGCCAAATATCAGGAGTCCCTTAACCCTAAACCCCGTAAGGTCCTTATTCATAAACCCTGCACCCCTTACAGTCCTAGACCGTTAACTAGTAAGGTCATGAACCCTTATCCCTTTAACCAGTACGATCCTAAACCCTAAACCCGGAAGGTCCTAAACCCTAAACCCGTAGGGTCCAAATCCTGAACCCTTAGGCCTAAACCCTTAACCCATCCCCAGGCTCACCCTTGCTCCTTGACTTACCCTCTCCCTGCCCCCAGGCTGCCCCCTTGGTTCTTGCCTTCCCCTCTCTCCCTCTTCCCGCCCCCAGGCTGCCTCTCTCCCTGCCCCCAGGCTGCCCCCTTGCTCCTTGTCTTCACCTCTGCCCCTCTCTCCCTGCTGCTCACCGTTGGCCTCATGGCCCAGCCGGCGGCCTGCGCCTCGGACAAGGTATACCCGCTTGCAAAGAGGGCACCATGGAACAGCAAAGGGACAGAGACCATCACAGCCGGAAGAACCAGAGGGTGACTGTGAGGGAGGGAGGGAGGGAAAGGGAGGGCAGAAGGGCTGGTATGACGAGAGGATGGCTATGAGAGAGGGAGGGAGGGGGGGCAAGGGGGACAGAAGTGCTGGTAAGACAAGAGGATGACTGAGAGGGAGGGGGGCAAGGGGAATAGAGGGGCTGGGGCCAGGAACAACGGGCAGAGGGGAGGAGAAGGGGGAGGGGGAGGGGGAGTGAGGCTAATGGGGAGGATTCGCGCGTCTAGCATGAGGGTTGAGGCAGCAGCTGTGACAGCATGTCGTTCGTGGCTGTGACAGCACTCCCCAGCGCTAGCATGAACACGACGAGTGGCCAAGTGCATACCAAATTTATAATGAAATACAGAGGGGGCAAGGATATCCAAATTCAAGTAAAATGCAATCACAGTGTAATTAAAATGATGTACCGCTTATTTGATTTGTCTCCCCTCAGGTTTAAAAACATGGATTATTTTCATGCTACCCTGAAAGCAAACGTTCGTTTTCAGGACATTAAAGCAAACCACAAGGGCATTAAAGCAAACCCAAGGGCATTAAAGCAAACCAAAACTCTACATTTCGGGCAGAAAACTGGCGTCGACAGTCGGTGACTAGCATACTCATGTCCCCTCAATGTGAGGAAAGGCAAAACCAAATCTCCAGGTCAACCCTACACCCTGAACCCTAATCTTCAGGTACGGTATGCAGTTATTGATCGGCTACTTAAAAGTGCAGAAGAAAAGGTACGGCAAAATATCTAAACACTGGTACCCGGCATCTTGTACAGCATCTTGTACAGCATGTTGTACAGCATAATGTACAGCTTTTCAAACGTGATCAATACAGCAAGTTCACTGAACGTCAAAGGTCGGGCGAAACGAGCGACAAAGGTCAGACCAGCCGAAGGCAGTAAACGCCCGATCCCTTCTTTAGCTCACCAATCGCATATTCATTCCCGGTCTCGCACCTGCAGCGGCCCATCACGACGACCAGCGTGGTGGTGGTCATGATCAGCGGCAGCACCTTGGACAGCGCGTCGAATGACAGCATGTTCAGCCACTGCGCCACGTTGCGCAGCTGCACTCCCGAGGCGAGGGACACACCGCCCGCCATGCAGAAGTAACCGACATAACCGAGGTAACCGCCGATCACGGGCAGCGGGATGTACTGCAGCATCTGAGCCATCTTGCACTTGCCTGGGTACAGAGGGGATGGGTGCAGGGGTCAGGGCTTGGTGTTGAGGTTTGAGGGTCTGGGTTGAAAGGGTTTAGGGATGTATTGCAGCATCTGGGCCATCTTGCATTTGCCTGGGTGCAGGGGGGGAAGGTGCAGGGGTCAGGGCTTGGTGTTGAGGGTTGAGGGTTTGGGTTGAAAGGGTTTAGGGATGTACTGTAGCATCTGGTACATCTTGCACTTGTCTGGATGACTGGGGGGGGATTTGCAGGGGTCAGAGTTTTGTGTTGATGGCATATGCCTTGGGGGTTTAGGGTTATAGCGCTTCTGGTTACAACTTGGGTGTTACGGCCTAGGGTAAGTAGCTTGGGGTTTAGGGCTGAGTGTCAAGAGCTTGAAATTTAGGGCTTGGGGTTTGGGGCTGGGTGGTAAGAGCTTGGGAATTAGGGCTTGGGGTTCAGAGCTGAAAATGTAGGGCTAAGTGTTAAGAGCTTGGGGTTCAGAGCTTGGGGTTAAGGACTAAGTGTGAAGAGCTTGAGGTTAAGGGCCTCGGGTTCAGAGCTTGGGGTTGAGGGCCTGGGGTTAAGGGCCTGGGGGATAAGGGTTTAGAGATTGGGATTTAAGGCTTGGGATTTAGGGCTTAAGGTAAAGAGCATGGGGTTTTAGCCTTGGGGTCAGGGGGTCAGGGTTAAGACTTAAGACCCTGGTTTTAGGGCTTGGGGTTAAGGGTTACCTGTTTTCGACGGGAAGACCCCGACAGGTGGGCAATTGGGCATGCCCACAGAGTTGCAGCGCATAATACCAAAAGCAACTCACCCACAAGTATCGTCAGCGTGCCGTGACCGTACCCACGCAGAGGGCCAGCAAAGAAGGTCAGTGTGCGCTCGGCAGACAGGCCATGAACGAACCCTTGACCCTGAACCCTTGACCATCTCACCAACGGCAATTGTCAGTGCGCCCGCCGTGACCGTACCCACGCAGAAGGTCAACAGTGATGTCCCCAGCGCCACCTCGGCAGACAGGCCCTTTTCAGTGCAGATCTCCGCGATGCTGGTTGCCATGGCCGAGAGGAAGATGAGGCCGACGTCCTGCACCTGGCCTGAAGATTTGAGATCAGGGATAGTTCGAATTTGAATTTGAAGTCGAATTCAACAGTGTATAAAATCAAGCTGTTGCTCAGAGCAGATTCAAGCGGCGCTGCTTGCCACGGCCGAGAAGAAGATGCGGCCGATGTCCTGCACCTGGCCTGAAGATCCAAATTTAAATACGAAGTGTAATTGGACAGAAGCTTGCCCGGAGCTGATTTAAGCGACGCTGGCCGTCATGACCAAGAGAAACATGAGGCCCTACCCTAAACCCTCGACCTTCTACCAAAACCCCAAACTCAGCGAGCTCCACCGTGCAGCCCAATACCACGAGGGCTCCACCGCTAAACCCTCAAATCAGCACGCCCGCCACCCCCTGCACCCTAAACCCCGAGGGCTCCACCCACCGACTGCGAAGGGGAGTGAGCCGAACAAGCAGGTGTTGATCTGGTGGATGGCGCTGCTGAAGAACAGGAACTTGCAGAGGGGGCCGATGAAGGGCGCGTACAGGGGCGTCTGTTGAGGGGGTTTCATATAATCAAAACAAGGATTAGGGTTCAGGTTTCAGGGTGTAAGGTTCCGGGTTCAGGGTGAGCTCTACCGGACGTGATGTGGCTGAATTGTGGATGAAGCACTCTGCAAGACGGAGCGGCACGCTCGCAAGCAACCTGGACTGCCGGAGCAAAATCAACGTGCAGGTGGCGAAAGGCGAAAGGCCGTGATGTCGCTGGATATCAAAATGGATCTTACCTGAATCCCCATTCAAGAAATATGCAGAGCCCACCGGACGGAACACAATGGCCCTGCAAGCGATCAGCGACGGCATGCTTGCGGTCGCGTTGACGCTTCCGAAAATGAGCGCGCGCGCGGTGTGGTTACATTGCACCGAAATCGTGTTCTTAAACACGTAAATCCCCAAAACGCATTTGTTTCACCACCGAAAATAATTTCTCCAGCTGGAGACATCGTCGCATACCCACCCGGAACACGATTGTTGTGAAAGCGATGAGCGACGGCAGGGCCACGAGCGCATTGATGAAGCCGCAAATCATCGCGCGCGGGATGCCCCCGTCCAGCTGCCCCTGCGGCTGCTTGGCTGGCGCTGCGTTGTCGACCGCCGCCGTCTTCTTGACGGATTCGGCGAGCGCGAGGCCCGGCAGGTGGTGCGGAGTGACGTGGTGTGGCGGGTGCGGGTGAGCTGGATCTGGATCTTCCAAGTCAGCGGCATCCAGCAAGGGAGCTGAAGCAAAGGGTGGGGAGGCAGCGGGCAGATTGTTGGGGGGCTAGGGTGAAGAGTACAGGACACTAATGGTTTAGGAGTCGCAGAAGACCACCTTAGACAGACCGATGGGCGGCCGCCGCTGGGCCGAACCTGGTCCAGCCAACGACCGGTGGCCTGCGCAGTATTTTTTGATGTTCCAGACCCCTCGGCCACAGGCCGTGATGTAGTTGAATTGTGTCTGAAGCACCAACCAAGTAACTCTGGGGGGCAGGGTGCTTGGGATCAGGGGTGTGTGTCAGGGGCAGGGTTACATGGGTAGGGCAGGGGTGCCACGTTTAAGATTAGGGCAGGGCTTACATGTTTAGGGGTAGGGCAGGGGGGGTTGGCTGATCCTCAACATCCGAGGGCCTGTGCACATGTAGTAGTGGCGTAGAGGCTACGGTTGGCACTATGTGACACGTCAGGGTCAAGGGCAGGGCTTAAATGTTCAGGGCTAGGGCAGGGGGGCCCAGGTTCAGGCTAAAAGGGCAGGGGTAACATTTACAGGGGCAAAGCAGGGTTTACAGGTTCAGGGTAAACCTTCAGAACGCGGGGTTTCCGGATGATCCACAATATCTGAAGGGTTTAGGGTTTATGATTTAGGTTTGGGGTTTCCGAATGATCCACAAGATCTGAAGGGTTTAGGGTTAAGGGTTTAGGATTTAGGGC
This sequence comes from Limnomonas spitsbergensis, assembly GCA_037349105.1. Taxonomy (NCBI): domain Eukaryota; kingdom Viridiplantae; phylum Chlorophyta; class Chlorophyceae; order Chlamydomonadales; genus Limnomonas; species Limnomonas spitsbergensis. The sequence goes on along the minus strand of JAYJMM010000090.1, from coordinate 1,326,872 downwards.
TTAGGGCTTAGGATTTCCGGATGATCCACAGGATCTGCAGGACTTTGCAGGCCCACCAGAGGTCTTGGGGGCAAGGCTGGGACCAAGGTAGCATGATACAACGCGATACGGCACAGGTTAAGCCAGATTTTGTACTATCAAGTTAGCATGATACAACACGATGCGGCACAGGTTAAGCCAGATTGTACTACCATGGTAGCACGGTACGGCACAGGTTTAACCGTGTGATATCAAGGCAAGCCTGCTCCACGCCTCAGCCCAAAAAGCCTAAGCTCTGAACCTCCCAGAAATTTGATCCGTACAATACCTGTCAAGCCAGCTCTCCCGCGTAGACTGCCAGATCCACGGGCACTGAACCCATCGTCCTTGTCAGAGAGATCCAACGTGTCTGCAGCTGTGCCAGTGCCCTGAACCGGGGGGGGGCAGATGTAACAGGCGTCTTAATCCTTTTCAGATAGAGCCAGCGTGTCTGCAGCTCCGTCATTGCCCTGGACAGGGGGGCAGACCGGCAGACATGGAACATGCACACGAATGTTCTAGACCCTCATCTCGCCCTTTTTGAGGGGTCCCTCGTGATCAATCATGGGCCAGTGCCCTCAGCAAGGGGGCGGACAAATGAAACATGAGTGCGGATGTGGCAGGCAAGTCGTCTGTCAGAGGGGACCAGCCTGTCCCAGGGGGGGCAGAAACACGGAACATGGTCGCAGATGTTCTAGACATCCGCCTCCTTTTTAGACGTTCATCGTGATCAAAGGTGGGCCGGTGTCCTGGACGATAAGGGAGAGGGGAGGGAGATAATCCTCTACTGATGATGATTACTCCCCCCTCTCCCTTGTCTTGCCTAGAGCACACCCAGCTCACACTTGTGTCAACACCACGCACGCGCCACCGCCGCACGCCAACTGGCTCCCCAAGCACTGTACGCCCCGAACAGGGCCAACTTACAGACCTAACCGCACGTATCACGATACGGCGTGATATGTGCAGGTTTAGCCGGATTGTGCTGCCATGCCCTTTTTGTTTTTCCCCCACACACCCCACCACATCTTCATGTGCCATGACTCTTTTGCCCCTCCAATCAACCTCTGAGGGCTGATCCTCCAAATGACCTCAGGATTGGCAGCGGTGCATGCAGGAGATGTCATTGCGCCCATGTCGTGACAAGGCCGATCGATAGTATGGCTGGGGCAAGCAAGCAGTGTCACCCTGTCTGCATCCACCCTCGTACCTCTGAGCCGTGTTCATTCAGGGAACGGAAGAAGGAAGCATCTCGCTGACGCATGCTCGAGGTGTGCGTCATCGTGCCCATCATGATCGGGCCGACCATCGAAAAGGGCATCAAGGATCCCCTCGACGCCGAGGAAAAAGATGGTCCGGCGCCGAAGAACGTCGACGACAGCGAGGGCTCGACTTGATGGGATTCCAGCGATATTTGCGTTGGCTTCGCGAGCTCTTGTGATGTTGCTGACGTTGTATGATCGCTGCCGTGAGTGGAATGTGTCGGGGGGGGGTGGCTGCCCCCCTCGGACACTCGGCGCTGGTATTCCGACAGCGCACCAGCGTTCAAATTCCGGCGCGATTCGGGCATGGCGAATTGAATTGGCTCTTTTGACGACACGTTTTTGACACTGATACCGTTAAAGCCGTGGATATGCCGCAGATGTTGTTAGGTTATGGGCGATTCAAACCCGAAGTACATACCTGACGGGACGGGGAAGGCAGAGTTGCCAGATAAGTCTGTCACTCAAAACTCGAATACCGTACGTATGCCAGATTTCTTTCAACCACATTAGAGATCGCCCAACGTCATACGCAGGGTATAGGACAGTCAGCCCAAGAATGGCTGCGCTTCGCGCAGCTTGCTTTAAAATATGCCATATGCCGTATACGCCAGCCTTTCATATGTATTAAATATAAGCACCTCAAACCATTCCGCAAATATTAGGCGATTCCGTACCTGATTCCGTACCTGAGGGTTGCTTGAGGGAACGAGAGATGGAACTATCACTTCGATTTACTCTGCAACTGAGACCGAGTTAGTGCAACATTCGTACGATTCAATGTTGACTGACATCTTGCCGCGTACACAACGCCTTGCTGGTTGATGCTGTCTTGCTCTATTCTGCCGGTGGGTGCATGGCCGCATGCACAACAGTCCAACAGTCACAGCACCATGCCTTGCCAGTATGTGGAGCACCTGACCAGCGCCACCTGCATGCACAACGCCTTACCCTAATACACAGCACCCGCCCGAGGGCGCAACGCCCTGGTAGTGGCTGTAGTGCCCAACTTGCATGCTAAGCGCCTGCCCGTGTGCAACGCCATGCTGGTGGTTGCAGTGTCCCACCTGCATGCTCTGTAATCCGCCCCATGCACAGCTACCTAAGTCCCTGCCGGTGGTTGTCGTTAGTGCCCACCCGCATCCTCTGCAACCCGCTTGTATGTGTGGCGCTTGCCTGTTTGTGCACCGTGCTTGTCGTTGCTGCGCACTACCCTGATGCTCAATGTCCCCCGTATGTCGAGCGCCGTGTCATTAATTGCATTGCCCTGCAGCTCCCCGCTGTGGGTGGCAGCTCCCAGCCCTAATGCGCAACGACCGCACGTATGTGTTTCGCCCTGACATTGGTCGCAGCTCCCCACCCGTCCGCACTGTGCCCGCCCTGACAGTCATTGCAGCACCACGTCCTCATGCATTGTGCCCTCCCGTATGTGCAACGCCTTGCCGGTGGCTGCATGTGTAGCTGAGACCAACTCTCAGGTTTCTTTATTCCCTCAGACACCTGTGACTTCGTTGACACAGTTCAAGATTGCGTGTCCAGTTTTGTTCAATTCTGAGGATGTAATAAGGGACCGTTTGGCTCTCAATGGCCCCCTCGGCTCTCCTTTAAAGGCTGCACTGGTAGCTGCAGCCTACTTACTGGTGTCCTTATTCCTTAGGAAAACCACTGGCAGACATAGTTGACAGATATTAGGACTGCTGTTCCAGTTTGGTTAAATTCTGAAGTCGTGTTTTGGGTATGCCGTTTTGCTCTCAATGGCCCTCTCGGCCCCTGCTTTAAGGGTGCCACACTGCCACGGTAGCTGAGGCCTACTTGCTGGTATCCAAATTCCTCCAGAAACTAATGCTATGCCTTTCTTGACATATTTTAGGACTGCTGATCCAGTATGGTTGATATCTGAGAAGGCGTTTTGGGTTTTTTCCGCTGTCAATGGCCCTCTCGGCCCTGCTTTGAGGGCGCCACGGTGGCTGAGACCAACTTGCAGGTGTCCGTATTCCTCCAGAACACCAATGCGATGCCTTTGTTGACATATATCAGGAGTGCTGTTCCAGTTTGGTTGAATTCTGAGAAGTTGTTTGGGGGCTTTTTCGCTCTCGATGGCCCTTCTAGCCCCGCTTTCAGGGCGCCGCGGAGGCTTAGGCCAACTTGCAAGTATCCTAACTCCTCCAGGACACCAATGCGATTCCTTTGTTGATATACATCAGGAGTGCTGTACCAGCTTGGTTGAATTTTGAGAAGTTGTTCCGGGGTTTCGCTCTGAATGGCCCTCTTGGCCCCGCTTTGAGGGCGCCGCAGTGGCTGAGGCCAATTTTCATGTGTCCAAATTCCTCCAGAACACCAATGCTATGCCCTTGTTTAAATATTTCAGGCTTGCTGCTCAAGTTTGGAAGAATTATGAGGTGTTTGGGGGGCTTTTTGCTCTCAATGGCCCTCTGGGCCCCCGCTTTGAGGGCGCCGCGGTGGCTGAAGCCAACTTGCAGATGTCCAAATTCCTCCAGAACACCAATGCTATGCCTTTGTTGACAAATATCAGGAGTGCTGTTTCAGTTCGGAAGAATTACGAGAAGGTGTTTTGGGGCTTTTCGCTCTCAATGGTCCTCTCGGCCCCCCCGATTTGAGGGCGCCGCTGTGGCTGAGGCCAACTTGCAGGTGTCCAAACTCCTCCATAAAGTAATGCTATGCCTTTGTTGAAATATTTTAGGACTGCTGCTTCAGTTTGATTTAATTCTGAGGAGGTGTTTGGGGGCTCTTTTGCTCTCAATGGCCCTCTTGGCCCAGCTTTCAGGGTGCCGCGGTGGCTGAGGCCAACTTGCGGCTGTCCAAATTCCTTCAGAAAACTAATGCTATGCCTTTGTTGACATACTCTAGAACTGCAGTTCCAGTTTGCTAGACTTCTGAGCAGGAGTTGTGGGGCTGTTTCGCTCCCAATGACCACTACTGGTATACAAAGTTCCCGGACTGCATAACACAAGCGAGATTAAGTTGCTGCGGGGCTAATAGGCTTCCAGTATGTCGTGCCATCACTATTGTGTTATGAATGTCAGCTTGGCACCCAAAATCTAACAGGTGCATCACCAGTACACTACTGGTATCCATTCCTGGATCTCATAACACAAGGTAGATGAAGTGGTTGCATGACTGCTTGGCCTCCAATGTGCATCGCCATCACTGCTGTGTTGTCAATCAATGGCTGTTGGGCTGAAGCCCCTATGCTAAGCATTCATGGACCACTGCCAATATCCATTCTCGTAACTCATTACACTAGGCAGATTAAGTAGATGCGTACTGATTTGCTTCCAGTAGTGTGCATCTTCACCGTTATTGCGTTGTCAATGGCTGTTAAGCTAAAGCTCATATCCCAAGCATCGATGGACCATTACCAGTATCCATGCACGTAACTCATGACACAAGGCAGCTGAAGTGGCTGCGGGACTGATTGGCTTCCAATGTTCAGTGCCTTCAATGTTGTGTTATCAATGGCTGTTGGGCTGAAGCTTCTGTCCTAAGCATCCATAAACCACAACCGGTATCCATTCACGGAACTCAGAACACAAGGCACATGAACTGGTATTGTCACTCGTTGGATTCCATTGCACATGCCATTCATGGTAGTGGGGGTGCTGCAGTACTGCAGCGAAGGGGCAATGCATGCCAATGAGTGCGGTCATGCTTCAGCATACAGGCGGTGCATGTCTGTGAGTGCATTCATGCTTCAGCATACATGCAGTGCATGCTGGTGGGTCCGGTACTGCAGCAGTGTTGGCATACAGTGCATACTAGTGGGTGAAGCGCTACAGCAGTGCTGGCATGACTGCATACCACTGGGTACAGCAGCAAGCTGGCAGTGCATGCCAGTGGGTACGGCGATGCATCACCGTGTATGTGTTGCATGTCAGTGTGTGCTGCGGTACTGTAGCACACATGCAGTGCATGCCAGTGGGTGTAGTGGTGCTGCTGCGCACAGGCAGTGCATGCTAGTGGGTGCGGTGGTAATGCTGCACACAGGCAGTGCATGCCAGTGGGTGCGGTGGTGCTGCTGCGCACATGCAGTGCATGCCAGTGGTTGCAATGGTGCTGCTGCGCACATGCAATGCATGCCATTGGGTGCAGTGGTGCTGCTGCGCACAGACAGTACATGCCATTGGGTGCAGTGGTGCTGCTGCGCACAGACAGTAAATGCCATTGGGTGCAGTGGTGCTGCTGCGAACAGGCAGTACATGCCAATGGGTGCAGTGGTACTGCTGCACACAGGCAGTGCATGCCATTGGGTGCTGTGGTTCTGCTGCGCACAGGCAGTGCATGGTAGTGGGTGCAGTGGTGCTGCTGCGCACAGGCAGTGCATGTCAGTGGGTGCAGTGGTGCTGCTGCGCACAGGCAGTGCATGGTAGTGGACGCAGTGGTGCTGCTGCGCACATGCAGTACATGCCAGTTGGTGCAGTGGTGCTGTTGCGCACAGGCAGTACATGCCAGTGGGTGCAGTGGTGCTGCTGCACACAGGCAGTGCATGTCAGTGGGTGTAGTGGTGCTGCTGCGCACATGCAGTACATGCCAGTGGGTGCAGTGGTGCCGCTGCGCACAGGCAGTGCATGTCAGTGGGTACAGTGGTGCTGCTGTGCACAGGCAGTGCATGTTAGTGGGTGCAGTGGTGCTGCTGCGCACATGCAGTACATGCCAGTGGGTGCAGTGGTGCCGCTGCACACAGGCAGTACATGTCAGTGGGTACAGTGGTGCTGCTGTGCACAGGCAGTACATGCCAGTGGGTGCAGTGGTGTTGCTGCACACAGGCAGTACATGCCAGTGGGTGCAATGGTGCTGCTGCGCACAAGCAGTACATGACAGTGGGTGCGGCGGTGCTGCAATGTGCAGGCAGAGCATGTCTGTTGGGGTGAGGGTGCTAAAGGGTGCATGTAGTTCATGCCAGTGGGTGTGGCTGTTTTGTTGCCCACAGGAAGTGCATGCCAGTGAGGTAGGTAGTTAGGCATCATGCATAGAGTGTACCGTATGTCTTTCTGCCAGAGGTAGGTGGGGCCAAGGTGCATCAGCATGCATGCAGTGCATGTCAGTGGGGTCGTGCCGGTCGGGCGCTACTGCAGGCACGCATGATGTTGTCGTGCCGGCAAGGCTAGATGCATGCATGGAGGATGCTGTGCAAGTAAACAGGGTGTTGTCATGATGTCGGGGCACCTTGTACGCAGGCGGGGTGCTGTCATACAGGTGGGGTACTATGCATGCCAGCAGGTACTGTCGTGCTGTTGGAGCCATATGCATGCATGCAGGGTGCTATGCAAGCAAGCAGGGTGTTGTCATGATGTCGGGGACCTTTGTATGCATGCTGTTGCTGTCATGCCAGTGGGGTGCATGCATGCAAGCAGGGTGCTGTCGTGCTGGCGGGGCCATATGTAGGCAAGGATTTGTCGTGCCCGTGTGGCGCCACTGCATGCACGCAGGGTGCAATCCGTATGGCCGGGCGCACGTTATGCCGGCTGGGTGCTTTGCATGCTGGCAGGGTGCTGTCCTGCCGGTGGAACGCTTCTACATGCATGCGGAGTGCTGTCGTGCCAGTGGGATGCTCTGCATGCAGGCACGGTGTTGTCATTCAAGTGGGGAGCCGGCTTGCCTGCGGGGAGCAACTGCATGCGGAAGGTGTATTGGCATGCATGCGGGTAGCTACTGCATGCATCGTTCTCACGGCATCTAATATCTGCTGTCCTGCCCACATTGTGCCGGTAATTAACTGCCTGATTGAGACCTGCTGCTGTTGCGTGTAAGGCCATTTCGGCATCAGCAGCCAGGAGTAATCCAAATAATCCAATATCCTCGTCCTCCTTCTCCTGGATGAGCTACTCCTGGGCATCTATGGCGTCTTCAAAGAGTTCCTCCGCATCGATGAATTTGTTTCACGCTACTCAATTCGCCCTGTGGCACAGTACATTGCGCAACTCTTGTCGAAGGTTTCTATTGATGGCCAAACTAACTCCCAACCCTAAACTCCTTCGGCGTTTTATGTAAGCTCAGGTGCCCACCTAAAATTGCTGAAGTATGTTAATGCTGGCTGCGCGAGGCGCATCAATTCTTGGGCTGGCTGTCCTACACCCTAAGCGTACCCTAAGCGTATGACGTTGGGCGATCTCTTATGTGGTTGAAAGAAATCTGGTATACGGTACGTACGGTATTAGAGTTTGAGTGGAAGACTTATCTGGAGTTGCGGGTTGCTCATTATGAGCAAATCAGTCGTGAAAAATAACGTGGACGACCCATGCGGAAGCGTTTGCCAACTCAAGCACAAATGGTACGTATGTTGGCTTTCAGGAAAGTTCAGAAATATGCCGTTCCTGAATTATCCAGCTAGTTCCTTTGTATTGCCATATGAAGTGTATTGCTGTTATGTATTGCTAGAGATCTTCAAAGAATCAAGAACAACTGCCCGTAAGCAAGTGTGACCACACTGGGATTGTGTATGAATTGGATGATAAGCTTACGCCTTCCTAAGAGCAGCCCTCTGATAAGACCCCCACTACACCGGCTACAAGCCAGCTCTCAACCCCGCATACCCCGCACCACACCGGAGGCTCCGAGGGGGTGGAACTTCAAGTTCCACCAGCTGTCCAGCTGTACCAGGCCGAGCGGCACTAGGGGTGGGATGCTCTTGCTTTTGTGATAGCTTTAAGTCGGACTTGTTTACCTTTTCGGCCCTTCCTTTTGTTCATTCCCCCCCCTCTTCCCCAAGTTTCTTCTTTTGTCCCTTCTGAACAGTTGGGTGCCCGAGTGGCCGAGCCTTCTTGACAAGGGCCCAGTGGTGCAACGTCATTGAACCGAGGGCCGGGTGCCCGCACCCCTTGGGGCGAGCATTGTGGTTCTTTGATTCACAGTTGCCCACTTAAACCCAAACCGCGTAGAAAGCTTGCATTTTTGTGGTAGTGCGTGTGCTTTAGCTGGTGGGGTAACGACTGCAGAGGTGGGGTACCAGTTTTTTTATTCAGACATTACTCTAAGTTTGTATGCATGATTTATTGTCGCCGTACAAGTCAATGACGTTACACCACTGGGCCATGCTGCTAAGCTCGGCCGCGTCGGCGTCCAACAGTAAGGTTGGAAAATAAAGAGAGAGAGGAAAGAGACCCCCTCAAAAACAAAACAAAAAGTCCTAATCCCCAATCCAACTACCGGAAGCTAAAGACGTCTGGGCCGTGCAAGTGCTTGTTGGTCGTGTACCTTTATTTCCTGCGCTTGCTTGCAGCTTCTCAGCTGACGAAGAGGGGCTCATGTGCACCCGGGTCCTGTGCCGGCTACTTTTCTGTGCTTGCGTCTCGGGCTTTCTAGGGTCGGGCGGCTGGCCTCACACCTTGTTAAGTACTAGCAAAATACTTTGTACTTCGGGGCTTATGGTTGTCGGCGCTCCACCGGCACCAAGCTGGCTGGCACGATCAACACCATCATGAGGGGTAGGGACATGTCACAGTATATTACCGTATACGTGACAGAACCGTTTGAGCCGCCACTAGCGGCCACGGAGCCTCCGCAGCTTCTCTGCGGAGTCTCCTGATTTGAACTGAGACCTAGAAACCCGCTTACGCAGGGTGAATTTACCGTACTCTGAATTGGGCCTGCCGGGTCCCTGTATCCCGGCAATTGCCTAAACTAGTTACTTCGTCCCTTTCTAAAGGACAGACCTCTATTGTAACAAGCACCGGCCGTCATCCTTGTATGAGACCTACTGCGTTCTAATAAGTCAGTACCTTAATCCGAGTCAAGTCTAGCTCAGCCTCAGCTGAACTAGCTGGAAACAAGTACCCCAGTAGATAACCGAGACCCTGCAGAAGAAGAAGTACGCAGTCTACTCCCGGCTACCTCACCGCGTGTCGCGCGGTAAGTGCCCTTAACATAGCCCAGCTGGATCGCGCCCAGACGGCCATAAGGCCTACGCTACCATAGTCTATTGCTATACATACAAATATCCAGCTCAGCTGCTTAACTCGCTGAGCACTCGCAGCCAGTGAAGAGTCACTGAGCCTGCCCGTAGGCGTCCGTCACTGCCGTGAGGAAAGAAGTCCGCCACGGACCTGAAGCGCACATCGCGTGTCCTTTAGAAAGGGACGAAGTGGATCTAGCCTGATCAGCCTGATTTGCCAATTCCTGCTAAAGGTGCTTGTGCAGCGGAATTGGAATTTTGTTTGCATGCAAACGACCTTGGACAGTGTTTGAACTGCACTTTGCTGTGGTAATCTCCAGAGAGAGATTGCCAAGTTAAACCCTGAGAATCATTGAGCGTGGCAGCTTCGTGTTGAGTCCAGGAGTGGCTTGAAGATCGGGCTGTGGATTTATACACCCAGCAGATAATTACCTGTGTGACTGCAGATTGTGATCGGGTGGATCCAATCTTTCATCATTGACAGAAGTGAACTTGAGGATAGAACATCCAAGTTTGAAATCTTGTGGGTGTGCCAAAGGATCCCCGCAGGGACGCAGAGCTGAGCGGACACTACGCAAGAGGCCACATCCACGCAGGGCGTGTGACATCCACGCAGGACGTGAGACATCTAGAAGCAGCACAGCCAGCAAGGTGGGAAGAGCTGAAAAGGCGAAGGAGGATTCCGCCAGATTGAAATTAGTGAGGAGAAAAGCAGGAAGGCGAGGCCTATCCTGCATATTGCTGTACCTGCCGTCCGATCTTGACTTGCAAACCCTCACCAGATTGCAGTAGGAACAAGGGGGCAGAAGCCTAACGTTAGCAGATCCTGTAGGGGGTGTCGCCAGCACACTTGCAGGACCGTGCGGTTCGTAAAATTGCCTGTAGGAATGACAGACGTAGGTCTGAATCCCGATAGGCACCAGCACCCTGACGTCCAACGGAGGAGTGGGCGTCTGAGGGGGCTGGAGCCGGGTGTAAACCTGATGGAAGCTAGCGATGAGCTGGTTGCAGAAGCCCTGTTGGTGGCGAAGAAGCTGGCAGGGCCAGTGGAACCGCCCGCAGAAGGCTGCAAGGTGCCAGAACCGGGCCGCGTACCGCCCAGAGAGGCAAGGGCGCAGGCAGACGGCTCAGCACTAGTGAAGCGTTAAGGCATCGGTCGAGGGGGTCCAGTGCCCGCTGATTCCAGGGGTAGCCTGGAATTTGAGCAGTGGCAGACTCAAGCGGGAACACCAGAGCTGATATTGGATCAAGCAAAGGAAGTGTCCCAGAGCTGTGACACGCGGCAGAACTGTGATCCTGAAGCCACGCCGCAGCAGAATCCGCCCAGGGTGGCAAGGGTTGCACAACGGGTCAAAGACGAGCCCAGCCAGCCGGATCAAAGGGCCGAGGTAGCCGCAGCACCAGGGGGGTTTGCATGCAGTGATAAAACCTGCCCAGACAAACCGCGAATGACAGCAGAGGAAACAGAGGCCAGGAGTGTGCATGCAGGGGTCAAACGCGAGGGAGCTGAGGCCCAGCCAGCAGCGGGCAGGCAGGACTCGCAGGTCAGCAAGGAGAGGGAAAAATCAGCTGTGCCTGTAGGAAAGCCTTGGGCTGACCTAATATCCGAGGAGGAGCTGTCAGACCCAGTTCAGGAAGAGAAGGGGCGGCAGCCTAAGGCAGGGCTGCGTCCAAGGCAGCAGCTGCGACCGCGCAGGGTGCTGGTTAGAAGAGGGGCGGGATCCACAGTCTATGGGACGCCGCTGTCCAGGTTTCCGCCTAGCGTAGGCAGACCTGTGCAGAAATCCAAGGAGGGATCTAGCAGCCAGATGCAAAGAGACGACAGCCACAAGGAAATCCTGCGAGGATTTTTTCACGATCCATCAAGAGCGCAGGATACCAGCCCTAGAGAGCCAGAGCGCTCCGGGGCTGGGGGAGTAGTGTGCGGCGAAGAGGAGTCAGAAGGACAGATGCAGCCGATCGGTTGGGCAGGAATTTTGCAGTGGGCAACGGACCTGTGGAAGCAAGTTTGCTCCCGGACGTTCTTGCATTTCCAGGACCAGGTCACAGCCATTGAGGAGTTCAAGGCCCATCATCTGCGGGGATGGGCAACAAAGGCCATGATGGGTATTCCCCACACAGGGCAGGACAGGGCGACGCTGTTAGCCGCCCTTGGACAGGTATCCAAGGGAAGGGCGGGACGCGAAGCAGCCCTGGCTGTTAAGGCCTTCGCAGACGAATGGTGCAACGAGGTAACAGGAAATCAGGTGGAACCTGGATCCGAGCCAGAAGATGAGGAGGACCAGGCATGGGAAGGATTTGAAACAATAGTGCAGCGGCCGGAGGAGCTCAGGGAGGTGCAAAGGTGGCAGCAGCAGGCAAGAGCCGCGCCAACCCCAACACTCAGATCTGAGGTCTTCGAGGTCAGCAGCGAGCCAAGCCTCAGAGGACGGCCAAGGGGCAGGGAAGCGCCCAGAGCCAGCAGCCCAGCCGCCAGCGAAAGGGCGGAGTTGACCAGCCGATCACTTGCCAGGATGGCAGAGCAAGGCATAGCAACACGCAGAGCAAACAGGCAAGAGTCTTACGCATTACTACGCATAGTCGAGGACAAAGGGAACACATGCCAGGAAACCCAGGTGGATTACATCGAGGAATTCCTGAGGAACAGGCAGTCAGGCACAGCGAGTGGAACCAGGAGGGATGAGCATGCAGGCAGAGTGCGAACCAGTGGTCCAAGAGTGCAGGAAGCCAGAGAGGAAACGCAGTCTGATTCCTATGCCAGGAATTACACAGGCGGGACGCAGCCAGGATGGCAGAGCCAGGATCCGCCAAGGGGGCAGGCATACAGCAGAGAACAGCCAAGCAGGCAAAGCCAGGAGCCGCCCAGAGGGCAGGCAGATGGCAGGGAACAGCCAAGCCGGCATAGCCAAGAGCCGCCCAGAGGGCAGGCAGAGGGCAGGGAACAGCCAAGCCAGCAAAGCCAGGAGCCACCCAGGGGGCCAGCTGAACACAGCAGAGGGACGCAGCAGGATTGGCAAGACCAGGAGCTGCCCAGGGGACAGGCAGAACCTGGCAGAGCACAGTCTTGGAGGCCTGGCTCTGACAGAAGACCAGGCAGAAGTGAATCGGAACGGCCGCCACCTGATAGGAGTAGAAGCTCCGCAGGAAGAGCTGGCAGACTGCCATCACGAGAAGATCATGATCAGGAGGAAGATTATTACAGACATGACAGATACCATTCAGGTCGCAGCCCATCGAGGGGCGGCGGCGGAGGATCAGGGTCACGGTCAGAATCAGTAGATTCTGGACCAGGAGGAACGGACAGGCGCAGGCCGGGAGCCAGGCAGGAGTCCAACGACCAGGAAATGAAAAGGCTCGATAGGGAGCAGGCAAGGGTGAACCTGCAGCTGCAGCAGCAGATGGTCCTGCAGCTGGCAGGGGTAGCCAAATTCACCAAAATCCCGGCTATCCAAGGCAACGTGCCGGTGTTGGATATGTCGCACCCAGGCGCGGTTGCAGCCAGGAAATATTGCCAGGCGTGTGGATATTGGGGATCGCACAACAGGCTGGCGCTGTCAGATGACCCGCCAGCGCTGGCTGTGGTGGCCGGAGAAATAGCTGGGTCGTGCCAGTCGCCATCAGCTATGACGATGCTGGTGAAATCATTGGTCAAGCTATGGGACAGCAAGCCGGCTAGCGTGGGGCCGCTGATGGTAGCCATCAGGACGGCGCCTCATGCAGGAGACAGGGCTGCCAGAGAAGCAGAAAGGATCAGGGGGCTGTGGATTGCCCCAGCAGAGGAGCAGTGTTGCGAAGCCTCGCTGCTAACCTTGTGGATCAAGGTAGTTCAAGCAGAAGTGGGGAAGCCAACCTCAGATGAGAGGACAGCCATCTCCAATCTCAGGCTAGGAGTGAAGACCACTCTCGACCCTGACGTCAAGCCAGAGGAGACGGTGGAAGCATTTGCTCACAGAGTACTGTCAACAGCAGAGTTGCTGCAGATCTCAAGGGATGCAGTGGACCACTTCGGCAGGAGGCACTCTGTCTCGCATCTGTTCCATGACGGACTTCCAGCGCTTGCTAAGGCCAAACTGGGCAAGTTTGTTATGACAGTACCGGGGTACCTCAGCATGACGGATGAAGATCAGATCGCAGTGCTCACACAGCAGGTGGTGCTGTGGGAAAAGTTTGCCCTGGAAATGGGGGACCTGGGAGGCGCAAGCCTCAAACAGATGGCCAGTGGGCCTAGCCAGGGAGAGGTGCAGCCCAACAGAACAAGGAAGGAGAGAACTGGACAGTGGGAGATGCGGACGCGCCTTGAAGGGGCAGTGAACCCCGCAGGCTCAGCAGCTGCCCAACAACAGCGGAGTGATGGTAAACCCAGAGGAGTTACCTGGGCAGATCAATCCGGGGCACCAAATTACAGCGCAGAAGGCGCTGCAGGGGCAGCCAAGGCATGCTACCAGTGTGGTAGCACGGCGCACCTGGCCAGGGACTGCAGGGCGCCCAAGCCCAGGGATGAGCGCAGGCTTGCGCCACTCGCTACAGACATTACAACTGGGCAGGCAAGGCCGCAGCAGCAGCAGTACCCGCTACCGCCAAGGCCACAGCAGGGTCAACCTGCAGGCAGGCCGTACGAGCGGAATCAGAAAAACAGGCAGTACCAACGGCCAGGGCCTGGCCAGGGGGGTCAGGCTCAGCAAGCGGCACACGTATCACACCTAAGCAGCCCAACGGGGCAAGCTGAGCCAGAGGGCTGGCAACAGACTATGGCAGAGATGCTCAGCGAGTCTGTGGCACTCATGACGCAGGTTGGGCTGGTGCCCAAACCCGCAGGATTCAAACAGGCAGCTCACAACGCTCGTCCTAGGTCATTCTTGCCAGAACCCTGCCAGGAGGAGGAACCTGAGCAAAGGCTCGTGGAACCTGCCTCCAGGAAGGGAGCAAAGAGGCTGGTTTTGAGCAAATTGGCTGACGATATGTCTGACATTCGACTGCATGTGTTCAAGTTGAACGAGAGGCTGACATCGTTGTCGTTCACCACTATGCCCATGGGTTCAGAAGACCACAGGGGTAAGGCCAGTAAAGGCAGGCAGGAGAGCAAGGCTGTCACAGCTGCACCAATGCTGCAGTATTTTAAGAATGACAGAAGCAACCTGGAGCAATGTGTGGGACTTATGATCAAAGGAAAGGTCCTGGTGGCTCAGAAGGCTCTCATGGACTCAGCATGCTCCTGCCATGTGATCACTGTCAACATTGCGGAACAGTTAGTCGCCATGGGGGCAGAGCTGATCCGGACGGATGAGAAAATCCGTACCACAGACAATGCAGGGGCAGATCTGTATGGGGTGCTCTTCATTTATGTGGTGTACGGATATGGTGGGCCCAATGCCATTATGGAGCCCACGGTGGTCAGGGTCGTTAAGACGCCGCCCGATGCATACGAACACTTGGTAGGGAACCCGGAGTTCCTCAAGTACAGTGGGGTGTTGGAGGCAGCAGGAAGGCTGACCTTACGCCCCAGAGATGGTCCCCATACAGTACGAGGGGTCAGGGACCTTACGCTGCCGCTGGTGCTAGCATCCCCAGCAGGAGGGTACCAGGCAGCAGCAGTGGCATGGGCAGGAATCCAGTGCGGATTTGCAGAACGGGAAGGGTGGCCTGCGGCCAGTGTTGAGGAAGAACACGAGCCACTCTTACAGCATGCCATGGCCACACACGCAGGTGCCACCACGAGGACTGACCAAGAGGTGGGAGAAAGCCGCGGAAAAGCTGCAGATGCAGGCAGAAGCGCCGCAGATGCAGGCAGGAGCAGCCGTGGGGGCCCACAGGAGGCCCCTTCCAGGCCGCGCCAGCACAAGCAAGCGCAGGCTGCAGTGCCCAGGGAGGTCAAGGTGGACGCCAGGGCTGCTGCGTCACAGCAGAGCCAGGCGGCAGCACAGGCAGATGCCGGTGCTGCGGTATCAAAGGAGATAAAAATGGCACGCAAGGCAGCATCGAGGCCAGCATCTGAAAAGAACATCATCAGGAGGTGCTTGGGGGCAAGCCCAAGCCACCCATGCGTCTTGTGCGGAGAGCCTGGCCAGCACTCACCAGAGGAGTGCGAACAGAGAATCCAGGAGCTACTGCAGAAGGATGCAGCAGTCCCCGCAGCCCAGGAGACATCATCAGGGGCAACACGGCGGGTGGCCTTCGGGGCAGCTGCAGCAGGGAGAGCCGCATCAGGGGGATCAATAAGGCGCTCGGAGGTGCGAGTACCTGGCAGGGGCGAGAGGGCCTGTGAGGCTGATAGGGGCGTTAAGGAAGACGCCCCAGAGGCAGCAGACAGAACGCGGGGGGTAACAGCAAACCACGGCCAGGAGGAGCCTGGCAGGGAGGAGGAGAGTGAAGAGCCAGAGGATTCAGATGAGGAAGAGGCCCAGGAAGAGAGGCCCAGTAAGAAGTACGCGCATGTACTGAGACTGCATCACCAAGTGACGTTGCTGCAGCAAGACATCAGGTCAAGAGAGGAGCAGCTATTCCGCCAGGCCGCAGCGACAGTCGAATACCTGCGGTTGCAGCAGGTCAGGTGGACAGGCCTCCAGGATGCCAATATACGGCTCACGGAGGTACAGCAGCAGTACATCTTGCGCGCAGACCAGCTGCGAGAGCTGTACGCCGACCTTGGGAACCAGCAGGCAGGGGAGCCGCTGCAGTCTACAGCCCCAGCAGACCCGGAGCTGGCAGAACACATGAGAGTAATGCTTCTACCCGCGGCCACGCTCACAGATGAGGACGAGGGTCTTGGCCAGGAGGAGCCGCAGGAACAGAAGCAACAGGCCACTGGTCAGCAAGGACCAGGGGGCAGTGGCAGGGCCAGGGAGGCCAGAGTGGAGGAGCGCGCGCAGCACAGGGGGACAACCCCAGATGCTGCAAAGAACAAGGGGACCAGAGAGCGCAGCAGGAGCGCGCAGAGGGCCCACAACGTAGAACGCCACGGGGTGGTGCCTACACCTGAGGCTCGAGCCCAGCGGCCGGACCGCGCTGATAAATACGACCAGCCTAGAGGCAGAAGGCAGCGGTCACCCAGCAGGGACCGAGGGAGCCAGCCCAGGGGCAGGTCGCAGGAGCGAGGCGCAGGTAGTCAAGCCAGGGCATACCAGCTGGAGGGGAGAGTGCAGGATAAAAGAGGAACCTCCGGCCAGAGTCCGCCGGGCAGGGCCCAGGCAGGGCGCAGTTGGATGAGTGGACAAAGAAGCGTCCTTGGACCCCATGATGGGGGAGTCTGCTTCAATTGTTTGAAGCCAGGGCACTACGCTAATGCGTGCCCAGAGCAGGGGGAGGCCTTGCAGCCAGGCGATAGCAACCGGTTTGACCGATTGCGAGCAGCAGCAGGCCCAGAACGGAGATGGGCAGTCAGGAGACCTGGCAGGAGCCAAGAGGCCTCAGAAGACAGCATGAGGCAGGCTTATGAGGCTGTCAAGGTGGTCTCCTATGAGGACTGGAAAAAACAGCAGGAGGCAGCTGGCCCAAGTGAGCTGCCAGGCCCGCCGGGATGGCCGGGGCCAGCAGGGCAGTCATACAATTCCAGGTGGGTCAGCCAAGAGAGGCACACTTGTCTGATGTCTGTCCACGAGGGATTTGAGCAGAACGCAGCAACACAAATTGTGGGCCACCAGGCCGCAGCGATACCTGTAACATTCCAAGTAGTGCCAGAGGGGCAGGTAGCCCAGCAAAGGCACCACTGGCAGATGGCGGTAGAGGCCCTGGCCATGAATCACTATGGTACTCGGCCCGCAGGGTCAGCCAGATCCATGGCGCATGCAGTGGAGTTTCTCAGGAACCTCCAGCAGAGGGGTTGCCCGGCCCCGTGTGAGGGATGGCCTGGCATGTTCCAGCAGTTTCTCACCAAAGAATGGGACATCTACGATGCCCAGATGGATGAGTCTGAGAGGCTAGAGCGGGAGGCAGGACCCCAGCACAGAGAAGACGAATGGGAGACCAGTTCCAGTGGGGACGGCTCCAACGTCTCAGAGGAAGGCTACGAGCCTCAGGCTCCTTTAACATTGCGTGAGGAGGAAGCTGCCATGCTCTGCCCAGGTACCCCGGAGGGCAACAACGACACATGCGGCGAGGTAGCGGGAGCAGCCACCAGGACCCAGGATCGGCTCAGCATGCCGGTTCACCGCCCAAGGGCCAGGGGGGCAGCAGCTATGAGTCAAGAGGACGAGGCAGCGGGGCCCGTTAGGACCCATCGCAGTACCACCTCGCGGTCCAACCCTGAAAGAGGGGAAGAGGCGGACAGAGGGCTGCAGCGCAGCCGCAGCAGGGACGAGAGGCCCGCTGCATGGAGTGAGGATTCCCAGTCCGGCCAGGCCGGTGAGGGTCGCCGCGGTCGGTCGGGCAGCAGAAGGCGTGTTCGGCCCGGGCCAGACCTGCAGAGACCGCAAGAGAGCAGGTGCTTCGTGCAGTGGTACCGCCAGGGGGAAGAGATGCCAGAGGCGTCGTCTTCGGAGGCCATGATCACCCTGCCAGCACAGTCCAGGGACGGCCGGCTGTGTAGGTTGCAGAACCACAGGCTCCTGGAAGGCAGGGCGTAGACGTGTGTAAACATAGCGGCAGCCATGCAGGCCGTGGCCAGGATGATTTTCCCGTGGGACGCAGTCACTGCGGTCCTGCTGGGTGCAGCGCTTAAGGGGTTCATACAGCCCAGCACAAGGATGGAGGATTATATGCAGAGGGGGTGGTCACAGCATCCCATCTACGCATACTGCGTTAACGAGATGGTGGACCTAGCCGTCAAAGAAAACATCACAGCGGTGGCCGCAGCCGACAGGGCGCACCCAGACGTGCCAGACAGAACGCGCACCTAGGGGGTGTGGCAGGGCGCGCAGCCCGGGTTCATGCGCACGCCATGGGCGGAGGACTGCGTCCATCAGTTGATGGAGCACCCCGCTCTCAGAGACCGCGCTTTCTACGTGCCCGTGCAGGCCTTAGGAGGGCACGGAGGGGGTGACAGGTCAGAGGATGGAACCTACGGCGGGGCAGGGCTGTGTCATTCCGATAGGCCAAGGCGGTGTGAGGCCACCGTTGAGGCGTCGGTCACCATCCCCAGGATGGTCGCAGGTCAAGCTGTACCGTGGGGAGTGGCTCCTGGGGAAGCCAGGGCAGCCATCCCAGTTCAGCAGCTGGTAACTTACTACTACGAGGAGCTGGAAGAGGGAGAAATGCCCGTTTCAGAGGCATGGATCCACATGCATGCGTCGCAGGATGACATGCCAGTCTTCCTGTTCGCAAGGAGCGAAGGGAACGTAGCAATCACCAAGTGCGCATCAGTCGACGACGCAGAGTTCCACGCACATACGCACGCCAGGGGAGCAGACCCAGCAACATGGGCGGTCATGCTCATGGCGTTGCAAAGGGTTCTGCTACCGGGCCAGCTGTCAGCAGCCATGCGGCATGTGTGGGGCGTGGATGATCAGTGGGCGCCGCTGGAAATGACAGACTGCCCCACATGGCCATACGGGATCCAGAGGTCACCAGCAGATGGACCCATGTGGGAAGGCGAAGAGGA
Source organism: Limnomonas spitsbergensis (assembly GCA_037349105.1). Taxonomy (NCBI): domain Eukaryota; kingdom Viridiplantae; phylum Chlorophyta; class Chlorophyceae; order Chlamydomonadales; genus Limnomonas; species Limnomonas spitsbergensis. Next base: position 1,308,151 of record JAYJMM010000090.1, on the reverse strand, counting down.
GTTCGCACGCTCACCGTTTGCAGTGGAGCGGTTGGAAGCATGCGTGCACCAGTGGGTGCGATGGGAGAGAAGAGCATGGCGCGACAACAGGGCCAGCAGCGTGGTGCCTTATTGGCAGGCAAACGTCAGGACAGTACAGCTGTGGAGGCAGGCGCACCCGGCAGGGGTGCGCACGCTGCATCCCTTGTTCAGAGGATCAGGATCGGATACCTACGAGGAGGAGCTGGAAGAGCTGAGGACCCAGCCCGTGCTGGGGCGCTGGATAGTGGGCAGACATGGTGCCCACTATTGGGACCCCGCTGCTGACAGTGACGGACCGATCCAGGACGCGTACGAGCCACCAGAACGGGGCCATGTAGCCTTCGTCACCACACTCGGGGCAGCAGCATCCTCTTGGGAATGGCTGGAGCCCATGGGGGAGATGGAGGTGTCAGCCCTGGATGCTGAGCCCGGGGATCGGGCGGAGCCCCAGACGCCCCCGGACAGTACCAGCAGATCACTTGCAGGAGACCTGGACAGCAGGGATCCAAGGTCCAGCGAAGAGCTTCACTCCCGCCAGGAGGGCACGGGACTGCTAGGAGGGGAGAACGAAGACCCTTCTGAAGGGCCACCATCACTGGTGCAGGATTCAGAGTCAGAAGAGGAGTGGGGCGCTGACGGAACCCCGTTCCCGGAGAGGATCAGCATCACAAGAGCAGATGCTGGGGATGCGGATGGGATGGAAGAGCCAACCGACGCAGGCCCAGGACCAGGGAGTCCAGGGTGGGGCCTCGAGGAGGAGTTATTACAGCTACGGCAAGAGTGGATGAGCAGCGTTAGTCAGGAGAAGGCTGCGCGCGATGAGGAGAGCAGCAGCAGGAGGGTGCTGGAGGTTGGGGCGCGCCAGGCCGCAGTGGGGGTCAATCCGCGGCAGGCAGCAGCCCCACACACCTCAGACTCAGAAGTTACAGCAGCCTGTGGAGCAGGCAGTGACCGCCCAGGGGGTGCCCATTCCATCACGCCAGTGTCAGCACAGGCAAGGGAACCCTGGGGTGACCCAGCAGCGTACAGTACAGGATGCTGGACAGCTGTGCTGAAGACCTTCGTAGATCAGCTGGACGAGCAGAGGAGGCAGGACATAGGCCTGCAGGAAGCAGGCCAAGAGTCCAGCCTGCGGTTCCAGCTGAGAGCGCTGCCAGCACCCGATACGGACCCAAGATTGGGAGGGTACAACCGGGCGCTCAGGGATCTGCAAGATGAGTTGGCAGGAAAAATATCAGCCCTAGGAACGACAGGAGCAAAGGGAGTAGCCACTAGCCACCCAACAGCCGTCGGACAGTCGCAGCAGCCAGGCCCCAGGTTGGCAGCAGTCCAGGCCAATGGGCCAGGCTGGGGACGCAGCCACATGGGAGGGCAGCCAAGCCCGCACCAGCGGGGTGGAGGGCCCAGCAATGAGGGTCGCCAACGCTCGGGAAGCCATGCGACAGTGCTGGGGGCCAGAGGAACCCACGTGTGCAGGCAGCAGCAAGGCTGTGCAGCGCGCCACTCACAGGCAGGAGCGGCTGGCACAAGGCAACACAAGACAGAACCCAGGAGCAGGGCCAGAAAGGGCCGGTACGGCTTGGGCTGACACAGCCGAGTTGCGGGGGGAAAAGTCAAAGAAGGCTAGGCGACGTGCAAGCAAGGCGCAGAGGGCAGCCGCGGACAGGGACCGTGGCAGCAGGCCGGGAATGGACTGCCCAGTCCTACCACTCAGGATCAGCCAGGTAGACCTGGAGATCACGTGGGCCAGAGGGCAGCAGAGGCCAGCGCAGAGCGCAGAGCCATGCGTACAGCCCACAGCGCATCAGCCGCAGGAACACACGCGGCAGCTGCCAGCTTGCAGAGGACTCCTGACCTGTACAGCATTTAAGGGGATCCTTACGGGGACGCTCCAGCTGATACTGGTGTGGCTCCTGCTGTCGGTGTGTGTACCAGGGGCGCGAGCCACCGGGCAGGGAGTGCGAGGGGGAGGATTTACAGCAAGCCAGGGGGCTTTTGTGTCCGGTCAAGAGGCAGCAGCGAAGCTGTCATCTGGATGGTTGCGCCCGCCAGCAGTCATCCCCATGGGAGGTGCCAGCAGGACTGGGGGTGCCTACAGCCAGCATGAGGACTGGCAACGCAGCAACAGCACGGGCAGGGAAGAGCCGCCCGCGGAGGACGACCCGCAGGCGGCTGAGATGATCGACATGTTCCAGCCGGGGGGAGTGGTGGAACCGCCCTCGGAGTACGTCAAAACCAAGGAGGGGTGGCCGCTGGGCCAGCACCCCGACTTCACTACAGAACAGCAGGAGAACCTTGAGCAGAGCCTCAGGGACCGCCAAGGAGCGTTCGCTTACTCCATGGAGGATCTACCAGGCTACTGCGGCACGCAGGGTGAGTTTACGCTGGCTTTAGAAGACGAGGTCAGTTCGTGCTTTCAGAAATCCAGGGACATGCCACCTCCCAAGGCAGCCATTTTTAAGGAAAAATGCCAGCCAATGATATAGGCAGACAGGCAGGTATCATTGTCAAGGTGCCACAGGGGGGCCTATCAAGTTTGCAGCCAACTCAGTGGTAGCAGCCAAAAAGAGTGATGAGACGGGCGAGTGGACTGACCACCGTATAGCGCACGATATGCGCAGGTTAAACCTGCGTACGGCTAAGCAGGAGTTTGCCATCCCCAGGATGGAGACTATTTTTCAAAACCTGGGTACGGCCAAGATATTCAGCAAGGTTGATCTTAGGTCGGGGTTCATGCAGATCCCGATCAAGGCTGAGGACCAGCGTAAGACAGCTTTCTGGATGGGGCCTGAGCTGTGGATGTACACAAAGCTCAACTTCGGGCTGCGCAATGGTTCCCTTTCTTTCAGCGTATGATGGAAGAGGAGATTGCCATGGCAGGCCTGAGTGCGTTCTGCGTGGCATTCATTGATGATCTGCTAGTGTACAGTGATACACCAGCAGAACACATCAGGCATGTGGAGCTGATGTTGGACATGCTCCACAATGTCGGGTTGAGGGCGCACCCCGACAAGTCCCTGTTTGGGTGTGCGACGGTAGAGTACCTGGGTCACAATGTGTCGGCCCAGGGGCTCACGCCGCACGCAGCTAAGATAGCAGCGGTCATGGCGTTGCCAGAGCCCGCATCAGTTAAGAACATTCAGGAGGTCATGGGATTCTTGAATTTCTACCGGTGCTACATCCCAGACTTCTCGAAAAAGGCGGCATGCATATCAACACATTGCTGGTCAAGGGGGTCCCGTTTGTGTGGGGGCCAGAGCAGTCGCAGGCGTTCCAGCTGATCAAAACGGAGATGTGTGAGGGCGGTAGAGTCCTGCGCAGACCAGATTACAGTGGGACAGGGCCCGATGGCAGAGGGCCGCCAAGGCCCTTCTTGTTGTACACAGATTTCTCTAAGCAGGGCATTGGCGCAGTGCTAGGACAGTGTGACGACAGCAGGCGGGAATATATGGTGGCATGCACATCCAGATCCCTGAACAAGAGCGAGAAGAACTACTCCTCGTTCCAGGGGGAGATGCTGGCTGCAGTGTATGCAGCACGCACGTATCGCCACATGCTGTTTGGGTGCAAGGTGCATCTCATCACTGACCATGAGCCGCTCACTTATCTCATGGACAATCAGACGTTGGTAGGCCAGCACGCTAGGTGGGCCCTCATGCTCCAAGAGCTGGACATTACCATTGTCCACCGCTCAGGAGCATGCCACCAGAATGCGGACATCCCGTCCATGTCGCCACTCCCATCCTCAGCTGATCGCACGGGGGCCAGGCTTGATACAGCCACCCTCGAGCCAGCAGTCAAGGAGGAGGCGAGTGGGAAGCAGGTAGCTTTGCTCACGGGGTTGGGCAGAGTGAACCAGTGGCATGCAGACCAGATGGTGCGCATGGCGCAGGAGGGCAGAAGGAGAGTACAGATGTTGCGAGCTGCAGAAGCAGCTTGCGTTACAGCCTCGGTGGGGCAGGAGATATCATCCGCCGCTACGGAGGACGATGAGCAGGCGCAGCCTGTCATCACGACAGAGCAGGCGTTCAGCAACCGGGAACGAGCCAGGAATATGATCAGCGATGTACTGTCTGACCTGCCCCGCGTGACGCCACCTCACTCACATGCAGGAGTGGACACAATGTGCCTACCGGCTCAGGCTGTGCAGGCCATGGAGGCGGAGGGAGTGGTCCTTTTCGAGCCCTTTGGAGGTATGTGCTCGGGTTTGGAAATGGTGCTCAAGGCAGGCATCCCAGTGGTGCGGTACCTGTATGCAGATATCAGTGAGGAAGTGAGGGAGATCGCTGGGGGTCGCCTGGTGTAGTTGCACAAGCAATATCCCCAGTTGCTCCCAGTCAAAGCGTTTGAAGAAGCATTCAGAGCGCTGCCCCAAGATGTGTATGCCATTACGGCAGAGCACCTCCAGGGGGCAGGCGCCCAGGATGGGCGCCAGTGGTTCATGGTAGCAGGCTGGGAGTGCCAGGATCTCTCGTCAGCAGGCAAGGGGCGTGGACTCGCGGGGGAAAGAAGCAAGTCTTTCTTCCCGTTAGTCAAGCTGTTGGGCACATTGCAGATTCTGCAGAGGTCTCGGCCACCAGTATACCTGATTGAAAACGTAGCGATGGAGTTAAATCAGAAGAGTGCAAAGGCAAGTGTGGATGCTTTTCATGAGGTGTGCAGGGTCCTGGGGACACCTGCACTGTTTGATGCGGCGCAGGTGGGGTCTTACGCCCACCGCACGCGCAACTACTGGGGGAATATCGCCCCAGCAGCGGATATTGAATATGTGATTTGTGCATCGGAAAGGCCCCTCAAGGGAGTCGTAGACGACATTCTGGACAGGGGTAGCAAGGCCCAGGTGGTCGCATGCCCAGACAATGGGGGGTATCGTATCAATGTGACAGGATAGCCCAGGAGGGTGCTGCCCTTCTTGATGGCAACTCCCGCATCATATTCTTTCAGGAACGGGCAAAATGGGATGGTATTCAGATCCATGAGAGACCTACAGGAGCCCAATGCAAATGAGCGTGAACGCGCCATGGGGTACGCTGTGGGATCCACATTGCCTCGCCCAGACTTTCCAGAGGCTGCCAGAAGGGCAGCCCTGGGCAGGTGCATGGATTCATGGGCACTTGGAGCATGGCTCAATGTCGCGCTCACGTGTGCTAAAATCATACCAGAGGAGTTGAAGCGCAGAGCACAGCTGCAGGGTCCAGACAGGGATCCTGCGCTTGGTGCAACTTTAATGTCCAGCCACTACGCCCTTGCCACCGCAGGAAACGCGTGCTCTGGCAGTGGGGAGGTGGCCGCGTCGTACAGGCAGTGCCTGGGAGAGTCTGCTGCGGCAGATTGGGCCGACGCAGCACAAGAACCAGGCAGACGGGCTGTCAGAGAGGGCTGTCCAGACCCTCAAAGCAGGCCTGCGCAAGTGCTGCGAGGAAGGCAGCAGCGACGAATCCTGGGACAAAATGGTGCCTTGGGTGGCTCTAGGCTTCCGCTGCTCGGCGCAGCAGGCCACGCGCATGGCGCCGTACGAGGTGCTGTTCGGGCAGAGACCCACCTTTCCCTCCAGAGTGGGGGCGGACCTGTGGAACACAGCTAAGGTGGCAGCAGCAGAGGAGGCGGCAGACCTGCTCTTGGCCAGAGTGGCCAGGATCAAGGAGGCATTGCCAGTCGCGGGTGAGCATCTGAAAATTGCGCAGCACCGCGACAAGCTGCGGTATGCACGCATACGTGGGGGAGGATATGTCCCCCAGGTCAGGCGTTTCGCAGAGGGAGATTATGTGTATGTGAGGTACTCATCTGAGCGCCGCAGCCTCGATCCCAAGGCTAGGCCTGAGATTCTCAGGGTGAAAAAGATGGGGGCGACAGGAACCTTGGTTCTGGAGGGGGCAGATGGCCTCACAGTAACAGAGAATGCTGTCAATTGTTCTCCATGCCACTTGCCCAATCTCAGGGGAGTGGTTGATTTCAGTGGAACCAGGCCCAATAACAGCCTGTCCTGCGAGGTGTGCCAGCTGCCTGATCGCGGGGAAGTGATGCTTTTGTGCGATGTCCGCAACACAGGTTGGCACATGGATTGCTTGGTACCGGCACTCGAAGAGGTGCCTGCAGGCGAGTGGGTGTGCCCAAGGTGCGCGCCTGAAGACAAGGAAGCTGGGCCCGCTGCGATAGCAGGGCCCGCTACAGAAACCCACAGTGCGGGGGGCCAGGGGCGGCCTAGCCCAGCAGCCAGAGCGGCTGCCAGAACGGCTCCAGAGGCCAATGTCATGGACAAACCTGAGGTGGAAGTTATGGCCACCAACCCAGCAACAAGGCAAATGGAGCGGGGCATCGCAAGGCCAATGGCGAACGGGTTGTACGACATCTCGTACACCACTGGCAGGGGAGAGGCCAATGTCACCCCGAGGGCAGTAGCCAGAAGGGCTAAGGTGGCCAAGGAAGCAGCAAAGGAGGAAGAAGAGTCAGCACTTGAAGGGTCTGCTGAGACCGGACCCTCAGGAAAGGCCGAGCCCAGAGCGGCAAGGCCGCTGAGCACGGAACGTTAACGGCAAGGAGCGGGCAGGCGTCTGTGTAGCAGAAGAGACATCCAGACGCAGCACGGCCTGTCTGAAATTTGTTTCTCAAAATAAATGTAGCAGCAAAGCTGCAGTAGTACATATGCGGGATATGATGATGGATGAAGATAATTAGTCAGTTCGTGTGTTGATAACACAGCGGGGGGCAGACCCCGCTGCTACGGCGCACATTTCCTGTGGCCTTGAAGACCAGGTGACTATGGCGCAGTGGGGCGAGAGCAGCGGTTATTCTTAGCCTGCCCTGATGAATTTGAAGAGAGCTCTGTTTGCTAGCCGGTAGTGGGCTGAACAAGGATTTGTAGGATTCCGCGCATGTGCGCATCAGCAGCTGAACTCTGTGAAATTTTTCTTTTTGAAGAAGGCCTGAACCAGGCAGATTTGCTAAAACAGTGTGAGCTTCTACGTACATATTTTCCAGAAGTTTCTTTCAGTACCACCCCTTTTCCGGCTCCCCGCGCATGCCTGGAGGGCTTAACGCTGGGGAGCGGGGGGCCAGTAAAGTAGTAGGGGCGGTACCCACGAGACAGGGACACCCAGTCAGGCACTAGACAGGAAGACTCTCCTACTTTGCCTTTCTTATCTTGTTAACAGCTCTTGTATGTAGTACAAGGAGCATGAGTGTACGGCGCTGTACCGTATTTGTGAGTAGAGGACGCCTCTCTAAGGCGTCCTGACCGGAGTTCACGGTATTTACCATAGTATTGCAGTTACTGCTTTATGGTGCAACAGACACCACCGTTCCGACGGGAACTGAAGCTTGCTCCAAAGAGCCACCCATGGCCTGGGTCAAGAGAGTGCGATGATGATGCAATGCCCTTGTTGGTCCTAGATCGTCCTCAACATCTGTGACATGATCTTTTCGAACGGTCCATTCACATTGGCTAAATTAGCTAAATGCCTCTCTTCCGACATCGCATCCGCTTCCCACCTCTGACACGCGTTAAATGTCGCAACCCGGCCCACTGCATGCAGGCACATTGAGATGTTGAGGCCTTGGCACCTTACCTAGTGTTGGCCGGCGAGGCGAGGAATCGAAGATTGTCCCCTTAAAATAAGCCGTACACCTGCTTCCGCCTTCATTTCCCCCATTCATACCGTCCCATGTATCTCCTCCCCTCCTTCTACGGCATGCATCCGTGTACCTTTGTTCGGAACCTCAGTCAGTCCTCACCTACCACCTTGTCGTCTCTCTGCCCCCGCCTAGGACGCCGGGTTCCATGTTCCTGCTACCTTACAAAGGAGGATGGCAAGGCTGCACGATGGGCCATGGCCCAGGCTGTGCATGGTAGCTGGAACATGAGCCTAGTCATTCCCTACCAGCCCCACGTGGCCGAGCATTGAGCGAGGCCCAGCGGATATGCACTGTTCTTAACCTACCGCATTGCTCCCGGGCAGCCGTGGCCCAAAATATCGGCCCTGGCAGCACGCTGCCTTCCTCCTTGGCCGAGCTATGACTGCCAACATCTCCACCTGCCTCTTCCCTCAGTCATGTTCTCTGCTACGTAGATGGTTCTTTGCCTTCGCGTGAGGCAATTGAGTACAGTTTTCTTGACCACGGGCAAGGGGAGCCAGGGCAGATACACAAGTCCAAACCCCCATTCCCAAAAACAAAATATCGACCCCTGGCATACAGCCAACCCATCCCGCGCCACTGGCACCCAGTGAAACCTTAATTTCTCAGGCAAACAGCGGAGTTGTAATGTAACATGACAACCAACACGATATGCCCTCAGCACTGAGGAGTTTGAAGGGGGGGGGGGGGCAAGGAGCTCCCCACGAGGCACAAAATCAAGTTCCTTAGCACATTAGTCAGCTGTCGTTAGATGCCAGTGAGATCCGTGAGTCCTCTCGTTTCTGGAGCCTCATGGGCGAGCGAGGATAGGTAGCTGGCCGGTGGTAGCTAGAGCTACTGTATCATGTTCATGATTTCGTTCTTTGTTTCACCATATGGCATTTTTGAACCAAGCGCATCCAGCGACATCTTAAGAAGCGCACGGTTGAGCTGCTTCGACTTGGCCCCTCTCCCCTTTCAAAATTCGCATTCTTTACTGAGAAATTAAGGTTTGACTGGGTTCCGGAGGCTGTGGTGAGGGGGGTTAGTCAGGGGTCGATAATGTTTCTTTTACGATTTCACGATTGTTTTTGCACTATGGGGTTCATTCCCACGCCACTGTCGTGGTTGTGTGCTAGTTGCTTGCCCAGGGGGGTCACTGGTTTTCGCTTTCTGTCCTAGCATATCAAGTGCCTTTACCGGTTTACAGGCACATATCCAATGCATCAACTCTGATGCTCTGATGGACTGTAAAAACTTCACACATTTTAATGATGGGGATTTTACCTCGGTGCTACTCTACCCCGTATCCGTCCTTTGCCGTCGCATTGTCTACTGACAATTGGCTTGCGCGGAAAAAAAATGCGGCTGATTAATATATTATTGCAGGACCGTAAGGCTTAACTTAATAATTAAATCCTGCATTTTTGCCCGTGAGTACCGATTCTGGTACCGTGCAGATTCCTCACTTTCCCACAGAGGCACCAGTATTTTTGTATTCATACTTTATGCGTTCCTACCTACCCCTGCGGCGTTTTATGTAAGCTCAGGTGCCTACCTAAAATTGCTGAAGTATGTTAATGCTGGCTGCGCGAGGCGCATCAATTCTTGGGCTGGCTGTCCTACACCCTAAGCGTACCCTAAGCGTATGTCGCACCATAAAGCAGTAAACGCGCCAATATGGTAAACTCCGTAATCTCCGGTAAAGGCGCCTTAGAGAGGTGTCCTTCTACTCACAAACAGGCTCCTTGTACTTCAGACAAGAGCTGTTAACTGGCTACTGTAAGGTTCAGCCCTAGCAGGAAGTCTCTCTGCCTAGGGGTAAGTCTGGGTGTCCCTGTCTCGTGGGTACCGCCCCTACTACTTCACTCGCATTGTGCGCTTCAGGTCCGTGGCGGACTTCTCCCTCACGACAGTGATGGGCGCCTACGGGCAGACTTCGTGACTACTCACTGGCTGCGGGTGCTCAACGAGTTAAGCCGCTAGATTTGTATTTGTATGTCAGGCAATAGCAAGGGTTGGCGCAGGCCTTCAGGCTGTCTGGTCGCGAACCAGCTAGGCTATCAGGTGCACTTACCGCGTCACACGCGGTGAGGGTACGGGATCGTAGACTGCGAACTACTTGTTCGGCAGGGATCTCGTTCCTCAACTGAGGTCTTGTTCTCTTGCTATCTCAGCGGAAGCTGAGGTAGTCTTGACTTGTTGTAGGCACTGACTTAAGGTACACCTCGGGTCTCACGCACTGGGTGACGGCCGGAGCTTGTTACAGAAGAGGTCTGTCCTTTTGAAAGGGACGAAGTAACTAGTTTAGGCAATTGCCGGGATACAGGGACCCGGCAGGCCCAATTCAAAGTACGGGACAGCTAAACCCCTGGCGTAAGCGGGTTTCTAGGTTCCTATTCAAATAAGGAGGATCCGCAGGGAAGCTGCGAAGCCTCCGAGGTCGCAAACTGCGGCCTAAACGGTTTTGGCACGTATACCGTAATATACCGTGACAGCTGTCGCACCATAAAGCAGTAAACGCGCCAATATGGTAAACTCCGTAATCTCCGGTAAAGGCGCCTTAGAGAGGTGTCCTTCTACTCACAAACAGGCTCCTTGTACTTCAGACAAGAGCTGTTAACTGGCTACTGTAAGGTTCAGCCCTAGCAGGAAGTCTCTCTGCCTAGGGGTAAGTCTGGGTGTCCCTGTCTCGTGGGTACCGCCCCTACTACTTCACTCGCCCCCCCGCTCCTCAGCGTTAAGCCTATCGGGCATGCGCTGGGAGCCGGAAAAAGGGGTCGGTACTGTTAGGAAGAAATTTCTGGCAATATGTACACCTCAGAAGATCAAAGTATCAAAGCAAATCTGCCTGGTTCAGGCCTTCTACTCGCATCTGCCTGGTTCAGGCCATATACACAAATCTGCCTGGTTCAGGCCGTCCACACGCATCTGCCTGGTTCAGGCCATATACACAAATCTGCCTGGTTCAGGCCGTCCAAACGCATCTGCCTGGTTCAGGCTTCCTTCAAGGCAAAATTCACATAATCTCTGCAAGCAATGCGCACATACTGCGCGTCATTCTAAGCATCTCAGTTGCTCATCACCAAACTTGGCTGTTAATCAGAATCATCAGGCCAGGCTAAGTATAACCGCTGCTCTCGCCCCACTGCGCCCTAGACGCCTGGTCTTTTAAGGCCACAGGAAATGTGCGCCGCAGCAGCGGCTTCTGCCCCCTTGGTTACTATCACTACTCCACAAAATCAAGTCTTGTTGTCCACGCTCCCGCATATGTACTACCGCAGCCTTGCTGCTGCGGCTCTGTAGAAACAAATTTTCATAACCCGTTGCTGCTCTAGGTCTTGTCGCCACCTAGCATAAACTGCCATTGACTCGCTGGCCTCCGGACCAGCACCTGCCGCGCACTAGGACCAGGTGCGCTGTGCCTGAAAGCGTCTTCTGCTGCTCAGCCTCTGCCCTTTCCTGTTGGTTGCGGTGTGAGTATCGTCACATGCTCAGCAGCCTTGCCGCTCTGGGCTCGGCCTTCCATGAGGTTCAGGTATCGGTGCACCCTTCAAGTGCTGATTCCTCCTCCTCCTTCGCTGCTTCTTTGGCCACCTTGGCCCGTCTGGCAACTGCCCTCGGGGTGACATTGGCCTCTCCCCGGCCAGTGGTGTACGAGATGTCGTACAACCCGTTCGCCATTGGCCTTGCGATGCCCCGCTCCATTTGCCGCGTAGCTGGGTTGGTGGCCATAACCTCCACCTCAGGCTTATCCATAATGTCGGCATCCGGTGCCGCCCTGGCTGCTGCTCTGGCAGCTGGGCTTGGCCGCCCCTGGACGGCTGCGCTGCGCGCTGGCTCTGCAGTAGGCCCTGCTATCTCAGCTGGCCCAGCGCCCTTGTCGTTCGGCTGGCACCGTGGGCACAACCAATCGCCCTCAGGCACCTCATCAAGAGCTGGTACCAAGCAATCCATGTGCCAACCTGTGTTGCAGACATCGCACAACAGCATCACATCTCCGCGATCTGGCAGTTGGCACACCTCACAAGACAAGCTGTTATTGGGCCTTGCCCCACTGAAATCGACCACCCCTCGGAGGTTGGGCAAGTGGCACGGGGAGCAGTTGACAGCGTTCTCTGTCACTGTCAAACCGTTTGCTCCCTCCAACACCAGTGTGCCTGTTTCTCCCAGCCTTTTAACTCTCAGGATCTCTGGCCTAGCCTTAGGATCCAGGCTACGGCGCTCCGATGAATATCTGACATACACGTAATCGCCTTCTGCGAAACGTCTGATCTGGGGGACGTATCCTCCTCCCCTGATCCTTGCATAGCGCAGCTTATCGCGGTGCTGTGCGATCTTTAGGTGCTCACCCGCAACTGGCAGCGCCTCTTTGATCCTAGCCACTCTGGCCAGGAGCAGGTCCGCTGCCTCCTCTGCTGTTGCCACCTTGGCGGTGCTCCATAGGTCCGCCCCCACTCTGGAGGGGAACGTGGGTCTCTGCCCAAACAGAACCTCGTATGGCGCCATGCGCGTGGCCTGCTGCGGCGAGCAGCGGAAGCCCAGCGCCACCCATGGTACCATCTTGTCCCAGGAATCGTCGCTGCTGCCCTCCTGGCAGCATTTGCGCAGTCCTGTCTTGAGAGTCTGGACTGCCCTTTCGGACAGCCCGCTCTGGCTTGCAGCAGCCCTCTGCGCCTTCCACTCCTCGAAGGAGGTACGCTGCTCGGCCTCGTAGGCCCTCCTTAACCTGTCCTCTGGACCCTCCAGGCTGTGGCCTGGTCCATCAGCCTTCACACCCCTCTCTGGGCCGGCTGGGACCCTAGGCTTGTCCAAGCGGCCGCTGCTGCCCGCCATCACCGACCTCCAGTCTGGGCATTCGCTGGCGTAGTGCCCAGGCTGATGGCACTTGAAACACACTCCCCCATCTTTTGGTCCCAGATGGGCCGGCTTGGCTGTCCGTCCCTGTCCAGCCGGGGCCCTGCCCGGCGGACTACGGTCAGCTGCCCTCCTCCTGTCTTGTTCTTGGTCGCCCTTCCTGAACGATCTGGCCAGGCTCCCTGAACCTCGCTCTAGGGAGCGGCCTCGGGGCATGCTGCCCCTCTGCTCTGGTCCTGGGCTCTCCTTCCTCGCGTGGATACGCCTGTCGCTGTCCCCCTCACTCGGGGACCTGCGCCACCTGCCCTTGGCCTGTACATCGGCCGGGCTGCTATCTCCTGTGTTGTGCTCCGTCAGCTAGCTCTTGACCCCTGGCGTGGGAGCCACCGCCTGGTGCTCCCTCACCTGCCCTCTCTGGGCGCTCCTGCTGCGCTCCCTGGGAGCCTTGTCCTCGGCCTCAATTGCCGCCTCTGTCCCCCTCCGCTCCCTGCGGGCATCGGGACTAGCCATCTTAGCTCTGTTGGCGCCTCCCGGGTTGTTTAGCCCAGGGTCCCTTTGCTTTGCTTCCGCTGGTACCACCGTGCTGGGGGGCTCGCCTTCCCCTTCCGGGTCGCTATCCCATGGGGATGCGGGTACCAACGCCTCCTGGATGTTGGCTGCCAGCTCCGGGTCCACTTGCACCCTGTTTTGCGGCCTCCCCGCCTGCAGGTCCCCAATGGCCTGATACAGGCCTGGCAGTTGGTCTGCCCGCAGAATATACTCCTTCTGCAAGTCTGTCATGACGCTGTCCACTGATTTGATGTCACCCCACCTTGCCATCTGCAAGCGTAGGTACTGTACAAAAGCCGCGCTTTGTTGGTACAACTGCACCTCCATGTCTTTTAACGCCTTCTGCGCGAACCGCTGCTGGTAGCGCAGCCTCTCCAACTCTCTGGATTCCCTGCTGCGCAGCGCCCCCTGGGGCTCTGCCTCCCTTTCGCTGTCTTCCTCCTCCTCCTCATCCTTGCTGCCAGACTGGCCCTGGCTGGGATCTGCTTCCCCACTCTGGGCTGCTGCGCCTAGCTCTGCAACCTCCACCTCCGGGGCGACAACCTTGTCAGCCTTCCGGGTACCTGGAGCTGGCCTGCCCCTGCATACCTCTTGCTGCATGGATTTTGGCGCCTCTGCTCGCAGCCCTGACTTGCTGAGGTCCAGAACCCTGCTGTCACAGCACTCCGCTGTTTGCCACCCCTTTGCCCCGCACAAGGTGCACGGGTTCTCCTCGCTGGATTTATTGTTCCTCCTCAGGAACTCCTTCCTTACTACCGGCATGGTTGCTGCCAGGTGTGCTCTGCGGATGTTCTCCGCCATCTCTGCCGCGGCCGCCGCCTGCGGCTCTGCACGGCTTTGAGGTTCCTCCGCCTGTCTGCGCTCACGCCTCTCCTGAGGCGGCGCTGTTGCGGGACCCATCGGCACCTCCCTGTGCTGCCTCTGGGCGCCCCGCGCCTGCTGCGGCTTGCTGTTTTGCCGGGACGCCTCATGAGGCTCTCCATAGTTTGTTGAAGCCTTCATGGCTGCGCCTGCACGGTGGGCCATGGCATGTTGTAAGAGGGGCTCATGCTCGTCCTCAATACTGGCCGCAGGCCATCCTCCCCTTTCGGCGAATCCGCACTAGATCCCTGCCCACGCCACGGCTGCTGCCTGGTATCCCCCCACTGGGGATGCCAGCTCCAGCTGCAGCGTAAGGTCCCTGGACCCGCGCGCCCCCTGGGTACCCTCTCTGGGGCGTAAGGTCAGCCTTCCTGCTGCCTCGAGGACTCCATCATATTTGAGAAACTCAGGGTTCCCCACCAGATGTTCATATGCGTCAGGCGGCGTCTTCACCACACGGACCACTGTGGGCTCCATGATGGCGTTAGGCCCACCGTAACCATACACCACATAAATAAACAGGATACCATACAGGTCTGCTCCTGCATTGTCCGTGGTACGGATCTTCTCATCCGTACGCACCAGCTCAGCGCCCATGGCCACTAGCTGTTCAGCAATGTTCACTGTGATAACATGGCAGGAGCAAGCAGAGTCCATCAGCGCTTTCTGAGCCACTAGGACCTTGCCCTTCACCATGAGACCCACACACTGCTCCAGGTTGCTCCTGTCGTTTCGGAAGTACTGCAGCTTAGGCGCTGCTGGCACCACCCTGCTTGCCCCTACTGGCCTCACCACGCTGGTCGGTTCCCATGGGTAAGGTAGCGCAAGAGAGCGACGACAACCTCTCGTTCAGCTTGAACACCTGCAGGCGGATATCAATCATATCGTCAGCCAATCTGCTCAACACCAGCCTCTTTTCTCCCTTCCTGGAGGCAGGTTCCCTGAGGCTCTGCTCAGGTTCCTCCTCCCTGAAAGGTTCTGGCAAGAATGACTTAGGGCGGGCATTGTGAACTGCCTGTTTGAATTCCACAGGCTTGGGCATCAGCCCAACCTGCGTCATTAGGGCCACCGACTCGCTGAGCATCTCAGCCATCGTCTGGTGCCAGCCCTCAGGCTCAGCCTGCCCTGTTGGGCTGGTCAGGTGCGACACATGTGCCGCCTGCTGTGCCTGACCACCCTGGCCTGGCCCTGGCCTTGGATACGGCCTGTTGCCCTGGTTCCGATCATACGGCCTGCCAGCCGCCTGTCCCTGCGGCGGCCTGGGCGGTAGGGGATACTGCTGCGGCGGCGGTCTGGCCTGCCCAGTTGTTATGTCTGTAGCTAGCGGCGCTGGCCTGCGCTCATCCCTGCGCTCATCTCTGCGCTCATCCTTGGCCCTGGGTACTCTGCAGTCCCTGGCCAGATGCGCTGTGCTACCACACTGGTAACACGCCTTGGGTACCCCCATAGCGCTCCCTGCGCTGTTGTGCTGCGCTGCGGGTTGGTCTGCCCAGGAAACTCCTCTGGGCTTACCCTCACTCCGCTGTGGCTGTGCTGCAGCTGGGCCTGCGGGGATCACTGCCCCGTCCAGGCGAGCCCGCATCTCCCACTGTCCAGTCCGCTCTCTCCTTCCTTTGTTGTACTGCGCCTCGCCCTGGCCAAGTCCACTGCTGGCCACCTGCCTGAGGCTTGCTCCTCCTAGGTCCCCCATTTCCAGGGCGAACTTCTCCCACAGCACCACCTGCTGAGTCAGCACTGTGATCTGGTCTTCATCCGTCATACTCAGGTACCCTGGTACTGTGACGACGAATTCGCTGAGCTTTGCTTTTGTAGCTGCTGGCAGCCCGTCATGAAACATGTGCGAGACTGAGTGTCGCCTGCCAAAGTGGTCCACTGCATCCCTCGAGATCTGCAGCAACTGCGCTGTTGACAGTACTCTGTGAGCAAACGCCTCCACAGTCTCCTCTGACTTAACTTCCGGATCAAGAGTGGTCTTCACTCCCAACCTGAGGTTGGAGATAGCTGTCCTCTCCTCTGAGGTTGGCTTCCCCACCTCCGCCTGCACTACCCTGATCCACAGGGTGAGCAGCGATGTCTCTTGGCACTGCTCCCCCACTGGGGCAGTCCACAGATCCCTGATCTTGTCCACCTCTCTGGCAGCCCTTTCTCCTGCGTGGGGCGCTGCCCTGATGGCCGACATCAGCGGCCCCACACACGCAGGCTTGCTGTCCCACAGCTTGACCAGTGACTTCACCAGCATAGCCATAGCTGATGGCGATTGGCACGATCCTGTAATCTCCCCTGCTACCACAGCCAGTGCTGGCGGTTCATCTGACAGCGCCAGTCTGTTGTGTGAACCCCAGTAGCCACAAGCTTGGCAATACGTCCTGGCTGCAACCGCGCCCGGGTGCGACATGTCCAGCACCGGCACATTGCCTTGGATAGTGGGAATCTTGGCAAATTTGGCAACGCCTACCAACTGCGAGATCATCTGCTGCTGCAGCTGCAGATTGTTCCTTGCCTGCTCCCACTCGAGCCTTCTCATTTCCAGGGCACCTGACTCCCGCCTGGCCCCTGGCCCGCGCCTGTCTGCTCTAGTTGACCCTGAATCCTCTGATCCAGAGTGTGATCCAGATCCATCTCCGCCGCCCCCTGATGGGTTGCGATCCTGCTGGTATCCGCTGTGTCTGTTATCTGGCTCCTCCTGAGCATGGTTCTCTCCAGACGGCCGTCTGCCTGCCCTGCATGCGGAGTCTCTGCTCCCTGCAGGTGGCGGCCACCCCGCCTCACTTCTACTCTGCTGCTCCACAGGTCTGGATATCCAAGGTTGTGCTCCTCTGTCCGATTCTGCCTGCCCCCTGGGCGACCCCTGGTTTTGCCAACTTTGCTGCGCTGATCCGCTGTTTCCAGCCTGCCCCCTGGGCGGCTCCTGGCCCTGCCAGTTTTGCTGCGCTGATCCGTTGTTTCCAGCCTGCCCCCTGGGCGGCTCCTGGCCCTGCCAGTTTTGCTGCGCTGATTCGCTGTTTCCAACCTGCCCCCTGGGTGGCTCCTGGCCCTGCCAGTTTCGCTGATCCGCGCCGTCTGCCTGCCCCCTGGGCGGCTCTCGGTTCTGCCGGTCATGTTGCTCTCTGCTGCCTGCCTGCTCCCTAGGCGGCTCCTGGCTGTATCCACCTGGCTGTTCCGTACTGCCTGCCTGCCCCCTGGGCGGCGCCTGGTACTGCCTGCCTGGCTGTGTTCCACCAGTATAGTCTCTGGCGTAGGAGTCTGATCGCGTCTCCTCCCTGGCCTCCTGCCTTCTGGGTCCGCTGCTCCTGGTGCTGCCTGCAGGTTCAACTTCCTGCAGGGTCCCCCTTGCTGGTCCCACTTGTCTGTTCCTCAAGAACTCCTCGATGTGGTCCACTTGCACCTCTTGGCAAATATTCTCCTTGCCTTCCACTATGCGCAGCAGCGCATATGACTCCTGTTTGCTGGCCCTGCGCGTGTCTACGCCTTGCTCTGCCATCCTGGCGAGCGATCGGCTAGTCAGCTCTGCCCTTTCACTGGCAGCTGGGCTGCTGGTCCTGGGCGCTTCCCCGCCTCTTGGCCGCCTCCTGAGGCTCGGCTCACTGCTGATCTCAAAAACTTCTGATCTGGGTATTGGCGTTGGCGCGGCCCTTGCCTGCTGCTGCCACCTTTGGACCTCCCTGAGCTCCTCTGGCCGCTGCGCCACTGTTTCAAATCCTTCCCACTCTTGATCCTCCTCGTCCTCAGGCTCAGATCCAGGTTCCTCCTGATCTCCTGTCACGCCGTTACACCATTCGTCTGCGAAGGTCTTAACAGCCAGGGCCGCTTCGTGCTCCGCCCCTCCCTTGGACACCTGTCCAAGGGCGGCTAACAACGTCGCCCTGTCCTGGCCTGTATGGGGAATACCCATCATGGCCTTTGTCGCCCACTCCCTCAGGTGATGGGCCTTGAACTCCTCAATTGCTGTGACATGGTCACTGAAATGAGCAAACGTCCTGGAGCAAATCTGCTTCCACAGGTGCGTTGCCCACAGCAAGATTCTTGCCCAGCCAAACGGCTGCGGCTGTTCCTCTATTGCCTCTTCCACCTTCACCACAGTCCTGGCTCTGGATCTCTCTGGATCTCCTGAGCTTTCCTCCTGTGCCCAAGCTGGGTTGTGGAAGAATCCATACAGGCTGTCCTTCTTGCTGGTGCCTGTCCGGAACCTGCTGCCCGCTTCTGCCTTGGATCGCTGCGCCGGTTTACCCACACTGGGTGGAAACCTGGACAGTGGTGTCCCGTAGGCCGTGGAACCTGCTCCTCTTCTAAACAGCACTCTGCGCTGTCGCAGCTGCTGCACAGGCCTCATCCCTGCCTTGGATCGCTGCACCCTTTCCTCCTGGGCTGGATCTGACATCTCCTCCTCGGATATCAGGTCAGCCCAAGGCTTTCCCACCGGCACCGCTGAATTTTTAAATGCTGCCAGCGGCTCTGCACTGTCCTGCCAAGTCTGCCTGGTCACCGCTGGCTGGGCACCTGCCCCCTCGCGCTTGACCACTGCAGGCACTCGCCTGCTTCCCATTTCCTTTCCACCTGGCTGTAATTTGTCATGGCCTGCTAGCCCCTCTGGGTCTGCAGCGCTCTCTGAACTGTGTTCCGGCTGGCAGGGCTCCACCAATACTCGCTGCGCAACCCTCGTCCCCTTGGACGGAATCTGTTGCGGAGCGGCATCTGGTTCGCTGTCACGTCGTATGCCGCTGCTCTGGGACACCTCAGCCACCTGATCCAAGATCAGATCCGGGGTTCCCGCCTGCGTCGGACCCTGCTCAAATTCCAGGCTGCTCCTGGAATCAGCAGGCAGTGGGCCTCCTCGCCCAATGCCTGTCCTTATCACACACACAGCGCCACCGTCCAGCATTCCTGCCGCTCTGGGCAGGAAGTGGTCAGGTCCTGACACCTTGCAGGCCCGTGCGGCCGGATCCACTGGCCCTGCCAGTTTCTCCGCCATCCGCAGGGCTTCCTCTGCAATCAGTGAATCAGCCACCTCTATCAGGTCTGCACCTGGCTCCAGCCCCCGTACTCGCCCGCTGCGGCGCTGGACGTCGGGGTGCTGGTGCCTATCAGGATGCAGGTTAATCTCTGCCATTCCTACAGGTAATGTATACGATCCACACGATCCTGCAATGTGCTGGCAACACCAAAACAGGATCTGCTAACGCTCAGGCTTCTGCCTCTTGCACCTACTGCAGCATGGTGAGGGCTTGCCAGTCAGGTCAAGTTGACAGGTACAGCAAAAAACAGGACAGGTCTCTGCCTTCCTGCTTTTTCTTGCTAATAATCAGAATCTGGCGGAATCCTCCGTCGCCTTCAGCACTTCCCACCTCTTTCTGGCTGGGTGGCTTCTAGAAGTCGCACGCCCTGCGTGGATGGGGCTTCTTGCTTGGTACCCGCTCTGCTCTGCGGTCCTGCGGGGATGCTTTGGCCCACCAAGAAAATTTTAACCTTGGATCTTCTATCCACAAGTTAACGTCTGTCAATGATGACAGATCGGATCCACCTGATCACAATCTTCAATCACACAGGTACAAATTGCTGGGTGTATAAATCCACAGCCAATTCTTCAAGCCTCTCCTGGACCCATCACTGTGTTGCCACACACAGTGATTCACAGGGTTTAACTTGGCAATCTCTCTCTGGAGATTACCTCAGCCAAATTGCAGTTCAAGCGCCAAATTCCAGGCTGTTTGCTGACAAGCAAAATTCAAATTTTCGCAGCACAAACACCTTCTGCAGGAACTGGCAAATCAGGCTGATCAGGCTCAATCTACTTCGTCCCTTTCAAAAGGACACGCGTTGTGCGCTTCAGGTCCGTGGCGGACTTCTCCCTCACGACAGTGATGGGCGCCTACGGGCAGACTTCGTGACTACTCACTGGCTGCGGGTGCTCAACGAGTTAAGCCGCTAGATTTGTATTTGTATGTCAGGCAATAGCAAGGGTTGGCGCAGGCCTTCAGGCTGTCTGGTCGCGAACCAGCTAGGCTATCAGGTGCACTTACCGCGTCACACGCGGTGAGGGTACGGGATCGTAGACTGCGAACTACTTGTTCGGCAGGGATCTCGTTCCTCAACTGAGGTCTTGTTCTCTTGCTATCTCAGCGGAAGCTGAGGTAGTCTTGACTTGTTGTAGGTACTGACTTAAGGTACACCTCGGGTCTCACGCACTGGGTGACGGCCGGAGCTTGTTACAGAAGAGGTCTGTCCTTTTGAAAGGGACGAAGTAACTAGTTTAGGCAATTGCCGGGATACAGGGACCCGGCAGGCCCAGTTCAAAGTACGGGACAGCTAAACCCCTGGCGTAAGCGGGTTTCTAGGTTCCTATTCAAATAAGGAGGATCCGCAGGGAAGCTGCGAAGCCTCCGAGGTCGCAAACTGCGGCCTAAACGGTTTTGGCACGTATACCGTAATATACCGTGACACGTATGACGTTGGGCGATCTCTAATGTGGTTGAAAGAAATCTGGTATACGGTACGTACGGTATTAGAGTTTGAGTGGAAGACTTATCTGGAGTTGCGGGTTGCTCATTATGAGCAAATCAGTCGTGAAAAATAACGTGGACGACCCATGCGGAAGCGTTTGCCAACTCAAGCACAAATGGTACGTATGTTGGCTTTCAGGAAAGTTCAGAAATATGCCGTTCCTGAATTATCCAGCTATTTCCTTTGTATTGCCATATGAAGTGTATTGCTGTAATGTATTGCTAGAGATCTTCAAAGAATCAAGAACAACTGCCCGTAAGCAAGTGTGACCACACTGGGATTGTGTATGAATTGGATGATAAGCTTACGCCTTCCTAAGAGCAGCCCTCTGATAAGACCCCCACTACACCGGCTACAAGCCAGCTCTCAACCCCGCATACCCCGCACCACACCGGAGGCTCCGAGGGGGTGGAACTTCAAGTTCCACCAGCTGTCCAGCTGTACCAGGCCGAGCGGCACTAGGGGTGGGATGCTCATCTTGCTTTTGTGATAGCTATAAGTCGGACTTGTTTACCTTTTCGGCCCTTCCTTTTGTTCATTCCCCCCCCTCTTCCCCAAGTTTCTTCTTTTGTCCCTTCTGAACAGTTGGGTGCCCGAGTGGCCGAGCCTTCTTGACAAGGGCCCAGTGGTGCAACGTCATTGAACCGAGGGCCGGGTGCCCGCACCCCTTGGGGCGAGCATTGTGGTTCTTTGATTCACAGTTGCCCACTTAAACCCAAACCGCGTAGAAAGCTTGCATTTTTGTGGTAGTGCGTGTGCTTTAGCTGGTGGGGTAACGACTGCAGAGGTGGGGTACCAGTTTTTTATTCAGACATTACTCTAAGTTTGTATGCATGATTTGTTGTGGCCGTGCAAGTCAATGACGTTACACCACTGGGCGATGCTGCTAAGCTCGGCCGCGTCGGAGTCCAACAGTAAGGTTGGAAACTAAAGAGAGAGAGGAAAGAGACCCCCTCAAAAACAAAACAAAAAATCCTAATCCCCAATCCAACTACCGGAAGCTAAAGACGTCTGGGCCGTGCAAGTGCTTGTTGGTCGTGTACCTTTATTTCCTGCGCTTGCTTGCAGCTTCTCAGCTGACGAAGAGGGGCTCATGTGCACCCGGGTCCTCTGCCGGCTACTTTTCTGCTTGCGTCTCGGGCTTTCTAGGGTCGGGCGGCTGGCCTCACACCTTGTTAAGTCCTAGCAAAATACTTTGTACTTCGGGGCTTATGGTTGTCGGCGCTCCACCGGCACCAAGCTGGCTGGCACGATCAACACCATCATGAGGGGTAGGGACACCACCGTTCCGACGGGAACTGAAGCTTGCTCTAAAGAGCCACCCATGGCCTGGGTCAAGAGAGTGCGATGATGATGCAATGCCCTTGTTGGTCCTAGATCGTCCTCAACATCTGTGACATGATCTTTTCGAACGGTCCATTCACATTGGCTAAATGCCTCTCTTCCGACATCGCATTCGCTTCCCACCTCTGACACGCCTTAAATGTCGCAACCCAGCCCACTGCATGCAGACACATTGAGATGTTGAGGCCTTGGCACCTTACCTAGTGTTGGCCGGCGAGGCGAGGAATCGAAGATTGCCCCCTTAAAATAAGCCGTACACCTGCTTCCGCCTCCATTTCCCCCATTCATACCGTCCCATGTATCTCCTCCCCTCCTTCTACGGCATGCATCCGTGTACCTTTGTTCGGAACCTCAGTCAGTCCTCACCTACCACCTTGTCGTCTCTCTGCCCCCGCCTAGGACGCCGGGTTCCATGTTCCTGCTACCTTACAAAGGAGGATGGCAAGGCTGCACGATGGGCCATGGCCCATGCTGTGCATGGTAGCTGGAATTAAGCCTAGTCATTCCCTACCGGCCCCACGTGGCCGAGCATTGAGCGAGGCCCAGCGGATATGCACTGTTCTTAACCTACCGCATTGCTCCCGGGCAGCCGTGGCCCAAAATATCGGCCCTGGCAGCACGCTGCCTTCCTCCTTGGCCTAGCTATGACTGCCAACATCTCCACCTGCCTCTTCCCTCAGTCATGTTCTCTGCTACGTAGATGGTTCTTTGCCTTCGCGTGAGGCAATTGAGTACAGTTTTCTTGACCACGGGCAAGGGGAGCCAGGGCAGATACACAAGTCCAAACCCCCATTCCCAAAAACAAAAATATCGACCCCTGGCATACAACCAACCCATCCCGCGCCACTGGCACCCAGTGAAACCTTAATTTCTCAGGCAAACAGCGGAGTTGTAATTTAACATGACAACCAACACGATATGCCCTCAGCACTGAGGAGTTTAAGGGGGGGGCAAGGAGCTCCCCACGAGGCACAAAATCAAGTTCCTTAGCACATTAGTCAGCTGTCGTTAGATGCCAGTGAGATCCGTGAGTACTCTCGTTTCTGGAGCCTCATGGGCGAGCGAGGATAGGTAGCTGACCGGTGGTAGCTAGAGCAACTGTATCATGTTCATGATTTCGTTCTTTGTTTCACCATATGGCATTTTTGAACCAAGCGCATCCAGCGACACCTTAAGAAGTGCACGGTTGAGCTGATTCGAATTGGCCCCTCTCCCCTTTCAAAATTCGCATTCTTTACTGAGAAATTAAGGTTTAACTGGGTTCCGGAGGCTGTGGTGAGGGGGGTTAGTCAGGGGTCGATAATGTTTCTTTTACGATTTCACGATTGTTTTTGCACTATGGGGTTCATTCCCACGCCACTGTCGTGGTTGTGTGCTAGTTGCTTGCCCAGGGGGGTCACTGGTTTTCGCTTTCTGTCCTAGCATATCAAGTGCCTTTACCGGTTTACGGGCACATATCCCATGCATCAACTCTGATGCTCTGACGGACTGTAAAAACTTCACACATTTTAATGATGGGGATTTTACCTCGGTGCTACTCTACCCCGTATCCGTCCTTTGCCGTCGCATTGTCTACTGATAATTGGCTTGCGCGGAAAAAAAATGCGGCTGATTAATTCATTATTGCAGGACCGTAAGGCTTAACTTAATAATTAAATCCTGCTTTTTTGCCCGTGAGCACCGATACTGGTACCGTGCAGATTCCTCACTTTCCCACAGAGGCACCAGTATTCTTGTAGTCATACTCTATGCGTTCCTACCTACCCCTGCGGTTGCTACGCCTTATCTCGCTAGCAAAGCACCAAGCAGTTTCCATTAAAGTGGCTTCGTACATTGACACAACCGTCGATGGCCCCTGAGGCTTAAATAAGAAAAACTACTTTTTGGCCCGGTGGTTGAAAATACTCGATTTATTTGCCTCGTGTGAGGGCAAATTCGTCTTCATGCCGGTGAAGTGAAGTGAAGTTTTTACAGTCCAACGGGGCATCACATTTGATGCATGGGACTTGTGCCCGTAAACCGGTACAGGCACTAAATATGCTAGGACAGCGAGCGAAAACCAATGACCCCCCTGGGCAAGCAACCAACACTCAACCACCGAGCAGTAGCGTGGGAATGAACCCCATAGTGCAGCAGATTAGCCCCAGCCTAAAAACATGACGTGGGTGCAAAAGAGTTCGGTTGGACGCCTCCTACTAGGAAAGACATGTGAGTGTCGTAAGGGACAGCGATTGAGAAGGAAACAAGAAAGTTTTAGTGAAATTTTATGAGTCTGTGTAAAAACTGTGTGATGTGTAAGCGAAACTTCAGTGTGTTTAAGTGTTTTAAAATGTGTGAAATATGTATGAAACTGTGTGACACATAATTTAAGTGAGTAAAATGTTTACAAAGTGTGACCTGTGTGTATAAATTATTAAGATGAGTGTGTGAAACTTCTGTAAGTGAGCCATTTCAATGTTAAATTAGTGATTCAAAAACGATGATACAAACACATGGACCAGAGATAGGAATTGTGATAATCAAGGTGATAGTCATCCCAAGTCAAGACTCCCCCTTAACCTGACATATGAAAGCAAAAACTCATGCGGCCACCTCCACCCCATCGACAAAGAGCCGAGCACGCGTGAAAAACACCCTCAACTTCATCTCCTTGGCAAACTGGAACT
This sequence comes from Limnomonas spitsbergensis, assembly GCA_037349105.1. Classification (NCBI taxonomy): domain Eukaryota; kingdom Viridiplantae; phylum Chlorophyta; class Chlorophyceae; order Chlamydomonadales; genus Limnomonas; species Limnomonas spitsbergensis. Next base: position 1,283,744 of record JAYJMM010000090.1, on the reverse strand, counting down.
TGGGCCAGAGCTATGTACATGAATATCGGTACATGAATATCCCGAGGGCGAGCTGCCTCTTCCTTCGGAATTGCTTAGGCATTTGACAGTACAACAAACACCATGAATCGGGAGTTATTTTGGTGGCCATGAATGCCTTGCCTTGGGTGCATCGAATCCCTACTTCCCTGGGATGGTCAACTGGTCCACCAGTCATCTCGCGGACATGGCGGCATCTGGCCATGCACGCTAATGGAATAGCGGATATGAGTCCAACCCGTACCGTCCCCCAAGGCTGCCCCCTTGCCCCCCTCTTGTAAATGACGTTATACCTCTGGAACCTGCTTGAATAAAGCACGGCTACGTCGGCAAACATCAAGTCAGCTAGGAAATTCAAGGGTGAGGGCACAAGAGGAAAGAAAGGAAAGTTTTCCCCCCGAAAGGTTCCTCCCCGCTCTAGCCCCCCTCTGGTACATCTTTGCCATTCAGGCAGACGAAGGCTGTCCTCGTGGATTTCCTCCCATCTTTGCATGGGGATTACTCTCGCCGGATCTTGTAGTCTTGATGTTTTATTACTTAGTACTTTTTCAAGTTTAAATAAGTTTGTAAGCGGCTGTTATAATGTTTTCAATTTTATTCACCCGCCACATCAGTGACTCCAAGGAAGTCCCCTTTCTGAACTTCCCCATCCTCCCTTTCCACCTTTTCCGGTTCAGGGGGTGAACCTTCACCGGTTCACCCCCATAATTGCGGCCCCCTGGAAGGCTCATCAACATGTCAAAGATGTCAAGGTCACAACCCTCCCTCTCTCCTCACCTCAACCATTTATGACATCATGGTCGTTACATCGGTCACCTCCCTCAAAATTCCCCACTGTACCCCCTAGCTTCCCCACGGTGGGGGCTCACCCTCCTACCCCCCCCTTCATTCATCCACTCCTCCCTCCTCCCCCGCCTATGGTACCTCCCATCCTCATCCCTCCCAAACCATGCCTGGCCTCGCCGCCTACGGCATAACCCCTAGCGTACATACTCAAGCTCATTTCAGTCCCCTATCACCCCCCTAAATCCTCGAGTTGGCGATTGCACGTAGGTATCACGACACCCCCCTTCACACCTTCTTGCCCTCAGATACACACCTATCCAATTATTTCCGTGAACAGGTCATGCAATGCCCTGTTATACCGGTATCCTAGCCAGTAGCCAGCACCAAATCTGGCTGGGGTCACGGCTTCCGGCATGAACCCCATGTTACGACACCATGCACGCGTGCGCACAGATTTGCGTATATGATTACGCTGCGCGAGTTCCACGAACTTTACTCTAGCCATGGCTTGCGTGCAAGCGCATCCATTCCCCACCGTCCATTCCCCCTAGGTTGGTGCCGGCACCCGGCCTGGTACTGGTGATCTGAAGGCCTCCACACTTGCCACTTTGCTAGCACAGCTATCACCAAACATAACTGCATGCATCCATCTATGATCGTGAAAATAGGTACCGTATAGACTACCCGAAGAAATCTTACAAACACTATTACCGGTAGACGGTAATATTGCTTGTGTCGTACTCTCTGTCGATGACATCCAACACAGACGTCACTGATGAGCGTGCATTGGAAATAGCAGCCCGCATAATCACCCTTGCTTGCATATCTATCACCTGATCTTACTTCGATTCGACCTGGGCCTGATGCACGGCCTTGCTCAGACTGATACGTGCTCTACAACGCGAGATAGCTTGTAGCAATATTGTTGGACCTGGACCTGGAATTGTTGCTACGATGCAGCGGAAGAATATCTGCCACCGTCCATGATTATTTTGCGCGTTGGGCATGGTCCTGATTAGAGATGCGCCGGAGCTCGTAGAACATGCCTCGCCCAGATAGCAGGCATTCCAGAAAGACAGGTGAGTAAAAACGCAGCCAAACTTTGCACATGTCTTTCTGGACTGTACCTTGCCACAGTGCGGGGGGACTCGATGCATCGGCCTCGGTTCAGCAGCGCATCAGGCTCGACCCGCCTTTCGCGTTTTTGTCACATACCGGTACCTTGGGCTACTTCAGGGCATTAACAAGCACACCAATCAACCCCGGCAAACGCGCTATGCAGCTTCAGCTGTGTGTCTTGTCGCCTCGCATGGCTCTCACATCTCGGCCCCTCGCTGTCACGGCCGCTGGCCTAAAGCTGCCTGCTATTTTTTCGTCTCAGGCTCGATGGACGACGTCGGGCCGCTTGGAGCGCATCCTGCACTCCAGCCGAGCCGGCTTCGTCCGGTAAGAAGTGCCTCTCTGATGGCCCATGACAGCAGGCTAAGCAAAGAGGAGACCTCCAGCTGCTATCCGAACAGCACATAGAACGGTAGCAGTAGTGTGCAGCCCCTCTCACGAACGCCGTGCGCCACAGTCATTAAAGCAAACCCTTGCAGGCCCTGTGCCAAGAGCATGAGCCGCATGCCTTGCCATGTGCCTGCCGCAAGCAAACATGCTCGACCATGCGGCTCTCTAGAGTATGGAGAACCCTTGCATGCTGTGCAACAAAAGCGTGAGTAGCTTCATTGCAGATGTCCCAACCTCCCATGCGTCCCCTCTCCAAGTGCCAACGTTGCCATGTGGTTTTTGCAGAGCATGGAGGAACCTCTGAATACTGCCCCAATGAGCGGAAGAGACGGCGAGCCGTCGCATGGTGCGCAGCATGGGAATTGGGTGCAGCAAGCTGGGCAGCTTGGATATGGGATGTAACATGCTGGCATGCGTGGCATGCAACTTGCTGGCATGCATGGCATGCAACATTCTGGCATGCATAGCATGCAACATGCTGGCATGCATGGCATGCAACATGCTGGCATGCATGGGATGATGTAACATGCTGGCATGCATGGCATGCAACATGCTGGCTTATGCCTGGCCTCATGCACTAGTGGCTTCTGATGCCTGTACATGGAGCCTGGAGTTTGGGCTTTTTGGGTTCACAGCATGGGTGTCTGGGCATTTATATTGGCATGGACATGGCAGAGGGCGTGTCACTCTGACGAGCATGCTCTGATGAGCACGCCGCATGAAGGCGCAAGTCATGGAACGGGACAGGGGGGTGGGGCACGGGATTGGGCATAAGGGAATGACAGTACAGGGTCAAGACGTAGGAGGGGCAGAGGTTATGAGGGCTATGGGGATGGTGTTAGTATGGGCATGGAAGGGATATGAGGCATGAGGCATGAGGGCAACAGCTGTGCATGTGCTTTTATGGAATGTTGGAATGGAGCAGGACATGGGTGGGGCAGAGGTTATGAGGGCCATGGGGAGGGTGTCAGCATGGGCATCGTGGGGATATGAGGCATGACCACATGAGGTGACCAGCTGTGCATGTGGTTTTATGGAATGATGGAATGGAGCAGGAGCAGACGTCATAACGTGAGGGGCATGGAAAGGGGGGGGTATGGAAAGGAGGGGGGGGGGGCCTGGAAAGGGGGCATAGACAAGAGGGGCATGTGAAGGGGGGTATGGAAACGGGGGCATAGAAAGGGGGGCATGGAAACAAGGGCATGGAAATGGGGGCATGGAAAAGGTGGCATGGAAAGGGGACATGGAAAGGGTGGCATGAAATGGGTGGCATGGACAGGGTAACATGGAAAGGGGGGTATGGAAAGAGGGGCATGGAAAGGGTGGCATGGAAAGGGTGACATGGAAAGGGTGGCATGGAAAGGGTGGCATGGAAAGGGTGGCATGGAAAGGGTGGCATGGAAAGGGTGGCATGGAAAGGGTGGCATGGAAAGGATGGCATGGAAAGGGTGGCATGGAAAGGGTGGCATGGAAAAGGGTGGCATGGAAAGGGTGACATGGAAAGGGTGGCATGGAAAGGGTGGCATGGAAAGGGTGGCATGGAAAGGGTGGCATGGATAGGTTGGCATGGAAAGGGTGGCATGGAAAGGGTGGCATGGAAAGGGTGGCATGGAAAGGGTGGCATGGAAAGGGTGGCATGGAAAGGGTGGCATGGAAAGAGTGGCATGGAAAGGGTGGCATGGAAAAGGGTGGCATGGAAAGAGTGGCATGGAAAGGGTGGCATGGAAAGGGTGGCATGGAAAGGGTGGCATGGAAAGGGTGGCATGGAAAGAGTGGCATGGAAAGGGTGGCATGGAAAGGGTGGCATGGAAAGGGTGGCATGGAAAGGGGACATGGAAAGGGTGGCATGGAAAGGATGGCATGGAAAGGGTGGCATGGAAAGGTTGGCATGGAAAAGGGTGGCATGGAAAGGATGGCATGGAAAGGGTGGCATGGAAAGGATGGAATGGAAAGGGTGGCATGGAAAGAGAGGCATGGAAAGGGATTTGGAATGGGTTATGGAAAGGGTGGCATGGGAAGGGATTTGGAAAGGGTCATGGGAAGGGATTTGGAAAGGGTCATGGACAGGGATTTGGAAAGGGTCATGGGAAGGGATTTGGAAAGGGTCATGGACAGGGATTTGGAAAGGGTCATGGAAAGGGATGTGGAAATATGCATGAACCCTGAACCATCAGTCCTCAACCTCCAACCCTAATTGCCGTCTATACTGTGACACTGTGCAGCTGAGAGGCCTGTCGCAACTTCGGCAGTGCCACGCTCCATGCGGCCCATGGCCTCGAGCGTCTATCGTTGCTCGTCCGAGCACCGCAATTCGCCGAGCAGCTCCCCGCTCATGCGGCCGGTCATGGCGCTGGCGCCCTTCGTCCCAAAGCTCCTGCGGGACAGCATACGAGAGGACGACGGCCGGTTTGCTGCGTTCGACGCGGTTCAGGTAATGTGCTGTTGCGCCGATTGTTTTTGTGGCGGGCGTCAGCTACAATTCAGCTACATCATGCAATTGTTTTACATGTGTTGGGGGCTTCAGTAACGATTTAGCTGCATCTCATAATCTATCTGCTGCAGCCCACACACTGTTCCCTGATTCCCAGATGATTTCTACGCCCTCCTCATTTGCGGGCACCCGGAATGGTAGCCTGCCCAGCCTGTCATAAATTCATGCAGTCCTTCAATTTTTGTTTGCATGACCAGGAGGACTTGGCTGCTGCTGCGGCAAACACACTCTAGTCCTCATAAACTCTTATCCTGAATCACATTTGTTTCCTATAGCATTTCCCCCTCTTGCACTCTTTCCTGAATGGCATGAGCTGGGAATGGAAGCCTGCCCATTGCCATTTCTTCTTCCTTCTCTTCCATTTATTCAGGCTGTTCATTCATTTACTAATTGCAGGGCCTTGACGACCTTGCTGCCGCATCTCGCAAGCTCAACCCGAGCATGACAGAGATGCCCCAGTGCCAAATAACCTTCCTTTCCTTCCATTTGTTAACGCTGTCCATTCCTTTATTCACTGCAGGGCCTTGATGACGTAGCTGCCGCATCCCGGAAGCTCAAGCCGAGCATGACGGAGATGCCCGCGGCCATCATGGTAGCAGATGTCAAGGGGTTCACGAAGCTGACGGAAATCCTGTCAAAAAGGGGTGAGAGAGAACGCTTCATTTTCGTGTCTGAAGTGGCCGATATAACCAGGGATATAACTGCCTTGCTACCTATGCCTACCTAAAATTTGAAAAAAAGAAGAATTGTGTGCTGTTATTCTTTCAAGTACCGTAGATGCGCTTTGCCTCCGCAAGAAATTAATGTGAATTTGCCTTCTCGGATTAATGAATACTTTAACAATTAACTCAAAGACGCATTTGCGGCTTATCACGCAATATTAAACAATTGCTTGTGCGCGCACGCGCACGCGCGTCACACCTTGTCCACTCACCGGTACCGTACAGATGCACATGCAATATCTGCACCGCGACCAGTTTACCTACTGTAACAACGGCACTGCGCAACCCAAGTTTGAGAACCGTTCGGTGGGGTTTAGGAACAGTTACCCAGTGCGGTGCGCGGCTTACGAAAGTATTGATTTCGGCCCGAGCGCCTTACGACAGCGTGTTTTCTGCATATCCTGATTAATAATAATAAATAAAAACTGAGCGTTCGCGGAGGCAAATAAAGTCTACGGTATTTATGTGTATATATATATATATATATATATACGGTATACGGTATATATATCCTTTGCCCTGTGGGTGTTACCATTTTTAAAATACAGTCTTGAGCTGGATCAGGCTCTGGAGCTGTTGAGCTATCAAGCACCTGCACGCAATCTGCCCTGTCCACTGATTCGTCCACTGCCCTGTCCACTGCCTTGTCTACTTATTTATCCCCCTTTCTTGCACTTGATCAGGTTCTGGAGGTGTGGAGTTATGAAGCACCTGCTTCCAATCTGCCCCATCCACTGCCTTATCTACTAATAAATTCGTCCACTGCCCTGTACACTGAGCTACCCCCCCTTGACCTTGATCAAGTAATGGAGGTGTGGAGCTGCTCAGCACCTGCATGCAATCTGCCCTGTCCACTGCCCTATCCACAACTTCCCCACTGAGCTGCCCCTCCCCCATTCTAGCGCTGGATCAGGTTCCGGAGGTGTTGAGCTGCTCAGCCTGCATGCCACCTACCCTGGCCACTGATTTGTCAACTGCCCTGTTCACTGCCTTATCCACTATTTTCCCACTGAGCTTCCCTTCCCCCATTCTTGCGCTGGATCAGGTTCGGATGTGTGGAGCTGCTCAGCACCTGCAAGCAATCTGCCCTGGCCACTGCCTTATCCAATTATTTTCTCACTGAGCTGCCCCTCCCCCATTCTTGCGCTGGATCAGGTTCCGGAGGTGTGGAGCTGATCAGCACCTACATGCAATCTGCCCTGGCCACTGATTTGTCCACCGCCCTGTCCACTGCCTTGTCTACTAATTTATCCCCCCTTCTTGCACTGGATCAGGATCCGGAGGTGTGGAGCTGCTCAGCACCTGCATGAACAACTACTTTGCACGCGTGATCAGGTGAGGGAAGCGTAACCTGCATGAACAGCTGTTATTTCACGTGCGCATTCATGTGGAATTCGTTTTGTTTTGTTTGAGTTCAAATGTTCGAAATTAGTGTATTTCGTTTTGTTCGAGCCCATTGCAGTGCGCGTACAATACGCATAGTTTCGTTTGAATTCAAATACACCCAACTGACCAACTGCGGTTTGAATGGCCACGATAATTATGCCATCGAGTGTGCATCGATGCTTAAAACCTTGAACCCATAACCCTAACCACCAACAGCTGCACATACGCCTGGACCCCAGACCCTTAGCACAAACCCCTGCACCCTATACCTCAGCTACCAACTGCCGCGGTGATGTCTGCTGCCTTATACCTCGAACCTTAAACCCTGCACCGCTAACCCTGAACCTCAAGCGCCCACCACTGCACTGATGCCTAACGCCCTACACCCTAAACCTTGAAGCTCAAGCACCCACAGCTGCATGGATGCCTAAGGCCCTAAACCATCACCCTGAACCTCAAGCACCCACCACTGCACGGATGCCTAACGACCTTAACCCTTAACCATTAACCCGGAACATCAAGCACAAACAGATGCGTGGATGTCCAACGCGCTAAACCCTGAACCTCAAGCACCTAAAACTGCGTGGCTATCGATGGAGCATTGAGATCGCTGGAGACTGTTAAACTTTATCCTGATACCCTGAACCAGTTGTCTGAACCAGGCCCCAACTCCAACTACCAACTGCCAACCGCCAACTGCCAACCGCAAGCACCTACAACTGCGTGGCTGCCCATGGAGATATCATTGAGATCGCTGGAGACTGTTAAACTTTATCCTGATCCCCTGAACCAGTTGTCTGAATCAGGCCCCAAACTACCAACTGCCAACCGCCAACTGCAAACCGCAAGCAGATGCACTGAAGCTAAGAATAAATATGTCATCAACGCCTAATATACTGCACCCTTAACCCTGAATACTGAACCCTACACTCTGAACCCTTGACCCTGAATGTCCTGAATCCTAAACCCTGAATCCTGAACCCTAATTGTTGAATCCTCAACCCTGAATCCTAAATCCTGAACCCGAACCCCTCTATCCTGAACACTTGACTTGAAATTTGATCTCTCAACCTTGAACCGCAACGCTTGTGATGGCGACGTTTTCAGCACCTGAAACCCTTTACCCAGAACCCTGAATCCTGAACACTCGACATTGCACCCTGATCCCTCAACCCCGAACTGCGAACAGCTGCATCGACGCTTATGACGGCGACGTCATCAAGTTTGCCGGGGACTCCATGATCGTCGCCTTTTACGCGGAACCGGCGGGCGACCACGAGCAGCAGCAGCAGCCGCCGCAGCAGACCTCTCAGCAGCAGCAGCAGCCCTCTCAGCAGCAGCAGCAGACCTCTCAGGGCTCACAACACTCACAGCACTCGCAGGCACAGCATCCGCTGCAGCCACAGCCCTCTCAGCTGCATCCGCAGCCGTACCCCTCGTCACAGCAGCAGCCACAGCACTCGCAGCCGCACCCGCAGCCGCACCCCTCGTCACAGCAGCAGCCACAACACTTGCAGCCGCACCCCTCCCAGCAGCAGCCACAACACTCGGTCACAGCGGACGCCCCGCTGGCTGCTGCGGTGGCTCGATGCATCCAGTGCTCGCACCAGCTCGCGCAACACCTGGGAAACGTCCGCATGAAGGCTAATGGACAGGTGAGGGATGCAGATCCCTAAACCCTTAACCCTTAACCCTAAACCCTAAACGTCCGCAAGAAGGCCAATGGACAGGTGAGGGATGCATAATCCTACAACCTAAACCCTACAAGCTAAACCCTGGGCAGCAGGTCCGCATGAAGGCCAATGGACATGTGAGGGATGCGGGTATCGGGCAGAAGGGTGTCGAGATGTGTCCATGTGGGGGGGGGGGCAGGGTCGGCAGGGGGATGCATCCAGTGCCCACACTGGCTTGCAAGACACACCTGTGCCAGGCTGGGCAGCAGGTCCGCATGAAGGCCAATGGACAGGTGAGGGATGCGGGTATCGGGCAGAAGGGTGTCGAGATGTGTCCATGTGGGGGGGGGGCAGGGTCGGCAGGGGGATGCATCCAGTGCCCACACTGGCTTGCAAGACACACCTGTGCCAGGCTGGGCAACAGGTCCGCATGAAGGCCAATGGACAGGTGAGGGATGCGGGTATCGGGCAGAAGGGTGTCGAGATGTGTCCATGTGGGGGGGGGGCAGGGTCGGCAGGGGGATGCATCCAGTGCCCACACTGGCTTGCAAGACACACCTGTGCCAGGCTGGGCAGCAGGTCCGCATGAAGGCCAATGGACAGGTGAGGGATGCGGGTATCGGGCAGAAGGGTGTCGAGATGTGTCCATGTGGGGGGGGGGCAGGGTCGGCGGGGGGATGCATCCAGTGCCCACACTGGCTTGCAAGACACACCTGTGCCAGGCTGGGCAGCAGGTCCGCATGGAGGCCAATGGACAGGTGAGGGATGCGGGTATCGGGCAGAAGGGTGTCGAGATGTGTCCATGTGGGGGGGGGGCAGGGTCGGCAGGGGGATGCATCCAGTGCCCACACTGGCTTGCAAGACACACCTGTGCCAGGCTGGGCAACAGGTCCGCATGGAGGTCAATGTATGCCAATGGACAGGTAGGGGATGTTTGTTGAAGTAGGAGGCGTGAGCCACTGGGACATCTTGCGCAAGTTGTCTTAGTGGCTTACGCCTACCTACTTCAAGAAACACCTCGGGATGAGGGTGTGCAGACGGCATCCCCACGTTAATCACAGTGCTTCTCTGGGCTCAGAGCTTGTAAGGTCTAGAGGTTTAACACCATTTTCTTTTGTCGTGACTCAGCTATGTGTCAGTTACACTCCGGCCTCCAGCCGAAGACCCATCTTTGGCCAACCCAGCTGCTTCGGCCGCCAGCCGTAGGTTGGTCCAGTCTTGGTCCCAATCAGGCCTTTGGCGGCTGCGGGGCTGCATTCGAAGGTGGATTCGTAGCCGGGAAAATTCCATGCTCAAAAGTGCATTTAACCATACCCCACCCCCCAACCTCTCAAACCTTATGACACTCAACCCCGGACGCCCAAACCCCAACCCCATTTGTACAGGTGGAATCCATGCGGGTGCTGTCTCCTGTCAACAGTATGAACCCTCGCTCCTAAACACATTAAACCAGGCCCTGACCCCTGGCCTTTAAACCCTGACGACATCCAACCCCGGACACTTGAACCCTAACCCCATTTTTACAGGTGGAATCCATGCACATCCTGTCTCATGTCAACAGTATGAACCCTCGCTCCTAAACACATTTAACCATACCCCAACCCCTGGCCTTCAACCCCTTATGACACTCAACCCCAGACGTTCAAACCCTAACACACCTGTACAGGTGGAATCCATGCGGGTGCTGTCACCTGTCAACAGCATGAACCCAAGCACCAACCTCTCGCCACTGCACTCCAGTCAAATGAAGAAGGAGCACTTGAGCACCTCGGCGAATGCTTTTGTGGGTTTGAGGGTATGAATGGGGGGGGCAGGGCTGGGGGCAGAGCGAATGGGGGAGGGGGCTAGGGCTGGGGCACGGAGGAGGACAATTGTGTCTGGGTAAAGCGGAATCTGAGCTGGGGGGTGTGGGTTAATGGTTTTATATGGGAGCAGTTAAGGGGTCTAGAGGTTGCTAGGAGTTTAGGGGTTAACAGGTTTATGGGGGAGCAGTTTAGGGCTTACTAGGGGTTAACGGGTGTATGGGGCAGCAGTTTAGGGGTTACTAGGGGTTAACAGGTTTATGGGGGAGCAGTGTAGGGGTTACTAGGGGTTAACGGGTTAATGGGGGAGCAGTTTAGGGCTTACTAGGGGTTAACGGGTTAATGGGGGAGCAGTTTAGGGCTTACTAGGGGTTAACGGGTTTATGGGGGAGCAGTTTAGGGCTTACTAGGGGTTAACGGGTTAATTAGGGAGCAGTTTAGGGGTTACTAGGGGTTAACGGGTTTATGGGGGAGCAGTTTAGGGCTTACTAGGGGTTAACGGGTTTATAGGGGAGCAGTTTAGGGCTTACTAGGGGTAAACGGGTTTATGGGGGAGCAGTTTAGGGCTTACTAGGGGTTAACGGGTTTATGGGGGAGCAGTGTAGGGGTTACTAGGGGTTAACGGGTTTATGGGGGAGCAGTGTAGGGGTTACTAGGGGTTAACTGGTTTATGGGGGAGCAGTTTAGGGCTTACTAGGGGTTAACGGGTTTATGGGGGAGCAGTTTAGGGCTTACTAGGGGTTAACGGGTTAATGGGGGAGAAGTTTAGGGGTTAATAGGGGTTATCGGGTTTATGGGGGAGCAGTTTAGGGCTTACTAGGGGTTGACGGGTTAATTAGGGAGCAGTTTAGGGGTTACTAGGGGTTAACGGGTTTATGGGGGAGCAGTTTAGGGGTTACTAGGGGTTAACGGGTTTATGGGGGAGCAGTTTAGGGGTTACTAGGGGTTAACGGGTTTATGGGGGAGCAGTTAAGGGCTTACTAGGGGTTAACGGGTTAATGGGGGAGCAGTTTAGGGCTTACTAGGGGTTAACGGGTTTATGGGGGAGCTTACTAGGGCTTACTAGGGGTTAACGGGTTAATGGGGGAGCAGTTTAGGGCTTACTAGGGGTTAACGGGTTAATGGGGGAGCAGTGTAGGGGTTACTAGGGGTTAACGGGTTTATGGGGGAGCAGTTTAGGGCTTACTAGGGGTTAACGGGTTAATGGGGTAGCAGTTTAGGGCTTACTAGGGGTTAACGGGTTAATTAGGGAGCAGGTTAGGGCTTACTAGGGGTTAACTTGTTTATTGGGGAGCAGGTTAGGGCTTACTAGGGGTTAACGGGTTTATGGGGGAGCAGTTTAGGGGTTACTAGGGGTAAACGGGTTTATGGGGGAGCAGTTTAGGGGTTACTAGGGGTTAACGGGTTTATGGGGAGCAGTGTAGGGATTAATAGGGGTTAACGGGTTAATTAGGGAGCAGTTTAGGGCTTACTAGGGGTTAAAGGGTTTATGGGGGAGCAGTTTAGGGCTTACTAGGGGTTAACGGGTTTATGGGGGAGCAGTTTAGTGGTTACTAGGGGTTAATGGGTTTATGGGGGAGCAGTTTAGGGCTTACTTGGGGTTAACGGGTTATGGGGGAGCCAACCCTAATGGAGCCAGGCAGTTTGAACATGACAAAACATGCACGAGGACGAAGACTAGGCATGATACCATAGATAGCCCTCTCCATGCACGCCCCACTTGGTGGCTGTCATTGGATGATTTGGAAGCGCACACGCAAGCAAATAGGCTGAACCTGGCTTTTCAGGAGAACGATAATGCTAGCCTCAAAGACCAACAGAGCAGGGTCTTCCATAATTGTGGAACAAGAGACGTCGGCAGATTTCTAATGATTTACACCCGTGTCGTGATTGTCCAAGCTCTGCTCATAATTATTGCACTCATGAGTGTGACACCCGCCCATACAGCTATGTCCTGGAATTTGTTAGTCATTGACCCACCCCCCAAACTGTCCGCACCAGAACATACCTATCCGAAACTCAACAAAAAGAGGAAACCCTCCGAACCAGACAGCATGGAAGTAATCGTTCACCATTACATCACTACAAAAATCTTGATTCTCAAAACATCAGGTTCAAACAATTGGAAATACATGAGTTCAAAAATTCACAAACAAGCCAAAAGATTAAAAAATAAATGGCGGCACAAACCGCTTGTAATTATCAGACTACACGAGCGGGCCTCGCTTCTCATAGTCAAAAGAATCACCGTGCTCTCTGAGCAACCTCAAGAATGGGCAAACAAAAATAAGCATTTCCGAAAGCGGTTCCCTGAGACGCCCCAAAACATACACCCCAAAACATACACCCATCCAAGCCCACCACAGCAAGATAGTGAGATAAAAGCCACGAGGATCGACAGGCTCGAAGAAGGAACTTTAAATCATAAACCACAGGAGCCTAACCCGAACCGAGGAGGGAGCAAGCACCCCCCACACATTACCACAACAGGCCATATTCCAAGAGATATTTACTACGAAAAACAGCATAAACAATTTTGTCAGGCACATGCCCTCGCGATGCTCCTGGGGCGACCGCTTCGCCAGTCACACAAAGAAATCATAAAATGGTTTTTAGGTCAAAAAGAAACTCCCACATACGCGCACCACAAGGGGGTCCTAAACCATAGGGATTTCCCCCAATTCGATCCAATATCTGGTGACTTCTCGGACCCAGCATGGGCCTTGTACGCGTTCCAACACTATCAACTAAACTACAAGATTATTCAGGGAATAGGCCAACCGCAACTCCTGACCACACAAGTATTAGATCGCACCCTAGATGAGATAAAACAGACACGAAACTACCACCTAAATGGTTTCATAGTCCACTCTAGTGCGCCCTATCAACATGCCTCGACCTTGCTCCGGCACGAAGGAAAGTGGTACTGGCTGGACTCAGAGAAGCCATACCGAGCCCCACTATTCGGAGAAGAGGGAATCCGGAACTTGGATGAGCTCACGAAAACGGCAACATCCATCTATGGGTATTTCTATGCGGAAACCCTGGCTGAATGCAACACCGCTTGCTTTCTTTTCCCACCAGTACCCCACACACCAGAAGAGGGGGGAGACATAAACTCGCCCCCAAAACCCCTGAACCCCCCCCAGCCCCAACCACCAGAACTGCACGAGACACAAATGATGCTCAAACCAACTCTGCCGCCCGCTCGGACAGCACTGCCTCCTTCAAACACTAATAATGCAGCACCCCTCACCCAGGTCACATTCCCCGACTCACCTAGATGCGCCATCAAAGGTAGAACTACCAAAGGGCAGGAGAAGACGCATGATATTGAGAGAACAAAACTAAATAACTTGGCTTCCAATGGATACGTACGTAAGCTCAAAAATAAGCAAACCAAGCGCAACATTGCCCTACCGCACACAACGGAAGGAAAGACACCGAAAAAACTGTTACAGACCCTCATTTTATCATATATCACTACTTCAATCACTGAGACGCCCAAACCAGCTAAGCAAAACAGAAGGGTGAAACAGATCTTGAAGAACAGGCTTGACCAAGAAAATACAAGCCTACCACGCCAGCCAAGTGCTCCACCCCACGGAGAAGATCAAACAGCCTGTCAACCGGCTACGTTGCGCATGATCACAGCCAATGTCCAGGGTGCTTACACTGCAAAGTACGACATAGAAATGACCATCCAGCAGCATAACCCAGATATCCTCGTACTCACCGAGACAAACATGTTCCCCAAGCAGAAAAAGGCCAGATGGTTGCAAGAAGCCTTACAGGGGTATCAATACTGGGCGTGTACACACAGCGAACATGGCAGAGGCTTGCGAGGGGTCATCATTGCCATCAAGGAACACATTGCAGTTCTGGGCAAGGCCACCCGAACAGAAGGCGACAATTGCAATGGGAGAATTATGAACGTTGCCATCCACCTGCCCCACTCCAGGCCCATCAACATCACAGGGGTCTATGCGCCGGCAGGTTGCTCACCAGAGGAGGAGACAGAGAGACTAAAAATGTACAGCATACTCACGGAAAGCATGCAAGAAACACAAAACTGCAACCCTTCTTGCCATATTATGCTCGGCGACTGGAATGCAACGCTGCTTCAAGGTGACAGGAGCAGCGGACACACCTACCACAAGGATGAGACACACAGGAAATTTGTTGAAGCAGTTGAACTTTCACCCCTAGAAATGAACCTTAGCCCTCGAGGCCACACCTACACCCACTTAAACGGCACAAGTGAGTCCCAGACGACCAGCAGAATTGACGATATTCTCACAAACCTGGATATGAGCATCATCAAAAGTAAGACCAACGTCCTCCAAATAGGAACCCAATCAGATAACTCACCCCTGCTAGGCATCATTGAACTGAGAAACACAGGGATTTTCATCCCCACTATAAAAAAACAGCCAACACGGCCCTCCACACGGGTCTTGGTCCGCCCTATCAGCCTCACCGACAAGACAGCCTTCGCCAACAAAATCTCCACCTTCTCAGAGGGTATCGCCGGCGAGACTCAAGACCTGCACCAGAAAATGCAGCTGGTAATTAAAGAGGATATTCAGCCATACTTCAACAGGATTGAGTCCGAAGACGGGAAGACAAGCAACCGCCTATCCATTATTCAGGGACTAAACGCGGCGGTAAAAGTGAATGAGCTAAGTGAACAACTGTTGAGTGCTCTACAGAAGACACAAGCGATCGCCTTACAGACATGCGAGTGCAAAAACACGAACCCCTCTGGGACTCACCTCCGCCCACGGGTTCTGTCCCGAAAAAGAATAATGTTATGCAAGCACTTTCATGCTTGTCATGAGATTAGAAATGAAGTCCGCAATACTGCTACTGACACAACTACAGGGATGCAAGAAATCATAGCTAACCAAACTAATCTCCCCAACGGTATGGAGAAGAGACTAAACGAAGCCACAACCTTGGAGACAAACGAGGGCATGAATAACGGGCAGATCCTCTCACAAGTCATCAGAGGCATTAGGTCCGAGATCCAGACCATGGACAAGGGACAGGACAAGCAAAATCTCGACCAAGCGATCAAAGCTACCAGAGACCTAATAAACAAAAAACCGAAGATGGCAAACAGGATCATCTTCAAGAAGCCAGCCTCCGGAACCAACTACAAAGCCCTTGTGGACCCGGCCACAAACCACATCACTGAGGACCCCAAGAAGATGATCTCGATTGTGGAGGAACATTTCACCAAATTGCTGACCCCATGTGCCCCCAAGAGCGGCAAATACCACCCACATCAGGTCACTCGGCAGTACCCGTGGACAAAGGGCCCCGATAAATTTACCTTGGAAACACTGGCGACCCGTCTCCCAAACCGACCATGGCTGCACAGAACAATCCAGCAATCCTCAGTGTTTGAAGAATGCCTACACACACGAAGTGATGGGAAATCACCAGGACCAGATGGGACCGTAAATGAACTCCTAAAAATGATGACACACAAGTTCAAGGAGTGCATGCACATGCTCATGATCATCATGTGGGCAACCGGTGTGACCCCAGACGAATGGAAGCAAAGTACTACACAACTGTTGGAGAAGGGGACAGACGAAACCTTGATAGATAAGAAGAGGCCTATCGGGATGCTAAATGCCCTATACAAACTCTGGACGAGGCTTCAAACAAGGGCTATGTCCGACTACGCTGAAAAACACTTGCTTTTGAGCTCTACCCAAAAGGGGTTCAGGACAAAAGCCAGCACCATGGACCAACTACAGATGCTAGTCATGGCGCTCGAAGATGCGCGACACACCGTCCAGAATATCTATAACTTACAAGTCAACTTCTCTTCAGCGTTTAACATGATGGACCACGACATTCTCCTTATGATCATGTACGACCTAGGGTTCCCTACAGATGCGGTGGATGCAGTTAAAAACCTTTACATGGGGGCAACAACCCAGGTCCGATGGGGCACAGAGCTCACGGGCAAGATCCCCATGGGGCGGGGCAGCATACAGGGGGACACCCTTTCACCCCTCCTTTTCCTCATCTACATTGAACCACTGCTCCGGTGGGCCCAAGTCGGGGCCAGGGGCTACATGTTTGGATGCATAGATGACATGAACGCTCGCATGGAGCACTCACTCAGCAATGCAGCATTCGCAGACGACTTGTCAATGCTGACAAGTAAACTGTCGGACCTGCATGTACAAGCAGAGAAACTCAGTCTCTACTCCGACTTCGCGAAAATGAAGGTCAACACTGGGAAAACTCTAGTATCAGGTGTCCTTTATCAAAACATCCGCACAGGACTATATGGGAACAAGGATGCTCTGGTGCAAGTAAGAAGACAACTAGAAAACCAGATAATGGTCCAAGGACAATACGTGCAACACCTTCCCCCAATAGATCCCTTCAGATACCTCGGTGCAGAGCTCACGATGACACTAGACTGGAAGTTCCAGCACCAAAGCTTGATAAAGAAGGCAAGGCAAAAGATAGAGGAGTTGCAAGCTTCACATGCCACTCCAAGACAAATTAAACATATCATTGAGACAACTATCAAGCCATCAATCTCAAACACCTTTGGGATAACCCCATGCACGGGAGCTGACCTCCAGATTCTAGATAGCATCATGGCCACAGCCGTCAAAAAGGCGTACGGACTGTGGAGATGTGCCAACTCAGCTACCGTACACCAAGATGTCGCGTCCTTTGGGCTGGGGTGTGCATCCCTGGCGACAGAATACGCAAAGAAGAATACAGAACTGCTCATCACATCCCTACGCGATGAAGGGCGCATGGGCACAGTCACTCGCAGTCTCATGGAGAAGCAGCTCAAATACATAGGCGGGTGCCCCACAGGGTTTAAAGACACCCAGCAGGCAAAACATTGCATGCGGCTCAGACAACTGTCCCATATCACAGATAACAACCTGATCATCATGAAAAGCAATGTGCAACAATTTACCTGCACATACCCCGGAACTCGCCCAAGCGCTAGAACAACTAAACCCTGTCACTGCTACCCTCCCCGCCACAGACCCCCTTAATGCGTACACCCTGATTCAACCTGTGTTCCACTTAGGAATCATTCATCTAGCAGACCTGACAGAACATGGAGGCAAGCATCTGATGGATGGGAGAGGCTTGAGAAACAGATACGGGAGAAATGTCAAAGACAAGCACATCATAGCCTTAAACAGACTCTCAGTCATGGCAAACAACGGTCCGAGTGCAGACAAAGATCTAAGAGACATGATAAGAAAAAGAAACACGTCGTTGAGCCTCCCAAAGGATCAACGAGAGATCCACGAGGGAAACATGTACATCACTGCTATAGCAAGAAACCCCATTCCGACAGGAACCATGTTCCAGGCTTCCCTTCACCCTGATCAGACATTGATCACCCAGTACCTGCATACCAGGGACATTGGCATTCCAACAGCAACAGAAACAGAGAGACCGGGAGACCTCGCTGACATCCCAGACCCCACCCAACAACAAGAGGGCAGGGCAAATTTGACCGGACAGCAAGGCAGCAAGAAGAAACAACACTGGCGCAACGACCCTACCCTCCACAGAGACAAGACAATACAAGGATACTCGTCAACTACGAGCCTACGGAAAGAGATTGCGGCTCCACGCAGAAAGTGCCAGATAAGAGGAACATGCCTATGTACCAGACATGACTACAAAAGGAAGGAGGCAGAGCGCATTTTTGCATTTGACAAAAGCAAAATACCAGAAGGAGAAAGGGCAGCAACAGTCATACAAGAGATGTACGGGCACACCAACCAAGTAGCAGCCATCACAGGTTGGAGGATGGTCACAGAGCCAAGCAAAGGACGCCACCAAAAAGGGAAAGACAGAATCAAGCAAATTCAATATCAAGTCACACCCAAGAAAGAGGAAAAGGGTAATCTTATCTGCATGGTCTTCTTGGGAAAGGCTTTACCCGACCATGCAGAATCTTATGGGAGCATTTTAAGATACCGCTTTCCAATTTTGTCGGAACTTCGTAATCTTATATTTTCCACAGCATAAGACTTCGGGACTACAGGCCCCAAGCAGAGAATTTTTTTTAGCTTTGCTAATGGTTTTGGCCCTCCCCTTTAAAGACGTGTACCGTCAGGTACCCAAATAGACCTCTTGAAGGGTAACGAAGCTTGTTTTTTTTTAAATATTTAGTATTGTATACTAAATATTTAAAAAAGGCGGGTCTTGGGCGTGGTAATTAATTTTGCTAAATTAGCTCCCATACCATGGCATGGCAGGGTACACACCAGAGAAGATAGAGGCTTGTTGCCGGGAGACTCTAGGACTTGGTCCAGACCTGCATGCCCACGACTGGGCAGGTGTTGCAGCATGCGAAGGTTGCTGGAACCCACACAGCCTGCAGTATGATGACGCTTCGGGATGTTATGACGACATCATCACATGCGACGTATGCTACAAGTACTACCATGTCCAATGCCTTGGCCAACCAGTGGACTGGAGACCCAGCCAAGGCAAATGGACATGCCCGGCGTGTACACATGCAACTAGCACCACACAAGTGGAGGGGCTGGTTAAAGTCACATGGAAGCCTAGCTGGGAACCCGAAGAGATGCTCCTTACCGAAGAAAACACGGCCGCCCTCCTACGACAATGGATCTCTGAAAACCACGACCAGCCACCAGCGAGGACCTCCGAAGGCACCATCCTAGATAGGCACCTGTCTAACATGGCCCGACAAGGGTTTCACCAGAATCACAGCAATTGGGATACCACACTGGGAGAAAATATCCGGGAAATGATAACCTTCGATATGGAGCCAATCAACCCGCAACTGGACATCCATGCTCTGTCAGGAGAGTGTAAAATCGAAGTGAGAGAGTTTGAGACATGGAACCCTAAGAGTACCACCCAAATCACGACTACGGAGATGGCATGCGTGTACAAGGGGAACGGCCGGTGCGTTGGGACAATCGCCAAAGACAGACTCGTCACCCTCAGAAGATTGTATGAACAGGCTGCAGATGAAGGCATCCATGCTAAAATGATGCCTCCCCCATCCTCCTTTGAAGAGGAAGTGGTTGACCTCATCATCAGACACAAGGAGGGGGCAAAGACACAGACTAAACAAATACAGGACAATTTCAGCATCCCACCACAGTTCAGAGCGTTGATAGACACGCACTTTGGTGTCTCCAAGGAACGGTTCTCTAGCCCCCTCCAAGTTAAAGACCACGCCACGACCTATTGGAGTATTCACCCTAGGGACCAGGCCTTCCAAGCACAAACAAATGCCTTCCAACACAGGTGGACAGGGTACTCACATGACTTCCCAAACCGGGACGAACCATCCCTCGAGAAAGCAGTCCGATGGGCAGTATGGTCTGCAGATATGACCAGGGAGCCGACAGCTACTGTCTTGTACCTGCCCAGGGGGATTAAGTCGTCAGGCAAACCCCCATACCAAAAGTGGTTGGACAAATTTCCGAATTATTGTACAAGAATAGCCAGCACCAAGAGCTCCCCTTTCCCCCTGTGGAAAGAGGAGAGCTGGACACAAGGAGCAACCCCGTCACCCATGCACAAATGCCACATGGACATAATCGTTGTGTGGAACAAAGAAGCCCAGTCCGAGCAAATCGGGTGGAAACAGGACCTTCTCATCAGACTGCTCCACACAACCCTCGCACATGTAGAAAAACACCCGCAAGCCAGGGCCAACCCCCTGCTAACCGCAACATGGACCCAGCCTCCTCCCCCATGTGGGGATAGGGTGGAAGAAGGTCAAGGAAAGCAGAGCCAGGCCCAGCCTATGATAGGATCATGCACCTTCCAACGATCTCCAAGGGACACTGACATCCCTAGAGCAATGGAGGTAGTAGACTTAGTGGACGCATGCAATTGCCTCGAGTGGTTCCAAGAAAACAGCGCGTTAAAGCACAACTGGAGGGAGATAGCCTACACTGATGGCAGCTGCATTGAAACCAGCCTCAAAGAAGGCAGGAAAGTCCAGCTAACTGGCGCTGGCCTCCACATACCGAACGCCACTGCCGATCAACAAGACATCACCATTAACCCGGCTGGAGAAGGTCCCACAAACACCATAAACAGAGCCGAGCTGGCAGGAATCTATGGAGCCCTAGTAAAAGAACAGACCAAAATAGCTGTTGACAGCGCCACATCCTTGTACCAAATCCGAAAAGCTATCCGATCCCCCATGTCTCTCACCTACCACAAGCACAGAGACCTCCTCCAGCATATCGTGGGCCAACTCCAGCTCATGGCGTCCCAAGGAAAAATAGTCGAATTCCATAAGGTGAAGGCCCACAACGGAGATATCGGAAACGAGAAAGCCGACGGGGTCGCTAAACGGGCAGCCACTCAAAAGGGGGAATGCGATCTGACCGTTACAGTGAGCTCCGAACCCTCACAGTACGGCTCTTTCTGGCTTTTCACAAAACCTGACGAAGAGGACCCTAGCCAGGGAGAGCCGCAAGGATTAGAGGATCTGAAGGGTGCCTTGAAGACACACATTCACGAGCGCCAAAAGCTGGGCCGATCCAACATCCATAGCGTATACTTTCAAGGGTGGCAACGGTTGCACTCGATTGCTGATGGGACCCTCAGCAACAGTTTCTTTAACCACCCAGGAGTCACTCTGGCGGAGAAGAAAACAGCCCTTCGATGGCGACATGGATGCCTTTGGAACAACAAGGTGGCTTTCAGGTGGGGCAAAAGTACCACGGACAAATGCCCCTTGTGTGGTGAGCACGACAGTGCAGGCCATATCACGGGCGCATGCAGGCACCCCGAAATGCAAAAGATGTACATAGAGCGCCACCATGGCACAGGAAGGTTTTTGCTGAGGGCTGTATCGAAAGGCAGCATGGGAGGGGACATCGTCATGGCAGACCTGGGGACAGCCGAGAAGTGTGAGAGAGCAGGAGCACCAGCTATGTTGATGAATAAAGTCCCCTCGTACTTAATCCCCCACGCTGCGGCGCCAGCACTTGGAGCCGTCCAAATGAAAACGAAAATGCAGCCTGACATGTTGTTGATGCAAACGACAGGACAAAAGAAGGACTTTGTAGTCCACATTGGGGAATTTAAGTATTGCAGAGACACTGAGCATGGGGACCAATTAAAAGCGTGCTTAAACCAGCACACTGACCTCGTTGAGCTACTGATCCTGAACGGGCACCAACGACACAATATAAAAATTATTCCAATCTTGATCGGCACATCGGGCACTATTTATATTAAGCACACAATTGAAGCCATGAAGTCTCTAGGGATCACCGCGTTCCATGCCAAGAAATGCGCCCAGAAAATGCATGTCCATTCGATAAAACTCTTGCATAACATAGTACAAACCAGACGCAGACTCGAATATTTTTCCGCCACAAAGCCGGTCACTGGGCCAATAAAGCACACCCATAAGAGAAAACCACCGTGAAGTTGCTTCTTTCTTTCTTGCCTCATGGTAACGGCGCGGATGTGGCGAAGGCCCCAAGCTGCGTTGTTTCCTTAACTTCCACGCCCTAATAGGGCGTAGCTTTCTTTCTTTCTTTCTTTGGGGGAGCAGTGTAGGGGTTACTAGGGGTTAACGGGTTTATGGGGGAGCAGTTTAGGGCTTACTAGGGGTTAACGGGTTTATGGGGGAGCAATGTAGGGGTTACTAGGGGTTAACGGGTTTATGGGGGAGCAGTTTAGGGCTTACTAGGGGTTAACTGGTTTATGGGGGAGCAGTTAAGGGCTTACTAGGGGTTAACGGGTTAATGGGGGAGCAGTTTAGGGCTCACTAGAGGTTAACGGGTTAATGGGGGAGCAGGTTAGGGCTTACTAGGGGTTAACGGGTTTATGGGGGAGCATTTTAGGGCTTACTAGGGGTTAACGGGTTTATGGGGGAGCAGTTTAGGGGTTACTAGGGGTTAACGGGTTTATGGGGGAGCAGTTTAGGGGTTACTAGGGGTTAACGGGTTTATGGGGGATCAGTTTAGGGCTTACTAGGGGTTAACGGGTTTATGGGGGAGCAGGTTAGGGGTTACTAGGGGTTAACGGGTTTATGGGGGAGCAGTTTAAGGCTTACTAGGGGTTAACGGGTTTATGGGGGAGCAGTTTAGGGCTTACTAGGGGGTTAACAGGTTTATCAGGGAGCAGTTGAGGGCTTACTAGGGGTTAACGGGTTTACGGGGGAGCAGTTTAGGGCTTACTAGGGGTTAACGGGTTAATGGGGGAGCAGTGTAGGGGTTACTAGGGGTTAACGGGTTTATGGGGGAGCAGTTTAGGGGTTACTAGGGGTTAACGGGTTTATGGGGGAGCAGTTTAGGGCTTACTAGTGGTTAACGGGTCAATTAGGGAGCAGTTTAGGGCTTACTAGGGGTTAACGGGTTTATGGGGGAGCAGTTTAGGGATTACTAGGGGTTAACGGGTTTATGGGGGAGCAGTTTAGGCGTTACTAGGGGTTAACGGGTTTATGGGGGAGCAGTGTAGGGCTTACTAGGGGTTAACGGGTTTATGGGGGAGCAGTTTAGGGCTTACTAGGGGTTAACGGGTTTATGGGGGAGCAGTGTAGGGGTTACTAGGGGTTAACGGGTTTATGGGGGAGCAGTTTAGGGCTTACTAGGGGTTAACGGGTTTATGGGGGAGCTGTTTAGGGCTTACTAGGGGTTAACGGGTTTATGGGGGAGCAGTTTAGGGCTTACTAGGGGTTAACGGGTTTATGGGGGAGCAGTTTAGGGCTTACTAGGGGTTAACGGGTTTATGGGGGAGCAGTTTAGGGGTTACTAGGGGTTAACGGGTTTATGGGGGAGCAGTTTAGGGCTTACTAGGGGTTAACGGGTTTATGGGGGAGCAGTTTAGGGCTTACTAGTGGTTAACGGGTTAATGGGGGAGCAGTGTAGGGGTTACTAGGGGTTAACGGGTTTATGGGGGAGCAGTTTAGGGCTTACTAGGGGTTAACGGGTTAATGGGGGAGCAGTTAAGGGCTTACTAGGGGTTAACGGGTTTATGTGGGAGCAGTTTAGGGCTTACTAGGGGTTAACGGGTTTATGGGGGAGCAGTTTAGGGCTTACTAGGGGTTAACGGGTTTATGGGGGAGCAGTTTAGGGCTTACTAGGGGTTAACGGGTTTATGGGGTAGCAGGTTAGGGCTTACTAGGGGTTAACGGGTTTATGGGGGATCAGTTTAGGGGTTACTAGGGGTTAACGGGTTTATGGGGGAGCAGTTTAGGGCTTACTAGGGGTTAACGTGTTAATGGGGGAGCAGTGTAGGGGTTACTAGGGGTTAACGGGTTTATGGGGGAGCAGTTTAGGGCTTACTAGGGGTTAACAGGTTAATGGGGGAGCAGTTAAGGGCTTACTAGGGGTTAACGGGTTTATGGGGGAGCAGTTTAGGGCTTACTAGGGGTTAACGGGTTTATGGGGGAGCAGTTTAGGGCTTACTAGGGGTTAACGGGTTTATGGGGGAGCAGGTTAGGGCTTACTAGGGGTTAACGGGTTTATGGGGGATCAGTTTAGGGGTTACTAGGGGTTAACGGGTTTATGGGGGAGCAGTTTAGGGCTTACTAGTGGTTAACGGGTTAATGGGGGAGCAGTGTAGGGGTTACTAGGGGTTAACGGGTTTATGGGGGAGCAGTTTAGGGCTTACTAGGGGTTAACGGGTTAATGGGGGAGCAGTTAAGGGCTTACTAGGGGTTAACGGGTTTATGGGGGAGCAGTTTAGGGCTTTCTAGTGGTTAACGGGTCAATTAGGGAGCAGTTTAGGGCTTACTAGGGGTTAACGGGTTTATGTGGGAGCAGTTTAGGGCTTACTAGGGGTTAACGGGTTTATGGGGGAGCAGTTTAGGGCTTACTAGGGGTTAACGGGTTAATGGGGGAGCAGTGTAGGGGTTACTAGGGGTTAACGGGTTTATGGGGGAGCAGTTTAGGGGTTACTAGGGGTTAACGGGTTTATGGGGGAGCAGTTTAGGGCTTACTAGTGGTTAACGGGTCAATTAGGGAGCAGTTTAGGGCTTACTAGGGGTTAACGGGTTTATGGGGGAGTAGTGTAGGGGTTACTAGGGGTTAACGGGTTTATGGGGGGTCATTTTAGGGCTTACTAGGGGTTAACGGGTTTATGGGGGAGCAGTTTAGGGCTTACTAGGGGTTAACGGGTTAATGGGGGAGCAGTTTAGGGCTTACTAGTGGTTAACGGGTTTATGGGGGAGCAGTTTAGGGCTTACTAGGGGTTAACGGGTCAATTAGGGAGCAGTTTAGGGCTTACTAGGGGTTAACGGGTTTATGGGGGAGCAGTTTAGGGCTTACTAGGGGTTAACGGGTTTATGGGGGAGCAGTTTAGGGGTTACTAGGGGTTAACGGGTTTATGGGGGCGCAGGTTAGGGCTTACTAGGGGTTAACGGGTTTATGGGGGAGCAGTTTAGGGCTTACTAGGGGTTAACGGGTTTATGGGGGAGCAGGTTAGGGGTTACTAGGGGTTAACGGGTTTATGGGGGAGCAGGTTAGGGCTTACTAGGGGTTAACGGGTTTATGGGGGAGCAGTTTAGGGCTTACTAGGGGTTAACGGGTTTATGGGGGAGCAGGTTAGGGCTTACTAGGGGTTAACGGGTTTATGGGGGAGCAGTTTAGGGCTTACTAGGGGTTAACGGGTTTATGGGGGAGCAGGTTAGGGCTTACTAGGGGGTTAACGGGTTTATGGGGGAGCAGGTTAGGGTTTAGGGTTCACGGCAAGCAGTGCTGAGGGTGGATGGCTTGACACGGGGATGGACCTAGGGATGTGAAAAATTCCAGGGAGGATTGAGAACCACATGTAGTTCTTACTTCTTCCTCACAACGTATGTTACCTTCAATGGGTGTGCAGGGCTCCTTGGCCCCTGCGTCCCCCATGTCCGGATCTATGCCCTTGTCGCGCCCCCTGGTGTCTGCGAACCACATGGGTCCCAGTATCGAGGAGCTCGGCATCGTGATCGACGAGGGGGGCAGCGGGACAGATGGCGATGATGACCTGGCAGGTGAGGCGGGTACAGTTTGGGGTACAGATTTGATTTTTTTTGTTTTGCAGTTTGTTTTAAATCATGCTCTCGGGTCTCAGCATGGAGCGGCTGAGCGTTGTGATGGATGAGGGTGATAGGGGTTTAGTTTTGGTATTGATTGTTTTAAACAGCCACTTGGGCCATAGCATCGAGGAGCTGAGCATTGTGATGGATGAGGGTGGTAGCGGTACGGATGGCGATGATGATCTGGCAGGTGAAAGAGGTACAAGGTTGAGGGTTTTGTGTGAATCTGCCACGTGGGTGCCAGCATGGTAGAGCTTAGGTACGGATGGCAATGATGACCTGGCAGTTGAGGCGGAGACAGGGTTGAGTTTTTTCGTTTTTTTGTTGCTTTAAATCAGGCTCTCGTGTCCCAACACGGATTAGCTGAGCATTGTGATGGACACGGGTGGCAGTGGGACCGTCGGCGATGATGACCTGGTAGGTGAAAAGGTACAGGGTTCAGGGTTTCTTGTTAATTTGCCACGTGGGCACCAGCATGGAGTAGATGAGCTTTATGAATCGAGGACGGTGATGATGACCTGGCAGGTGAAGCGGGTTCTTAGTTCACCCTACTTGCTCATACCTATCTGATATGCCTTTGTCCACACCCGTGCAACCGGCAGGCCCGCTCCCTGTCGTTGCCGGACCGTCGTATCAAGACATCCCCGACGTCCCGATGGCCGACGTTGCGGGTCGGGTCTCCCCGCCCATGAACTCCCTGGGCTCGCCGACCAGTCCAATTCGGGTACAGATCAGGGGGGGGGGGCAAGGGATTGATCCACTTGAACCCCGGACCTTGAACCCTGGACCTAGCTCGGGGTTTCAGATCAGGGCGGGAGGTGGAAGGGTCTCGGATTTTTCCTACCTACTTTTCCTAATCCCATCCTTCGTTAAAGCCTTTTGTCTACAAACCCCGATTCGATGCCTATCTTCTGAACGCCCTGCTTCGAAGGTCGTTTTCTGAACGCCCTGCCCATCCTGCTTACATGCTAAATTTGATCCTCTTTCAGGGCCCGACCCGTATGAGCTTTATGAACGCCCTGTCCTTCCCGTTCCAATGCCACTTTTCTTAATCGGATCCCGCTTCAATCACAACTTTCCCTATCCCATCCCCCGCTTGGTCCCCATCCAGGGCGGGGGCCGCATGAGCTTCATGAACGCTTTAAGGGGCTCAAAGAACAAGCTGTGGCCTTCCTCGGTGTCCGCCAAAGAGAAGCCCAACGCCAGGTTTTCACCACCACAGGTCAGCATTCAATCTTTCTAGTTCAGAGTGTAGGGTTTAGGAAACCCTAAACCCACAGGTCAGCGTTTAATCTATTGATGCACTCAGGGAGGGGTGTCTGGTACTGACGAAACCCATAACCCTGAACCCCAAAGAGAGGCCCAACGCAAGGTTATCCCCACCACAGGTCAGTGTTCAATCTTTCTAGTTCAGAGTTTAGGGTTAAGGGTTGACACCCTAAAAACCCCAAAAACCTTAAACCAACAGGTCAACGTTCAATCTATTGATGCACTCAGGGATGGGATTTTTATACTCTTGAAACCCTAAACCCTTATAATCCCACAAGTATTTGTTCTGGAGGGCCGTCAGGGTTAGGTGGGTTAGGGTTGAAGGATTTTAGGGCTTCAACTAGAAAACCCCTATCCCTTAACCCTGCAAATAGATTCAGGGAAGGGGGCATGGTGCACAATTAAACCAATCCTGGACCACTCAGACGACCCCCCTCCTGCAAATGAACCCTACACCCTGACCCTGGAGCCTTCACTCAAACGGCCCCCCTCCTGCAAATGAACCCTGCACCCTAACCCTGGAGCCTTCACTCAAACGACCCCCCTCCTGCAAATGAACCCTAAACCCTAACCCTGGACCCTTCACTCAAACGACCCCCCTCCTGCAAATGAGCCCTAACCCCTAACCCTGGACCCTTCACTCAAAACGACCCCCCACCCACCCTGCAAATGAACCCTAAACCCTCACCCTGGACCCTTCACTCAAACAACCCCCCTGCAAGCGAACCCTAACCCCTTGCCCTGGACCCTCTTCAGGTTTTGACCAGCTTTTGACCGCTCTCTGTGAGCATCTCCGCAAACCCTGAACCCTCAGAACCCTGACCCCTGAACCCTCTGCAACCCTGAAACTTGACCCTTAACCCTGCCGCCCCTGCAACCCCAACCCCGAACCCTGAACTTTAGCCCTGAACTCTAACCCTGAACTCTAACCCTGAACCCTCTTCAGGTTTTGACGAGGTCATGCGCGCCCTCTGTGACCCCTGCAAGCCCTAATCTTGAACCCCGACCCCCTGCAACTCTGCAACCCTAACCCCAAACCCTATTTTCAGGTTTTGACAAGCTCCCGGGCTCTGTCTGTGACCGTCTCCGCCAACTCCCACGCCATGGCAGTCCGAGGAAACGTGCGCCAAAGCGCAATATCAGCCTCGCGGGCGGAGGAGGCCTCGAACGCGGGCACCTTTGCCGCTGTCATGGCTTGGGACGTGCCTAGGCAGCGCGGCATGATGTTTTCCAGCGGCGGAAGGTGCGATCAAGCGTAAAACCCTAGCCCTTAAACTCTAAACCTGAACCTGGCGATCAAGCGTAAAAACCCCTTCACTCTAAACCGTAAACCCTTAACCTTCAACCTTAAAGCTGGTGATCAAGCAAAATAAGTTTCTGCACCCTTAAACTCTAAACTATTTACCTTGAAAATCGTCTGAACCCTTAAACCCTCAACCCTGAAATGTCGACCCTGAACCTGGACCCTGGTGTTGCCGGCGCCGTGATGGTGTGTGACGTGCTCAGGCAGCATGGGTTGATGCCATTCAGCGGCAGAAGATGTGACCATTCACACTCTGAAACTTGAAACCTGAAACCTGAACCTGGACCATGGTGCTGTCGGCGCCGTGATGGCTTGGGACGTGCTCAGGCAGCGTGGAAGGATGCCATTCAGCGGCGGAAGGTGCGATCATTCAAACCACAGAACCCCTAAACCCCGGAACCCTGAGCTTGGGCCCTGGTGCTTATGGTGTCCTCATGGCTTGGGATGTGCCTAGGCAGCGCGGCATGATGTCTTCCAGCAGCGGAAGGTGCGATCTTTCAAACCCTGGAACCCCGGAACCCCGGAACCCTGAGCTTGGGCCCTGGTGCTTATGGTGTCCTCATGGCTTGGGATGTGCCTAGGCAGCGCGGCATGATGTCTTCCAACAGCGGAAGGTGCGATCTTTCAAACCCTGGAACCCCTAGACCCTGGAACCCTGAGCCAGGGCCCTGATGTTAAGGCTGGAAACCCTAAACCCTAAACCCTTGGGAGGTGCCTAGGCAGCGCAGCATGATGTCTTTCAGCGGCGGAAGGTGCGAGATCGAGTGTGTACCCTAAACCCTGAAACGTCGACCCTGAACCTTGACCCTGGTGTCGCCGGCGCCGTGATGGCTTGGGACGTGCTCAGGCAGCGTGGAATAATGCCATTCAGTGGCAGAGAGTCTATATCCCAACCCAACCCGCCTCATTCAGGCGACCAAGCGTGGCTGTAGCTGACGGCATCGCCACCTACCAACGAAACTTGATCGGCGGGCGACGGATGAGCCTGGCCCCGCAGTTCCAGCCTGCATACGGGACAGCCGCGGCATCGCCTGTGGCCAGGTGAGTCCCTGGCATTTTGCGGTAATCATCCTGTATTCAAGGTACCAGTATTAAGGTATTGAAGTGGGCAACGGATGAGCCTGGCTCCCAAGTTCAAGCCTGTGTATGGGACAGCCGCGGCATCACCCGTGGCCAGGTGTGTTCCTGGCATAATGTGGTAACAATTTATTAGGTTTCTTAAGGTGTTCAAGATATTTGAAGGTGTGTTTAGGTACCGGTACGGTACTGGTGTTCAAGATACCGTGGTTTAACCAATTTAATCAATTGACATCAATATTAAATGGTATACCAGTATACCGGTACCGGTACCCTAGTGAATCCCTTCAACACAAGTGAATCCCTTCAACATGAGTGAATCCCTTCAACATGAGTGAATCCCTTCAACATGAGTGAATCCCTTCAACATGAGTGAATCCCTTCAACATGAGTGAATCCCTTCAACATGAGTGAATCCCTTCAACATGAGTGAATCCTTTCAACATGAGTGAATCCCTTCAACATGAGTGAATCCCTTCAACACGAGTGAATCCTTTCAACACGAGTGAATCCCTTCAACACGAGTGAATCCCTCCAACATGAGTGAATCCCTTCAACATGAGTGAATCCCTTCAACATGAGTGAATCCCTTCAACATGAGTGAATCCTTTCAACATGAGTGAATCCCTTCAACATGAGTGAATCCCTTCAACACGAGTGAATCCCTTCAACATGAGTGAATCCCTTCAACATGAGTGAATCCCTTCAACACGAGTGAATCCCTTCAACATGAGTGAATCCCTTCAACATGAGTGAATCCCTTCAACATGAGTGAATCCCTTCAACATGAGTGAATCCCTTCAACATGAGTGAATCCCTTCAACATGAGTGAATCCCTTCAACATGAGTGAATCCCTTCAACACGAGTGAATCCCTTCAACATGAGTGAATCCCTTCAACATGAGTGAATCCCTTCAACATGAGTGAATCCCTTCAACATGAGTGAATCCCTTCAACATGAGTGAATCCCTTCAACATGAGTGAATCCCTTCAACACGAGTGAATCCCTTCAACATGAGTGAATCCCTTCAACACGAGTGAATCCCTTCAACATGAGTGAATCCCTTCAACATGAGTGAATCCCTTCAACATGAGTGAATCCCTTCAACATGAGTGAATCCCTTCAACACGAGTGAATCCCTTCAACATGAGTGAATCCCTTCAACATGAGTGAATCCCTTCAACATGAGTGAATCCCTTCAACATGAGTGAATCCCTTCAACATGAGTGAATCCCTTCAACATGAGTGAATCCCTTCAACATGAGTGAATCCTTTCAACATGAGTGAATCCCTTCAACATGAGTGAATCCCTTCAACACGAGTGAATCCCTTCAACATGAGTGAATCCCTTCAACATGAGTGAATCCCTTCAACACGAGTGAATCCCTTCAACATGAGTGAATCCCTTCAACATGAGTGAATCCCTTCAACACGAGTGAATCCCTTCAACATGAGTGAATCCTTTCAACATGAGTGAATCCCTTCAACACGAGTGAATCCTTTCAACACGAGTGAATCCCTTCAACATGAGTGAATCCCTTCAACATGAGTGAATCCCTTCAACATGAGTGAATCCCTTCAACATGAGTGAATCCCTTCAACATGAGTGAATCCCTTCAACATGAGTGAATCCCTTCAACATGAGTGAATCCCTTCAACATAAGTGAATCCCTTCAACATGAGTGAATCCCTTCAACATGAGTGAATCCCTTCAACATGAGTGAATCCCTTCAACATGAGTGAATCCCTTCAACATGAGTGAATCCCTTCAACATGTTGAATCCCTTCAACACGAGTGAATCCCTTCAACACGAGTGAATCCCTTCAACATGAGTGAATCCCTTCAACATGAGTGAATCCCTTCAACACGAGTGAATCCCTTCAACATGAGTGAATCCCTTCAACACGAGTGAATCCCTTCAACACGAGTGAATCCCTTCAACATGAGTGAATCCCTTCAACATGAGTGAATCCCTTCAACATGAGTGAATCCCTTCAACATGAGTGAATCCCTTCAACATGAGTGAATCCCTTCAACACGAGTGAATCCCTCCAACACGAGTGAATCCCTTCAACATGAGTGAATCCCTTCAACATGAGTGAATCCCTTCAACACGAGTGAATCCCTTCAACATGAGTGAATCCCTTCAACATGAGTGAATCCCTTCAACACGAGTGAATCCCTTCAACATGAGTGAATCCCTTCAACATGAGTGAATCCCTTCAACATGAGTGAATCCCTTCAACATGAGTGAATCCCTTCAACATGAGTGAATCCCTTCAACATGAGTGAATCCCTTCAACATGAGTGAATCCCTTCAACATGAGTGAATACCTTCAACATGAGTGAATCCCTTCAACACGAGTGAATCCCTTCAACATGAGTGAATCCCTTCAACACGAGTGAATCCCTTCAACATGAGTGAATCCCTTCAACATGAGTGAATCCCTTCAACATGAGTGAATCCCTTCAACATGAGTGAATCCCTTCAACATGAGTGAATCCCTTCAACATGAGTGAATCCCTTCAACATGAGTGAATCCCTTCAACACGAGTGAATCCCTTCAACATGAGTGAATCCCTTCAACATGAGTGAATCCCTTCAACACGAGTGAATCCCTTCAACATGAGTGAATCCTTTCAACATGAGTGAATCCCTTCAACACGAGTGAATCCTTTCAACACGAGTGAATCCCTTCAACATGAGTGAATCCCTTCAACATGAGTGAATCCCTTCAACATGAGTGAATCCCTTCAACATGAGTGAATCCCTTCAACACGAGTGAATCCCTTCAACATGAGTGAATCCTTTCAACACGAGTGAATCCCTTCAACATGAGTGAATCCCTTCAACATGAGTGAATCCCTTCATCATGAGTGAATCCCTTCAACATGAGTGAATCCTTTCAACACGAGTGAATCCCTTCAACATGAGTGAATCCCTTCAACATGAGTGAATCCCTTCAACATGAGTGAATCCCTAGGGATTGTGCTAACCAAGTATAATTCAGGTTTTATATAGTGTGAATAAGGGCACCTGTATCCAACTCATGCAGCATGACCCACATTAGCTCTCGCATGCTTCACCCTCACACCCCAGGAAACTTCCCCCGGGAATCCCCTTACCCTCCACCCACGCCCCTGCCCCCTCCCCCTCCTACTTTAAACGCTATCTTCCCCTTTGTGCAACCCAGGGACACCCCTCGGGAATCCAACTCCCCCACCACCCACACCTTCTCCCTCCCCCCCCGCCCTACTCTAAACCGTGAACCCTACTCCCCCCCCCTTTTATGCAACCCAGGGACACCCCCTGGGAATCCAACTCCCACCCACCCACCCACCCACCCCATACTCTTAACCCTAAGCCTGCCCCCCTCCCTTTATGCAACCCAGGGACACCCCCTGGGAATCCAACTCCCACCCACCCACCCACCCCATACTCGTAACCCTAAGCCTGCCCCCCCCCCCTTTGTGCAATCCAGGGACACCCCCCGGGAATCCAACTCCAACTCGGGCAGCATGAGCCTTTTCAAGAGCGGTGCGGAGGCTGGGGAGGCATCACAGCCATGCAGCCCACTGCGGCCCTCGCCGCAGCCGCCGGTCACGACAGGGGTGAGGAGCTGAATGGAATCTCTATGGTTTGAACTTAATTTGAGGCTTAAGGTTAAGAGCGGCAAGGAGGGCGGGCAGGTGGCACAACCTTGCAGCCCACGGCAATTCTCGCTGCCGCCTCAGGTAACAAAAGAGGTGAGAGACTGAATGGAGTCCAGCTTATTTGAATGGAATGTAGGTTTTAGGCTGAGGGATTAGGCTACATAGAATCTGGGTGGTTTATCTGTATTTAGGCTGGCAGAACAAGTTTCATATTATGTCTATAGCCATGCTCTCCTCCTTATCCCCGAATCTGATTTTGAACGCCATGAACGTAAAACCCTAAAACCCCAACCCGCAGTCTTCGACGAGCTGGCAGGACAAGTTCCATATGATGTCCTTGGCCATGCTCTCCACGTCCAAGCCGGAGCCCTGGACGAGCCCTTCGCGCATGGGCAGCTCTGCACTGCAGGAGACGCCTGTGAGTCCGGGGGGATGGATGAGGTCGGGGTGCAGCCCTGAACCCTGGCTTAATGTGCCCTGAGTCCTGAACCCTGAACCCCGATCCCTGAACCCTGAACCCCGATCACTGAACCCCGATCCCCGAATCCTGAACCCTGAATCAAGTAAGAAAGGGATGTCGGATGGAGCTGGGACGTAGCCCTGAACCCCGAACCCACTCTTCTTGAACCCTGAATCAAAGGAACAAGGAGTGACGGATTAGGCCGGGTTGTAGCCCTGAAGATGCAAGGGATGCTGGATTAGGCCGGGTTGTAGCCCTGAAGATGCAAGGGATGCTGGATGGGGCCGGGTTGTAGCCCTGAAGATGCAAGGGATGCTGGATGGGGCCGGGATGTAGCCCTGAAGATGCAAGGGATGCTGGATGGGGCCGGGATGTAGCCCTGAAGATGCAAGGGATCCTGGATGGGGCCGGGTTGTAGCCCTGAAGATGCAAGGGATGCTGGATGGGGCCGGGATGTAGCCCTGAAGATGCAAGGGATGCTGGATGGGGCCGGATTGTAGCCCTGAAGTTGCAAGGGATGCTGGATGGGCCGGGATGTAGCCCTGA